>CM060961.1:203629908-204844908 GCA_030765045.1 Tenodera sinensis
TTTACAAACATTATATTTGGCATCGCTATTGAGTGATTAAGATGTTTTAACCAAAACATAGCAGTTTCAAAAAGATATGTAACTACGTACACCTAACTTTTAAAATTTTTAGGTGTTTATAATATTTTCTTGGGATTTCATATTGGTAACATAGTTTAGAGCAATGCATTTTGCATATGCACAAAAAATCATAGCGCTTATTTGTTATGGTTTGTTAGAAAAGTGCACCCAAAGCTTTAAAACATCAAGATTCGGTAAATGGTAAACTATATCCATGGATGCGGGCAGGCGTATTCAAATCTGGATTTAAATCCCCACTTAACTGCCCTGAAATTCCGCAAACACAGATAAAGGACATATTGTACAAATTACGTACTCATATTACATGTAATACGAAAAATCGATTTTTCAACCATCTGCCTTTACCAAGTGTCCTTAAAGCCTTTATGAAGTGTAGATGCAAGGAAGAGTAACAATTTTGTTCTGCAACTTTGTGAAACTCTGAGAAGCAATTAGTAAAAGAATCGCTTACTCTGCTGCCATATTGAGCTATGCAGACTTCCAAGTCATTAGTCGCTAAACACGGAACCCAACGGGCTTAAATTTTTCGATATTCGGAGCTGTCAATCAACTGGAGCGCTGTTCCATTCGTCAGGCATCTTGTCATCTCTTATTAATGCTTCCACCCCTTCCTCATGCCCTGTGGAGGTACGAGGGTGATATTTCCATCTGTTGTTTCTCACGTCTCCTACACCAGCTAGTGGAGCCCTCTGGATACCTGTATCACAACTTGCCTCACGGAGACATTCACGCACACCTTGTGTTATTATAACACCGGATTTGTAAGACTAAGTCTAACTGTGCTTGTGGGATTCTCTTGCAGAGAGAGTCAGATATTGGAGATCCATACTGGGAATCCATTTCAAAGAGTGTCTTGACGTCACTTGTCCAGCTACCAAGGCTTGCGCGTAACTCATGCTACGGCCCGATTGCGTCATCTTTGGAAAAGCTGATCGAGGCGAACCGAGGACAACGTGAATATGAATTTCCCGTAAACATAGGAGCATGTGGTTTTCAGTGTTTAATTCTTTTCTTCAAATATCAGCTGCTTTCTAGTGACAATTCATAAGATGAAACTAATTTTTGCAAGGCACGTGGGTGTGGCAAAATCAATAAATCACATTTTCTCGAAGCATTTTATGCAGATGTACAGCAAACATAAAACATGGAAGCTAGTACCACACTTTTGTTGCCATATTGTCTGTTATTTTTGAGATTTTGCGACAAATTTAATTGTTCTACAATAAATCTAATGTGTTCGTTTTCACCATAACTAGGCAAAGACTGTAGTAGTTCAATAGCAGAGTCCAATTGATCTTTTCTTGAAGACATTGTTACATTACTGTTTTAAATTTCTGACATGATTTTGTACAAAGTATTTAAAGAATTTAATTGCTTTATTTTACTTTTAGCACAAGGCAAACAAATATTATCCACATTAATTTTAATAGAAAAGTGATATTTCACTGTCAGAAATGATTTAACACAGGGAAGTCTATTGTGGTACCCAATAAACAAATAAGAATATTTCCCTGGTCCTTAATTATGGTCCATTTACTGGAATGTATTTGTCCGTAATTTAGGTATGAAATAGCAACATTTATGCTATTAACTGAGTCGCGTTCATTGTATTCTTTATTTGACTCAATGCTTTCACGAATAGTCTGGGCCAGATTTTCATCTTCTACGTCAACCAGACGTTTAACTTTTGGAAGTGTCTTAGAACAGTAAGTGGGTGTATTTGAAAAAATAGTAGGCACCGCATTTTCTCTATGTTTTTGGTATTTGCCTTTGATATTCCAGCAGTTCATCTTTTACTGTAATAACTTTATCTATTCTTATTAGGTAAATGTTTACAAAATCGGCCGCTCAAGAAAACGAATTAAATATAGTGCAATGAATGCAGTTTTTATTGTTGATTACGATTTTAAAAGTTTTATTTGGCCTTCAAGCTTCGTTTTTGATTTATGGGTAAATTCTGTACGTACGATGCAGCGGTTTCATTTTGCTTATGCGGCGGATATTTAGAACATAAATGTTTATAAACGAGTACAATATATGCTAAAACGATTGATTGATATATTTACGTTGAAACTGTTGCATAGACACTGCCCCAGTTGTAAATATTTCGATAACACAGGACCCTGTCACCCCACTCATATACATACACTAACCTAACCTAACACGGGCAAAATTTCGATAACACAGGACCCTGTTACCCACACACACTAAACCTAACCTAACACAGGCAAAACGAAAACGAAGCTTGACCACTAAATAAAACTTTCAAAATCATAATCAGCAATAACAACTGCATCCATTGCACTATTCGTTTTCTCGAGTGGCCGATTTTGTAAACAATTACCTCTTATTATACAAGATTCTTCAAAATGTTTTACACAGACCAATGGATTTTTCAATTTTGAAAAATGAATGACTTTCTGCTTGTATGTCATAATTCGTTTTACATCCATATACACTACACATGTCGACCGATATTGTTCAGTTCTTCACTTAAAACAAAAGTAGAATTACATACCTGTCAGTACAGGTATCACTATGCTACACAATAGGTTATGGATTCTTGACTAACTTCACTGAAGAATTAACCATTTCTTAAATCACTTAAAATTACAGACTATAAATAAAAATAACTTTAATTTAATAGTTCAACTATAACAGGTATAACTTATGTAAACCAGGCGAAAAACTGTTCAATTACTCAAAAAAACCGTTAAAAAGCGCAGCGAAAAACGTGTTATAATTATCTTACTACCACAAAAAAAAAAAAAAAAAAAAAAAAAGGAACCTACTGAAAAATGAATGAACTTTGATTAATTTGCAATATTTACAAATAAACACAATCACTGAAACAGCATATACCGCCACTAATTCACCTTCTATTATACAAAACTAACACGTGTTCACAATAGCATCCAACACTGGTAGCCATGTTTGTTAAAGTGTCGGTTCACCGCAATCAAGTGATCAACCTGCTACAAGGCCTTGATAACGTCTAGCCACTGAATCTACAATTCAATCTGCCTAGTACTTACGCAGAGGCGTATGACTGGTGTGTACCGGGTGTCTCAAAATAACACCGATAACGCTAAGCTCGTATGCGAGATGGAAAACAGATGAATTTCAGGAAGGAAGCCATGCCTGGAATAAAAATACGTTTTGGGAACTGTAGGGTGAGGAAGTTTGGTAACGGCTGGTAGACATGCTATCCATTAGCAATTAACATTTTTTTTTTTTTTTTTTTTTTTTTTTGCTTGTTATTGGATGTAGTTGCACTATAGGTAATGCACTTTCAACTATTGACCTGAACGTACGTTACACATGTAAATCGATAGATTGGTAGAGAGGAAACAGTTTCCTGACCGCCCCGCTCACCAAATCTTACACCTTCGATTGTTTTCTGTGTGTTACAAGGAAGAATACTCCTCTAACGTCAAAGAAAGATCTCGTTGCACGAATCCATGCTGCAATAGATCCTCATACCACCATACCGCAGCTACTGGCTCGTGTGCGTCAGGCTCGGCACCACCGACGTGGACTCTGCGATCAACTTAAGCAGGTAGACAATCTGAAATCCAATTGTAATGTACTCTTGTTGAGATAATTGACGAAACGTGGAACGGACACACGTCACCATACCCAAACCTTTCTCAAACTTCAACATTCTCTACAACACCCAAAGCGTGTGTTTCCAGACATGGGTTCCTTCTTGAAAAATCATCAGTTTGCCATCCTACGCAACTAGTAAGCCTTGTCGGTGTTACTTTGAGGCACCCGGTATAACAGACATATATGAAAAGTGATAGAAAGTAGATTGACCATGCCACATGCTTTGTTTTGTTATTCTCGGAGTCCAGATTCTGATGACATATCATTATTAAATGTTGCACTATAACAATTATTAACCTGTGCAGAAATACTTGTCGTGGTTCGCAGATTACGAAAATGCACATTTATAAGGCAGTATTTTTGGTCATTTTATACCGTTTTGCATTCTTGCGGGATATTACACCAGCTTAACTTATCAAACATTATAAATATCACTTTTCAACTGAGAAATAAGAGTAATGTTGAAAATGTTTAACAAATTGATGGGGAAAAAGGCACATTTCTATGTAATGGTTAGTCTGGAAGTTGAGCTTAATTATCTCATGTTTATTCCTGTACTTAGTTTTTCTGCTTATACAGGGTGTTAATAAACTACACCAAAATAATTTGAGTGATTGTAGATGTGGCTAATAAGGTAATTTGAGATAGGCAATGTATGGTTCGCGGCTGTTCATAACGCAGTTATATGGTATTAAACACATTGGTATCAGCTGATAAGCTGATGTTAAAGCAAGGCCTGGTGAAAAAATGGCTTAGAAGCCTTAAAAACTGCGTTCTCAAGATACGATGCCGCGAAAAATCTCTCAAAATTCGAACTAACCACTTAACAATGCGACACTGAACAACGACTTGCTGCCTTCTGGCGCTATGTGGCTACTCTAGAAGCGATTGTTCAGCTGTTCTTGTGATTCGTAACGCCGAAAAAATGTCCCACAGGTAATGGGTTCGTTACTTGTAACGCAGTTACTGCTTTATTTATTTCTTTTTCTATTCCATGCGAAGAAGACCACTGACACTACTTTATTTCTTGATTCGGTTCTTGGATAGAGTGCCACAATCATTCGTTCGCCGCTGTCAATTTTGCGGTGCAAATTCAGGTCATCATTTCGTATACAAGGACGTAAAGTCTTAGAAGTTTTTACACTTTCTCGATCCTTTAAACACACCCGGCACAGGGCCAAATTATTAGTATGCTCTGCTCAAAATAAATAAAAGAAAAGGAGTGGGGGGATGGAAGAAAGCAGTGAACGAGACTCGAACTCATAAACGATGATGAACATGACCTTATGCTCGCATTTCAACGTTATAATCATAACGCCACAGAAATGCACTCTGAAACGTCCCTTAGTTTTCGCGTGTTGCGCTCTCGAATAGTTAATATTAGTGGCGAACTGGCTCTTCAGAATCTGATAGCGCAACTTCTTAAATTTCTCAAATTACTTATGTCAGTTACATCTACAACCTCTAAAGTTATTTCGGCGTAGTTCATTAACATACTGTATATCAATCATACCTTTGGATCTCTAAACTCCAGCGGACCACGGCTTTTAAGCCCTGAAGAAATCTCAAGCTTTAATTCTGACTCCAGCCGTGAAAGCTTTCGACCATTTATATATATATATATTCAGTAGAGGTCTGCAAGGGCTCGGGCCGGGTTTGGGCCTAATTTGAAAAATGGTTTTTCGGGCTCGAGCCGGGCCCGGGCTTGAAAATTAAGAGATACAAAATAATGTATTATATATTTTTTCGGAGAATAGCACAATTATCACCGCATTCCTCTACTAGCAAGTTTATATGATTATTCTGCTGAAAGGTTTCAAATAATAATAATAATAATAATAATAATAATAATAATAATAATAATAATAATAATAATAATAATAATAATAATAATGATGATGATGATGATAGTCATAATCATAATAATATTAAATAATCAGGCTGGGCTCGGGCCCGGGCACTAAAACCTCTTCTCGGGCTCGGGCCGAACCTAAGAATGTCGGCCCGTGCAGGCTTCTAATATGCAGCAGCTAAAATAAACAAATTTCACAGTTTAAGCTCAATTTGTATAATTATTATGCCATTTTAAAGTGTTAATGATAATTTTATAGGCCACTTCAAGATCTGTTATTTACCCATGATTTCTGTGTAAATAGTGAAGTTATAAGGATTTTTTCATGCTTTTAAAAATGAAGATTTTGGACGGGTCACCAAATACTATGACAGGTGCTCTTAGTTATTTAACTTACATTACAGAAGAAGGGAATGCGTATGGCAGAAGCAACAACTATCAATCTGGAAACGCCACTACTGACGTATATATGATACGGAACGCAGGGATAGCGGTATTCCCCGCGAGGGTGAGGATGGACCTGAACAAAAACAAGCAAGTTTGGAAGGCCACCTGACATGGGCATCCCCTAGGAACGTTTTGTGCTGCGTAAGGAGATGAATAACGGTCAGCATGCTCCCTATAGGGGCATAAACATAGCGTTTACAGCAGCACTGGGTCACATTGTTACGCAGTGTCAAGGGGCATTCGCCCTGTTTGCATTGCTCCCATTGTTGTCATCCATCACGGAGGAGGCCGCTTCATCCATCGTTACGCAGTGTCCATCCCAGGCAAAAATCCAAGACATTTTTGAGGTTAAGACGTCGTCCCTTTCCCATATTCTGCCAATTTAAGGCTTTCAGGCAATGTTTACATACATAAGGGTACGCGATATTAAATTTCCGATATAATTTAAGAAAGCATTGCGTGTTGCCTTGTAAGTCTTTTGACTATTCACTCTTCTACAACATTATTTTTTTAATTCTATTTTAAACAACGCTTGTTTTATGCACTTCTTAATCCAACCTAACACTCAATTCACGCTTACGCATATGACATGGTAGGCAAGGCGATAATCAGATTTTTAAAGAGCGTGTTGCTATGTGACGGCATTGAAATTCAATGCTCATTGCAACATTACGAAAAAAAATCATGTGTTACACTCACATTACTTTCTCTACTCTTATACAAACTATTCTTACAAACACTTATTTCTCTATCTACTTCATGTTAATCGAGATAAACATTGGCAGAAATGATCTAACTGCTAACTTTCTTGTAGGTGCAAGGTCATACAGTACACCTTAAGCGGTAGTCAACTTTTAAGAGTACACCTAGTCCTCATGTGATGGCCAAGAACCACAGGGAAAAAAAAAAAAAAAAAAAAAAAAAAAAAAAAAAAAAAAAAAAAAAAAACTAGTTTCCAGAATATCTCGGAAATGGTTAACTCTACACAAACTACATTTGAGATAAATTTTGCTTTAAGGAGGTCCACATTTCTTGTAGTAAGACTTTCTCGATCTCTAACGGTTTACCACTTATGCAAGTCATTCGCAATGAAGAAGACTTCCTGATGTACATTTCGTTTGGCATAAGATCCTTTTAGCATACGTTATTGTAATCGGAATCGTAGTCATAACGAGAAAATCAACATATATGTACAATCAAGATTTTTAGAAAAGTTTCATGTGAAGAATAGTTTTGAGAAGGGATTCTTTAAGAAGCTTCGTGTCGCATCGTTAAAAGACACTAAACTCAGTCGATAAAGCACCTGTCTGATGTGCAAGGGGTCCTGGGTTTGATTCTCCGCTGGAGATTGGGGGCTCCGCGAGTTTGGAAGTATTGTAACATTGGGTCGTTCAACAATTTACGGACAAGAGGAGGTCGCGTGACCTTGGATACGGGAGCGCCTATGTACGTGCGTGACCATAATAATGGCAAAACATAAAGGAGGTCCGGGACTACGGGACAAGTATCGACTGTGTGTATGCGATCGAACAGCGCGATAATATCGTAGTGTCTAGAAGGTTCTCGCTTTCTACTAAGTCATTGTACACGTGAACAGTTCAGTCAGCTTTTAGAGTTAGTTGGATGTCAGAGTTTGAGTGAGTGTCAGAGTAGTTTTAGATAGTTGAAGCCGTCGTATACAGTTAGTTTTAGTTACAAAAGTGCGTCGGCCAGCCTGTAATCGAGTATGTATGTGTCGTCGATATGAAGCAGTGAAACTGGAGAAAGACACTGAAATACTGAGAAACATTATCGGAAGAACAATTGTGAAATGTAATAGTAGAGAAGATTATAAACTGTGTTAGCAACGAGAAGGAAATTGTGCATTTGTAGTAAGATTTAGATGAAAATAAAGAGTTAGAAAAGTAAACGGACTTGGCATTTTTGCCGATTTTGTAACAGTATGAATAAGAATGTGAATCTGTGTGTGTGTACGTGTGTGTGTGTGTGGGGGGGGGGGGGGTGAGTGAGATAGAGACCTAATGAAGAAAAACCTAGGTTTGGTGTTTAACCACTTTCTATTTATGAATTATATTGTTCGCAGACACACACATACACACAATTGCAGACTCACATAGACACAGGAATATACACTTTTTTTTAATGCATATTGGATTCAGGGAGTTTTAAACAGGTATTTGATGTGAAAACCCACTATCATGTTTTTGGAGTACCATACGTCCTCTACTTTCAGTTCGCAATAGAGAAAGTAATACCTTTTATAAGAATGTTTTTAAAACATTTAAGAAAAGAAACCATATTTGGTAGAGAAGTAGGTACATCTGAATATAACGCTTTCGATTTTGTTCCTTCCAAACAATCAATTCAGTTTAACTAAGTGTTACAAACCCGAAAGCAGGTCCAGTAAGATGAAAGTGATCGCAGAGTTGAGCGTTACTAAGGCAGTATCCGGTCTCTTGACCTGGACAGTAGCTTCACGTGCCGGATGCGGTTTGGTTAGCTTCCCTCGAGCTCGGCGAATTTAGACGCTTCCATGAATACTATTTGTTCATGCCCGGGACGCAAATTTACAAGTCCTCTCATCCCCGTCCAGGGATTTAAGTCCGTAAGCGTCCTCAACAACTGCTCCTTAATCCCCAGACGGATAAGATGGCGGCGTTTAATCATTAATCCTGGGGATAACAAAGTGGAAACATTTAGCAAACCAAGAGCCCCATGCAAGGGGACACATCCCACTGGCTCAAGCTTTTCCTTCAGGAATTGTTGTCTTTGTTTTACTGCCGCCTGCCGGGCAGTTTGCTTCGGCCACAGCTCACAAAGGAAGATTCCATTTGCTCTTGCCACTGCAGCACTGAAAACGTAAAATATTTGCCACAAATTGCACAATATTTCATAGAAAGGAAAACGCCATTGTTCAACCATGCAATTAAAGCCCTTCAACAGAACGGAGCTTCTGGTAATATCTTCAACGTCGCTTCCACCAAATTGCACTCAATTTTTCTTCCAAAAGTTTATTGCAACCTCTGCTTTCGCACTTCCTTTTCTTTCTCTTGCTCTCTGCTTCATGAATTATGCTTTATATTTCCGTTATTCTATTCCACGGAGTATGTGTGAATGTGCTCTTGACCAAACATGGAGCGTGAACACGTTTAATGTTCCAACCTAAAATTCAGCTTTTAGCTATTCCGAGTATATGTTCTAAAATCCCATAATGTATCTTCCCAAACCTGGCGTATTTAATTTTCCTTTTACTTTTTATTTTTACTTTTAAGTAAAGGAAGTATTTTATTTCTCCCAAAAGCTCTATACCGAAGTTTCATCGAAACACATGTTTTAAGGAACCTCAACTCAAAAGAGCACTTTTAGAAAAAAAAAGTTATGTGTGTGTGTGAGGAGAGAGAGAGAGAGAGAGAGAGAGAGAGAGAACTACATAACTCAAGAAGTAAAAGTCAGTTAGACACGAAATTAATATTTAAGTTGAGCACCTTCCAAGGATGCAATACCAAGATTTTCAAGACAAATCTACTAACTGAAACTACCCTTTAAATGGAACATTTTTCACAATTTTGGATTTTTTCAAAGATAACAACTTCGATTAAAATCCATATTTTAAGTATATTTTCATGGCAAATTAAACGCAAATCTTAATTTTTTGGTAATAGCCTTTGAAGTCCTCTTTATTCTGGATAGCTTTTGACTTTTTCATAATTTATATATCGTAAGATACAGACAATATTTTAATGCACAAAAATGTAAGTTTCGTTAAAGCACATAATTTACGTCCAATAATTTGTATTTATTTTTTTTAGACTTTACCATTTCCGATATATTACTTGTTACTGGTTTGAATTTTCCTATACTTATACAATCCTCAAATAGGAAGTAGTTAGTGCAAAGAGCACGGAATTAAAGGCATCACATAGCGACCGGCTCTTACAAGGTGTTGCTATTGTTTAAGCCTACAGTATTCTCATATTTCCATTGTGCCTGTAAGAGAACGTGTAACAAAAGAATTTCTACAAATATTCATCTCGATTAACAGGAAGCAGAAGAATAAGTTCTTTTAAGAATAGTTTGTATAAGAGTGACTAGAGAAAGTCGTGCAAATGTAACACAAAATGTTTTTAAAAATCTGACTATCGCTTTAGCCAGCACGAAATGCGTAAAGCTGTATTGAAAGTTTATCTCGATTAACTGGAAACAAGCAGAAGAATAATGTTTTGTAAGCATGGTTGGCAAAAAAATGTGAACATCTTTTTATTAAGGACATCTCAAAAAGTTCACTCCCATTTCTATAGCGAAAGTACTTCCTCTACCTACAGTTAGGAAGTGGCAGAGAATACTAAATGATTCAATAAACACAATATTATATTTTGCATTACGTTTTAGTTATAGGGCACATCTCACAATTGTGGTATCTTATACATTTCATTTACCTGAATCATGATAGTGTGAGTTCTATTATATCCCTAGCGGCTGAACTAAATGCCGCTTCCTCCATGTGCACGATGGAATCCAAATGGGTTACTTCAAGCGGAAAGTAAATCATAATGGTAAACTCTGCGGAAGCGGGAAAAGTCAATTAAAACCACCTGTTACAGGAGAATTTAAGACGCCGATGTATAGAGTTAAGTCAATGTCAGCTCTTGAAGTAACAGGTTGCCAATCGTTTTCTGGCGAGGAAGTGTCTAGCTAGCCGTTTACTCCAGGGAATTCTTCCTTATCCCATTTCAGCTAGGGTTTTAGTGAACTCTAACTGGCATAAGAATGAACATTAGGGGAGCTAAACCTCTTCAGAATTGGGACATTAGCAGTCCCGGGATCTGGCTTCCTGGCTACCTCTTTAGACACTCTCTATACACCGGTAACGTGGAAGGACAGCCGAGTGCAGGGAATTGTGCTACTGCTTCTGCTTTCCTATTGTGTTTTTCTTTATTTAATGTTGGTACAACCCGCTTATAATCTGTGTCCATACCTGTGTGTCATTGAGTGCGCCGATCTGTTACTGTCTGACACACATACATTAGCCTATGAGTAAAGATCAGGCCTAGGTGAATGGTGAAAGGGGAGGAGCACAAAGTATGTTTCGCAACTACGGTCATACCAACCATCGTTAACGTCTTTTAAGCTGTTAGGTCAAAGCGAAATTATGTTCAGATGAGCCCGGGGTCTATATACTTTAAAGTTACCCGACATTGGCCTTCTAGGGATGAGGGAAAATTCCACAAAAAAAAAAAAAAAAAAAAAAAAAATCTTATCCTAAAACTCGGCCTAAACCAGATTCCAGCTCAGGACCTCTTGATTATGAGGCACACATACTATCTCCACACCACAGAGGTAGGTTGGGCCCTTCTTGTCTGGTGCTCAACCATTAACACGGGTCCAGTCGAAGCTCAGGAGCGAAGGAAAAGGGGCGAGTAAGAGAAACATTAAGTAGAGTGCTAGAACTAGGTAAGGGGTCTGTCAGAGGGGTTTACCAACATGAACTACTGAACACTATATCGGCACGATTCGTGTATTTCACTGTACACTGTGTTAACATTTACACCTTTGTAATAGTAGATAATATATTGTGATATAAGAGTGGTAAATTGTTTACAACGGAATGGAAGAAACTTTGAAAATGCACACGAAGTTGCGATTCTCTTATACACTTAACACACGTACATTTTATAGTGCTTTTTGGGCGATAGATGATAATTACGTTAATGGTGATAGTTGTTCATTAACAGATGGTTGAAGAATCACAATAGCTGACCATTGTCAGCCTTAACAACGCCGCATATGAATATTGCATTACAAACTTTATTTTCATATCGACTGCAGTCGAGCCACGAATATTCATTGACATCGGCTATTTTCACCTGACTTGATCGAAATAAAAAAGACACGAAACCTTTAGAGTCGATAATAGTATGCGCTTCTATAGTACTTAAATACAAGTCAAAGCACTCTATCGTGATTGAATGAGAAGAACGAGATAAAGAATGATGATAATTTAGCTAGTTTCCTTTAGTATGCTTGCTAATGTGAAAATCGATATAATGCGCGGATTAAGGACATATTAGGAAATGAAAACATACGTAAACATTGGGATAATACTGTATTGGTAAAAGCTTGACTAAAAATTATTACATCCCATATCTATAATTATAAAAATATCCAGACATATCGTCATGATACGAGTAGCACCTATATTCTTACATAAAAAGAAGTCTGCAATGAGTGTGGAATAACCGATTCCCATCCATCATTAAAATGCCTGGGAAGTATGAATACAAGTAAATACGCACGACATTCTCTGCCCATGTTATTTTATTTTCAGACCTATTAAGGAATTGCATTTATATAACATTCAACAAAATAATGAAGGCTTTCAATGGCTGCTCTGGCAAAATGCGAGATATAAAATTTCCTTACCTTTTCCAACTTCAAATACATTGAGCAGGGGGTTATTGTGACGCCGGCCGGCGCTCAAAGGACGCTCAAGATCAAGCTGCCTCACACCTCTAGCTGCTAGGCAACATGCTGCTAGTAAAAAGGACATTAGTCGGGTCGGAACGAAGACCGATTCTAGACGGTTTGAGAAGCTTCCGACTGCTGGCTTATGAAGAGAAGTTCCGAGATAACATGTATTTTTTCAGAAAAATCGGCGCTACGACTTTCTCGGCTATCTAAGCGCGTCAGCCAGCCAGATAGAAGGTCAGTCAGTGTTGAGAGATGCCATTTTAGTGGGTGGATCGTTCGAGCAAGTTTGTGAGAGAAAGAGAGTAGTGGAACTGTGAGCAGTATCTGTATCAAGGTTTCGATAGGACAGAACAGCCGTGAGTTACAAGGTCACGACCAACTGTACATGTTGTTAACAGAACTGTATGCTGTGATTCAGATACAGAAGAGAAATAAAATGACAGGTCAAATGTAACTGGACTTATTCACAATATTCATACGGTCAATGATAATTCAAATCAATAATAAGCAATTCTTGGAAATGTTTAACCTCACAAATGTTGACACGGTTTACCAGCTATACAAAGATTATACAGCATGAAGTGGACTTCCATTGTTATTCCTAGAAAATTCAAGATACACATTTCGTTTGTCACGAAACATCTTAAACACGTGGTACTTCTATCAAAATCTTTGAACCACATTTTAAAAAAATCAACGTTTTCGAAATCTTTTCATGTAAAGCGTAGTTTGGGTGGAGAGATTTTGTTGAGAATTTTCGTGTCGCAAGCTCAGAAGATGCCATACTAAAATGCCAAGTTTGGTATTTCACTGACTCTTCGTTTTGGGAGTTATGCATTACACACAAACACACACACGCACGCGCACAAACACGCACGCACACATATGCATGAACACACGTGTTAGTATCTACAGGCTGTTTAAAAAGCGTCCAACATTGCAACAGGATATACATGCTAAGGCTTTCACGGCCGGCGTTAATCCAATAGATGGTAGATTTCGGGCTTGTAGACCGTGGTCCAGTCGATGATTAGAGGGCGCCCTAGTTGTGCAACGTATCCACATTTTTGATGGGTCTGGCATACACCAATGTCTTCAAATGTCCCCAAAGCCAGAAATCCAATGGATTGAGGTCCGGCGATTGCGGAGGCCATGTTATTGGACCTCCTCGATCAGTCCATCGTCCATTAAACGTTTGGTTTAAATATCAGAATCGTTTTAGTCCCAACGTGCGGACACGAATTACGGATGACAGACTCCTAGGAGTCAGTATATTTATTGGCCTGTAAAGGAACTCTGTGGGACGAAATTGTGGCACACCGGGGGGCTGCCAGGATCCTGGTTAACGAACAAAATGTATATTTTATGTACACACGAACACACGCGCACGCGCGCGCACATGAATTGGATTCAGGAAGTCACAAAATGTGTATTTCCGTGAAATATCAGTATCGTATTTTTGGGTGAAATCCAGGACCTTCTCACCCATATATCTATGGGGTACTGGAGAAGGTAAAAAGCCACTGTAAGAGTGGCCGACACAACGGGTATCGAACCGGAACCCGTTACTGCGGAACCATCTCGCTCGGTGCTTGAATATGTACAATCAGTCGTTAGTGTTGAAGAAATTGCAACTTGAAGCAGCACGAATGCGCTATATAAGAAGATTGGATTTATCTCTGCGATAAGTGGAGAAAGTTCCCTGGCGCCTGTATCATGGCGCTGATGAATAAAACACAGCTTGGATGTGCACAAAAACCTCTACGTTAAAGATTTGCCGAATCCTCTGGGGCAAGTAAAAGGAATTGGAAACATTTCCTTGTCAGTTTCCATCCTGTCCAGACCTCGGGAACAGTTAACGCTTCTCTCGAGGGAAGTGTGATAAATCCTCTCTGCAGCTCAAAAGGCGACCTGCCTCTCCGCAGATGTTTCCTTTGAGAAAGCACTGCTCCATTCACTAGCTCAGCAGGTGCATCAGTATCAGCAATAGGCTTGTAATAGCACTCGCCATCCTTCATCGATACTTTGTCATCTACTCTTCTGGAAAGCAACACACTCTACTCTTTATAAACCACCAATGACCTCCCCCACCCAAAAAAAAAAATTATATATATATAGAGCAAGAGAATCATATAAATTTCTCACCTCGCTCTTCTCCAACCAGTACGTATAAATATTCTTCTGTATGCTTCTTGCTAATCGAGATAAACTTTCGTTACATTGTACACATAAGAAGCCTAAAGTGATATGATACCGAAATTCTGGCTCCAATGAACAAATCATTTAAACCGAAATTAATAAGTGAAATAATTATAGTCAACATAACAGGCGCGGCACGTATCAAAAGTGCTCAAGGTCAGATACTCACGTGAGCGAACATATGCAACACTCAGAGAGGCAGAAACAAAAGGAGACTTTGAGATTATTCTAGAAGTGTCTCGCGCTCGGCGTATTTGTAGAAGTTCGAGAAAGGTCCGTGTTACGTCATTCTCGCTATATAAGGAGGCGAGACAACGAGAGTCTAGTCAGTTTTTAGTTTTAGTGTGTGCATGCGTGTGTACGGTCGTCGTAAGAGAATCGGGACGTCGCGAAGGAAAATAGCGAAGCAGTTAATGAGTGTTGAGTGGTCTATCGTCAAAGCTAGTGTTTGAGAGTCAGAGAAAGTGAAGAAAGGCAGAAAGATGTGAGTCAGAGGACATAAAACACCTGTGAGTTGTAATAGCACGAAGAATTGAAGACTGTTAACTTTAGTAAATTAGGATTGCGTTTGACGGCCGAAGTTTTAGAAGATAATAAAGTAAAGGGAAAAAAAACTGGACCTTTGTCATTTGGTCACACTACTAAAACAAGGAATAAAACAGAATTTAGGCGCACAATATGTAAAATGAATATTGGAGTAACTATAATATGGATTATTAATTTAAATTAGGAAGCAGTTTTGAAGTTTATTTCGGGACACATAATACAAGAGTTAATTGCAGAATGAAGAGTATTCAGTTGTTTAGCCAAGCAGAAGGAATCGATAGGCCGCAGGTTGATATTGCGGTACATGGACACGAACTCAAACTCTCATTGGAAAGTAATATCAAAGGCATCTCCAACAAAGTGCCAAGTTGTACCAGAAACACAATTAGGGTATCCCCATTACAACAGCTTGTTTTACGGATCACTGCATGCGAAAGAGACGCGCAACTAACTACTTCTTCTTCCAGAGGAATTTCGTTTCGAGAGTGAAGTCGTATTAGTGCGTGCACTTCATTAAAACTGTTTTATGGCACTCACTTCCTATCGGAGTTAAACCGACGTGCGGCCCTTGTTCTAACAAACACACAGCAACGCCCTGCTTAGACTCACATGACTTTCTCTAGTCACAGTCCTTTATCAGCTGCACTCCATCAAAAATTCGATGCTAAGATCTTAGCCAAAATATATTGCTTTCAGCTTCTCTGAGCGCAAAAAATGCATTTTTTTGGACAAAAACAAGGTGTGAACATAGTAATTCAGAAACAAAACGTCAATTAAATGCGAAATCATCATCGGTAGTATTTTCAATATTATCTAGGCATCTGTTTCATTCTGTATGTTGTCAGAATTTCAATTAAGTTACCTGTACTTTTTTAAAACATCGGCCACGTGATGATCTTCGGGGAAGGTTCTTCGATCAAGCGATACCTGGACCCATTTACTTGCTTAAGGCGCCCAGCGGGCGATATCCAGTTCCTCCGATGATAAGATGATAATGAGAATGGCAATAAAACGAGAGGACCTACGGCTTTTACCGCGAACTCCAAACCAATCGGGCCTTGAATGTAGTTTACTGAAGTTAGTCGGGTTTAAGCTTGGATAGAGGTGACTTAAAGGAACCTCATTAGAACTGGGAATCTTACCAAGATCCCTCAAAATGAAAGCCGTGAACTAAACCAGTAAGCTACCCATGCGCTCTTCTGTTTAAATAATATCTGAAAAACGGAATTTTGTCCGCGTTATCAGAAATCTTTGATGCTTAGATTTTGGCAAGAGTGAGTAGAGAAAGTTTCGAGACTGTAACACAGCAGATATTTTTTTTTTCTATAATGTTTAACGCCCGCGTTTACTTCATACAGCACCACCCGCGGGGAAGATAAGTGGGAAAAGAAATTTGGGATACTTCCAAAATATGTGCCAGTTATGAGTACTAGTCCAGGCGGGATTTGAACTGCAGACTTTCCGTTCATGAGTCCATGCCTTAAGGACTTCGGCTATCCCCATAGTGATACCTTGATTGGTATACCAGACGAAATTCATGAATTCGGAGATTTTAATACTGCAAGAATTTAATTTATCCTCTTTTCTTCATTGTTCTTTCAAATGTATAATTATTCGTGCAGATGAATAAAGCAGCATGTCCTTTAGAAAATGCTGGGATAACTACCCTAGATTTAGGATAAGAAATTTCTGCATAAAATAAAAAATAAGGGCGGTAGTAGTAGTATATGTGAGTATTGGAGAGTACACAACAGCCCTCGCACCTAAACCCAAAGAAAGATCTTTTGTGCTAGTCCTATCTCTTGCTATAGCAGACACAAAATTTAATGGCAGGTGGCAGGAGGAGCTGGTCAACACAACATCCAATCAGAGAATTGCCATCTCTTGCGGTGCTGTATAGTTAAACACGCTGTGAAATCACTCTGTAAATATCATTTGGAGCCACAAAATGTATTTGCGCAGCAGGAAGGAGAATATCTATCTGATCATGAAGGGGTCAGCTATCAGCCGCCATTAAATTTTGTGTCTGTGAAACGAATCCAGTAAATTGCACATTGAAAGAACACACGGGCTTAAAAGCTCAACGCCTGCGGGTGGGATCGAGTCCGGAAGTATTTCGTAGCCGGAAACCAGAGCTGCCACGCTCTAGCCCATTGCACCACAACAAGGACAAAATAAGGATAAACCACATGGATTAATGTGCTCATGGAGTTCCCTATAAAGTCAACAAAAACCAATATAGCAGTAGCCCAATAGTGCAGCGTCTTTCTTTCAATATTAGATCAGTGCAGCGAGTTGAAATTGTATTTCCAAATGCATGCTTGTAGCGAAGTTTGTGCTGCGGTTGGAAAGCTAACGTTCCGTGCCCTCTAGCTGTAGACAAGGTTTTCTACATACAGCCAGTTAGCTCTGCGACTGGATGGGCCGTGTTCGAGAGGACGACTTTCAAATAAAGCACTTTTGTTGGGAATCAAAGCCTATTTCACAACTTCCTGCAGAATCAGTGAAGCCTACTACCACTGCTCTTAAAGTTCTTAATAGTTTTTCTTGACCTTTTACAAGTAATGACTATTGTTTCAAGTGCTTGTTTGCATGTGGCTAGTCTATAAAATGATTTCATCCAGAAGAAGAAGAATAAAACTTTTCTCTTAAAACGTGTGAATTTGTGTATCTTTTTCTCAGAATGACAGGGAGGTGAAATTTTCATTACATATATACAACACAAAGTTGAACTTTCTGAACCCGGACAGTAAGTTTATAATATATATAAGTCAAAAACAGAAAACTTTGCAAAAATTTGTTTTTAATTTCTAGTAAACTGATATAGATAACAAAATAATTGAAGTTCAGAAGATAGCCGATATACTAAGAAGAAGCATGCAAGCGTGCGATTTTGTATTGCAAGCAGTTGCAGAGAGAGAAAGATAAGTTCACATTTTAAAGACTTTTTTTAAATTTATTTATTTATTTTTTTTTTTTATTTTATTTTATTTTATTTTATGCTGGATATCATAAGTTTCATAGACTCGACTACATAAGCTATCAATGTAAATAATCCCTTGAAATAATTGTCATGATTTACAGAATAATTCATAAACAGAGTAGGAAATACCACTGAGAACTTTAAAATCAGTAATTGATAATTGCAAGTGTAATTCCTGTATGTTCAAACTGCCTTGTTCCCGTAACCATGATAATTTTCTGCGATACTTTGGGCCACTTATGATAAAAAGATCGGGTAGGTAATTCGAGTTCACACTGGTACAAATTATTCTTGTAATCGCGTATTGTTCTATCTACTTGATGTTAATCTAGATAAACAAATGTACAAATCTTGTTATATGTATTTCCTTGAAGATATAGTGGGAAAAGAGGAATGCAGTAGGCTTAAGCGATAGTCAACTCTTTTAAGATCTGGTCATTATCAGATATCTTTGAAATTCCTTTCTCTTTAAATGAATAGGAGAAAACAATTTAAAAATTAAAAAAAGAACTAAAAATGAGAAACAACTTCGCAGTTGAGAGAAGTAATATCTCCCAATTCAAACTATATTTTACAGCGAAAGCTGTATTTTTAAAGATGACTCTAATGATTTTGATTAAACAGCTTATGTTTTAAGTTATTCTCGTCGAAAGTAAAATGTATATCTTTAATCGCTAGGATTAGCCTCAGCAGTCCCGCTTTATTCTGAACCACTTTTGCGTCACTGGTAAACCATGAGAGGCAGACACAATTTTACTGAACAAAAAATGTGGTTCTCTTCCAAGTGCCGCACAATTTATGCACACTACAATTTTGGGCGTTAATCAATTTCATATCGCTGCGTTGGAACGGGCTTTATAGCCTAACCTATAAGTAGAAGATCATTTTCGAGATATAAATTATCCCAAAAGAACCAATAGCAAACAATTTTCTCAACTGCAATTCGCTATTACTTTTTTATCCTCTTTTTTCGTGATGAGCAAAGAGAACAAAATGATTGGATTTGAAATGATTTTACTATTACTTTAGCTTATTGCTTTCTCCTTATATACATACGACGAATTAAAATTAGTAATGAAGGTTTATCTATATTTACAAGAAACAAATAGAAGAATAAGTTTTTGTGAGAATAGTTTGTAGAAGGTAAATAGAGAAAGGCATGTGACATTAGGTTTATCTCACTGTATACATATGCACTCTAACACATGGTTAGAAGTAGTTACATTTCTTAGAACGGAATACACATCACCTGCTTTCTGTTTACTTTCACAGGAGCAAGGGACAATCACAAGGTGCTAAAACAAAGCTCAATCTGTCGGCATTCTTCCCCTCGGATTCATTGTACGCTTCAGAAAATAACTCAAAACTTCCGTTAAGTAAACTGCAGGGTCCACATACCATTATCACAGGTCGATGATCACAAAAGGTAACTGGGTTAGCTCTGATTGAAAGCTTGTGCCCATGTTAGCTCTTGACTTTGAGCCAACTGTTAATTATCTGGCACATGGTCGAGAGGGCTTCTTCGGAAACCTGGGGAATATGTAAAGGCAGCTCCTAATGTTTGAGTTACTAATGTGGAAGCAGAACTACAATGTAGAAAAATATCAAACTGACCGACTCTGTTTCCTTTACGCGTGACAGGTTTAACTGTATTCGCAGCACAAGTAGAGACGGATGTAATAGTAAGTGGATGTTCTCAATTGAAGTACGCATTAGGCAAAATAAAATGGAAAAGGCGAAACATTATGGCGTACCTCTGCTTGTTTGGGGCAAGGAGTGGTGTCAGTGCTGGCTGGCGTATGTAGAGGGAGAGGCGCTCCAAAAGTGTATCGGAATGCGAGGAGAAGTTTCTAGAACTCTCCTACACCTGGTCTGCTGTGAATGTTCTCGAAGGTGTTGCTCAAGTATAATGAAGAAAAGATCGTGTGTGTGTGTGTGTGTATAGTTGACTACAGCTCTATGTTCTCTCAGAGAATGCAAGTAACCGTTGTATACGTACGAGGATGGGAGACGTGAGTTCGACAAGTTAAGGAGCGACAACATCAAAAAAATAATTCTGGACGCTAGTAAACTGAAGTGCTACATTAGGAAAAATCAAAAGAGGGCGATCCAGTTACAATATGCAAATATAAAACTAGTACGTAAGCAGAGAGCTTCATTTACTTTTAAATTATTAAGCGAAAGATCTTTCCTGTTTCTTATACTTGTTTTAAGGAAATGAACTTGACAGCTTGAGACTTTACACAAGATTTAAGATGTTTTGAACTATGTGTACATTATTATCTTTTGAACCTCTCATGGAAGAAATATATTCAATCAAATTCAAAATTGGACTGGGGAATTCACAGGAAGTGGAGTGGAGTGTGGAGTTTAAGGGCCCGTCGACAGCTGGGTCATTTGGGCCTCACAGGAAGTACAAGCTTTGAAATCTCCTTTGTACACGATAAATCATTCTTATAACTGTTTGGGCGTGCGCACGCACGTCTGTATCAACAATTTGACTCACACAAATACAGAATCAAATAACTTTATGTACCATAGTTACAAAACTGAACATTTAGTTCAGTGTTTCCAGTAACAAAAGCGAATACGTTATATCCATGTAAACCAAGTAACACCCTTAATTACTAGATTTCCTTCAGCTCTTCCCCGAAGGAGCTGTAACGATGTCTTAATTCACTCTCAGCATTCATCGTTGCACTTCATGTAAGTATTACTGTATATGTTTCTGGATGTTGTATGGTGGAATACCCAACTGCTTCTCTTCTTTCAGGCAGTGGACGTTAAAACATTAGATATATAAAATGACTAATAAAACTAATAGCTCAGGCCCAAATGACCTCGTCGACGGGCCCTTAAACTTCACTCACTCACTCAAACACTCACTCCCCACCCACCCTTCCACCCAATGAAAGCAATAGCAGCTTTCTAGATACACGATCTGGCTTCTAACGATGCACAGCCTCCTTCAAATTTACTTTAATTTTTAAAAACTTAAAAATCAAACTTTTATGAAGCTCAAAGTGTTTGTTAGTGAAGTAAAACTGAATAAATAACATATTATTGGAAATACATTATTGTGTACTATTAAAAAACTCTGAAGTGTCATATCTCTAATAATTCAACAATTTGTTCTTCAACAAAACGTAGTCCTCTATGTGCGACTTACGTTAATCGA
This sequence comes from Tenodera sinensis, assembly GCA_030765045.1. Taxonomy (NCBI): domain Eukaryota; kingdom Metazoa; phylum Arthropoda; class Insecta; order Mantodea; family Mantidae; genus Tenodera; species Tenodera sinensis. The sequence continues at coordinate 203,651,272 of CM060961.1, forward strand.
GATAAACAGTTATAGAAATACTTTTATTATATTTCCTTGTTGGTATAATGGAAAAATGGGAATATGCATAGCACACTTCAACGATAGTCACGCATTTTAAGGCTTGAGTGCTCGGTGATGGAATTGAATTTCCGTTCCTTTTACATGACCAGGAGAGGAAATTAAAAAAAAAAAAAAAAAAAAAAAAAAAGCGAATAACGGCTTCCCATTTGAGAAAAGTATAAGTATTGGAAAATTTACCCAATTACAAGGAATGACTCAGAAGTTATTGACTACACAAAAAGTATTTGCCATAAATTGTGTACTCTAACAAGATCTAATTGTTTGTGTACTAAGTTTTGGTCTATCTTTTATGGTTTACCAGTTATCCAAAAGTCATCCAGAATGTAGACGACCTCATAGGCTATTCCCAGAAAATTCAATATACACATTTTATTTATGATAAAATATTTCAAACATATTGTGTTTTAATCAAGATGGCTAGTGTTGCGAACTTTTGTCTCAAATGTTATTTTTTCCCAGATTCGAGGATATAAAAACATATGGTTCCAGTGAAACTTGGATATCGAATTACTGGATGGAATGCAATTTCTTTTCTACCTATTAATGCATGTTAGAGAAATTCATTAAACGGATCAAACACGGATATAGAGTGTTGCACGCAACATGTTACAAAATCAGCTAAAGCAACCGGCTCTTTAAATAATATTACAATGGACATTTTTTGTTTACTTTTGAGTTTGTAAAAAATTTCAGCGCTATGTTAATTAAAACATCATAAACTTTAGAACCTGATGACAGAGTGAATATTGGGAATTTTCTGCAAATAGTCTATTATACCCTCTTCAAGCTTAATTAACTTTAAATACCTAGAAAATGCTTTACGCTTTGCTGCAGGTAAACTTTAGAGGTAATTAAAACCTGGGATTAAAGATTAATAACGTTTTTTATAGCGTTAGCAATTTACTTTGATGCGGCATGCCTTCGCAGTTATGTAACATTCAACAGAAATGAGTATGAAGTTACAAACAATTTAATCAAATTCGAGATGTACATTTAACTCATAATGCGAATGTCTCCCAAGTGTAAACAATTGAGGTGAAATGTGCCAAAGTTAAATAGAATTGTCGTATTTGTTTTACTGTTTTTAGTCTTCTCTCTGTACTCCCTCTCCCTATCTAATATTCTTTTTCAAGAGATGCGTATCGGGGAAATACAAAATGTGTATTTTTTATTTAAGATCCCGTTATATATTCTTCTACTTCCTTAGCTAATTAGTAGAGGTTAAGTGAAAGGGAAGATTGGAGAAAATATTATACGAAGACATTCCTGAAATATGAATATTTTACACATTATGGAATGTAATTTTCCTCTAGCAAGAGAAACATAGCCCAACCCTTCATTTGTCAAGTTTCCGAGGACACGACAGCTCCAAAAACGACCCATATATTCATTTTCACAGTTCGAAAATAACAGTCTTTAAGTTTGCATTAATGCGATCATTTGAGTTTATTTATAACCGGCTCCAAAATCATCAATCCGAATGTACCTCTGAACATATACTTATGTATATGCTGGGAGACTTCAGAATCGTTCCCGCTTCCAAGTTTCACAGGAAGGTAACGCCCACTAGAAATCTTCCAACCCTCAGAGCTAAATGTTATTGAGCTTTTACGATACACATGCGAAAGGAAACTATTCAATTACCGTTTTCGAATATAATATAATAATTAGCATCAAGGTTACTGATACAATGATAATGAACGTGAGTAAACCAGGTAGAAATTAAATAAATATTACTGACAGCAACATTTTAGAAATGTAACGTGTATTTGAGGATTTTGTTTCTACGCCGTTTTTTTCTTAAAGAAAACTTTTTAAATTTAATACATCTATATAAAACAAAGGAGTGAGAAACCATCTCCAATCCAAAGTCACATACCTACCTACCTACCTGTCATAAACACATACACGAAAACCCTGACAAGATCCAATTGGCCCTTGTGAGCGTGAAGCATGCAGTTCACGAAGACCAGGATTACTGCCAATGAAATGCAATTCATGGGCCGAACAGCAGGCTATACTTGTAAAAAGAAATGCCAATATCCATTATTCACCACAGAACCAGTCCTGGATTACATCCATCAGCATCAAAAACTGGAGAGACGCATTTAACAGAATGCCCAGAGCAAGAATTTCAAAGGCAATCTAGAGCTAAACACAGATAAGAAATCACTGGGTTGAGCATGATAAAAGGGAGAGATCTTCAGTAGAAGTATTAGAGTTCTTTGTGGAGTACAACCTGTCAGGCGCTGAGCATGGTGATGTTAATGATGAAAATTATGATTGTTAACTACATTAACCGAGCAAATTGGCTAGGCGATAATATGTGGGGCTCGCATTTTTGAGGCCCTTGACTTAATTCTCAGTCTGTCAACTCTTCGTAGATTTTCCTAACCTGTAGGCAAATGTTGGGGAGGTTTTTAATCTAGCGCGATTTCCTTTCTTTCATTTCCCCTTTTTTCCGTTCCTTCCCGTGTCTCAGCTGTACCTTCAGGTTTTGCAATGTGAAACAGAGGACAGAGGACTCAAGAAAAGATCATTCCTTGTAGACACCAGGAGGCTGCACGGTAGCATGGCTCGTTCATCGCCCAATGTATGCAGTTTAGCATACATCTTCGAGACGGAATTGTTAGGGACTTCTCTGCGTCTCTGCGGTTTGCCTGCCCGCAGCCTGTAGTCTCCCTTAGTTCCTTCGTTTCTCTGTTTCGGCTAGGGGTATTAGCCACAGTAGATTCCGCGTACGTGCAATGGAAGCGAAAGAGCAGAGGGGTGCATCGCATTGTCGCTGGGCAATATTCATAACGCATCGAGCAACCCCGATCGAGTCATGTAACAGTTGACTGAGAGTATGTTGATGTGGTTACGAACAAATGCTCACGGTGGAAATTAGCGGTTATTTAGAAGCTTTTATTTGGAACCTAGTATTTTTGGTACTGGAACCGTCGGAACTGTTACTAAAAATAACTTTTTCCACCTCTCGACTTTTTTTGTCAATTACGTTCTTTGTACTCTGTGATTTATGAAAATATATTTTTTCTAAACCTCCGTATCATGAGACCTTAAGAATACTTAGTTGGTTCCTGTAGCTAGATGTGAATTCCTGCACAAGTTTAATCAGTATGGGGATCTACAGAGGTCAGAGGATTTGGGCATCCAATCCAAGCAAACGGGATCTTTTCCTCCTTTATATTTATCCTACAGCTTCTGGAACATGGTTAACATTTCCTTTGGAAAAAAATTCTCCCGTACGCGTCCACATTCGCCTTTTTATGATACAGCAACGATTTGTCTCCAGGAAGAAAGCTTAGAATGAGATTATTGCATTGCAATCTGTCTAGAAGAATCAAACGAATGCTTCTTTATTGCAAAGAGCCTGGAATAAGGAACGATCTTCTTGTCATGTCAGTACCATTTCTCTTGGCTAATATTACTTTTTCCGAGGCCGAAACCATTTCTTTCCTCCAGTGTCTCTAAACATTAATGGATATATTGCTCAGTCACGTCAGCAGATATTGCGAAAGTAAATACCAATATTCCTCTCGACCTATGGAAACCTTTGATATACAGGATGTTGGTGTGTTCTTGACAACATTCGATTTGTAGGTTTAGGTAGCATCAAACGGAATAAACGTTACTTTTCCCCCTTTCTCCATCTACCTATACTAAGCAAGAGGATCTAGCAAGCGAAATAACTCCACGGCAACATGGAGGTCCCGGATTCGATTCCTCGACCTTAAATTTCTAGTGATATTTCCTGGTCGGTAGGCAATAGGAGGAATGGTCTCTCATCTACCATGAATTTCTTTCCATCATTTCCCATTCATTCCGTTTTCTTCTTACCTTTGAGTGCACTTCTAGGTTTCGTGGCGTGTGGGGGTGCCGGACGGATGGTGCCTATGCCTGCTCAAAAGGAGTACTCCCCATGGACGTTAGAGGGCTGCTTAGTCGACGAGTCGTTCATTGTTCTCTTTAGACAGTTTCAGCGTGGGACTGGTCTTGGAGCCTGCAACTGTAGGGACTTCCGCGCACTCTCTGCTTGCGGTCTATAGCCTCCTGTGGTTCCTTGACTTTACCCCTCCTTCTGGGTGATGGTGGCCACAATGGATCTACGTACATCTAATTGCGCGAAGTGCCCCATTCCGCTGCATCACCTATATCAATACATCTAAGTACAGAAAATATTCCATTCCACGCAAAAAGTTCGTTCTCTACATTTCATCGGAAATACATGTTTTGAGATTTCCTGAGTAACACAAACAAGTTTTAGAAAAAGGCATGTGTACATGTATGTAACATATCTGAATAGCATTACTCAAAAACAAAAATGGTGTTAAATACGGAATGCTAAGCTTGATATGGACGGTGTTTTTAAGTGAAGCGGTTCCAAGGACGCTTAACGAGGATTTTAAGATCTGCTAAGCCAAACAACCCTGTAAATAGACTATTTCGAAATGTTCGCAATTTGCGAAAATCTGATGTGTTGCACTAACATGACTTTCTCTACTCTTGTACTAAACTTTCTTACAAACTCTTATTCCTCTATATTCTTCGTATTAATTAAGATAAACATTTGTACAAATTATCTTATTGCTTATTTCCTTGTAGGTACAAGGGGAATATTAGAATACAGTGGGCTTAGTGCGATAGTCAAATCTTTTAAAGCTTTGAGATTCCGCTCTCTTTGCACGCTTAACATATAAAAAAATGAACAACAATGTTCCATTTCACGAAAGTTTTAAGTGTTCCGAAACTCACACACATAACAAGGAATATCTCCGAAATGGTTCACCCTACAAGAAAATTTATATACATAAATTGTGTATTTTAGCAAGATCTACATTTTGCGTATAGTATCATTTAGTCTATCTCTAAAGGTTTACTAGTAATGCAAAAAGTGGTCCAGAGTAAATACGACTACAGGGGCTATAGCCAGAAAATCCAAGATATACATTTCATTTGTCATCAAAATATCTCAAACATATGGCATTTTAATCAAAATGTTAGAGTCATTTTCAAGAAAATCAAAATTTTTGAAAAATGTTCCATGTAAAGGTTAGTTTAGAGTGGGGCTATTTTCTTCAAAATCTTCGTGTCGCATCCCTGAAAGACATACCAACTTTGGTTTTTGACCTACTTTGCGACTGCATTTTTTGTATTCAGTGGGTTTCAAAACATATATTTCCGGTGAAATCTCGACATCGAATTTTTGGGTGGAATACAATACTTCCACTACTTACCAGTAGAGAAAGTAAAAATGGATCAACGATTTTGATTAAAATATATTTTGAGATGTTTAGGTGGCAACTAAATGTATGTCTTGAATTTATGGGGATACCTGTGATGTCCCTTTTATTCTGAATTAATTTTGTATAATTATGTATAATAGTTAACGCTAGACATACCGAAACATACTAACAAAAATTTGTTTTAAAGAAGTCTACAATTTATTTCAAGTAATCCTTTTAGCATAAGCCGATCCCGAGATATCTGTAGTTAGCAGTTTAGATTTGCAACACTTTGCCATCTTAAAATTCTGTTGCTATTCAGTTGTTTGTCGTGATATCATGGAAGCAGCATGCATTTCCTAGGCCAGCATGCAGTGACCCGATGTTTCAACATGACTTCGATTCGATTTTGTCCATGTCTATTCCCGTTGAAGAGTTCACTAAACGTATACAGAAACTAAGTTTTGGTTCGATTAACACGAAGAACAGAAAAATGACTCTTGTAAGAATATTTGTAGAATCTGTACAACATCTTGAATTTGAATTTTGTCTCTCACCATTTTCACTAATCATTCATATGACATCCTGATATATGTATGTGCATTTCATCCTTCTTCCTCCTTTCTACCCATTCAGTCACCGGTTTCTTCATTTACTTTATCGTACATTGTCTTTCCTGCTACCTTCCTTAATACTTTCATTTCCGCTAATTCTATCATTCATCGTGTTCTTGTAGTCTCTGGTCTTGTTTCTAATTCATAAGTTATCAATGGCCAGACTACTTTTTATAAATTTTTACCTTTGTTTATTTTCTCCTATATTTATTTGTCCGCATCAGCTCATTAATACCCCACATATTTTTGTTGGTCTTACAATTTTATTGTTAATTTCTTGCACTAGATTTCCGCCACTAATAATATTAAACCCATTACCTATTCTATAATGTTGTTTCAATTTCTAATTTACGTCTCAACGGTTTTTTATTAACCGTTACTACTTCTGTTTTATTTATGGAGATTTTCGTATTGAACTTCCACATTTTCCATAAAACTCTTACCAAAGTCTTTGCAGGTTGTCCTCCGTTTCTGACCTCAAGTACAATATCTGCATAACATACCATACTGTCTCTCATACTGGTTCCCAATTCTTCTCTCATTTCTTTAATTATTGTATCCATCACGGTGCTGAATAAAAATGGACTTAAACACTCGCCTGGTCTTACCCGTTTCTAAAATAGTCATTGGATATAAAATGTATGACACAAAATTCTGCAGTCCCATCTGAAATGTTACGTTTATAATGTTGTTAATGTGAGTTGCGCGCGCGCGCGCGGTTTGCCTCCAAACAAATGGCATCCCGTAGCTTCTTTTCTTATACACAAGTTGGTCCAGCTGAAGCTATTCATTCCGGTAGCGTATACCCGAGTTACATGCCTCTGAACAGCGAGAGGGTTTTCGACAAAGTTTAGTTCCGCGTGTCTGAATTCGTTTACTTTATGTGACAGGGAAAACAAGAAAGAAAAAGTAGGAAAATGGGAGAGTCGAGAGGAGGCGGTACTGAAGAGGAGAAAGGAAAAAAACCGCACTTGAGTTTAATTAAACTTACCTACCTACTTGTATTTCCTAGGGTGTCACACCAGGGCATCTCAACTTGACCGTGTTTCTAAAACAACAGACATCTTGCCCTTACAAAAAGACAAATGAAACAATTTGCAGCGGCTATCTTCAAGGCTCGGGCTGAGACCATGTTCTAGCCTAGGCAATGATACTTTTGCAAAAGTGTATCATACAGCTCACTGATACCTTATCGTGAACCTCCAGAGGCATTTTCTAAGGCAGTCAAACTTTCTTATTTCACTGTCGCGATATCCCTCCGCGGTAACGCGTGAGATTCGTATTAGGAAGGTCCTGGGTTTGATTCCCGTCGACCGCTCACTCTGACCTCGGGTTATTTGTAGTTTTTGCTGGTCGGTAGGGGACCGCTGGAATGATTTCTCATCTACCACGATTTGTTTTCCATTAGTTTCCTTTTAATCCCTTTTCTTCTCATTCTTCGATTCTGCTTCCAGGTTTCGTAGCATATGGTAGTGACAAACAACGTGAATATTTGTTCAATGAAATGTTCACCTTTCCAATCATTAATTTCGTCTGTATTTCATATCATCCTCTTCCTCACTATTGTACCTAGTGCTTGGCTGACCACCCGCTTCCAGGTCTTCACTGTCCGGTCCACAGGTTCCTGTGCTCCCCGACAGGCGTCTGACGCTAGGCACAGACTTGTATGCCCTAAGGGGTGTAAGTCCTGCATAAGGAGAGGGTAATCAGGTAAACATAAACAAAAAAGAAAATGTTGCTGCCCTTGCAAGAGTGACGATTTCAGTTTCTTACAGGCACACTGGAGAGAACTACGTTATGGCGGTGATGACCTCTTTCTTGTGCCAGAAATGGCGTAATTTCTCACGATTTATGCCGTCATAAGCCGTTTTAATGGTAGGAATGCATAAATACTCTTTCAACGGAATTCAAAGAGTCTCAAAACATGTAATACTGGTGAGATCTCGGTTCAAATTTTTGGGTAGAACGTAATACTTCTCTGCAAACTACGGAGAAACCAAAGTGTTTTCGGATTTTACATGTTGCTTCCTCAGTTTACGATCCATGTATTTTTAATCCAGGACGTTTCGAATTAGTTATTTGGTAGAAGGAGGCAGGTAATACAGGCAAAGCTCACGGTTATATTCAGAGCTATAATGATGGACAAAGTCGCGGAAGATAAGGACTTGTGTAGCAATTTCCTTGAAGCAATCTTCAACTTCTGGACAGAAAAGACAGGCCTAAATCTCAGGCATCGTAAAGAACAGTCGTTTAAAAAAGGAGCGTTAAATGAAACTCTCAACAGGAATGCTTCCGAAGGTTACAACTGTAATGAAAAGAAGTGATAAGCGACTTTCCCTTGTCACGATCCCTGAGGGAACTGCCTCTTGTAATTAAATACTAATAAAACTGGTGCGTGACTGGCGGCAATATGTCGGCTTCAAGTCCTCCCTTGTTTACATCACGCAAACATTCACGAGTGAAAACACGAATCCTAACTACACGATGAAGAAAACTTCCTTTTTAATTACTGATTCCTTGAAGACAGCACACTTACTCTGATGTGAGGAACAGTAAGCCAATGAAAGACAGGTTTCCTAAGAGACACTTGTAAATCTCGCTGTTTTCTAGAGATTAAAATCAAATTCTCTACTCATATAACTGAATAGCTATTTTACTTTCATTGCCACGTTCATAGCAAATAGAGAACATATGACATTCTAATAAAAAACTCGATTATGAGATTTCACTGGAAATATAGGTTTTGAGATTCCCTGAATAAAGACGACAGGTCCAGACATGCGCGCGTTTGTAGAGAAGAACTCAGAAACGAAAAGTTGGTTAATACCAAAGGTGGCATTTAAGTGCAAAATCTTCCTAGGGTGTGACACGAAGACCTTTCATATTCTGGAAACCGGAAATAGTCTCTGAAAGAGACTATTGCGTAACTGTAACACCTGGAAGATAGAAAAACTTTGACTACACCAAAAGTGTAGTCAAAGTACACACTTCGTCACACAATTTGCCCTTTTTTTTGGGGGGGGGGGGGAGATACATGCTTTTGATATTTTTCTTGTAATTGGTTTTAATTTTTCCAATGTTTATACGAATTTGTATTCATTTTTATGTCCTGGCTTTGCAAAGAGAATTGAATGTTAAAGCTAACTTCCAAATCCAGATGATTCAATCCCCGGGGGATGGAATTTTTCTCTAACGAGGATTATTCCCCATCCTCCTTAGATTTTGGGTTGTGAATTATATTATTATATTTAGTACAAGTCTGGTAGAGAATCACAGCTCCAACAGTAGTGAATGAATCATGTATTTTAACTCATGAATTTAATTTCGACGATAATTTTGGCGCTACCAGAGGCATCGCAGATGGAATACAATTAAATACTAAACGTATGAGCTCAAGAACTTGTTTTGTTGACATTAGACGCCGATCAACACAAGAAAATTGAATATGTTTTCGCTTGCCACGGAACAGACAGGCCGACAAAAGTGGAAATGGTAATCTATTGACATGCAGGAACCTTTATGTTATCTCCTAAAGCTCCCTCTCTCAGCGACTCAAACGTAGAACGCTTAGTTAATAAGTTTATGAAAGTTACGTACATATGTATATACTTTTTTGTTCTGTACAAAGATATGAAACCGAAATTATGTCAATATATATATGCCATTGATAATAGAAAGAAACAAAAGGAGATTCTAGTCAATAGTGAAGGGGAAGACGTAATAAAGCTGAACAGATTAAAGTCTCAAGAATGGAAGCCTAGGCAGATTTAAATGAGTGATAAGGTTACAGTTGTTTGTACGAAGCCATAGTGATTCCGCGGGCTGATTCGCATCTTACCATGACGTGCTCTAAAGTTAGCCAATGGAAATCGCTTCCTTCGTGTTGCTCACGCAAAACAACAAATGTAACGCAACAGACACTCGTCTTGAATCGGGCCGAGAGAACGTGCGTGCAACTTGGGAGTTGTACGTAAGCTAACGCGTATACATAATTCGGCGGTTGCTAAAGGGTGACAAAGTTAAAGTGTTATAAGGTTGTAGTTGACTTCTATTTAAATATCGTCGGCAGTTCTCTACAAATCTGGAAATTTACCAATAAAGTTAAATGTTCGTTAATTGTTCGTTTGGTTCCATTCTTACCACAACTCACGCATACCTGTAGATTAGGACCTCTTGCTAGAGCTAGTCCGGACACCAACCACGAGATCTTAAAGGTCTTAAAGGCGACGTCTTCGACGGAGAGGAACGTTTGCGTCAGATGGTTGGCAAATTTGCAAACCCGATAATTTACACTCTAATAGTTGGGAGTTTTCTGTATTTCAATTGCGACAAAAATATTTTTACAGTATGAGGCAGAATATGTTACTTTACATAAATAAGGTAAAAGATGTAAAAAATATTATTATGCTCAAATATGTAATATATGTAACAATAGCCTGTCACTATATGACTAATTCATGGACATTTATCATTTTAGTTATGTATAAGCAAAGGAAAAGTACCTACATGTATTTGCATTCAAATCCTAGCTCTATTGATGACCAAAGGCAAAAAACACCACATAGCGATTAGCACTTAAAAGGTTTGCTTAAGCCTACTGCATTTTCTATTTCTATTGAGCCTATGCGAAAATATGTTACAGAAACTTTCTAGAACGTTTATCTGGATTAGCAGGAAGAATAAACTTTTGTACAACAGTGAATAGATAAAGTAGGATTCATAGCATGCTGGAGAAAATAAAAAACGCAGACATGTATTTCAGCAGAGTTGAATATAATTTTAAATGTTTTTACCCCATTTGCCTTAAAAGAGTAAATTAACATGTTAATACAGCTGTGGAATAACTCCTGCTTCTCACGTGATTATAAACCATTTCATCGTCGAGCGACTTTTTGTCTATAAACATGTAAACAGTGTTTTGGGTGCAACCCTGGATTTCATTATTTTTACCTTGCAAATTATTATTTTATTATTTCTAAAGGCTATAAAACTAAATAAAATTAGTTTAAAAACAGCATTTATTCCTTTTTGCCGGATTACAATTAATTAGTATACATTTCATTGTAGTATTTATTTTAAACAACAGTTTCAAATCCCTCAGCCTCCCTTATGAAATATTAACTGCAAACTCAGAAGTCTTTATCTAAATCTAAATGATCTTTAACTTTCTACCAATTCCACGAAATTTGAAATTTTAATACGTTTGCTTCAAACTTCTACGTATAGAATTTCAGCTTCTTACATGTAGTGATTCGCCTACGAATTGGAAACCTATAGCGAGTTCATCAAACTAAAGTTTTAGCAATTTCAACTAAATTGTAAATGCATGAATTAACGTGCTTCAAGGTGACATGAGATGAACTGTTCAGATAATTATGTAGAAAGTGTATAAGGTATTCCATAAGGTACAATAAGAAACGTTAAAATTTTTAGTTTTCTAAATAAGGTTTACAATAGATTTTCCTTGTAATATTACTCATGAGTCTAATTTCCCGTTTTGGTTGTAACAATGTCTTTTTTTTCAATATGCCCATTATCACATACAATAATGTCGTATGCTATATAGGAATGTATATGTGTATATTTACTTTATACGCTTTATGGCTTATCGACCTTATGTATAAAATGCAGTAAGTCTTTTGAATAGACAACGGACAGTTTTACAAATAGAGTCATTTAAACCCTCAAACCTAACCTGTAAACAGGATTGCAAAAATGTTCTTCTGGAACTGCGTACAGAGAACGTTAGGAAAGTGAGTATCTCTAAAGTATAAATTCGAACCGACAGACATAACTGGTCAAAATTCAAGATTCCTTTACGTTTTTCTGTTCGAAAATAGCATGCACTTGTTAGGTCCTAGGTTCACATCCCACCAGGACCGTCCTCCCTGAAGTTTCTTTCAGGTATTTTTGATCCTCATAACTGCATCATCGTCCTCGTCATCATCATCATCATCATCATCATCTTTATAACTAGCAAATACTGGGGTGGTACCCTAAACTTAAGTCTGCACCATTTCCTTTCCTAACTATCTTTCCCCAAAATACTTCCATGACACGTACCACCAATCCCTACCACTTGTGGTGGCGTATACAGTAACAGAAAATAAAAAATACAATTTTAATACGAACAAAATCACCCATTCAACGCCTTGAGCAGTAGCTAGAATCTTCGAGCCAGGAAATACAGGGACTTCTGCGCGTCCTTGTGGCCTGTCTACCTGCAGCCTGTAGCCCCCTGTGCTTCCTTCCCTTCATCCATTCCTCCTGGTAGTGTTAGCCACAACAGATCTGTGTAAATCGCGAAAGCGGGGAGTCTCCGTGATATATATTACACCTGCTGTGCAAAACTAGTAGGACTAAGAAACACTGTAACAGTCACAGTACTGTAATCTCTGTACAACATGAAAATATATTGTAACTCCAACGACGCGGTCGTAGACATTTTGTTCATAATGAAATCCTTCACGTTGTTTACCAATGGCGTACCAATGGCGTACCAATAAAATCAAAATGTTTTAATTTCGTTCACTTTTGTGAAGCAGTTTACCAAGAGCATACTGATTAGTGTAAGTTCGCATTTACGTAATTAATCAACTGTTGTTTAATTATTGAAGCAGGCGGTCTACATCGCGTTTTTTGTGTTGTAAACCCTTATTTTAAAAGGCCAAACACATTATGCAGATTAATATTCTGAACTAAATACACAAGGGATGAATTTGTACTGGATGTTAGAACATGTTTGATAAGCTCACATCAAGATGCTGTATACATTTATATATCTTTATGTTTCGTTAGCTAGCTGAATGTATACAAAAATGGAAGAAGGGAAAATTAATTGATGTAACAGGATGAGTTTCAGGCGATAAAACTGTTAAAACACATGTTGTGTCAATGTTTAGTTTTGCTAATGCAGCAAACAATTATTGGGAAATTTCTGTTGCAATACATGCTTGGTAAAGCTGATATCCAGATTTACTGTAAACAGAAGCACCCATTACGGCACTCAAGCCTTTTAGTACGTTCCAACCAGCGACTTCAGTTCATCATTAGTGCAGGCATTTTTACTGGTGATTGAGGCTAATGAAAAACATTTACGAGTAGTATTTTTCAGGTTGGTTAGTAGCTTTAGCTAGGCGTGCCACAGAAAACAACGCAGTGGTCGGAACGAGTGCCCTAACGCCGATACGAATGCTGTATGGGTACTGAGTGCCAATGACTTCATATTATCTAGGCCAGTGGGTCGCACATTGAAGTATTAAGCAAAGCGGATAGTCTAGCTTACAGGCGTTGTTCTTTCTGGCGCAGTTACGACCATACACATAACATCATGCAGTAATATATGTAATTGTTTTGTGGTAAAACTGTTAGACGAAGAGGAAAAACAGGTACCACATCGAAGTGAATACATATTAAAGTACTATTTATCAAACTATCTGCACTTATACCACTGTACAATCAAACTAGTGCTTTGTGCTTACGACCGTGGGATTATGCACTTAAAACATGCCCCGCACATCGGAAGGGCCAGTCATGCTATTGCTGTAAATTGTAGGGAAAAATCAATCATTTCAGGTGACCAAACTTTGCCATTTAAACAGTTTGTATTTCTTAAGCGTAGTTTTGACTTTTCACCAGATATTTGTGTATAATCCATGAAAATCCAGCACATCTAATATAAGTTATAATAATAATAATAATAATAATAATAATAATAATAATAATAATAATAATAATAATAATAATAATAATAATAATAATAATAATAATAATAATAATAATAATAATAATAATAATAATAATAATAATAATAATAATAATAATAATAACAACAATAACAACAATAACAACAATAACAACAATAACAACAATAACAACAATAACAACAATAACAACAATAACAACAATAACAACAATAATAACAATAATAATAATAATAATAATAATAATAATAATAATAATAATAATAATAATAATAATAATAATAATAATAATAATAATAATAATAATAATAATAATAATAATAATAATAATAATAATAATAATAATAATAATAAATCAACATATATCATTACATGCTTCGCAACTTTCTGAAATTATAACTCACAACACTTTTCCTTGTCTAGCGTAGCAAGTCATTTTGCAAAGACATGAAATTTAGAACGCCTAAAAGTTTTAATGTAATAGATGTATCAAAATTACACGTAAAATGAATTCCGTTTTAAAAAATCCTTCGTCTTTCTTCACCCATGCTAAAATTCTTCCTGGACACTAAACACCCATTAAAGCAAAGAAAACCACGTTCTAGTACACAGACTTCTAGACAATATAACATGTACTAGGGGAAAGCGGATAGTACGGGCCAGCGGGTAGTATGGACCACTTAGAGTTTCTCGGATTTACCACTAGGTAGCAAACGCATACATTGTCAAGGTTACACCTCCTTCGTCGCTCCATTTTGTTATAGAAGTTGGTTGATGTAAGTGCTTTGTTTTGGCTGTCAAAACATATCACTTGTTTTCGTGTGGTTAGGTTGCTACTGCGCGTAACTTTTGTGATCATTGTTTGCTGTTAAAGGTAAGCAGTCAAATTACCAAACTAGTATTAATGTTCAGCTGGACTAATATACGTCATACAGCGGTAATGTAATTCCGGTTGCTCAAGCCGTTTTCGTTTTTCAGCATGTTTAAGCGCACAATGTTGGTCGGGTAGTATGGGCCACCTAAGTAGATTGTAGATTTCTTTTTAGGACGCGATGCTAAAAGTTCAAGAAGAAGGTCGTGGAGAGTGGAAAGAGGATGCTATGAAACAGGCAGTTTCATGCGTCTTAGAGGATCAAATGACTACAAGAGCTGCAGCCGATAGTTTTAAGGCTCCTAGAACTACACTTCAAAGAAAAATATGTCTTAAGAAACCAGCAAACCAATGTGAAACCTCAGATGGGCTTTTTCAAACCAACATTTGAAGAAGAGTTTGTATAAATATTACTAGAGCATGAGAGATTTGGATTCAAAGTTGAAAAGTACAATAAGGAACTTGAAGACTGCATTATGAGTGGGGAGAGTTTTGAAGAAAACTGGATCCAGTGCAAACCATGTGAGGGGTGGGCTCATGAACTTTGTGCGGTAATTGAAGAGCCTTTGTATTATTATTGTGATTACTGTAAAAACAATAACTGTTCGATAAAGCTTAGTTAAACCCCTATTCTTTTATGATCTGATTTTCGAGATAATTTTTGTTCACAAAAAACCATAATTTGTATTTGTGTGAATACAAATGACTTTTGTTAATTACATTTTGACTTTTGTATTTTGAATCGCTTCATATATAAACATTCTGTATGTTATTTTACCCCAAAAGTATTTTATTTGATTTAAAATGCTGTCTTTTTTTGTACGGCCCATACTACCCGACCCTTTCTCTGGCCACCAAATATAAGCCTTTTTTTAAAACTTCAATATGTGTGTGTATCTCTTGACTATCATAACTTTTTTAAATCATATACATAAAGGAAGTGTTCAAGAAACGCTTTAATGTATCTGTGACCTTTTTAATGCAAAATCAAACATATAAACGTTTTTCCTTAGGGGGCCCATACTATCCGCCGTTCCCCTATATCAAAAACTCTCACAGAAAATGTGATCGCGGGCATAGAATGTGAATAAGCTAAACAAGTTATGTCTATCAATGAAAGTTCGCGGCCATTTGCTGCTGGTCGGTTACCAGAGCTGGTGTCATCAAGTCTGTAATCTAAAATTACAACAATGAGCATTTGTCGTCTACCTGGTAAAGACTGAGTTTGTCTATAAAGCCGTAAAAACGCCTTCTTTGTCGTAAAAATGTCCCGCCGCCGTCCAAGATAGGTTATTAATTTAACTTACATATTCACATTAGGAACAAAAATCTATATATTTAGCTAGAATTTTAAAACCTGTTTCTAATGATTGGCATAATAAAATATAAATATTTACACTATCAGCACTATTGTATAGGTAATAAACAAAAATCAAAACAGAAAATTTCATATCTGTTTTCAAATTCTGTAGCTTCTATAAGAATATAGATATTTCAGACCTTAACACGCCAATTGGTTTCTCTGAACATGTACAATGATTTGAACCTCATATAAGGTAAACAGACTGGTTAAAAAGGTTATGAATTTTGAAATTCAAAATTCCTTTTACCAACTGAATTTTTGTATAAATGGCTACAGAGCTTTATGTTACGAACAAATTTTGTTAGTTCATATCATTCCCTGTCAATAAGCGTCAAAATGATGCATGAATGAAGTGCGTAGCATAATGTTAAGAGTAATTCCTTGGGATTGAAAAATGCATTATGTGCCCAGGCCAACCTGATTGTACAAATTGTTGAAATAACCACACCTCTGGTAACAATTAGCGTGGAAACTATGCATTTCAATAGAGTTTTAAATATAACGGCCCGGCTGTCACGCCCCTTTCAGACTGCACAACATTATCTTATTTTGCCATTTACCATTACTTGCCTTGTGTACACATAATCGTAATAATAGCGGTAAAGCAGAAAAGAAAGATCCAAGACTACAGGGCAACTAGCGACTGTGTGTATGTGATCGAACAGCGCGATAATCAGTAGTGTCCAGAAACTTCTAGTTAATTCCGCTGAGTCATCGTTACACGTGTGTATGAAGGATTCTTGAAGGTCAGGGGGCGCCGGCTCCAGTATAAATAAGAGTCAGTAGCAGGTAGTTGAGTGATAGAGTAGGTGTCAGTTTGAGTTGAGTTGAGTTGAGTTACTGTTGAGTTGAGTTAGTTAGGGAAGTGAGTCGGCCAGCCTGTCAGTGAGTACGTATGTGTCGTCGAACGTTTGTGTCGTAATAGCCAAGAAATAAGAGACAGTGAAAATGGAGAAAGACAATGAAAGACTGAGAAAGATTATCAGAAGAACAATTGGGAATTGTAATACCAGAGAAGACTATAAACTGTGTTAGCAAGGAGAAGGAAATTGTGCATTTTTAGTAAAATTTAGAGGAAAAGAAAGTGTTAGAAAACTAACAGAATTTTGCACTTTGCGGTTTTGTTACAGTACATTGCATTGAGACTATGCATAGGAATTGCTATTCTGACACTACCAAGTGTCCGGTATTCAAATACCGAAGTTCATTGACAGTGCCATCCCATCTTTTGGAATGACGTAAGCAACTTGTCAATCGAGTGGTTAGAATTATTCAAAAGTGGAGAAGAGGGCGGAACTAACAGATTTCAGCACCAAATGAATTGCTCTTATTCCTGTTAGGGCCAGTGTTTCTGCTTTCAAGAGTAAGTGTTACTTCCTCAACCAATGACAGCCATGCATTATCACGACGATTTGTGGAGAGCGCATGCGCAGTGTGGTATTGCTCTCATACAATAAACAAGGTTGTAAGCAGACCATTGGAGTTTTGTTCACATGTCGCACAATCTCCATTGGTCACGAAAGGCCGTTAACTGCTTCTTTGTTTTTCAGGCAAGTTCGCTAATCGCTGTCGACTTTTATGAATCATTAGTCTGGCCAGATAACGGTTGTTTTTGTAGCCGCTTTTATTTTTCCTCCATAACACCACGCAATAAACTGCAACAACACTTGCTTGGACATGTTTAGCGTGGCTTAGTTTTATGTGCTTCACCCGACAGCCTGAAGAGACACATCCATCTCCAACCTGAGGATTTACAGTCATCACTTTCTGGATTAACAAATACCACGCAAGTCGTAAACATACCCAACACGTGCTCACATGGCGTAAAAATAACTTTATCTCCTGTTCTCATCCACTTCGTTTGCATCTGCTTCCAGATTCATATCGTTTCCTTCTCGTGCATGAATTTGCATAGGACAATGAGTTTCAACTTATTTAAACCATAAAATCCTGAATATTTGAGTAGAGGCTGCACAAGCGTTGATGATGAAAGTTGCAATTTAAATTTTTGTGATGAAACGAACCCTCAAAGCTTGTAGAATGCGCTTATGCACTTCCTTTACTTTGCTTTTCACATATCTTCATAAGCTACCATTTCCCTTTTTTACCTCCGCTACCACGCACATAGAACCAGATTTACAAAATTCCTTCCCAATGAAGAGGATTTCACAGGCTATTCCCAGAATAGTCAAGATAAAGAACTTATTTGTCATGTAAATTACCTTAAGGATTGGGTGCTTTAATCAAAATCATAGGTATGAGTAATTTTTAAGAAAATCTTTCATATAAAAGTTAGTTTGGGGTGAGGGGATTTTCTCAAAAATCTTCGTGTTCCGCCTTCAGAGGATTCTGAAATAAATGCGAAGATTTTCCCCCAATTTTGGTTTCTGAGGTACGACACACGCACGTGGACGCGCGCAAACTAATGCTTTCTTTATTTTTAGATTCCAGGTGCCCAATGAGTGTATTTCCGATGAATTTGCGATATTGAAATTTTGGATAGCTATTGAAATCTTGAGATCGAATTTTTGTGTGGATATACAGCACTATACTATAACAGGTAAATATCAAAGAAAGTAAAAAAAATCATGTTATGGTCACATAACTTTCTCAATCCATTCTGCAATAAGGTATTCTTGAAAAGCTTATTTTTCTACTTACTTCACGTTAATCGAGATAAACATTTAAAAATATGCTTTTATTACATATTACAATGGGAACAGGCCAATACAGTAGGTTTAAGCGTTTGTCGCTATGCGATGCCTTTGAAATTCCGGTCTCTTTGCATAACAAGGAGGTAAAACAACAATGATAATAACAACAATAATAATAATGATAATAAAGATAATGATAATGAGAATGATAATAATAAAGATAATGATAATGAGAATGATAATAATAATGATAATGATGATGATGATAATAATAATAATAATAATAATAATAATAATAATAATAATAATAATAATAATTATAATAATAATAATAACAATAATAATAATAATAATAATAATAATAATAATAATAATAAGAAGAAGAAGAAGAAGAAGAAGAAGAAGAAGAAGAAGAATACGAAGAAGAAATAAATAATATACATGTTTTATCTGTGTGTTAGGGCTCGCCAATTATACAAAAATCATTCAGAATGAAGATGGCGCCAAAGAATATTCCTAGATTTTGATTAAAATGCCATATGTTTGAGATATTTTTATGACAAATGAAATGTATATCTTGAATTTTTTGGCTATAGCCCCTGTAGTCGTATTTACTCTGGACGACTTTTGCATAACTGGTAAACCGTTAGAGATAGACCAAATCATACTACACAAAAATGTAGATCTTCCTAAAATGCACAATTTATGTCTCAACAAATTTTATTTTAGGTTGAACCATTTCGGAGATATTCCTTGTTGTGTGTGTGTTTCGGAAAACTTTAAGCTTTCGTGAAATGGAACTTCGTTGTTCATTTTTTATGTTAACTGTGCAAAGAGAACGGAATCTCAAAGCTTTAAAAGATTTGACTATCGCACAAGGCCTACTGTATTCTAATATTCCCCTTGCACCTACAAGGAAATGAGCAATAAGATAATTTGTACAAATGTTTATTTTAACTAACACGAAGAAGATATAGGAATAAGAGTTTGTAAGAATGGTTAGCACAAGAGTAGAGAAAGTTATGTGAGTGCAACACATCAGACCTGAAGACTTGTATTTCCACGCAAATCTAGGTATTGAATATTTTGGGTGGTACACACTGCTTCATGTACATCCCCTCTAAGTGCATATAGTAGAGAAAAAAATTACGCTTGAGTCAAATGATTTTCACATCCCTGTACTTCTCCATGAACACCAAGGGATTACGCGTAAGTTTAATAAAATGAGAGAAATACGTGAGTGTGGCACATCAGATTCTGGGAACACGCTTTAAAAGCTGCTTACTTAACGTTCTTTAATAATTCATTTTAAACACTATATTACGCTTGGTCTTTGCATTTCGAACAACAAAGCTTGCATTTAGACATTGCTGTTAAACCCATCCTCTCCCTCCTACTTTTGTGTGAAGCCTTGACACCGAACTCACGAGTTTATTGTCTTCTCCATCTTTCTTGCTAAAAGCGTCTTGGGATTCGAATCCTCGCCAGGCCATTCCCGTGGGAAATGATTAGTTTAAGGAGGGGAGCCTTTTTTATTCCTTCCATTCACGTGACTAGAATTTTCACTTAAGGAGAAGAACGGCGGTTTCTGCAAACGAGGCTCTCTTATGGGACCAGCTCTTGGAGACAAAATGAAATTGCATCTTCTCTTAAATACGTCGTTTCTTAATTCCGGGCAGGGCATCAATAGGAGAAACTATGTATATTCTTCCTATCTTTTTCATTTATCAATTATAAGTGAACAGCATCAGTCATGCAGCTCGAACTCACAAACAGATGCTCTACATAGTCATCTTCCTCTCTCTCTCTCTCTCTCTCTCTCTCTCTCTCTGTCTCTCTGTCTCTCTCTCGTCATCATTATCACCAAAACCAAGATAGGCCAAATTGGCCTATTTCGACTCAGCAAAGTTCATCTTTCCACCGACGTTTAGGTCTTCTGATACTGCACTTTCCTCCGGGTTTGTATTTTGAAACTAATTTGGTTAGTCGATAATTTGGCATCCGTATAAACGATCGGACCAGTTTTATTTGTATGTAGAACTTTTGCCGCTAAAAGTACACTTTTATTTCATTTCTTATGTGATCCAAACCGGTATATGTAGCAATAATTCTTTAAAAATGGCATTCACCACTTCTGCTCATCGCCCAATTTTTGAAACTGCATGTTAATACTGATACAGCCATAACGACACACACACACACACACACACACACACACACACACACACACACACACACACACACACATACACGCACACACACAAGCTGTCCCATAAACACCGACAATGCTTAGTATGTTGTGGGTAATGAGTAACTGATCGGTTTTCAAGAAGGAACCCGTATAAATGTAAAATGCACGGTTTTGGTGCTGGAGAGTGTCGAAGACTGAGAACGAACGGTTGTGACAATTTGTTAAGATTCGTTTTGGTATCTGAATATGGAAGGTAGGAACCCTTTAGCCATCTGTATACTGCAGATGAACGACCTGACCTTAATAACATTCCTCGATGCGCTACATTCCTCCATAGAGTCCTTGGTGCGTATCCTCCAATCGATGGATTGGTAGAGGTGAACCAGTTCCATGGCCAGCACCGTCACCAGATCTGAGACCTCTCCACTATTCTCTGTGAAGTTGTATGAAGAGTATGGTGTATGGCACTCCTGTAACGCCCGCGAAGGACCTTAATGATCGAGCGATTGAAAATCGTCAAAGACAAGCGCAAGTATTGGGTTATGTGAATCACCAGCACCGATATAGACTCTGCAATGACGTAAGAGGTAGGCAGTTCGAAGCCATTTGTAATGTAGACAGCTCGATGTGCTACTCATCTTGAGCTCATTGAGGAATTGCGAACGCTTACCCATCTCACACTTTGATGCCCTACAACCTCCAAACCGTGCATTTCCGGGCAGGGGTTCCTTTTTGAAAACCGATCAGTTTGCCATCCCGCGCAACATACTAAGCGCTGTCGTTTCTTTTCTTGGCATCATGCATATATAATATTTTTTTTTCTCGTGTTTCTTTTTTTGTTATATACTGAAATAAACTGAGGATACTTTTACTTCTGAAGAACGTATTTTGGGTTTCCTGATTTCACTGGAAATGGTCTACTCATCCCTTCCAAAAGAAATCATATACGTATATTACTTAAGTTCAGCAATGTCCATATACTTATGTGTGACATGAAGATTTTCAAGAAAATGCCTCCACCTAAATTACTTTGCATGAAAAATGTCCCTTAGGTATATTTCGTTTTCTAAAAGAAAGGTAATACATATTTCGATATCTTGCATTTTCTCTGAATTTGGAATTAATTTTTGTATACTTTAATATTACTAATAACCAGAGACCGTAAGTTTAGGCATTATAAATCATTAAACAAGGCAGGCAAAAAGGCATTATCTTCTTCTTTTCCTGATTATCCTCCCCTGTAGGACTTACACCCCCTAGGACGTACAAGCCAGTGCCTAGGGAAAAAGGCATTATAAATAGCTAAAATATGCAGATAAAAAGGCATTATATTTACTAAAAACAGGCAATAAAACGCAATTAGAAAAACCCATTTATTTAATAGACAACGCTATTCAATAACTCGATCGTCATATTTTAAAGAACTTCAGTTTTAAACAAATGCTAGTGTTGTAATTGACATAAAAATGAAATATTTTTTAAAAAGGCCTGTGTATTGCAATGCCTTTTTCGTTGCACATGATAACCAAAACCCTTTTTAAGTTTTCTGGGGTCATGTTGAGTCTCCTGTCAGATAAGACATTTTTCATACGACAAAATCACCCCTCAGCATCGACAGAGGTTATTGGAGCAAATCTAAAACACAGCATCATTGTAGGATCCATTTCAACTGCAACAGAATTATTGTCACCTTGTAGAATTTTTAAATGTTTCTAAGTTTATCCAGATAAATAATGATAAAGGCAATAAAAACCATTTATTTCGTAAAATACGCATTTATATTTAAAAATCTGATGTGTTGCACTGACATGACTTTCTCTACTCTTGTACTAACCATTCTTACAAACTCTTATTCCTATATCTTCTTCGTGTTAGTTAAAATAAACATTTGTACAAATTATCTTATTGCTTATTTCCTTGTAGGTGCAAGGGGAATATTGGAATACAGTAGGCTTTGGGCGATAGTCAAATCTTTTAAAGCTTTCAGATTCCGTTCTCTTTGTACACGTAACATATAAAAAATGAACAACGATGACCCATTTCACGAAAGTTCCAAGTTTTCCGAAACTAACACACATAACAAGGTATATCTCCGAAATGGTTCACCCTACAAGAAAATTTATTGAGACATAAATTGTGTATTTTAGCAAGATCTACATTTTGTGTAGAGTATAATTTGGTCTATCTCTAACGGTTTACCAGTTATCCAAAAGTCGTCCAGAGTAAATATGACAAAGTGGGCTATAGCCAGAAAATTCAAGATATACATTTCATTTGTCACCAAAATATCTCAAACATATGACATTTTAATCAAAATCGTTAGAGCCATTTTCAAGAAAATCAAAATTTTCGAAAAATTTTCCATGTAAAGGGTAGTTTAGGGTGGGGCTATTTTCTTCAAAATCTTCGTGTCACATCCTTGAACGACATTAAACTTAAATACCAACTTTGGTTTTTAACCGACTTTTCGTTTTTGAGCTATGCTGTCCACAGACTGACAGACTGACAGACTGACACACAGACACACAGACACACACGGACCTTTTTCTAAAAATGCTTTTTTTGGATTCAGGGGGCCTCAAAACATGTATTTCCGGTGGAATCTCGACTTAGAATTTTTGGGTGGAATACAATACTTCCCCTACTTACCAGTAGAGAAAGTAAAAAGGCAGAAGAAGGTAACATAAAACTGTGGCATATCAATCACAAATGTATAATTTGTGCAGATTTACTTTCAAACTGAAGATAAATTTGACACATTTAAAAAGGTATTCTGCGGAAGTTCCAGTCTCTGCTAATAACCATAATACGAGACATGTAAAGAACTATCGCAAGCAACAAACGAACCTCTTTAAAGCAAACAATTTATATCAAATACATTCCGAGGTAAGTATGTACTTGTTGCCACTGAATTGGATATTGCAATTGCAGTACTAAGATACTATGTTTTTATTCCTAAATGTATGATTATCATTTTAGCGTCCTATATCTCTTGTACCAGGAATAAAACCGTTCTGTTACCGCTTATCCCGGCTAATATCAAGCAGACATAAAATATGTTGTTATAATATTCATGATGGAGGTATAAAAGTAATCAACATTGGGCAATCAAGTTACGAGTTACGAGATCTGTAACTATACAGAATACCAACAGTAAGTAGAGTGCAAGAATTGTGGTCTCCTATCTATTCGTTGCACACTTGGGACGGGCATTATCAGGATAATATAGCAGCATTCTTTGGTTCCCTTCTTCCTATTGTTACTATTATTTTTATTACAACTATGCTTTTCCAATTGCCATAACATGAAGCCTCGCAATAAGAGCGATGTGAAGAAGGAGTGAATAAATGCGATAGAACACCCCTTTCTGCCTCGGTAATGCTGCTCTCTTTAGGAAAATGTCCTCTTTTTACGCCATTGAATGACATCAGACGGTACCACACACCTCCATCTATGAACATTTAAGAAGCCCCAAACGCTTCTGTTAAATTCGCTTAAACGACAGTTCTGTTTCGTATTTACTCGAAAGGCTTCTTTATAAAACGAAATGTGTACGGAATTAGAAGAAGGCATTTGCACCTACAACAGCGGCTATCGTGTTTATTCAGTTGTCTTTATACTTTCAAGTCTGGTATTTTATACCAAATAAATACAAGATCCGAGCGTGATGTCTCCGCGATTGCGTGTGAGACTTGCATTCGGAAGGTCTCGGGTTAGAATGCTTGGTCTGCTCACACTGACCATGATTTCCACGATTTTCCGTGGTCTTCTCCTTGTGGGCAAGGCGAATGCTGGGGTGGTGTCTTCTATCACGGTTGTTCTTTATCCCATTTCCTCTCATTCCGTCTCCCTTTTTCATGTTATAGGATGACTTCGGCCATATCGGTTGACGAAGGGCAAATAGCGCAGAGCCTTGCGGCTCCGCCAGAGCTTGGATATCCAAGCCTCCACTTTCAAGCCGAGCTTTCCCAATTTTCGTTGGAGGGGAGTCTCTGAGCCACCCTCCGGCGGCTTGGGAAGGTCGCCGCAAGAGCCTGCCAGCAGGTAATGTTAGGAAAGCCAGCCCGTCTCTGCCACCTGCGTTGTCCGCTCTTGCAGTCCATACGTCTCCTGGGGTTTTCATCTCATCCGTTCCTTCCGAGGGTGTATGTACAAAAGAACTAATTGCATGTCGGGGTGCTAGATTTCCCCTCCGTTACCTTTTTTACCTCTGTCTCTCTATCTCTACCATATACAAGGCGGAGAGAGGGAACCAAAGTTCTCTTGAATCACTCGACTTGTAACCAGTCATTCCAATGCCACTACCATATGGATCACTTTGTGTAGTAGTGGCATACTACCCCGCCATTTCCCCCTTAAATAATGCTAACGATGTGTTCGAAATACGAGTATTACATCTCTGCCTCTGTACCCTCTGACTCAAACTCCTACAACTGAAATATTTGACATTTATTCTTCTACGTCACGGGTTATTCGTTGTAAAAATTACGTTAATTTATAATACGCAATCTTTGCTCTAATCATTTAAAACTGCAAGGAAGGTACTGTAGTTCAATTGTTTTATTTCATCTAATTAAAGACCTCGTTTTCCGACATTAATTTTACAACACATGCTGATCAGAAATATAGAAAGTCAGTATGCCTTACGTTCTCATGATTTTCTCTGCCCACTATCCTTATAACTGTTCCAGAAAGTGTGATTACAAAACTGTCTACTTCATATTAATCAACAAAACGTTTGTATGAATTCCTTACTCTTTGCACGAGAGACAAAAGAAAGGTGAATTATATATGATGAACTATACCAAAACAAATTTTATCGTATAAAACGTTTATTTGGAATGAAATATATATTTGGACGAGATGTATATTTTTCGTGTAGTAAGTTTTGTTTTGCATGATTTAGCAGCGAGCCAAAATTTAAAAAAAGTAATTCAGAATGTACTGGCTGGTTAAAAAGGAACCGTCACATGACTTTTGCAGTTCCTATGATATGGCGGGAACCTAAGGATCATATAACAGACTGCTACTTCTGCTTGACAAATATATCTGGAACAAGTTCCAAATCCAAACACACTGTTAAAGCACGTTATATACTCAGGCAAATGTTTAAAATATAATGTATTGTAATCAAAATGCTTGGAATATGTGATTAAATAAAAATTAAGGAAACATTCTCCAACTAAAGATATAATAAGCAGTGAAATAAAATATGAAACGTCTAAGGCATACACCAACAACTACTCCGGTGATATAATTTTGTTATAAAACACGTATCTGTTTTATAGTTTTTAAATTATTCTGACCTCAAAGAGGCGTATAGGGGCAGTGATAATTTGTCGTATTTGCATTTTGGCTCCGTAATTGGTGTAAATACCAAAAGCTTCCTCCCATAGCAGTAGCATTTCAATATTTAAGTTATTCGCTGACGGTAGTTTGCACTAACTAGGAATTAACAATACCACAACAATAAATAAACTCTACCTCTATATTACGACCATCGATTTCCGGCATCCAAGTAGTATTTGCAGATACACAATGGAGCGGCAACTTTGGGATGCAACAGTTTCCTGCTGAACCAACATGTCCGAACTTTGCTTTTCCTGCAGTTAGAACAACACACGGTACGCTTGTTAGCTCGTCCGGGAGCTCAAATTTGAACAGTTTTGTCAATGGTTTGACGCTTCAACGGACTGCAACGCAACCGGTTTTCCAGCAGCAGGTTTGATCAAGCCATCCATGGATACCATCACATCAATTGCTTTCAATCTCCCACCTCATATGCGGGGCCGACTACTCAGAACTCCTAAGCAGTAGCATAGCATAGCGGAGCGTAACAAAACATTTGGGATAGCCATACACGTGTATATCTACAGGGTGTGAAAATCATTACACTCTAAGAAATTTTGGTTATTTACTGTCCAGAGTTATGCATCTCCCAAACATTAAAGCTTTTAGTGTTATTCACAATTATACAATTTTCTACTAATCAGAACAGATGACTGTCTATACAAACAGAATTACAAATCAAATATTATCTTGTATTAATGGGCAGATGGAGATATTTATTTTTCACTGAACTGAAGGCAAGAGGATAAATTGATCTTAGACAACAGTTTCCATCCATTCCCCTCAATGTTAAGCGTGAGAATTTATTTTCATAACAGGAATTAACAACACATATTGCTTCTCTGTAGATTATTGGGGCCCGGGGTTGCAAAAATGATGTTTCAAGAAAAAGTATTTAATGATATTATTGGAGGAAAAGAAATATTCACAATGAAAAGATGTGATGTACTGCACTCACATAAATTTCTCTACTCTAGTACAACCCTTCTCACAAATACTCTTATTACTATTTACTTTATTGTACAGCCACTGGATCTCCGGATCTTCGGGAAATGGATTCTCAAAATTATCTTAACAATGAATATACATATTTATTAAGTTTAAAACATTGAAATACAGGTTTCAGTTTTATTTGCATATAATAACTTCGTTGCACCACTATTCTGTTCGAATATTACCTTTACATCTGGTGTGGGCAGTAGTTGTTGCTTTGGCAATATTGGAAGCGAGTAACTCAACGGATGTTAAAACTGTTTGCTAGCACCAATCAGCCGTCTTACTGCTAGGCGTGGCTTCCAAATGTAGCACCGTGTTGCCAACTCTGTTTTACAAGAACCACGTGGTTTCAATTGCTTTGGTGTTTGTGTAGTGAAACGGTATAACAATTGTCCCCATGTTCTACTATTCTGTGATCATTTATATGCATACTGTCTACGTAAATTTAAGTAGCGATGCGATCTGCAGATGTACGAAAACTTTGAGTACCCTGTTTGAAATTTCCGCTTAAGAATTGCAACACCGTGTCACGAGGTCTTAAGAAATGTCAGAGCCGGAGAACCAGTGGCCGTACAACATGTTAATTAAGATAACTATTTTAGAAATTATGTTACTGGTAATTTTCTCATAGAAATCCAGCAGGCTTTAAGCAACAAGCTTTAAGCTGCTCCACGTCACTCACGGGAGTAACACGGGACAGCAATCAATGCGGCAGAACCAAAAGGGTTTTCGAGATTATTTGCGAAGTGTCCGGCGGTCGGCGTATTTGTAGAAGTTCCAGAAAAGATGAGGTTCGAGAAAGGTTAGTGTTACGTCATCCTGGTATATAAGGAGGCGAGGAGACGAGAACAGCAGTTACTTACAGACATAAGTCGTCGCAGCAGTCAGTTTTTAGTGTGTGACAGCTGCATGTGTCGTGAGAGACACGTCGCGTCGAAAGGAAAACAGCGAAGCCGTTAATGTCGACTGATTGTATAGTGAAGTCAGCTGTTTCAGAAACACAGAAAGTGAAGAAAGACAAAGGAGTGAGTCAAGGATATGAGAAGAAAACAGTTGTGAGTTGTAATATCACATAGATATCTTCTTATTGTGTTAACATAAAAAAAGAACTGTGTTGTGTATTCAGTTGGAAAAAAATAATGTCATAAAATGGAATTGTCAAATTGCTATTTTGTTACATTATGTAATTTTTACATGGCCAAGAGATACAATAACGAATAACGACTTGCTAACTAAGAACAGCACAAGTATTTGAAAATCCAAACAATAACAAGGGGTATCCTTGAAATAGGTAATTCCACAAATATATATAAATCGTGTGCTTTAACAAGATCTAAGGTTTTTGTGCAGTAAGAGTTTTCTATCTGTTTCAGTTTAATCAACTGTGCAAAAGTCATTCAGGATGAAGAGGACTTCAGAGAACATTTCTAGGAAATTCAAGACATACTTTAATGAAAATATCTCGAATACAAGATACATTAATCAAATTGAGAAAATCAACATTTTTAAAACTGTTTCAAGCAAAGGGTCCTTCGTGGGGAGGGGGCTTTCTTGAAAATTTTCGTATCGAATGCTTGGAAGTTGCTGAACCTAATTACAAAGTTTAGTGCTAAACTGACTTTTCGAGTTTTAATGTTCCTTTTCTTTTCATTTTGCATATATCCCATAAAACAACACTCCAGAGGTCCGGGGTCTGGCTTCTCAAGTCACAGGTCCCGGATTCAATTCTCGCTGTAGCGGGTAATTTTTCTTTACCCAAAATCATTCTCTTTTACCCAGAGAGTCTGAAAGTATTATTGTGAGAGCGAATCTACGTGTAATACAGAAAAGTAATAAACCAACGTTGACAAGTCTAAGATACCAAGAGTGTTACACTATCAGTTCTTTCTCAAGGCAAAGTCCCCGATATGACCACAAAAGTTAAGGGAGGCTATATAAATTAAATAAACAAACAAAAATACACTCTACAGTACCCAGGCTAACACAGCAACGCCAGTGTGCAAAGAATGCTGTGAAATCAACGCTTCCAAATGTATCAGTTTGCTTTTAGTTGCTTGGTGTGCTTAGCAATATGGAAGACAACAGCTTCGCCACAACAAACACAGTTACAAGATGCCAAAAACCATAAAAATTGTTCAGGGCTGGCTGTTAGTAGTAACAGTAACAGTACTCTTAACAGGAAAGTTACAGAAGTATTATCAAGTAAAATGTTCTTTGTATTTAGATGTAAGCTAGCTAATTGTCGCGAAATGATTCATGAGTCATTATATGTAATATTTGATTAACCCGAGTTCTTTCGCTGATGCAAAACGGATACGGTTAATAGTACGTTTAAAGGAATTCACGTCCATGATCGTGATGGTGTGGCGCCGTGGCCGAGTGGTGCGACCTCTCGCTCACTTCGACCTACACAGATCTATTGTGGCCACCACCCTCAGGCGGGGATGAAATGAGGGAATCGAAGGTGCCACACAGGGTCGCAGCTAGAAAGGCCACAGAGACAGAGTGCTGAGATATCTCCATCCGGCGCCGAGCAGCCATCACACCGCAGTTCCGGTTTCGCACTGAACGCCCCCCCCCCCCCCCAGATGGAGGACAGGGCCGGCCAAACGTCACCTAGGTCCGAAAACAGCAGTTACCGTACGCAATCATCCGCGCCATTTGGCCGGCACTGCCAACACTACACATCTGAAAGTACATCTGACAGAAAATAAGGAAATAGAATGAAGGGAAATGATGGAAATCGTGGTATGAACTAATGCACCCAAGCATTCGCCTAAGTGACATGGGGAAACCACGGGAAACCCATGTCAGAGTGCGTGGCCACGGGAACCAAACCCGTGGCCTCCCGAATGCGGGCTATAGAGCCATTTCGCTCGGTGCGAACGCACCTAAAGAGCAATTCAAGCTATGCTGGCTTTTATTATTATTCTTAGTTTTACAAAATTAATACAAATAATTTCAACAGCGGTTGACCCAAGGGCAAATATCCGATGAGAAAATACATATCTATAGTTAGGTATATTTACTTAAAACGCAGACAACAGAAGACCAAAGTATTCTGACAGGTCTCTTGTCGATATTTAAAAGTCAATTATTTCAATTATCTTGCTCTTGACACTATGTTTCTCGTGGTTTTTATAAAGAAATTATAAAAGCAAAAACTTTGAACCTTTGTTGCGTAGTCACCTGTAATTTTTTAAAATATCACGCTGAATGACAGTATAATCACTGCAACAATTTTGTTTAAAATACACAAATACCCTCAGTTCTCTACTACATTAACCTTTCATAAAAAGGGCTATATGAAAGAGGATTACTTCAGAGTAGTGACAATGGAACCGCTCTAAGCCAAGGCAATAACATGCTGACAGCCTGTTTGGTGCACCTTTAAAATGAAGGCAGTCTCTCGTTCCCCCTCCCTTCTTTTCTTTCTTCTTTCTTGTTTTATACTTCTTACCGGAAATATACTACATGTAACATTATCATCTGCCACCTACCTGGTTTCCCTTGAATGACGCGATTGGCAGCACGCCACTTGTGAGAATCCTTTCGTGCAGTATGGGCGAAACGTAACCTTTTTCTCTCCTAGAAAACACCAATGAATACGCAAAAGTAGCGTCCACTTTTAGTTATAAAAGCCGCCCAAAATACAGCCCTTCTGGTTTTACAAGCTTGGCATCGAGTGAGATGCCTTTGGTAGCATGTGAGGTTCCCAATCGGGAGGTTTTGGGTTCGATTACTCTGACTCTGGGTTTCTCGTGGTTTTCTCCGTTAATGCTGGGGTGGTTTCTCATCTATCACAATTTCCTTTCCCTCATCTCCCTTTCATTACTTTTCCTAGTGACGTTTCAGGCGTGCTTCAAGGTTTTGTGCTGTGTGGCAGTAATGGAAGATTATTCACCATGAACTGCGTGATTACAGGACCGTTCATCGCCCTCTCTGGGCAGCTCCAGTGTTTTTGAGTCAGGAACTATTAGGTCTTCCGCGCGCCTCTGCGGCCTGTAGCCTGCTATGATTCGTTCACTTCATCCGTTTCTCCTGGAGAGTGGTAGCTGCAATACATCTCCAAGTGTGCGAGGTGTACCCCTATACAAACCTAGCACATGCTGAATACATTATTCAGCATTTGTGTAGCCGAAATATTGGGAAAGGCAAGCAAGGTATTGTGTTCTAATTTGCCGAGTGTACAGGCATTACTTGCATAAACTTTATCTTTAAACATTCCGTACATGTGACATGGGTTTGTACCCGCAGAACGAATAGACCAATGAATTGTTGGGTCATCAAATTCATACATCTAATGCTTCTGTAGGAACGTTTGTTCTATATGTTGCCGGGTCATCCTCCTGTGCGACCGAGATAGTTGAAACATGGACTGGTGTACGGAGGTCTGCGATTCAAATCCCACCAATACCATTTTATCTAATGACTGAAGATTACTCCATGGTTTTCTCAGTCTTCATAACTGACAAATCCTGGGGAGGTATCCTAAACTTAGACGTGGAATATTTCCTTCCCAAAATTGCTTCCCTGTTATCATTTCATTGCAGTGTTCAACATTTGCAGTGCGCATTTAGTATAGAACGGGAGTAAAACACCACTGACATTATTCTATATGCAGGTGCACTATGCTCCATAAAGTAATCATAAGTGAGATTTGCCAAGAAAGGATTCGGTAAATTGTTCACATTCTTATTAAAGTGAAAGAAAGTGTTTCCAATATTTTTTGTAACATTGCAATACACCACGCTCCCGTCCTTACGTCATGCATTGGCATCTGTCGTAATGGTTTGAACTTTCAGAACCCCATTACACATTATTTTGGTGTTTATGTGAACAATAGAGGCATCCATGGAGCGTCATCGGGAAAAACTATAGCAGACCAGAATCAACTGCACAGACTGCCTCTCAGTCGTTTCACTACTGTTATTTTATATGGCCTACGGGAAAATGAAACAGAAATACGCTTTGATGTCTTCAGCAAGCCAGCGATTTACAGAGATTTATTTCTACGGCGGCCCTGTCAAGTCCAATTTACCCTCGTTTAGAATTGTTGGCCATGTTGCTGTTTGTTTAATAACCATATATGGTGCATATGTACGGAATGGCGACACCGTTAAATATCTGCATAAATTCCAACTTACGGTTTACCCGTGACTGTTCGAGCAAGACTTTACAGACTAAACAGACGTTTTGTAGTACACACTATGATAACTACACACAGTTTCCCATAAAGTTAATCCAACGTACCAAACAAGTAGATCCGGGGGCAGGCAACCTGACGGTCACTGATGACCAATCCGGTACCTATTTGTGAACGTTTAAAGAGCCCTGCAGTTCTTGAAAGATAGTTTCTATAGTTTCTCATTAAACGGGGCTAAAAACCAATATATACGGAATGCATTTTTATACTTTTGGTCTCATCCAAAATCTAAAAACCGAGCGGCATGATGAATGCTCTGAGATCTATCCATAAATAATAAAAACAGCTTGTATGGACGGCATCCTAATACCATCTATTTGGCATGTGTAGAAGCACATAAACAGTTGTCTGCTCTAAGGTCTCTGTTGGCACGTATCAAAACTGTCGTCGGTCTCAAAGAAGCCTAAGCACAGTTACCTAGCACTAAGGTCTCTATGGACGGTCGAAGCTGTCACCTGCCCATCAAAGAAGGATAAATGTATTTGCTTAGCATTCATGTTTCTGAGGGCATATGCCAACGCTGTCACTTGTCCTCAAAGACAGACAGCAGTTGCCTGCCACTAAGGTTTGTGTGGACACGTGTAAAAGCTGTCATCTGCCCGTCACAGAAGCAGAGATACAGTTGCCTAGCACTAAGGTCTGTGTGGAAACGTGCGGAAGCTGCAATTTACCCGTCACAGAAGCAGAGATACAGTTGTTATCCACTAAGGTCTCAGCAGACAAGTGTCGGAGCTGTCATTTGTCCGTCACAGCAAAGTTAGTTACCTAGCACTAAATCCTCTGTGGACACGTGTCGAAGTTGCCATCTCGCAGTACAGAATCAGAGGTACAGTTGGTATGCACTAAGGTCTGTGTGAACTCGTATCGAAGCTGCCATCTGCCCGTCACGCATGCAGAGGTACATTTGCTTAATACTAAGGTCTCTGTGGACACATGACGAATTAAGGTTGTATGCAGCAGGAATAAGACCTAGAAGACTAAGTCCGCCACACCCACCCACGACCGTCGCGATATGACTACGTAGTTAAAGTAAACAGAGTTAAAATAAACAGAGCAAAAGTATCTCAGAGAAATGTTCGACTTCTCTTTGTAAACTGAACAGGTAAACAGGCAAATCAACGAATTTGTAAGGCTGCCCTTTGAATGTATTCTTGGTTAAATTCTCAGCGACTTTGGTTTTACTCCTGCACGCCGGTAATCAAATATACTTACTTGAATTGTATTTTAATTCACTGTGTAACAGTTGTTCCCTTCTCTCTATCTCGGTCGAGCATTTACGGCTTGTCCACTTAGTTCCTTATCGCTGTTTGAAGACGAACTTCGAAATGCAATTTCATGACGCAATAGGAGTATTTCCCTTGTTCCCTGTCCGGGATCAGCTTAAATGAGGACACTGTTTCCTGACAAATGAAGTAGAGGAAATGGGCGAGAGACAAGTTCCCTTATGCAACTGGGACGTGTTAATGGAAACCGCTGCAAGGATTATCCATCTCACAATAATTCTATTCGAATCTGTTGACTGTCTAAGCTGCCAATGTTATATGCAATTCAAAAATACCATCTAGTGGCGCATAGGAATTTACATTTAACATTTTTCATAAGCAACACAATATACCAATAAATCTAAAATTAAGTCATTTTTAGCTCGCCCCGTAGCTCAGTCAGCAGTTCACCCACCTGTAGTAAGAAGGTCCCTGCTTCGATTCCGGGATGGGAGTGGGAGTTTTTCTCTGACCAAGATTATTCACTATCCTCCCCAGGGTCTGACAGTATGAATGAAAGTGCGTACGACCTAATGTACGAAAATCTAAGGTCCTATAACTCACTGCATACCAGTTAACACCAATAATACACAGTTAATACGCAATATGCTCCAAAGGAAAGGCCACCTATATGAAGCTCAAAGTTAAAGGTGGAGTATAGATAGAATAATTTTAAAAGGTCATTTTTACTGTATCATTATTTTTAGTATATCATTAAGCAGAGAAAGTGCTCCATTCTGCCCAAAAATGCCATATGCAGATTTCAGCGTAAATATATATTTTGAGGCACCATGACTCCACAGAAAGAATTTTCAGAAGAAAATAAAAGGTTGTTCATGTGTGTTTATGAGCAGCATAATTCAGAGACGAAGTGTCCACAAACACCAAGCTAGTATTTAGATTAAGCATCTTCTAAAACATGACAGAGCAAGATTTTCAAATAATTTCTCTATCTCAAACTAACCTTTGCATGAATAACATGCAATGTTTTTTATTTGCTCAAAATTACTCAGCGACTTTTATTACAATACCACCCACTTAAGATACTTACAAGGCAAATGAAATTTGAACCTTGGACAGTCTGTGAAGACCACGATAGTTGCGTAATTGGTATATCATAAGAGATAGACAAAATCCTACTTGATCCACATGATTTGTCAACATTGTTGCAGATTGAACTATTTCCAAGAGATTGCATGTTATTGGTTTGAATTTTAAAATACTTATACTTTCCTCAAATGGAAAGCCCTTCTTACTTTTTTTCTTTCTTTGGTCATGCAAGTTTTAAAGTCCTCACGTTGCAATCTACTCTTTAAGGATTTTACTACTTTTTTGTTTCCCTGTTTAGTGGAGGTTATCGTGGTGGAGCCTCTCGTCCAAAACCATGCGAAGACTTATCTTTTACTGAAGAATGAGGTTTCCAAAAAGGGACGGTGGTAAGGCGGTGGTTTTGTTGAGTGGCAGGCGCTCTCAAATTTCTCTGTCAGGCAAGGGATAGGTTTCCTTTTATTATTGTTCTTTATTCAAATTTGAGCCATGTACACGCCTGGGGGGTTTGTATGTTTCCCCGGGGTCAATGTCATACTCCCCGAGGGCAGGGATACGGATAAGGGCATTAAAGCTGTGCGCAAGGGAACTGAAAATCTTTTGAGAAAGGTATAGGACACATCCTATACCTGTCTCTGTTGGGCATGTACCAGTCTGCATCAAAGTGATTTTGAAGTGTCTGTAGACGTTTAAGGTGTGACTGGGCGGCAATACCCCACACTTGACACGCTTACGTGAGGGTAGACCGGAGCACCCGCTTGTCGAGAGATTTGACTATAGGTTACGCCTACTGTATTTCTCTACTCCCATTGTAGCTGCAAGAAAATATATAAGACCGTTTCTGCAAATGCTTATCCCCATTAACATGAACTAAATAGAACAACTGAGTTTTTTATAATTGCTTGTTGCAGAACGTTTAGAGAAAACCTTAAGAATGTAACATATTAGACCTTCTTTAAATGGAGACGAATGCTTTCTGGATTACTTGACGATTGTTTAAATAATTGTAATATAACTCATTTCCCTAACGAGTAATACAGAAGATTAAACAATGTAGTGTCTACATTACCTGAGGCTAGGTAATAAACTGACCGCCTCCGTAGCGCAGTTGGTAGCGCGCTTGCCTCTGGCGCGGAGGACCCGGGTTCGATCCCCGGTACCAGCATGGGGATTTTATCCCCTCTGGGAGGTCTGGCACGGGGTGCACTCAGCCTCGTAAGGTCCCGGGGGACCAATTGAGGAGCTACTTGATAGAGAAGTAGCGGCCCAGGTCTAGAAGACCGCATAACCGGCCGGGAGGGCTCGGGGCGCTGACCACGTCCCACCCTCCAATACTGCACCTCACCAATGACGCCTGTAGTGGGCAGAGGTGGGGGACGCAGCGGCTGGGCGGTAGGCCTTGGCCCCTTGTGGGCTGTCGCGCCGGGGTTTAGTTTAGTTTTAGGTAATAAACTATCTATGCACAGACATGACAAAATGTTTGAACGCAGTAGGAGAGCAGAAGAATTCGAAGTCCCGCGTCTGCTTCAGCGCGGTTTACACAAGTAGATATTTCAAACATGCAGCTGAATTTATTTTTAGTCTCTGCTCCATATGTTATTGTCTGTCAGACACACAAATAGGCTGTTTTTGAATCACCACTCGCATATGCATTGATGTATATACAAATGCGACTGATGATTCAAGAGACAGCCTATTTGTGTGTTCGACAGAAGATAATATATGGAACAGAGACTATCAATAAACTCAGCTGCATGTTGGAAATATCGACTTGTTAAACGTACAAATATTCTACTCTCCTAACGCACTCAATTGTTTCTTCCATGGGCGTATATATGCTGATTGCAACAGAAGGATATTGTGACTTGACTCACCAATACAAGGAAGGGCACATCTACCAGAAGAAACGTCATCAATCCACGCCAGAAAGCTTACCTGCAACACAAAACAAGCTGTTCTCAGAGAGATGACACCATATAGCTATTTGTAATTCAAATGCTCATGTTTTCAGGATTTGTATGACAAAATCCTTTTGGCACATTTCCTGTCGTCTTTTTGTGGAAGCGTATTTTGCCAAAATGTTGCAGCAGAATAAAATGAGCTTCTGGTTCCGCTGCGTTATTGTTAACATAATCTTCTCATGCGAACGTGATAGTGAAACAATGATGTTTGGAGTTTTCTTGTTAGTTTTTGTTGAGGTGAAGCTGATAAATTATACGTAGTTCCAAGCAATATAATATGTATTACATTTATAAATAAACAACCTAATGTTTCAAAACACCATTCGCAGTGCATCGCAAGAACTTAGCATAATTATATTTTATTGGCCGCAAGATATCTAATGGTCGTTTACTTCTATTGGAACTAGAAAAAAAGCAATAAATTAAAAGGTAACATACTGAAAAATAATATGAGCCAAACTAAAATCAAATGTAATAAAGCAAATGAAGTAAGTGGAAAACAGAAACATCGGACTACTGTTTGTGTAAAATTATCTACACATTTAAATACATATTTATTCAATACGGCTTGCATTAAAATCACATGCTCTAAATTATTTCCATAGCATATAGTCTGCAAGAGAAAGTACCTGAAAGACTTTCAAATGTAGGAAGCAATAACGCTAATCAAACGTAGGGCAATTAAATAAACATTCTAAAACATACAAAACATTGTACGATATAAGGTTCATAACATTTTAACGTAGTCTTCGATATATTGCACCTGACTATAACAAAATACGTTACAACACTAATTTGGCAAGTAACTATAATGTAGGTCAGGCGTGTCAAACAGCACTCGCCAGGTGTGAACATATTCCCCTATTTTCCCTCCCTTCAAATCGGAAAACGAGAAAAACAAAGCGAAAACCGGTTCTACTAGCGCGTGCTACTGCACTTAAGGAAGGGTGGACTCCTCTCTTCACACCCCGGGAGTGATGTTTGACAGGCCTGATGTAGGTAAACGTAAAATATATTTAACTTTGTAGTAAAACTATATTCGATCGAATAAAATAATAATAATAATAATAATAATAATAATAATAATAATAATAATAATAATAATAATAATAATAATAATAATAATAATAATAATAATAATAATAATAATAATAATAATAATAATAATAATAATAATAATAATAATAATAATAATAATAA
Source organism: Tenodera sinensis (assembly GCA_030765045.1). Classification (NCBI taxonomy): domain Eukaryota; kingdom Metazoa; phylum Arthropoda; class Insecta; order Mantodea; family Mantidae; genus Tenodera; species Tenodera sinensis. Next base: position 203,688,977 of record CM060961.1, read on the forward strand.
TGTTGAAATAGCGATAATTCCTAGATCCTGAGAGAAGTTCGTTGTAATATCTTAATTTCAGAGAAAATGTGCTATAGCACTTGAAAGTGTTAACATTGTGAGATAGCTATTTAATTTGCCCTTAACGTTTAATCTTCTGTTTAGCAGAACCAAATTTTCATATAAAATAGCTCATGTTTTAAGGGGAGCCTAAACGACATACACTAAAAATGGCTTAGCTTTTTGTGTAATCTTATAAATTGTAATTTCCTGTTTAATTTGGTATTAGTTTTATCGCTGGAGACATTATGCTTGTATTCTAAATATGTTTTAAACCTTGTACTTTTCACAAAAAATAAAAAATAAAAAAAAATAAATAAATAAAAAAAAAATCTCAACTCATGCTTTTTCGAGTACACAAACACATTTAGCCAATCTTTCAGGAGAAATTTTGTTCTACAAATTGGTACCAGTTCTAAATATGAACATTTTGTTTCTGTGAATGATATTTTATGACGTAGAAGACCCTTTTTCAGAAATTACTGAAATAGATAAATAAAATGTAGAGGTGATCTACTTTGATTGATTGTTTGATTAGGGTTTTAAAACATACTTTCTGGTAAATTTGAATAAAGTATAATTAGGAAGAAACCTATCTTCCTTAATGAACCACATTGTTGTATAACAATAAATCAGTGAAGCTAGAAGCCAAACATCTAGATCCTGCAAAAGGTCAGCCCGATATCTTAAATGGTTTCCAAGTTAATGAATCACGAAGTTAGCAAATATGACATTTGTTAGGTAGGAATAAAGTATCACAGAATATACTTCATGGACAAGGACTGTTACTTTTACAACAAATGTACAGCACTGTCATAAATAAGACACATTTTATACTATTGCAAGTCAAAAACTTGGTGGACATTCAATAAGGTTATATATGCTTATACAAATGCTTAATTTTGTCACTTTCGACCTACATTTCCCCGCTAAGTATTTTCTCTTATCTTAGGGGTTTTAGACAATCTTTAAAATTAGATCTGATGCAACTGTATATTTTTCTGGGAATTCTTAAAAGTCCCACGTATAATAAAAGCTCAAACAAGTGAGGAAAGGAAATAACTATTGTTGAATCTCTATGAAAGGTTATTTTTGAACAGGGCTAACATAGCTACACAATTCTGAAGCACTGGATACTACTCTTAAAAATAGCCTGCAATAAACCGCAAATGTTGTCCAATTGCCACTCCATGAACGAAACAGGTCTGTAATAAAATACAAACTTTATTTCCTGCTGAAAGTGGGCGATATGATGAATTTCACTTTATATACCTACCTACATCGGCATCTATGTGGGTTCCTGCTGCGCCAATAAACTTGGCATAGGTATGTGGATGTAGGTATATACTCTCAAAATAAAAACCCGATGGGCCCATGGGAAGAAATGATGCACATTGACATTGCTGCTACTTCAACTTATGTGCAGACATCAACGTACCGGGCATAAAACCCTTCCTGGCGTGTAATAAGGGAACAAGTGACGGTCGGCATGCCCGGTTTCTGGTTTTCCGCTGACGAAACTAATAAAAGCCATGTCATAATCTTTTTAATGTGACATCAATGTTCCCTGTTTTCCCGGGGGATGTAAAACTTCTTTCATGGAGTGTGTTGCTTCATAAACTTCAGGATAACTTGGTAAGGCCGAAGGGCGGTAAAATCTTAATCCTTCTATTTCATGCAGAAAAGGAAGCAATCGCAATTCGAGTTCTTTTGGACAATTAAACCCTGGGATTTGCAGTTGAGGTTTCTGAATACTAGGAAACTGAATAAAACACGTACAAAATTTACGTTATCTAATGATGAGATTACTAATTTTTTTTTTTAATTTGAATACACATCTCGGTCTTCTGCGAGTCTACAAGCGTTTCCGATAATATTAAAGGTTTCTTCTATTACTTCGGAACTCAAGAGAATAATTCAGGAGACAATGACTCAGTAGTCAAATGTATTCGTCTTCTCAGGAAAAGAAAAAAATAAATGACCCACGTGCTTCACCCAACCAAGATAAGAACGCGGCCCCTCTGGACAGCGTTTACAACTGAATTAATAATAAAAGTAATAAACAAAAGTTATACAATAGAATAAGTAATAGGTAGAGACAGGCCAAATACAAGGGAAAAATTACCTAAACCAGGATTTTTAAAATATGGTAAGTATCAAGAAAAATGATCCTAAAATATAATAGTTATTTACGAGTGACTTAAATAGACTACCATTTGTGAGTGAGATGTTTAGTACATGAGCGCGAGTGTTCTAAATTTTCACGAGCAAATAATTGTCTGATAAGCCACCTGTAATATACAACTTTTGTCCTATCCTAATATTAACTAAAATAAGCTTATATTTTATTGTTAATAATATTAGAGTGGAATGGAATATTAGGTAGGTTGCTACGTAACTCGCCTGAACAAACAACTTCAATTCTGGTTGTTTAAACTGCACAAAATAAATCAATAAATGAATGAAAATGGATATTCTCGTAGAAGTCTTAGATTATGCTAAAAATATGTATGCTTATTTTGTTACTCGGCAGGTCGAAGGACTTATACAACAAGGAATTTTCATTATTTAAAGAATGGAGAGCTGCCTAAGTAGTTAAAATGTGTTTTCAGCATATTAATGTTTACAATAAGGTAGAGGAATCTATTTCATGAAACTATAATTTGTTTTATTTGTTTGTTTATTTTTGTGTTTAATAAATACAGTTACAATGAAATAAAGTACTTTATTTCTCGATGAAATAATCATTTTTGTTGTTTCCTAGAATACATGAAATGTATAAATGAAGTCTATAGGATAAGATAAAATATATCATCATAAAGCCAAAAATATTATACATTAAGGGTTTGAGCACGTTCGCTTTATTAGTATAAAAATACAAGCTCTGTGGATTTCTCTTCATGTATAATATCAAACGAAATACAACTTCAGCGAATTTGCTGATTTGTTCGTCTCTGTTCAATAAAAGCAAAAACAAAGATCTTTAAAAACACAGGTATTTAATTTCACAGTGACGTCACAGAGAGGAAACGCTCTATTTTCTCAGCTGTTGACTTGTTGAAAAAGTGATGTGGACTTCTCCAGATGCAGCTTTCGGAAAAAGTGGCTTAGGTTTTTTAAATGCGTTTTACAGAAAAATGCCCGAATATATTATATGGAAGGCCCGGTTCATTCCTCGTGGATATTGTTTTAAAACAAAATCTGAAGTACGAATATTAGCAATAAAATAAACTAAGCCCCGGCCCAAAACCTCATGAACTGCTAAGCCTTACCGCCCAGCCGCTGCATTCCCTACCTTTGCCCACTACAGGCGTCATTGGTGGGGTGCGGTACTGGAGGATGGTACGTGGTTAGCGTCCCGATCCCTCCCGGCCAGTTATGCGGTCTTCACGACCTGGGGCCGCTACTTTTCCATCAAGTAGCTCCTCAATTGGTCCCCCCGGGACTAACGAGGCTGAGTGCACAACGCGCCAGACCTCCCAGAGGGGATCGAACTGGTGCCGGGGATCGAACCCGGGTCCTCCGCGCCAGAGGCAAGCGCGCTACCAACTGCGCTACGGAGGCGGTCATTCGCAATACAATAAGAAGATATTTTGTATAATATTATGAAATATAAAATTCTTTGTCTCGTGCATTGATTTCTACACTCTGCAGAAGTAAAGATACTTATTCCCATAATGATAACAAGCGTGGTTTACAATACACAATTTCATATTTTGCTTATTTCTAATAATAATATAACAGAACTATAGTTTGGGAAATGGTAAACTCAAAGAATACAACGGAAGAATGCAGTTACAATGTCAAAAGCAGGACGCAAAAGCTGCCAAAAGGAAGAAACTGACGTGTTTCGTGCACACACTTTTCCCTATTTAAATTATTCTTACAAAGGCATATTACACACCTACTTCTTGTTAACCCAAGTAAACTCAATTTACATTTACACGTTTCGTTGTACAGCACGTAAAGCGATCTTTTGTAGAAGAGTAATTAATGAAGAAGACTTCACGGGCTTTTCGGAGAAAAAAAGTATAATTACGTTTTATTTATAATGTAGATATTTTAAATATGAGGTAGTTTAATCAAAATCCTTTCAGCCATATTTGAGAAACTACAAAATAACGAAACAATCTCTTTGTAAAGAGAAAGTATTCATTTCACATACTTAGAAGTTTGATATTTAACCGACTTTCCATTTTTGAGGTATGAAATTTATAGGACTTTTAGGGACGCTGTCCCTTACTGAAATCTCGGTATGGACTTTTCAGGTGGAATGCAATACTTCCTCTACTTAGGGAAGTGGTAAAGAAGTAATATTCCTGACGTTTCACCTTGACCAGATACCAAATTAATCCCTGTGTACAAGCTGAACAATATACCGCATTATCGGCGGTCCTTAGCGCCTAAAGAAGACGCTCGGGTTAGTACACACTTGGCGGGCGCCCCAAGGGAACCTCCCGCTTAACATTTCAGTTACTCACGGCCACTTAGGATTATTATTATTATTATTATTATTATTATTATTATTATTATTATTATTATTATTATTATTATTATTATTATTATTATTATTATTATTATTATTATTATTATTATTATTATTATTATTATTATTATTATTATTATTATTATTATTATTATTATTATTATTATTATTATTATTATTATTATTATTATTATTATTATTATTATTATTATTATTATTATTATTATTATTGAAACAGTTATTTTAAATTCTAAAGTATTGATACTTCAGAAGCTAGAAAATATAATTCTTCAATAATTAGTTTGTACTGCTAAGATTCAGAAACAATTTAATTCTATATCTTCAAGCAGTCCCCTACTCGTTTTAAATAACCCATAAATAGGCCTCATTAAATTTATCATTCAACTTAACTGGCGTTGTCTTTTCTCAGGGTCATATTTACCACTGTAGCAGCCGGCAGCGGAAAAGTCATAAAAGACGGAGGTAATGGAAACGGCAGCAGAAGTGCTCCTTATTGGGAGAGAGTATCAGCATGCCTCTTGCCTGGTCCTTGAAGTGAAGAAGTATAAAAAGAAGTAAAGCCAAGTTGCATTGTATCAGGTTATGAATTACATTTTATTTCCTTAGACCGCGTAGGACGATTACTACCGAACGCTATAAAAGTCCACGCGCTGTAGTATTTGTTTACTTAATGATATGCCGGATTATTCATGCACCGTGATAAATAATGCATTACGAGAGATCAACTCACACCCTTCCCCCGTACCCGGAATGGTGCTGTCTAATTCTGATAGATGCGCGTAATAAATTTAATGCTGCTCTTTTATTTTTGCTGTCGATGTAACGTGGACATTGTGAAATCCGTCAATCCAAACAATACACGAGTATCTTTACTCTGGAAATAACTCCAGCAGATTTCCACAAAAGCACACGATACTGTTTGTTCCGACCAAAAATGAATATATGATATGATGTATTTCAACATCATTTCTTGCATGCTAAAAATACCTCTATGCTTAAGATTCATATAATATCATAAAGTGACATTTTTTACGCGTTTTGTGTTGAAATCTCCTTAAAAAAATTAAAAATTATTTTTTTTGTTAACTTCGCTGTCAACTTCCAGAAACATACTAGCGCCGCCAGTGTGCCGGAATTTGGTCTCTATTAGAAGTTCTTTTACATGCTAGTATATCCATGGTGCTGTGGTTTTTGAGCACACTTCAAAACCATAGGCCTGGGCTGGGTTTGAATCCGCAACCATGCGATTAGCACACCAGCATCTCACCAACTGAGGAACAAATCTCTGAACGGTACGCCATAGGTGAAATTTCTGTCTTGCAGTTTTTATCTGAATAATTTCAAATTTTCTAACGTGCTGTTCTACATATAACAATACTAATTAAAGTAAGCAACATTTATTCGAACGATTCTAATAATACAAATACAATCTTAACCTATTAAAATAATAAAATAAAACAAAGTAGAGACGCGGTTATCCGAGCCCCCATTGAGTTTCGGATTATTCGAGGTGGCGTTTTGCGAAATGAGTCGTGCAAGGTTATTCAAAGTGACAGAAAACCAAGAAAGTTTGCCCAGAGAGCATGACGACCTCAGCCTTGCACACTCCGGCACGTGAAAGAATCACGGAAAACGATGTAGTCGAGTGGACCAACGCAGACGAACAATCGGAATGACTGATGAGTAGACCGCGGAAATTGTGTGTGCCTGGACTGTTCCGTGGCTAGCGCAAACGACCTTGCAAGGCAGCAGCTCACAGAATGTGAGTTGCCTTACATACTATAATCGTACATTCCGTACGTACCTAAGTGATGCGGTGTCGACAAAATCTTTTTCCTTTACTGAAGATATTTCCATAAGTGACTCAGTGAATCTGTACTTCTTCCCTCCTTATTGTTTTTGGAGACAATAAACTTAGGTAGCTACAAAAAAGTGAAATAAAGCTTAGAAAAGGTATTTGTTTTATTTCACAAGTTTCCAAGAAAATAATTTGCATATTGAAATATACATCATTTTAATCATAATAGAAAGGAATTACAATGTACAACTATGTGCATAAGCAGATTGTCAAAGCTGAAGTTTCTGCGTTTATCCGTTACAGTAGGTTTGTACTGCGAGAAGCTTCTTTTGACTTCGCACAAGGTTAATGGAGCGTACTTGGAAATATTTGAATTGCCATTTAAGTTATTGTCCTGTTTTTTTCGCCAAACTGTTCAACATTGCATTAGTTTTTTCTATTACACAAACTTTGTATAGCGCAAATTCTTTCCATACACACTCGGAAAGTATAACGACCACCATATTGCCACATATCTAACACTTACATCTGTAGACTCATCCATTGAAACCCACATTTTCTGATCATTGACGCTTTCTCGAATTTTGGCAATCATATTGTGGTACGAAGTTGGTAAATATTCTTCACGTATTGTTGTTTCTCCTGGAATATGTTGATTTGTGTATTTTGCCAGAAATGATCTAAAGTAGGAACTGTCCAAAGTTCTAAATGGCATGTTCGCGTGTATCATGTCCTATAAATCTTTACTGAATTGTTACCGACTTTTTGACCTCGATTGATTCTTGTTTGAATTGTGTTCAATGTTTTCCTTATGTCCTTTACTGTTACAGTGTCTTTCAAAATAGTACTTGTCGGTCTGGATGGCTCAGTTGATTAGCCGCTGGCCCACTGATCCCAAGGTCGCGGGTTCAAATCCGACCCAGACTGATTGTTTTTAAGTGTCCTCGAAACGACAGCTACTTGTCAGTAGATTTACTGGCATGTAAAAGAACTCCTGCGGGACGAAATTCCGGCACACTAGTGACGCTGATATGATCCTGGCAATTGACAGTGTCGAACACAAAATAATTTATTAAAAGATAGTACTACTTAGTTCATAATAATCTAAAATTACACACGGCACATATAACGTTACCTTCTCGAAGAAGTATATTGCGTCCGAGTTGTTCCATTAAATCATTTAGTATTGCACTTCGTGAGCGAGTTGTTTTAGGCATTGCACTATGAATCACGTGACAGTTGACACGCAACTCTTCAGTGTATCAGCTGAACACACTAGGAATAGTGGGATTCCGATGTGCAGAACTGTACGGCGAGAAGAGGGAGTGAGATATACGTCACACTCTAGGCCGTCTGCAATCGTCGTATTAGGGTCCGCACTCCCACGGTCCACTGATGAGATGATAGTGGAGGCAGTGAATGTAGAGGCGGAAGAAACTGAAAATGAAGAGGACAATGAAGACATTGAGATGGAGAATAAGAAAATCAGCCACAGTGAAGGATCCAAAGCGATAGAAAAAATCAACAAGTACGTAGAACAACAGTCAGAGACAACTTCAGCAGGCTTTCTACTGCTACGACAATGCGTAAAACGGCGGAAAAAAAGAAGAACGAAAGAAAGAGCGAGTTCCCTTAAACAGAAAACACTTATGGACTTCTTGAAGAAATATATATATAATTTTTTTTTTTTTTTTTTTTTTTTTTTTTTTTTTTTTTTTTTTTTTAACCGGAACATGTAGATATTCATGTGCTGTAAGTCCTTCTTGTTTCATTTGTTATTTTGGTTATTTTTATTTGTGTAGGCGTCATTTTTTTCATTTCATATTATAGTAGACACCTTTTTTATATCTTTGGCCCCATTTTCATTCACTTCACCAGTTTGCCATAGGTTTCCCTCTCGATTTTAGACAGGAGTTCGCTTATCCCTGTTTTCGGTTATCATAGGTATCTTTGGTCCACCTTACCTTGAATAATCGAGGCTCTACTGTATAATTAATTCTAAATAATATTTCCCAAAATTACCACAGCTACTGCAAGCCAGCAGCTATTCCAACTGGATACCAGCTAGAAATTTACACAATTTATTCCTCCCTCTTAAACGTGTTTTGAGGTCCCTGTACTCCCAAAAATTATTTTTAGAAAAGGTTCACTTGTGGGCGTGACTGTCGGTGAACAGCATATATCAAAAAGGGGAAGTTGAATGAATATCACACTTGGCATCCAAGTTCAGTGTTTTGCAAGGATGTTACACAAATATTTTTAATAACCCTATTGCAAACTACCCTTTACATGCAAAAATGTCGGAAGTTATTTATTAAATATCACATAGCTAATACAGTTGTACAACAAAATCTAAATCTTTAATTTTCTGAAAATAACCTGTGAAGCCCTCTTCACTCGGAAGGAATTTGGTGCAATTTTAAAACCGATAAATAAAAAAGTTAGAGGAAGCCTGCAGAAAAAAGCGTAGAACTCTTTAAAATATCCATTTGAAAAACTAAATGATATTATGATATTAGCAATAGTTTGCGGTTTTTAAAGCTCTCTCGTTAATCAGTTGTTTTATGCCATTTCATGGAAGGAATGTAAATTTCTAGACCAACAATCTGACCACTCGCAGAATTTGTTTCCTCTACCCATCCTCAACGCAATGTGTAATCAAACTTTTTCGCTCGAGGTTTATCTCAATTAACATAAAGTAATCAGAAAAATAAGCTTTCATAGGAATGGCTTTGTAGCTCTAGGGATACAAATATGAGATATAGGCTCAAAAAGTTCTGTGAATGTAAAGCATCCGGTATTTTTATTTTGTGTGGAGACAAAGTACTTTTTGCAGAGCTTACGTACCGTTTTATTTTTATTCAGATATGTACTTTTGCTATATCCTGTAATACTGAGAATGCTGAATCGTCTCACAAGGTGACATTATCTGTCACTGTCACATGTTAGTTTAATCTTTCGCAACTACCTGAGGTCAGACGATGACAGCGCATCATGAACTGTCAATGTGGAATAATTACCTTCCGCTTCATGCCCTCACTCTCCTTAACGGCGTCGCCATCAGCTTCCGGCAGTCGCCTCGCTGTTATCACGTCTGATATTGATTCTCTCATAGTTATACTCTTCAGAGACATCCTCGATTCGAACATTGTGATGCTTGAATAGAAAAGTTAAAATTGAATGTGCTCCATAACTTTAAACCAATATGCAATGTTCTTAAAGCGTTATATCAAGAACGACACCTGTTCTAGTCTGGATATCTTTTAGGTTGGCTGATGCTTATATTAGCATTACGGAAGCCACAAGTACTGCGCTGTTGGGAAAGGGCAACCTGTTTGTGCTGGTCGGAGAAAGAACCTAAGTTTTATTTCTTTAGGAATCCGTTGCTGGCTATTCAGAAGTGTCTCTGCAGCTTGGTTTCAATAATGTACGCAATACTGTTTATCTTAAATATGCACCTATAACATAGTGTGATGTTGACCAAACTTCTCAGGATAAGTAAATTTTTAGTGTACACAAAATATATTTTATTTTTTAGACTTCAAATGCACGTTTTTACTTTCTCTACTACGTGTAGTCAGTAGAGGAAGTATTTTTCCTCCCAAAAGTTCGATGTCGAGATTTCATCGGAAATGTGTTTTGAGCCTCCCTGAATAAGAAAAAAGCATTTTTAGAAAAAGGTCCGCGCGCCCTGTGTGCTCTCTCTCTCTCTCTTTGTGTCTGTCTCTGTCTCTGCCTCTGCCTCTGTCTCTGTCTCTGTCTCTTCCTCTTCCTCTGCCTCTGCCTCTGTCTCTGGCTCTTCCTCTGTCTCTGTCTCTGCCTCTGTCTCTGCCTCTTCCTCTTCCTCTTCCTCTGCCTCTGCCTCTGTCTCTGTCTCTGCCTCTTCCTCTGCCTCTGCCTCTGTCTCTGGCTCTTCCTCTGCCTCTGTCTCTGCCTCTGTCTCTGCCTCTTCCTCTTCCTCTGCCTCTGTCTCTGCCTCTTCCTCTTCCTCTGCCTCTGTCTCTGGCTCTTCCTCTGTCTCTGTCTCTGCCTCTGTCTCTGCCTCTTCCTCTTCCTCTTCCTCTGCCTCTGCCTCTGTCTCTTCCTCTTCCTCTTCCTCTGCCTCTGCCTCTGTCTCTGTCTCTGCCTCTTCCTCTTCCTCTGCCTCTGCCTCTGCCTCTGTCTCTGGCTCTTCCTCTGCCTCTGTCTCTGCCTCTGTCTCTGCCTCTTCCTCTTCCTCTTCCTCTGCCTCTGTCTCTGGCTCTTCCTCTGTCTCTGTCTCTGCCTCTGCCTCTGCCTCTTCCTCTTCCTCTGTCTCTGCCTCTTCCTCTTCCTCTGCCTCTGCCTCTGCCTCTGTCTCTGGCTCTTCCTCTGCCTCTGCCTCTGTCTCTGGCTCTTCCTCTGCCTCTGTCCCTGCCTCTGTCTCTGTGTGTGTGCGTGCGTGCGCTCAAAAACGAAAGTCAGTTAAAAACCAAAGTTGGTATTTAAGTTTAATGTCTTTCAAGGATGCGACACAAAGATCTTGAAGAATATTCCTCCACCCTAAACTACACTTTACATGGAAAATTTTTCGAAAAAGTTTTCTCGGAGGTGGCTGTAACGATTTTGATTAACATGCCATATGTTTGAGATATTCTTATGACAAACGAAATGTATATTTTGAATTTTCTCTGTATAGCCCATGTAGTCCTGTTTACTCAAGAGGACTTTTGCCTAACCGGTAAACCGTAAGAGATAGACCAAATCTTACTCTACAAAAATTACACCTTCCTAAAACACAATTTATGTCCAAATAATTTTTTGCAGAGTGAACATATTATTTGTTCTTTGTGTGTTTTAGGAACACAAAGTTTCGTAAAGTGGACGATCGTTATTCATTTTTTTTACAATTTTGCCGTGTAAAGTGATCGAAATCTCAAATATTTAAAAGATTTGACTCGTTTAAAGCCTACTGCATTTCCAGATTCCCCTTGCACCTACAAGGAAATAGGCAATAAGATAATTTCTGCAAATGTCCGTCTCGACTAATACGAAGAAAGTAGAGGAATAAGAGATAGCAAGTTAGTACAAGAGTAGAGAAACTCATGTGAGTGCAACACATTAGAGTTTTTATTTAGGTAGCCTCAGAACCTATATTTCTGGTAAAATTAGATACAATGCGACACTTCCTCTACTTGCTGTAGCTAGCTAGCAGATAAAACAGAACATTTACTTTAAATTCAGGGAACCTAAAATGTGTATTTCCGTGAAATCTGGGTATCGAAATTTTGGACGGAATGCTTCCTCTTAATTACAGAGGTAAACCGTCGATAAACATATTAACACGTTTACTGGTGTGGAAAATACAGCTTGTAGAGTGCCTAAATTTCACGAGGTTAGGAACAAGAAAATCTGTGGTAGCACCAATGCTGGTGAAATTAGCAGGTATTTAATTGCATCATTGTTTTTCCAAATGTCACATCTCTTCACCGCAATTACGCTCTCAAACTCAAAAGTTCATGGCTGAATGATCCTATAATCACCCTTAATTAGTAAATATGCATGCATTAATGCAATCAATGGTGCTTCGTGCTTCCATATACCAGAGCGTGCACCTTACCGAATCCTGTTCAGTGACGAAATTCATGAACATTTTTCTAATCAACAGCAGGAGTGGAGCACACAGAAATCAATTTACTCAAATACAGTTAACAGATATATTCGCTTGACTGTAAAAAAAAAAAAAATTAAAAAAACGTTAGCGAAGTTTTCCGCTCGCTGATTCGTTTGAAACCACTTATGACATATTTGTTGTGTATAATTATATTATGTCGCGCAGTAATTGCTGACGAGAGGGATTTTCCAACCCCCTAAACTTCCCACATGTGCTATACAATTGCGGTTATATAGAGTAGCGTCATGGTATTTAAAGCCTGTGAGATTAAACTTTTTTTTAATTCCTCCCGGTTCTATTATGGGATGGGGGTGGGTATAAAAATCACTTATTTTCTCTCATTCTGTGCGCCAATAAAATTTAATTTAACATGCCACCATTTTGTATGCCATCATAGGAATTTTAATGCCTCAGTGAATAATATTCACAAGGGACGTACTGTGCCAAACAAAACAACATTTCCCACCCCCATTCCTTCCTTCCCACCCTCTTTTTGTCTCCTGTGAAAGCGTAGTGGTTGCCATGCACATCAAAATACAAGGTAAATGGAATGCCAGCTTGATGGCGAAAATTCATCGGTCTCTAAAAACCTTCCAAACTGCAGCTCTGTTTGTTTACATTAAGATTATCCATGGCTAAAAATTGGTCCAAATGTTCAAATAAAAGTAAAAAATTGGTTTTTATGTTCAGAAACTGGTATGAACCAATAACTTCAATAGAACACTATGGCTCTCGGTCTTACAAAACACATGACCGTTTAAAGGTCTAAGACCACATGACCTAGTGGCGACTATTTACACCCATTACCTTTCATTTATCTTTAATTATTATTCTTAACATTTTGCGTATCAAAATACTCCATACGATATAAGTTGCACAATTTTCATCAGGAACTCAGAGACGTCATTCAAATTTGCACAACAATTCAACAAATGTTCAACAGCAACTCAGAATAAACTTAAGACTGCCAAATGTTTTATGTGTATCTATAACTGGTTCAAATTTTGACATAATTAATTTGACCACTGATGATAAATTGTTACAAAATTATATTTAGAGGTTAAACCTATTATAAAACAACCAGTAAAGTGCAGAAAAGGTATTCTATTTGGCATTTTTATGTATTCATATTTAAACACTACGGTACTGGATTTTTTTTCCTTTTCAAAATACGATTTATGTATCGTATGGAGCATCTCAATAATTAACATAATAAAAGTACAACCAATATGAAATATGTCTGGAGGAATGTAAAACACACTTGTAATTGTGGTAAACCAGCATGTCACAAAATTTTGAAAACAGATGAAAATTGCGAGCTTTAGAAATTTCACCAATGGTTACCCCTAAAATGTAATAGAATGTTGTTTGATTGCAAGTTATGGTAGGCACTTTTCGTTGGGGAGTATCTGTCGAAAATGGTTGTTTTGATTCTTAAAGGATGCCTAGCTTGAATACAAATATGAATCTTCTTACAATTTACATTTTTAATCATAACACATTTTAACAAATGTATAGGTAAATTATTTGCATTACGAAGAGAGAAGATGTCCCTGATGCAGAAATCTAAGAGAAAAAAATTATATTCCTATGTCACAGAATTGTCTGCTGACCTCGTGTAATTCAGCAAATTCACAATTTTTGCGCTAGAAAAGTCCAAAAATTAATCTACCTCGTAGATTAATAATCCATTTTTATTTTATACCTTCTGCATATTAAGTGCCTTTAAGTCAGCACCCTGTTAAGTAGAATTGAATCGGAAACTTAATTACACTTACGCTTGTCTGGCAAATTATTTTTCGGCATTTTCCATGGTGGTAAATGTTCCCCACAATTCAACTGTTTGAGATTTTCAGCACAAGTCCGTGATATTTCAGCAAAGAAGTTGCTTCAATTTAAAACAATTTTCCTGGCTATTGCATGTCTACCTCTTTATTTTTGTTAAACATGCATTGACATGATTTATAAATTTTTGCTGGAAGGATTAAAGTATATGTAGTATTCGCTAGTTTTGAAGGAAGCAGCTTTAAATTTTGAATTTGATAACTCAAAGTTATGAAAAATTTCGTCATGGCCGAAAAAATTACAAAGAGCTTTCTTGCAAAGCATATAAAAGCGATTAAACATATACTGAAGTAAATTTTAAAATACTGTATATTAAACCAGAGCTATTATATTAATTATAATTGTTTACTGAAAATTCTAGAACATCAAAACGGTGTGCTCTAGCGGGTGCGGTAGATGAAAATTGGACAGAATTATCAAGAACTTAAGAACTAATTAAAGTGGGATTTTTGCAAACGTTGAAGCTTAGAATGAACACACATTCATTTTTTTTTTTTAAATCAGTTTTAGTTGTTCTTACTAAACTTATTTTCTAAGAAAATTAATCTCATTTGAAACAAAATTGCTGAAAATTGCTACCTTAAGTAACATTTTTAATGAAATATGTCACCTTCGTAGTACCTATATAAAAACATAGTACCGCAGCACGAGGCTATCTGCCGGCAGCCGGAGTTAGTGCATGCTCGCCCAACTACTTGGTCCTAGGTGCAGCTAATGGCCGGTCTCCCTCAGAACAACAGCCCATGCATAGCAATGGCCACTGTGTCGCTCCAGGGGATTCATTTTGGTAGTTTCTAGTAGTTTCATTTTTCAGAACATTTGTTTTGTATTCAGGACCGATATTAGGAAGTGACTAGTGCTCGGTGGAGTGATACAATACAAAGTTGACAGATGAACTGAGTTGAGTGATCTGTGCACAGTGTAATTCAGTTATGAATTTTGACTCTGCAGTTCGTTTTGTTTTGAGAGTGTACAACAATGCCTCAAGCGAAAATCTACTATATGTTAAGCACCTAAGTGATAAAATGTGTTTTGCAGCAACTGGCTTTCGAATTTGTTACAGTATACACAATCCAGAAACGCTTTAACATAAAATATGCACCAATATTTCCAATGTTTACTTATGCAGTTTAAGGCGTGTTAAAAATTCAAAAGGCTCAGTCGAATGCTTCAGGTGTTGAAAAACTGGCATCTTTCTAGATGCGGAGGATAAGTAGATCCTCTGCTTGCGTTAGGGGGTTCTGGAAGACGCAAGTCCCTCGTGATCGGAACCCATATATGATGCGGTCATCTAAAGGCAGAGACGCAGTAAGTAGATTAGGCACTGTTCCTCGCCACAAAGAAGCTGTGCTCCAGCAGCGGGAAGCCCGGAGTGAGTGGAGAGGATTACCAACCACACACTATATAGTGCTTTACAATAACCTCCAATCTTACCAAAACTTTGATCAAAGTTCTGCCTTTGTACGTAACAGCTATAACGTCCTAAGTCACTCATTTGTTGAAAAATTAGAAATGGAACCGGTTAATGAACCTCTTGTCAGGTGCGTATGCTGCCTATTAGCGTAGCGTTCTCCGTTCGTACACACCAAAAAAACAACTGCTGCAGGCAGGTAATTTTGATTTTAGAATAGGAGTTAATTACTGTCATGCTTCAAATGTCGTTGAAATCTGTAAAATTTCTCAATTTTTAGACGGACCACTGCACGCACGGAGATTAAATTTTATACACAACAATTTCAACACAACCTATCGACATGTTTCAAATTTTAAATTGGTACAGAATTAAGAGGAGTTTAGCTGAAGAATGTCTTATACATTTTTAATTCTTAGCTAAACAACTGCAGATAAGAAGATGAAATATAATGCAGAACGCGTTCTACAAAATTCACATACAAATATACAGTTTCGACAAAATGTATGCATACATTTCAAATTTGTTTGAACTTGCTACAAAACTAAGCATAACGTTTTATGAATCTCCAATTCTAGTTGAACAACTACGGAAACGGAGATGAATTGTTATACACAACGGTTTCAACAAACATTCATCGACACGTTTCAAATTTAATTCAAACCAGCAGAAACTTATAGTTGGATAACTCCTACAAATGCTCCATTCTTAGGCCAATTACATAATCGTACCGATCGTAGGAATAGTATCATCACATTTCAAATTTCATTGAAATTGGGAAAAAAATAAGAGTAGCTAAAATAAGCAGCCTCTGTATACATAGGAGTACACTTGTGGGAGTAAATAAATACGCTGATGCGCTGCTTTTCAATTTTTATCGCATATTTTATTGGCATTAGAAGCCAAATACAACCACAGTGAAACCCAGAGCATTGGTGAATGTCTTTATAAACTCCTATTCCAAATATTTCTGTATGTAATAATGGTTTATGGTCTCGCTTATCACGTGGGAAACCGGAGTTGGATTACGCACCAAATATTGCACTTATATGCCTAATTAATGCTTAAACGGATTAAACCTACTTTAAATAGACTGAAAGACAAACTGTGCATTTTATTTTAAATGTGTTGCCATGAGTTGGGACCTCATTAACGGACTAAATCATTGTGTTTTAACCTGAAATAATAGGTACCATTACAGCTGAATGAAACCCCACACATGTATCGAGAGACTGAAAGCTAAACAGTGATATTTATCTCATAAAATAATTCTACATCGGCTATATTGCTATTTGTTAAACTACATCAAACAAGTGAGAATACTAAATACAGAATCTCAAATAGTCATGGCTGTAATTATTTTGTTTGCCTACGATAGAAATTTAGGAGCAATTTATCTGAACAACTTGCAAGATTGTGCAAATTTTACTTTGTCTGCCACGTACCTAGTATGAGTTCTGAATTCCACACTAAACTTAAAATATATTTCACTGGAAATACATGTTTTGAAGCCCCCTGTTTCCAAGAAGAGACCATTTTAGCAAAATCTCCGCGTGTGTACCTGTCCGTCTGTGTATCTTGGCAATGAAGTTCATATGCAGGGTGGAAGATACTGCTTCGAGCAGAATAACCTGGGTAATAGATACAGGTATAAGAAAAATAAAATATTAAGTTTCGTTTCGGTAAGTTTTTTTAAAATGTTCATTTTCTAGCAATGTAAATGGCAACGCTGAGCTGTCCTTCCACACGCCAACGACCTGTGTTGTACATGTGCTTCCAGGGCATTACTGCCTCTGACTAGCATACGCTTCCCGACCAGCACTGCTTCAGTTGTAAACAAAACACCAGACCAGAGCGTGCTTCAGTTATAAACAAAACACCCGACCACGGTGTGCTTCGATGTAAACAAAAAACTCGCCCTGTGCGTTTACCGTACCGCTTAAGTTTCTTCTGCCCCTCTGCAAAGGGGCATAAACTTGAAGTAGGTAAACAAATAAACTTTTGAAAGAATAGTCTATGGAATGATGATGTATATTTAAGAACGCCCAAGTAACTAGTGCATCAGTATCTTTATAAAACAACTCATGACAAAACCAGATACATAAAAATAAAAATAAATAAATAAATAAATAAATAAATAAATAAATAAATAAATAAATAAATAAATAAATAAATAAATAAATAAATAAATAAATAAATAAATAAATAAATAAATAAATAAATAAATAAATAAATAAATAAATAAATAAATAAATAAATAAATAAATAAATAAATAAATAAATAAATAAATAAAACAATAAAAATAAAAATAAATAAACAAAAATTAAAATGCCATGTAACGTTTAATTTCTAAGAGAGATTTGGTAGTGTCGCGTTAACATTAAATTGTGACTAAGTTGATTCGAATTGAAATAAAAACATTACAGCATTGTTCACAAAATGTTTGCGGAACAGTTAGTGAAATACATAATAAACCATTTATACCCATTGGTCAAGAATTTAGATGACTCCAAATATTAAAACAAATTTTTTTTTCGGCGAAAATTATATTTTTTCTTTATTCACAGTTGTATTGGACATATTTGTTACACTCATCATGTAGAATATCTGGTTAACGTATGACCGAAGCAGCGCCGTCCACTCGGTATATACGAGTGTGTGTATGTGTGTGTGTGTGTGTGTGTGTGTGTGTGTGTGTGTGTGAACAACAGTTATCAATGCAACTCTTATGTATTCATTTACCATCTCAATTTCTGTTAACAGTCGAAATTTTAATTTATTTAGAGACTATGATTTATGTAGAAGTGATTATGATAAACAAAATTCTGAACTCAAAGATTTCATGTTCTTCTTGGTCAATATTAGCTTGAGTATCCAATTTCTGAGTCCAGGCTCCTAGAAAGAGACGGCAGCCGAATGTATAAGCTTGCCCTTGGCCCTTTCACCTGTGAGACGGTCCCCTTTTTTTCTAGCAGCAGGATTCGCCTTTCAAATCCTCTCTGCTCCATCAATCACTGGACATCCAATAGAGCGAGTGACCGACCAGTGGAGCCATCACCAGGGTGCGGTTTTCTAAACGCATTTCCCCTCCCATGTTTGTTTACTTCAACGCAGCTCTTCAACTTGAAAGAAAGTTGGTTCACTTTGCAAGAAGAAGAAGAAGAAGAAGAGGTGAGTAATTTGCTTCCGCTGCTAATTACAGACTGGCAAGTTAATTAGTGGGTTCCTAAGTGAAAATTAGTTAGGCAGATCCCGAGTTTCACAAGGTGAGAGGGAAATCATTTTCCAGGCAGGAACCGGAGACTCACATCTTAAGGTGATGAGCGATTTCTGTTCATGCTTGTTACGCTCCCTTCCTTGGTAATCATCAGCCGGTTCAGTGCATCGTCATTACAGAGTACAGGCACAAAATTTATGTCACTTAAAAATATAATGCTTTACATTCACACTCCTTTCTTCACTCCACTCCGCAAACAGTTCTTACTAAAATGTGTTTCATCCACTACTTGTAAAAACATACAGAAGTTTGCAGAAACACTTGCATTTCAATCTTTTTTTTGTAGGTACAGGAGGCTAAAGGGATAGTCAAACCTTTAAGCAAAATGTGATGTGTTGCACTCCCACAACTTTCTCTGCTCTTGTATAAACAATTCTTACAAACATTTATTGCTCTAGCTTCTTCATGTTAATCCAGATAAGCATATGTAGAAATTACATAATTGCTAATTTTCTTCTAGGTTCAAGGAAAATATGGCAATGCAGTAGGCTTTAAGCGATAGTCAATTGTTCTAAGAGCTGTTTAATATGTGATGGCTTTGAACTTCTGTTCTCTTTACAATGCCAAGAGATAAAAAATGAGGAATGTATAAGTACTACAAAATTCAGGCAAATAATAAGGAATATTTGCAAAATAGTTCACTTCACAAAAAATGTATTTGGCATAAATTGTGTTTTAACGACTACATTTTTTGTGCAGTAAAATTTTGTCCTATTCAGAATGAACAGGACTTCTGAGTACGTTCCCACAAAGTGCAAGATATACATCTCATATGTCATGGAAATATCTTAAACACAATGTATGTTAATCAAAATCATTAGAGCCAATTTTTGATAGTATCAAAATTTTCCGGAAATGTTTGATATAAATGATAGTCTGAGATGGGGTACTTTCTTGAAATGTTCGGGTCCTATCCTTGGAAGTTGCTGAACTTAAATAACAAATTTCGTATTTAACTGTCCTTTTTAGTTATACTGTTCACACATCGACATAAACGACACAATGCACATGGACCTTTTTCTAAAAATGCTTTATTTTAGATTCAGGGGGCCCCGAAACATGTGTTTCCGGTGAAATCTCGACATGGAAGTTTTGGGTGCAATGCAATACTTCGACATTCAATACTCATCCTTTCCATGATTACGAGGAAAGACGACTTAACACTTGAAAACAAATATGTTATTCATTTAATATGCAAAGCAGTATCAAAGAATACCTCGAAAACGATTAATGTCACAAAAAGTCTTATGTGTTGCGCTCATATGAGTTTCTCTACTTGCTCTTGTACAAACTATTCTTACAAATACTTATTCCCATATCTACTGGATGTTAATCGAGATAAACATTTCAGGAAAGGGTATCATAACATATTTCCTTATAGGTGCAATGCGAAGAGGGCTTTGAGCTTCCCCTCTTTATACGTGACCAAGACTTTCCATCTACGAAAAGTATAGGTATCGGAAAAGTCAAACCAATAATAAGCAATGACTCGGAATGAAGTCAAAAAATTGTATTTGAAATAAATAGTGTGCTGTGACGAAATCTATACTTTTTGTGTAGAGAGATTTTGTCTATTTCTCACGTTTACCAGTTATTCAACAGTCATTCAGAATGAAGAGCACTTCAGAGGCTATTCCAGAGAATGAAATATATGTTACGCTTTTCATGAAAATACCTTAAACGTATGGCAGATGAAATAAAAGTCGTTAGACGCGTTCTTGAGAAAATAACATTTTAGAAGTTTGGCATGAAGTCTATTTTTAGTGCCATGCTTGAATTGCAGCATGCTGCGTCGGATCCTAACCTCAAAATGTGTCCATCCATGCTTAGGGCCAGTGCCCACTCAGCATTGTAATTCCTTTGAGGAATTAAATAGGAAGTGTGTTGTTTACTAAAGCCGAGTTTTCACCTGAAGGAAGCATGATAACATTATCTTTTAGGATTTTATTTGTCTCTTATGGCTAACTACGAGTAATTATACAAAATCTTTAAAATAAACTCAGAATCAAGAGAACTTCACGAGCAATCCGAAAAAATGCAACATTTCAATGGCAAATATTAGACCATATTTTAGAACCACAACAAAACAATGATATTTCTACTTAAAAAGTAGAAAGTAGAAAGGTAAAGTTTCTTGACTAATTCGAGACGCGTCTTTGGAAGTTATCGAGCTTAAATATCAAATTTGTTTTTTATTTCACTTTATGTTCTTGAGTTATGCTGGTCACAGAGGACACATATACATACACGCATACAGATTTCTAAAACTGTTTTTTTGTTTCCCTTATACAGGGGCCTCAAAAAATGTTTTTTCGGTGAAATCGATATCAAATTTGTGGATGGGAGAACAACGGTTCCTCTATTGAGTAGGTCTCCGGTAGAGAAAGTAAGAATTCAAATTTTTCTCCGTTATTTGAACAATGAGTGGAAAACAACGGAGGTGAATGATGGAAAGGAAATCGCCTACGACCTCGGAAAACTATGAAATCCTATCTGAGTGGACGGTCTAAGAGAATCGAACCCGGGACTTCTCAGATTAATGTGGAGCCATCTTGTTTGGTTTTATCATTATTTCGTTACAGTTTTAAATTACTTTCCCCTTTCTGGTTTTCACCATCATTACATCACATTGGTCCTAAATGCGGACAGTTACACTTTAAACAAAAGCGTTTATAGCTGCTTTAATGCAGAATTGACAATAAAACACATTTGCATAGCACACACATCCATCTCGGAACCCTATTGAACAATTTATGCTTTGTTGCAGTAAGGTAAATTTAGCGAAATAAACAAACAAGTCACTATTTGCGTCATAATGGTAGCGCAATGCCATAGTCCGTCCTTAGTTGAAGCCAGTACAAAAGGCAGTAGTGCTATTTATTTACCCACGTAAATTTAATTTCTGCAGTTACAGAAGCTCTTTGTATACTAGCAAGTAAAACGCAAGGTGGACTGTTGAGTACCCACGTCTAAAAGGAACATTGGCGAATTAATGAATTTCTTTCTCTACTACGTATTTTAAATAGGGAAGTATTGTATTCCATTTAAAAATCTGATGCCGAAATACCACCGAAAATATATCTTGAGGTCCCCTGGAACAATCTTCACCCCACAAAAAAAGAAGAAAAAGAAAAATAAATTTTTAGTGAAAGATCTGGGCATAAGGTTTTTTTTTTTTTTTTTTTTTTTTTTGGTGGGGGAGGGAAGGGGTGTCGTGGACAGGATACAGCAAGAGCCGGTTACTTAACAAATTGGTTATTTAATTTCAGCATGTCCCAAGGATGAGGGACGATCATTTCAAAGAACCCCTCCATCCCAAACTACCCTTTATATTAAAACAATTTTATTAACCCTTTTTATTAAAATACTACATGCTTAAGAGCATTTTACGTCAGATGAAATGTTGAATTTTCTGGGAATATCCTCTGAAGTTCTCTTCACTCTGATAAACCGCGAGAGATACACAATTTCTTACTACATAGAAAATGTCGATCTCGTTGAAACATACAATTTGCGACAAATGTTTATTTATTTATTGTTATTTTTCAAGATATTGCTTGATACTAGTTTGGATAGAAAACAATGTTTAATTTCAAATGAGAAGAGCTTATTTTTGTTTTTCTTTCCTATTGGTCATAGAATGAGAAGGCAATTCCAAAGTTACCCTATACCGACCAGCTCTTAAAATATTTGACCATTCCTATTCCCATTTTAGCTAGAAAGAAATACGTAATAAATCAATTTCTACAAATGCTTATCTCGATTAACGAAGATGTGTAAGAATAGTTTTTCAAAAATTGGGAGGAGAAAGTCATGTATATGTGACACAGACAATTTGCTTTTATATTTGCTTCATTTTTGTAGACCAGGAAAGGTTGTGTCAGCGTGACGTCAGCTCGCATCGCTTAACATGCTCGCACAGAAGACCAGTTCCGCGTGTGACGTCAGCTCGCACCACTGAATATGCTCGCACGGAAGACCAGTTCAGCGTGTGACGTCAGTTCGCACCACTGAATATGATCGCACGCAAGACCAGTTCAGCGTGTGACATCAGTTCGCACCACTGAAAATGATCGCACGGAAAACCAGTTCAGCGTGTGACGTCAGTTCGCACCACTGAATATGCTCGCACGGAAGACCAGTTCAGCGTGTGACGTCAGCTCGCACCACTGAATATGCTCGCACGGAAGACCAGTTCAGCGCGTGACATCAGTTCGCGCCACTGAATATGCTCGCACGGAAGACCAGTTCAGCGCGTGACATCAGTTCGCACCACTGAATATGCTCGCACGGAAGACCAGTTCAGCGCGTGATATCAGTTCGCACCACTGAATTTGCTCACATGGAAGACCAGCTCAGCGTTTGGGAAGAAGAGCGACATACAGAACACAATTAGGTGGACATTTTACGATAAATATTTCACCTTACAATAATTTCTCAATTCCCATTTATAAAAAAAATATTAATTACTTCAAAACCAATAATGTTCATTTGATTTCGCTGTATAACCGCGGATGCTGGCACAGCTTTAACCAAACCTAGTTAACATTTACCAAATCTAAACTTACTTAATCTCAATAAAATTATCTACTGCAACAAAATCATGTCAAAATATCTTCTAGAAATTAAAACACCGCTGTTTGAGAATATACTTTTAGGTTATTTTCTTAATATATTACTAATTAAAATTTCAGGTCAAGGTGCAGTTCTTATTTTGATCTATAGTAACAATTGTAATTCTCTTAACGTGAATTGGAGCACGACCTGTTGAAGACCCTTATATTTTAACAGGACAAATTTTAATTTCGTTTGCATGTTAGTTTATCAATGTAAGGCGTAATGTCTGGAAAATTTGTAACCAGAGACTCCATGTTAGGTTGTGGTCTGACAAGGCACTTTGGGATTTGGACTTAACTAATTTCAAACAGAACAGACAGAAATAATGACTGCTCCGTTTTGCTTGTACTGACCATGTTATTGTCATCAAGAGCGCTACACACGAATGAAACCTCCAGTTCTTTACTCACAGCGCCGTTTATTTAGGTAACGTGTTATTTCACGCCTCTCGCCTGACGTTACACGAACTGATAGTCTTGCTCTTCGTTCCAATATGTCACACCATTGAAGCTTTCTTCCTCTGGTGCAGACCATGTATTGGAATAGCATTATGTGTTTTAGTTCCTCTACATCGAGTAGCAACTAAATCAAGAAAACATTCAGTGGACAGCAATGTACTTAAATTAGTTGTTATTATTGGTTTCAACAAATGAATCTCTAATCTATTTTCAGACCCATGTCCATATGACCTTTAGTTACTGCTTTCAAGTTGAAGGGCTATCGCGAAACACCCTGTATATCTAACGTAGCGAGGATAGAAGAATACGAAAACTACCATATAATATAACGGATATATGTGGATTTGTCGTTATGTAGAAAAAGTTGTACGAGCGTTCACATCAGATTTTCTGTAGTAATAGACAATATACTTGCAGTTCGCAAGGTCTTTATCTAACGGTTCATTTAGTCTGGTACTGAACTGAGAGAGTTTTTCTTCCTTTTTCAAGCCGGCACGACAAAGTCTAGTGTTTTATCTTCCTCATTATTATTATTATTTTTCTTGCTCGCTATCGCGGTAAAACCACTCTCATTGCCCGACCATAGAGAGATGAAAAAGATCCCTAGAGTACGCATTTCTAGATTGTTTCCCTACCTCGGATCACATGGCAAGGAAACTTACGTTGTATCTATGTCCTACATAACGCGCGAACGTCCTCTGCGACACTTATCATAAACCTAACTTACCCCATTATCCTGCAGTTACACAATAAACTATTTACAAGCCTCCTTTCTTGTCTTTGGGCATCCTTTCCTTCAAGTCAGTTTTCCTCCTATATGCCAAACTGTATTGAGATTTGAAAACAAACGTTTTACATAAGTTTAGGAATGGCAAACTATGAAATTGTATTCACATTATTTCCATTCCAACACTTACTTTCAAGGTTTTATTACTTCTTCACGCCGACCTCGTGGTCTAAAGGCCACATGCTATCCTCTCGCCACCGAGGTTGCGGGTTCAAACCCGGCGGAGGGCGATGGAGGTAAAACTCCTAGGTTTAGCTTACTTCGGAAGGGAAATAAAACTGGTGGTACTGTGAGATAGGTTTACAGCACGTGAAAACATCATAGCAGCCACAGAGCTCCACACTTCACTTCTTTTTAATTTTGTATATGACTTGTCCAAGTTTATCACAATATTTCTTTTGTAACATCCCCTTATTGCAATAAATTTCAATCCGGTGTTTCCCTTCATTTAAATAAAATAGCATGCTTCCGTAACATAATGAATAAACACCTTGTTAAAACACGTTTCTTAGTCATTCTATTTTCTATACATTTGTCCTTTTGTACGCAAATTCTATAGGAAGTAAAGGATATTGCATTTCATATAGAAATTTGATATCGGCATTTAATTGGAAAAGTACTCTTGAGTCTTTCTGAATGATGATAATGATGGTAATAACACTAATAGTAATAATAATAATAATAATAATAATAATAATAATAATAATAATAATAATAATAATAATAATAATAATAAAATAAAATAATAATAATAATAATAATAATAATAATAATAATAATAATAATAATAATAATAATAATAATAATAATAATAATAATAATAATAATAATAATATAATAAAATAATAATAATAATAATAATAATAATAATAATAATAATAATAATAATAATAATAATAATAATAATAATAATAATAATAATAATAATAATAATAATAATAATAATAATAATAATAATAATAATAATAATAATAATAATAATAATAATAATAATAATAATAATAATAATAATAATAAAAAATAATAATAATAAAATAATAATAATAATAATAATAATAATAATAATAATAATAATAATAATAATAATAATAATAATAATAATGATGATGATGATGATGATGATGATGATGATGATGATGATGATGATGATGATAGTTACGATTACAATAAAATAGGTTTATGTCCGTATGAGCTCAAAACTCAAATTGTCAGATAATTACCATACTTGTAATTTAAATTCAACATCGTCCAAGAAGATTTTTAAGAAAAAACTCACTCCAAACTACTCTTAACTGGAAACATCAATTTTTGAGTTCATTGTTTACTGTCTCTTTTCTGACCATTATGTAATTAGAGGGGCATAGATTTAAGATATTGGAATATCTTAAGAAAATGTAGATGTTGAATTTTCTGCTAATGGCCCTTGAAGGCCCCTTTTTGTGATTGAATTTTGTGTAATTTTGAATTACACGTATATCGTTAAAGATAAACGAAAGACAGTGTAGAAAAACTACAGGGATTACTTAAATACAAAATGTGTGCCAAATTTGTAATTTTAGGTTTTTTTCTTTAAGGAGTCTGATCAAATTTCTTTATCGAACCACACTACTTCCACTTACTGTAAATATGTAGTTCGTAGTAGATAAATTAATAAAATGGCGTTTGGTACCTGAAATAGAGCTATTGAAAAGCAGGGTTTGTTTCAGGACAGAAGTTGTTTTCTCTCTCTCTCTCTCTGCCTGACAGTAAATAAGTCATTAACAGTGAGTAATCCATTTGGACTGTATTTGATCGCAATAGCACAAATGCATCTTCTTTTAATATTTAATTCCCTTCCATAATTTAATTACTTTTCGAAATGTATATGCATGCATGCATGATTTAAACTGTATCACTGCTGACCGCTGGATATTCAACATTTATCTGCTAGAGAATATTAATGAAACCAAGACAAATTTACTTTCAATCCAAAATTCATTAATCACTAATATAAGTATATTTACTGTTTTGATTACATCTCCTGCTGTAGTGATGTTTCACGCGAAAAAAAAAATAACGAAGTGCAAACCTTTGAGTTTAGCGCAGTGATTAAATACATTGTTATAACACTACTTAAAACGAAAAATCAGTTATTACTAAATAAAAAATTTAGGCTCAATATGCATTGTCACTTAATGACGAACTTTCATAGTGATTTCAAATAAATAAAAGCTTGCTTTCTATCGACTTTGGTCAGAATAAACATGTCCATATACGTAACACCAGTGTATAAAACTAATACTAGAAAGCGTTCCCCTAGGCTGGAGGAAGACTAGCGATCTCAGTTGAGAACTAACACAATGATATTTACGTGATTACTAATTTACTGCTAACAACATTGTAACATTAACATGATAGTAACAAATAATTCAGAATGCCTCTACGGTCACAAGGGAAAAAAAAAAAAAAAAAAAAAAAAAAAAGAACCACTTCAAATCGCAATTCTGCAACAAAGTTATGAAGTGAAAAACGACTCTTGTACTAACCATTCTTACAAACTCTTATTCCTATATCTTCTTTCTTGTTAGCTGAGACAAACATTTGTACAAATTATCTTATTGCTTATTTCCTTGTTGGTGCAAAAGGAATGTTAGAATATAGTAGGCTTTCTGCGATAGTCATATGTTTGAGATTCTGTTGTCTTTGCACACTTAACATATAAAAAAATGAACAGCGATGATCCATTTCACGAAAGTTCTAAGTTTTCCGAAACTCACACACATAGCAAGGAAAAATCTGATGTGTTGCAAATTTTCTTGTAGGGTGAACCATTTCGGAGATATTCCAAAGATTTTTAAATGTTCCACTTTACGCCAATGCAATGTTTCTGTTCCGTGAGCATACGCACATACACATAACTGTTCCCTCTGGCCCAGTACCGCACAAGAAATGTGGTTTTCACCACTGAGCCTCGCCGAGACAGTAAAGGGCATTAATCTTTTCCTCGCCGTTTGAATGCAGAGCCCGGCACGTCCCGAAACATCTCCTCCATTGAATGATAACACTGTATTTGAGAATGCTAGCCATGGAAATGTACCTCGACCTAGGTTGTCGCGATTTTCCGGTCACTGACGTGCCTGTGATATATTCCCCGCTACTTTGTCTCACGACAACCAAATGTCTACCCTCCTACTTCCTTCTCTGCTTCTTTCCTGGACATGGTACCCATCAAGATTGCATTAGCAATAGTTCCTTTGATCCCCAATGGATCCAAATCTAAATGACAAAGTATCAGTTTAATATCTTTCAAGGATACGACATGAATATTTTGAAGAAAATTCCTCCATCCTAAACGACTCTTTACATGGACAATTTTTCAAAAATGTTTATTTTCGTAAAAATGCCTTAAACGAATTTGATTAAAATGCCATATATTTAAGATATTTTTATGGCAAATTAAGCGTACATTTTGAATTTTCTAGCTATACTCCATGTAGTCCTGTTTACTCTGGATGACTTTTGCACAACCGTCAGAGACAGACCAACCCTTACCATACAAAAATGTACATCTCATTAAAACACACAATTTATGCCCATGTGCATTTTTTTGTGGAGTGAACCATTTCGGAGATATTCCTTGTTATTTGTGTGAGTTTTGCTTTCCTCAAATGGAAGGTTGTTATTCACTTTATGTTTGGACGTGCAAAGAGAATGGAATTTCAGAGTTTTAAAAGATTTGACTAGCTTACTGCATTCCCATATTCCCCTTGCATCTATAGGAAAATCAGCAGTAACATAATTTAGCAAACGTTTATCTCGACTAACACGAAATGAATAAGAGTTTGTAAGAATAGTTAGTACAAGAGTAGTTGTATGTCAGTACAACACGATAATTTTTATCAAGTTGTATTGCGGTAAAATCTGAAATGTAATACTTTAGGCGGATAAGCGGAGAAGGAAGAAAAGCTGTTTGCGGAATTAAAAATGAAAGATAATTTATAGGGAAAACGCAGTGTGACTGTTACACGTCGGTTATCCATTTTTTCTCCATATGCCACTTTTCGGGTTGCTTTTTGCATTCAGTGAAGAAGTTTCCAACTTCTCGGACATTGCTCTGCCCACCCACCCAGAGTATGGAAATTAACTTCGATTCCTTTTCTTCGTTGGTCTTCTATTGTTCAGCACTCTTAAAAGCCCAGCCTGAAACCTCCGTAAAAACTTTGCAGCAGAAATAACCTGATCTCAAGTTAAAGCTGAAAGAAACGAAACGCAATGTGCTATGGCCTCGGAACTTTGAACTCTTATCTGAGGCAATTTGACATCTTATTTATCTTTTGAAACGTTTCTGTGTAAGGACTGCCAAAAATATTGAAAGTGAAATTGTATAGAGCGACTTTGATCTGACGCACTCTTGCCGTTAACATGCAAATGTCTATGACAAAACTGTGTTGCTACAGAGTCCACAATGGCTGAGTGATCAAAGGTCATTTTCTGCAAGTGTAATACAGTACATAAGGATTATTGGATGCATAAATGGGTTGAGCAGCTATATAAAGGTGCATCTTCTAGCTAAGAGGGACTTACACAATAGGACTTAGGGAAACGTATATGCATTCCATACTCGAAATTTTCAATCCCTTATGTAAATAAAATGTGCACTATTTTGGCAACAGGACAATTTGGGTTCCAACTAATATCACAAGTTACTTAGGACTTTTAAAAAGTACCCAATGATTTTCAAGCTGTTACTTATGGAGCATCCATCCAATCCCAGGTAAGACAGCTAGTGACAAAATTCCCTATTAGGCTAAGAAGCATAAATAATGCATATTTTATGCAGGTCTCCGTAAAATAAGAAGTCCAAACCTAAAGCTTGCTTATCTCTTTTAATTTATTTCCTTTTAGTATATTTCATTGCTAAAGGACCACCCACCATAGTTCGCAGTCATGCAATTCAACATCCTATGTCTTACGATCGTTCGATAATGTGTCGAACACGGGACTCCTCACTTCTCGCCATCAGCCTTTTTTTAACAGCGCCTTCAAGCTTTCGCACCAGGCTAAGGTGACGGGAATCATACAAACTTTAACTCGCGTACCGATACTGGTTCCGGACAATTCGAAAGCCTCCCTCTATCCAACCAACTGTACGCCGCCTGGGCAGAACAACGCCCTTCCTGGTTCGGGGATCAGACTAAGGCCCTACTCCTAGGATGCTTCACACAGAGAAAGAACATTAATTAAATTATAATACATAAATGTTTGAAACTCTAAAAAAGAAAAATATTTTATATACGTGTCCTTTAACCGGATATCACATGATATAATGCAGGTATTATATAGGAAATGAAAAAGTATAGTTACCACACCATAGGCAATGGGGCTTCTGATTGAAGTCTTTACCCAAACCTACAATGTAGAACGCAAACCATTTCATTAACAAGCCATTGTGTCGTATAAAATTCGCCCTAACATTTCAAGTTACTGAAAGGTGCTGTTCGCAATGTTTAAGCAGTAGTTTCTCAGCAAGTTCTTTCTTCTGTTACCCAATTCACACCTCCACGCGTTATCTCGCATTTTGCGCGACGATTTCAGTCTTTTGTACGCTCGTCATTGTTTTGTTTCTTTCATAGGGCTGCGTTTGTATTTATGTTATTGTGAATGCTGAAGCGCGGCCCCACGAGAAATGTGCTCGGCCAGGGAATGTAAGTCTGTCGTTTCTCTTTATTTGAACACGATATCATCTCCCTTTTCTTCACGCCCAGTTCTCACTGGTAAATAGCAAGACATGCTTCTTGTATTATCGTTATTGCTCACGCTTCTTTAACTTGGCTGCTTTACATAATACAAATACTTCATTTAAACGCTTTTGCTTACTGTGGTGAGCTTTAGTTTACGGAAAACATCTGCTGGAGTCTCAGCGTTGTAGCTTATTTCCCAGGAAGATTTTCCTGCGTTCTTTAGAAAAGGATACGTAACATCTAGGCCATATTGAACACAAAACAGGCCTCAAGACAATAGCTATATGAACAATGTCAATAGGAAGCAGCAGTAACGTTTATCACGAAAATCTCTTTCGAACTTATATCTGATGGAAGAGGTACAGACACCATCGAGAAAGATGCTGATGGGTACGTAGACTAATACGATAGTGAGCCAAGATCTGAACCAGCGACGAGGAAGTTACGCAACGTCAAAAACTGTTCAAATTAAAACAAATTACTGTTAAATGCTGAGGTGTATTTAGTCAGCATCAAAAAGCAATATAAGTTATCACCAAATAGATTATACCCTCAGTAGCGCTCAGTGTCTATCTTTCTGCGTTGTCACCCACATCTCTGGAGTCACTCAAGAACCGCTAGAACTCTGAGAGATATGGCCAGACTAGCCGCATAGGATGAATGCAAGTAAAATAAATAGTTTGTGCATAATGTTAGAAGGATTCAGCATTAGTTATTCTGCCCTTCTATCTCCCTTCAGCCCTTAATAAATAGTCTCTCCCTGACTTACCACTGCAGTATAGGATGGAGGCTTAAATTGGAATCGTTACTATAAAACGTTTTAAAACATTTGTTCTAGCGTTTAAAGAGTTATAGAAGGCTTTGAAATAGGCACTGAGAAGTTTTGCAACAGTGCACTTTACCCTGTATACCACAAAATAAAATTTGATATGAGAGGGCAGAACACATCGCAAAGTAGAATATGCGCTCTTTTTCCAATGGGGCTGCAAATAATTAATTACTTTACGAGTGATTTTGAATTTGCTAGAATCTCCATTACCAACAAAGGCGATTGCACAACGGCAAACATTCTGCGACGTCTCAAGTGATTTCTAGACTACCAGCAGGGGTTTAGTGCGTTTATGAACTTTCTCCCCTTTAAACAGTGAACTTTATAATTTCGAGCTAAAAATGTACTCCATTGTGCGGATACCTTCGAAATTCTGACTCTAATGGAGAATTCAGGGACGAAGAATAAGATAACGTAAAATAAGTAGTGCACTAATTTAATAATAAAGTAATGTATTCTCGATTCGTGCCAAAGGACAACCTATTTTCCACACTTTTAACAAGTTTCTGTGCGGCAACTGTCATTCACCGTCTTCATCCATGATGAATGTTATAGGAGTAAAAGTTGTTTCGTACTTTTCAGCACAGTATTTAATGTTTAACCAAAGCAGCCATAAGAGGAGCCTACTTTTCTATCTTGGAATGAAGTAACTGAAGTAAACATTTTAATCGCTTACTTTACTGATTTACTTTACACTATTGTCATCTAAGCATTTAGGAAAACCGGGTACTTTTATTTACATATTTATGTACTATACATTATGACCTATCCATGTTTGGGGCTCGCAATACGGACGTCTGGAGTTCGATTCACGCGGACCGCCCAATATGACCTGGAGCTTTTCACGGTTTTCCCTGGTCGGTAGATGAGCGCTGGGTTGGTTTTTCATCTAAGTTTCATGGAGTATGATAAAGCCGGACAGCTTACCTGTGGTTCTTTCACTTGAGGTTGGTAGCCGAAATTGAGCTATGTAACCTTAAGCGTGCGAGGGTCCGCTTTTGCTATATAACCTAACATAGAAAAAAAATCGTAAGAATAGCTTGTAGAGGGTCCACCGAGGCTCGGGATAGTAGGTAGGGAAAGTCATGTGAACACAAAACATCACATGTTTATTTAATTCTAACATAAGACATTTATAGCCGAAGAAGAAAGTGTCCAAATCAGTAACAGGCAAAGCTTAACCATTTTATTAACATATCAAACTATGTTCATGACACATTTCATTAAATTGGATACCTAACCCTTTGTGAGAGACTTTTCCGATAAGAGGATAACACCGTTTGAGAAGAACTAATTAAAATGTGAAAGAGAAAGATGCACGTCAGAGTGGGATTATGGCGACAAAGGTTCCTTTTCTTTCTTCGTGAAGTATGTATTAAAAAGGAGAAGATCCGAGTAACTCATAACAATGCCGAAGAGGAGGAGGAGGAGGCATATTGAGATGGGTCGATCATATCGATAACGAGGCTCCTTCCAAGAAGACATGAAAAGAAACTTTTATCCTAAGTCCAAGGAACTGCGTTAACTACCAGCTCAGCTTTCAAAGAATACGTTTTTGTATTCCTCACTGAAGAAACTAATCAAGTAAAGTTCCTCCATTCCGTGACAATTATTCCTGGAACTAAAGCCGATCCAAATGAGAGTTTCAGTTATTTTTCTCTAGCAAAGGGGAGTCTATATTTCCATATGTAATACAGCATGACCCACTAGGTGGTACAGATATAACAACGAATGGGACACCTCGCCCACTTAGACCTATGTATGTACCATGCGCCAGCAAGAAGGGATGAAGTGGAGGAACCACAGGAGGCAGGCAGGCCACAGAAATGCGCGGAAGTCCGCATAGTTCCAGACCCGAAGACCTAACCCACAGCTGGAGCTGTCTACAGAGGAGGTGATGAACGACCCGTCCAATCAAGCAGGTTTCTATAATCCACGGCGAGTACTTCTTCCTTAGATCAAGCATCTGCGATAGCTGTCCGGCACCTCCTTCAGCCACGAAACCTACAGGTACACCTGGAAGGTGAGAGGCAATTAAAATAAAAGCGAAATCAAGGAAAGGAAGTCGTAATGGATAAGAAAGCATCCCAGCATTTGTCTTCCGAGCGTGAAAAACTACGAATATACCAAGGTTAGAGTGAGCGGTCCACGGGAATCAAAGCTAGGACCTCTCGAATGCGAGCCTCATACGTTACCGCGGAACCTTCTCGCTTGGTTTCATGACTGAATGTCCCCAAAACTACAGACATAAAAAAATCACCTCACTCCTTAAAATCAGTGTAATGTTGTTGTAATAGAATTACTCTCAGGAGTAATATCTAGTAAATGTGATTTATACAGTGAAGACCAAACTATTAGATAAGTGTAAAACTTAGTTGTAGTTATTTGAAAGAAAAAAAAAAGAACTCCAACCTAAATTTTACATGGAAAAATATTGCCCTATTCTCCTTTTCCCAAGATTGCCTCTAACCATTTTAATTAGTACACCACATGCTTAAGATATTATCATGACAAATGAAATATATATATAATTTTCTGGGTATGTTCTCCGAAGTTCTCTTTATTCTGAATGACTTTAGGAAACTGCAGGGATATCAACAAGCTTATTAGACAAAGAATGCCGATCTCATTAAAGCACACAATTTATGTGTGATCACATAATGACACGTTCTTCAAACTTTAACTATCACTTGAGCCTGCTATATTCGCATTGTAGCTACAGGAATCTAACAAAACAATTCCTGCAAATGTTTATCTAGATTAAAATGAAGCAGATAGAATTCCTCAGCTTATGTAAAAATACTTTGTCGAAGAAAGTAATGAGAATCTAGCACAATCTTGATCGAGTTACACATGTGCAGATACAGTTTAATTACACATGTCTTTGTAGGTACAAAAGTGATAGAAGGAATCAAATGCATAGTGATGTTTAAAGCTCTAAATGCTGGTTTTAAAATTCCATAGCTATATAAAAATACACGATAGAGAAGGAGCACATATAACGGAGGTGGCCCCGAAACTGGGGCAGGGCACCACAAATCGTTTCTGAGCGCTGGGAGGAAAGAATGAGAGAGACACCCGAAGGGTTATCAGATACGGCAGATGGGCTATATGGACGGGATCCCTAACGTATCGAGATATAACGCATTCAGATACCAGTCATCTTTGCCTACAAGTCCGAGACCCCCCCCCCCCCGGGACCCCCGGAAAAAGGCCCGTTAATGGCCCAACGAACTCTAGTAAGAAGCATTTCCAAAGCGCATATCCACCGCCCAGCCGTAACGCACCGAACGAAATCGCCTGATTCTACAAACCTAAAACCAATCTCCTGAATGCAAGCTTCACGTGTCACCGTGGAGCCATTTCGCTCGGTATAAATAAATGACAATGGTTAGAGAACGTTATTGAATGTAACATTTTTATTTGTATTTCGTTTGTTCTGTAGACTTATTTCTAACAAAGTTGCACAATTTTACCGACAAATAATGATGTTACGCAGACTTAATGAAAAAGCCTCATCTCTGGAAGCGAAAAAAGAGCATATGATTACTAGTTACAATTAATTAAAAACGGTGCCTGTAATAAACGTTAGGTTTGAGGGGTGGAATTGTTTTATAGGGCACGTTTGCCAAGTGCAAACAAGAGTTAGCTAGTGTAACTGGCGTGCGAGCTGCAGCAAAATCAAAACAAATTCTTTAACCGTAAACTCATTTCCACTGGAATCACATTCCAAACCCAAACTTGCTCAACTGTAAATTGTTTGCTTGTTTCACGTAATTATAGACTAAACAAGTCTCCCAAGAAAGTGTCTAACTCACTTCTTCGCCATAATTTCACCTCGCGTAAGCACGAATTCCGCCTCGCTTACGTTTTATTTCACCCTCTTGGCGTCTGTTTGCATTGGAAGGGACAAATTGCAAGGCAAGCTTACGACCCACTGCCCACGGTATTTGCTAAGTCACAAGTTTATATTCGCTCTGCTGTAATATACCTAACGAGCACGCTGGCTGCTGTGCCACCACATTCCATTGGTTCGGCAGATAAGCCAAGGCTCATCAATAAAGGAAGTTATTTATCAGCAAAGCATTCCTGCTGATCAGACTGTGCGTCTCTCTGACTGAGAAACACGTAAATGTAACGTGTGGAATCACTTTCAGTGAGACATTTACTTCGACCTACAAATGCTTTCACAAAGGGAAGGCTGTTCAAACTATCCCTATATAGGGATGCAGAATTGCACTGTAGTTCTAATTGTTACAATGAAACCCAGTGCGTTCCTTGTATCCCAGGGCCGTGAATGGCGCGTATAATACCCCGTGCACCGTCTATTACACCGAAAAGATTTCGTTTTAAAACTCCCGGGTTGCTTACTCAGGAAAGAGTACACGTACTATAACGAGTACTAACTAACCTTGTAATAATCCTCGTTGAAAACCTCTGCTCAGGCGTACTTCTACCCAACATGGACAGGCAAAAGAGAAGTAGAACTACAAAATAGATTTCTATGGCACAGGAGCCATGGTAGACAGATCATGGACAAAGGCAAAGTTCAAAATGAGACACGTCATTACACGATTGGCTGTCCAGGGATTTCATCAGCTAATGTGTAAAAAACACTTCCAATGAACCAAATATAAACTGTGAATGTTTACTATGTGAAAAACCGTAACAAACTCTGTACAAAATGAACAGACAGTAAGTGATTATGCAAACATATAAACCATCAATGTAAACTATCTTCCATGTATGGTCATTTGACTGCAATTTATTATTAAGTTGTGTCCATCTGCATTGAGACATTCCTGCCATCTTCGGATGAAACTTCCATTCACAATCCTAAGGCCCTTTTGTGTAATTTTCATAATTTCTGCGGTTATATTGTTATTAAGCTCATCTATGGTGTTGGAACAGTTCTCATACATCTTTTTACATCTACAGCTTTTACATTGTACTGTACGAAAAACTCTGTTCAAGCACGAGTATTTCGGCAGGCACTCCACTGGACAATGTACTGTAATTCGCACCCAATGCAAGAATCTTGAATGAACTTCGCTTTTGTGGTACTCAATGAACAAATTCTAATCTCTTTGGCACGAAAAGACGTTCAACGAACTTTAATATTTACTGTACAAAAAGAAGATAGTAACGGACGATCCCCAATCTCGCTAAGTGAATCGTTCGCGATGTGAGACACAACGAGTTCAAAGCAGTGCAAGTGACTTCACATATATGCGCTCTACGGCCCGGCTATAAGTGGAACGCATGGTTTTATGGTAACGTTCTACTTTTTCTTACACCTACATATAATAGGTTAGACAAAGTACTGTATTCCACCAGAAGTACACGTTTTGGTATCACCTGAACTCTCACCCCGTTCCAATGCGATACAAAGAGTTTCAACAAAATCCGTCAAAAAAGTAACACTTACAGATTTTTACACTGTATACACTTTGTTGCAGGGACAAAGAGGATATACAGGAGGTCGTAGCGATTATCAAATCTCTGTAGCCTGGCTTTGACACGCCACATTCTGCATGATATCGAGAGCAACAAAGGAATGCTGACCGAGAAGTTAAAACAGTGTATGATAAGATATTAAAACATCAAACAAAACACAGGCAGACAACCTCTTTAGTCGGGTGGTCAGTGCCCTGGCTTCTCAAACCAGGGCTCCCAGGTTCAATTGTCGGGTAGGGTGAGGTAACTTGTCTTGCTTCCACAGAGTCTGAAAGTATGTTTCATAATCGACATAAATATTTGTATAAAATGGTATTATTGGATGCTTGCTTTAGGTTCAAAGCGTATAAGGGAATTTAATATCCTTGAGCGGTAGTCAAATCTTTTAAAAGTTGGTTGCTATATGGTTGCTCTTGTACAAACTATTCTTAAAACCACTTATGGTTCTATTTAATATTAATCCCTGTTTGAGAAACGTTATGTTTGAAAATGCAAACCAATAACAAGAAATATCTCAAAAATGTGGTTATCAATGAAAAACGTTGACATGAACTGTATTTTAACGAGATCTACATTTTTCTGTGTAGTAAGATTTTGTCTATCTTATGGTTTACGAATTATGCTATTTTCATCCGGAATGAAGAAGACTTCAGAGGGATTTTCTAGAAAATTCAAAATATACATTTTATTTGTCATAAAAATGTTTTAATCAAGAACGTCTTATTTTTAAGAAAATAAAAACCATCCAACATTCTTCAATGTAAACAATAGTTTCGCATGGGAATTATCTTGAAAATCTCCGTGTTGCGTCTTTGGCAGATGCTGAATTTAAATAAACAGGTTGGTATTTAACTAAGTTTCCGTTTTGGAGTTATGCTTTTCACAGACAGACGTGAGACATATCCGCATACACTCACACACAGCATAGTTCTTAAAAACAAAGTTTCTATTCGGGAAGTCTCAAAACATGAATTTCGCGAACGAACTACGTAGTAGGGAAAGTAAAATGCTTTTTTATTCAGAAAATTCCAAATATATAATTCTTGTTAGCGAATGTTTGGTTGGAATGCAAATCATGGCGGAGCAAGTAAAAATGTGCTAACCTGTGGAGGATATTTTTTTCAGATGAAATGTTCTCGGATGTTATTTGCAGTCTTAGGAGTTTTCATATGACATACACATAGCCGGTTAGCCATTGATAAAAAAGAGATACTCCGTGAAGCTGGTTTACTCAGGTAGACATGGGTTAGAATGCGCACAAAGGGAAGCAAGCTTACCTTCGAGGTAAATATGTATTCCTACACTACACTCTTCCCCCTCTGTGGTATCAACAGAAAAGCCAGGGAAGATACTTTTATCCGTGTTCCCAAACAAATTAATAATCTATTATATAAATTAAAATAAGCGTATGATGATATTCTATTAGAAGCACCCCGCAGAAGCTATATTATATAAAATATTCTCCCTTAGATTAAATATTTGCCTTTCAAAACAAACTCTTTGTTGTTTATTCGTCGAGCACTTTATAAACTTCAAGTCTTTTCATTAAAACAGTGGGACAAACCGCTAATTACTCAAAAGGTAGAATAAAACACGCTAGGTATGCATAAGAAGGTATTAAAATATATATTAAATTTAAGGCGGCCCCCGCATGCTCTACATTAATTTAAACACAAGGAAAAAGAGGTAAAACATTTTCTTCTCAGCAAGCCACAGTTTTATTCCCTGTTCCGCCGTTGTGAATATGTTACAGCGATGACGTGGGTCTTGTAACGTGAAGAGGGAGGGTGGAAGGGGTTTATGTTAGTTTATCGTAGCGTATTGTTGCGAGCTAACAACTTTCAGCACGACACAGGGCTGTCCACAGTCTCTCGCGCTCTCTCATCTTACAAACAATGCCTTGCTGCTTTAAATCATCTAATGAAAATAATGGTTCTTGACGTTTCTTCGAGTATACATGTCATGCTACTCTGACTTTCCGAAGGGTTTTATCATGCAAATTGGTGATTTTATGCAAACAGCATTCAGAGTGCATAAACAACCGTGCAATAAGAAGGAAACGTAAAACGGAGCAATGCATTATTCACTTGAAAACTGAAGAGAAGAGGAATATTATTTGGCACAATTAAGGTTTGATTAAAAAAAAAAAAAAAAAAAAGGTAAAAACAATCCTGATGTTTTACGTACACATGCCTTTGTATAATCACTCTTCCATAAACCAATTTAAAAGCTTATTCTTTTATTTACTTCATGTTAATCCAGAAGCATTTCGTTGTGGGTGCAAATTCACGCAAAAACAAGGAGAGCATGTCATTAATTTAAATGAGTACACATGCGCACATCCACTTAAAAATTGTGCCGGAAATGCAAACACATTTGCATCGCGATTGTACAAGGAACTTTTCCGTGAAAATTTTAATAATGTATTTATTCTTTTCGCGAAATATTTTGGAAAATTCAGCATAGTTTATCCATAAAACTGGCCCTAATGCTATTAATAAAAGTGTGTATTTCACATATTCTAGCGATTAATACTATACTTCTCTCTCTGTCTCTATATCCTTAATTCTATCTCTACCTTTACTATTACCTCGACCACTACCTCCCTCTATCCGTATCTCCCCCTATCCCTATTTCTATTTCTCTATATTTCTGTCTATCTCTGTCCTAGTCTCTATCTTCGTCCGTCCGTCCATACGTCCATCCCATCCATTTATATAAACAGTCATTTCCGTTAAGAGCTTTGCCTCTTCAGTTTCTTTGAACCTTATATAGCTGCGAAAGTTTGTTAGTGAACCGCTTCAGTGTCGATGAGTGTGCAGTATTCTCCTGGTGACTATGTTGCTGCTTCTCTAGGCACTATGTAACTACAAGTCTCCATTAATTTCACTATCCTTTATGATATCTAGAGTACCAAGCTCCAATTATTACCTGGAGACACCCAGCACGCAGTGTCCGTTACTTTTGATATGTCATCTTCCGTGATCTAGGGGTTTCATGCTAGCCTATAGTTCTCGTGGTCGCGAGTTCAAAACATGGAGGACGATGGATCTTTTTTCGGGCGCAGAAAATGTTTAGCACGGCTTCCTGCGGAAGGTAAGTCAAGGGATGGTCACCTATGCGGCACCTAAAAGAACCTCAAGCTGATGAAGAGGCCTGTGAGTAAAATTAAATGGTTTTTGGCGCCTAAAATATAATAGGACGCTGAGAACCACAGCAGGCAAGAAGTGTCCCTAAATAAAAACTCAATTTCATTTTTTCGAAGCACTCATTACAATGATAGCGATGGAATGGGAGCATCTAAATCTTTCATTGTAATGGGCCGTGGTAATACCTTATTTGAGGTAGAGGTAGCTAAAGGTCTGAATAGGGGCTACTTATAAACGGATTATGAACACGAGAGGTAACCATGAAGCCTCCCTCAAGATATCCAATAACAACAGTGAATACGTGGTTACGCAAACGCTAGTAGCCCCGTGAAAGTTGATGACCTGGCAACACATTCCTAATGAAGAAGTTGCCGCATTCCTAGGCGAACTCACGTTCTCTGATTATTCCTCAATTTTTTTAAGCGCCTGTAACCGATAGTCTTAACTGAAGATTGAGTGAATGGGTGAAAGGGTGCTCAAATGAAACCGTGAGCCATAGAGCTTAAAGTTACAACCTGACATTTTGCTTCTCAGGATAATAAAATACCATGGAAAATCCTTATCAAGATAAGTTACCCTAACCGAGATTCGAACTATGGACCTCTTCAATGTGTTGCAAACACGCACCACAGACGAGGGCTAGAATGATGTTCTTAATTACAAAACAGCTTTTTTATGGCGGCCCCTTCAATGACGATTAGTGCTGCCGCTACATCTAGGCGTCATACGACCTCAGTACTAGTGCCTGGTAAAACGCAACCATTTTGCACATTCCAAACATATATCATTTTAATTATTAATGGTAGATTAGCTTGCACGTTTTGGAAACCCCTATTAATAAACTTGTTTTGAACAGCATAGCTAAAAGAAACGTCGAGTAAATACTATATTTGTTATTTAAGTGTTTCAAGAAAATCCCACCCTAAGGCACCCTTTAAGATATTTACAAAATAATGAATTATAGCCAGTGAAGACTACGGAATGAATGTAATAAGTTTGTATAACTGGCAAACCATTAGAGATAGATAAAAATATAAAAAGAAAATCTGAACATTGGTAAAAGACAGTGGTGCTGTACTTTGTCGCAGTGCCTTGGGGCATGATTCTCCGAGTCTGAACCACGGAATGCATTGGACCGGATCTGTGTCCTTAAGTATAGTGATATATTTCAAGAACTACGATAGATGGCGCTTCTAAGTCACCAACTGGGAGAAAGATGGTGCCGACCACATCGTCATCCCTTATCGGCTGGGTGTTCGTCCAGTCTTCTTCTTCTTCTTCTTCTTCTTCTTCTTCTTCTTCTTCTTCTTTTTTTTTGTCGTATTAGGGTAAGATCGAGATATAATTCGTTTTAACCATTTGGAAGGTATGTACTGCTTTTGGTTTAACTTTTCTCTGTACCTAATATTGAAACAATTCCTTTGTTTCTCGCGGTGTCATGGAAAGGGCTTGGAATTTTGGTCAAGACAGCGATAAAGCCGATAGTCTCCTATACCTGACTAGTACGAGTACCTACAAAAAAGTGTACTGAAACTATTTATGGTAACATTTATCTCAACATGAACCAGATAGAATAACTTTTTGTTACAATATTTAAAAAAAAAACTATAAAAATAAGCAATAGTGAGTAGAGAAATTCATGTAACTAACATATATATATTTTCCTTCTTCGTCTTCTTTTGGCTCATCTGAAAGTTCATTTTTCTGAGGCAGAATTTCTCGCTTCCACATGATACTGTACTACTCGTAAAAATACTAATCCTATAATAAAATGGAAAACGTAGCTCAACGCTTTCAGATTCAATTTTCAGATTTTTTTTTCTTTAAGTCTCAAAATGGTTTTCAGAGGCAAGAAAAATGTGGGGTATGTTACACGCGCAGTATTTTACAAATGCTGCATATGCCTTCCCCAGATTTCATAGATAAGGTTTTGCTTCCGAAATTAATATTTAGAAATGCATATACGAACATATACATGCACATATTGTATCTATCGTAATGTTCAAAAAACTATGTAAAATATATTTTTCGAAATGTTTCTACATACGGCACTACAAGCGGTGGATAGTGAAATGATCTTTGGGAAAGGAAATTTATGAAGCAAACGTTCACAGTTTCAGTTTAGAGTACCTTTCTTACATTTTTACTTTTTTTACATTTGCCAGTGCTGAGAATTGGGGAAAACATGATAAAAACCAGTCAAAGAGGACGCCCTGGCAGGGTTTGAACCGCGGATAAAACGCTCCCGAATGACCGCGGCTATCAGTGTCAGTTTCTCACGTTTTTCCATTTAAAATGTTCAATATATAGCTTTTTTAAATACCTTAATTCAGATCTTCAGTCCTATGGGTTCTTTGAACGTTCATACGGGGATCTAAAACGGCTTATATTGAAACTGTGACCACAACGTGGCCATAGTCATCAACGGACCGGCAAAGCGATCTTATGCGACTTGTCCAACTGGCCGGTGGGTGGTAATAGAACAATAACCCGCGAAGAGAAATGTCCATATGCCGCCTCTCTCTTCACGCGATTCTTTTTGCCAATTCCAGTAGCTTCCTTTTCTACAACGTTCCCTTTGTACTTAGGGTGTACATCAAGATTGACTTGGGGTGATCAACAAGGGAACATTTAGTTGATAGCTAAATTGAATTGAGTTCATTCGATAGTTGAAAGATGACGGTCCGAGTATAGTTCTGTTGTGAATCTTGACTCACGGTTCGAGTGAGTTATGATTCGATGGTTTGTTCTGAGTGTTTTAACAATGTCTCAAGTGTAACATTTATGCCACACTAAGGGCAAAGTGTCGAGTAAGGATGTTGAAGAGCACTTGTGTTTCAAACTGTATCAAATATAGTTTTTTTTTTTTTTTTTTTTTTTTTTTTTTTTTTTTTTTTCAAAAATGTTTTAACTGAACGGAAAATGTAATCTTGGTATTAAAGAAATTTATTTGAGAAAATGTACACATCCATGCATGCATTCATGCATACATGTAATATTTAAAGCCTGCGACGTATTGTGCGCCAGCCCGGATTTTTAGTTTTTGAAGATTATTTCCCTGCAAAAATGGGACCAAATATTAATTTCCTGCGAATTTATTGCACAGAATCCCCTAACAACTTTGCATTAACTGAATAAGTAGCATTATTTCACAACTATGCACTCATACTAGAACATATGGTTACACTAATTTGTCCAGCACATACCACGCGAGGAAATGAAGGGTCTACCATATTAAGGAATGTCTCACAACTGGCTCCTGAACCCTACGTATGGGTGCGCTAATAAACTAAAAGAATAAGTGCAAGAATAAAGTTTTAGAACCTCTAATGCAAATGTTAATGTCCTCTTACTGCAGAGTGAGCTTCTTAGATTTACTTTTCTTCTAAACGGCCTTGCCTGTTAACGTGTAGGTTTTAATTAACCCCGTGGACGTAGGCTGCCCGCATGACAGCCTGTCGCCCGTCACTAAAGCAGGTGTGTAATCTAGATGCGGCAGCTTGGTAATTCACAATTACGCCATTTTCTACTACACGCAACACTAAATCTTGATAATTAGTTGCACGTTTCAGTTAAGAAACATAAAGAACATAAGTGAGTGCAGAAGGAGACGATGTCACACTCAAATGAATAGCAACGACAGACTTCTTCCTTACGCTCCACTGAAAATTACAGACAAAAAACAAGCAAGTTGTCTTCTTTTTGGTTTAGTTCTGTTTTGGTTTGATGTGCATCACAAAGGACCGTATACTTAGTTCAGATGATTCGCATATAAAGAAAGCAAACAAACACATTTTGCAGAGCGGGATGGCTCAGACGGAAACGTCTGTAGCCCGAATTTGGGAGGTCCCGGTTCAAACTCCGTGGACCGATCAATGTTACTGGAGTCCCTTTTTTTTTTTTTTTTTTTTGCCTTGTTTGCTTCAATTGTCAAGGAAACCACCGGCTGCTTGGATATTTAATAATATGACCCACTGTACCACTTTAAGTGTAAAACAATAGCAAGTAAGAAAATGGATGGTAATACCAAAAGCGTCTCTACAGTCATCCCAATACACTGGCAATAAGTCTACTTGACAACAGTAGCAGCACAACAAGCCGACTACAGAGAAACCAAGTCTTGGAATTGCAGTACAGATTATTATATATTATTATATACAAATTATAAGCAAATTTATGGCCAATGGGCCATAGTTTGTAA
The DNA here is from genome assembly GCA_030765045.1 of Tenodera sinensis. Lineage (NCBI taxonomy): Eukaryota > Metazoa > Arthropoda > Insecta > Mantodea > Mantidae > Tenodera > Tenodera sinensis. The sequence continues at coordinate 203,732,705 of CM060961.1, forward strand.
AAGTAATATGTTATCATTGTTACTTATTGTTCAACTATTGAACAGATAGCGATTGCGCTATTATCTATTCAGAGATACTGAAAGCAAGTAGACTGGACGACACCCTAATGTGGTTGGTACTAATACTTGCGAGGACACATGTCGAAGCCGGCACCTGCCGCTAACAGAGGCAGAGATACAGCTGCCTAGCACTAAGGCCTCTGGACGCGTGTCGAAGCTGCGAACATCCAATAAGAGAAGCAGAGATACAGTTGTCTGACACTAAGGCTTCTGAGGACTCGTGAAGTAAGATGGTGTGATATAGGAAGGAAGCCCAGAGGTTATCTCTCCGCCACAAGGTACCTTCTAACAGATCGGTCGCGATATGACGTAGTTAAAGCATGTAAAACAATAGGGAGGAAAAAAAATATTTCGGAATTAGTCTTCAAGGAACAAACGTAAATAGCCGGAAATTATAAATAAGCAAAGTTTGCGATTGTTTTATATTTCTTAATCTGAATGATCTAAGATTAGCATCTTGAATTCTGTACCACAAGTAAAAAGCAAATCAGGAAGCCTTTACTACTGCAGCATGTCTATCTGTAATTGATTTTTAGTCTATAGGGATGTACAGGCATGTACGAATATGCAGCTATTTATAAAATGTTTCAGCATATTTCCAACGAATATAAGCCAGTAAAATGTATTTACACTCACTTAAAGTGATATGAAATTTGGAAGCTCTGAATTTTATGTGCAATTACTCTGATATTTTACAACGTCCACATGTTCAAAGCAGTTCTTAAATAATTCCCTATTTTGAATGATCTACAAAAATCTACTTGGGTGCACTTTCTAAAATATTGGAAGCGAATTAAATGTTATATTCCAAACACATCACAAGATCTATAAATAAAGCATGAGTTACTTTAGAAGACAAATACATATTGTGCAAATTTTGCCTTTTAAGCCAATAAACTGATAAATAATGCTAAAAATTAATTATGAGGGCATGCACTTCTTTTATGGAAACCCCGCATTGATTTTCGCTATCGTCCTTTTAGCGACCAGCATGAGTGGTCTCGTTAAAGCATAGACTTGTGAGTAAGAGCACCGCGGTTTAATTCGGCAAGGACCATCTTCCTGACTAAGTTTATTTCCCGGGTTCCCTCACTGTCATAACTGGAAAATGCTGCGGAGGTTAGGCCTGGAACCTTTTTTCCTCAAATGTCCCTTTCCCAAAAGTACAGTGTGTCCCAACTGAATCGCCCTATTTTCACTTCAGTATTTCTGCCAAACTATTTGAGATATCGAAATGATCTAACCTTTACCAATACGTATGACTCATAAAGTTTGTATACACAAATCAAGAAAGTCATATCACTTCCACATGTGCCCCACCAGTCACACGAAGGATATGAAAATAGGAAAATAGGGCGATTCAATTGGGACACCCCGTATTTCACTTAATGTATCATCAATATTCTCCGCCTGTGGTGCCGTATGTAATGAGATCGGCCACTGAACCTGCTACTGAATTTGTCATTGCTCTCTGCATAAAGAATGTTTCTTGGAAGATGGCGTCTATACTCCTTCCTTTCCACCCAGAATAACTGTTTATACTGACATGTACATACCAGTTTTTACCAGCATGGATATTAATTTGTATTTTATCAACATTTAATTCAACCAACATCATAAATCCTATAACGCTGTATCCTCCACATGAAATGGAGGACATGTGGACATTTCAAAAGCTAGATTAATCGGTTTGCAGTAATTTAATTGCCCTTGCCACCGAAGTGCTGCATGTCAGTTGCGATTTTGGTTTTCTTTTAGCATAATAAATGTATCGCGTATGGAATTTTGCAACATTTAGGCAGCACCATTTGGGGCGGGGAAAAAACTACATTAAATGTCCTCCTCTGTGGCAGAAGTGTCACTGCATTAATGTTACTTTAACACCATCCTCGAAATTTGATTTTTCGAAAGTTAAAACGAATAACGTGCTCTTTGTACATTAACTCCATATTGTTAATATCACCTTTATAGTGCTTCTGGCCTCGTCACTCAGATACATAGCAGTTCAGATCTCGTTGCTTGGCTAGCTATTGCTGTTTTAGCGAGTTATTTTATGTGCTGCATATCAGGACATATAGGTACAGAGGAATTTATAGTTGAATATTTAAATTACAAAGTAATGCGTCAGAGCTTGCTGTAGAAAGACATATTCTCTGAAATGTCCCCAATGTACAATTAATGAAATCCAAAACCAAATATCCTGCTTTTAAATACCTCCTTTACAATTTCGCAAAGCAAATAGCTGGGACAACACTGTGCTACGGTAAAAAAATATCTCTATATCTAACTGAAGTCCTATTTAGTCTTCGTTATTCCAGTAAATCAAAACTGAAAATGGTTCGTCTACTCTGACAAATCCTGTACTTGTTTGAACCGTAACTAAGCGTTGGAAGTGGCAAGCAACATGCATTTATAGTTGTTTTAGAGTTGAAATAGTTATGTTACAGGTGCATAGTATTTAAAAGATTTATACTTTCGGAGATAGTTGTTTTTACACTACACAAATGTAAAATTTCTATGACACTGAAGAATACGGCGTCGGTAAATTGCCTCCCCAAGTATAAAAAGAACGTAAATTGCCTCCTGTTTACTTGAGCACTACAGCGTAAATTGCCTTCCCCATTCACCTGGGTATTTTACCTCCACTTCCAGTCCGCCACTGTTAACTGAATTGTTTCGAGCCAGACATGAATATCCCACAAAATTAAAAATACCGTTTTTCCCGTTTTAATGACCTCTGAAACAAGTAATTATTGGTTAATAATCATAAACCACAATTTTCCTTCCCATTTGCAGACTTAGGAGTGCCAGTAATGCAAGATGCAAATTACTGGCATGGTTAAAAATGTGGTAAAAAGCATAAAACTTGAAGTGTTGCTAAAACACGCGTCATTCTTTAAACTGGTAGGAATTTAAAAGAAACAGTCGTTAAAAACTGAAGTCTATACTAGGTTCAGTCTTAGGTTTGTCCGCGTCAAAACAAACCCATGTGACCAGTGCACCGTGGTACAACAGGGTAGCAATGCGTGCAGGGAAGTAGTCCCATCCTAGTAATCTGAGTTTTAGAATGAATTTATCGTTAAATGATGTAATATTCTACACAAATACCCAAGAGGTTAATTAACGCTGATGTATACTGATAAACAGAGCTACAAGTTCCAACATGCAACTCGTGGAGTTACCTGATATCAGAGTATTGTTTACAGCCAGCAGTTTCTATTTAGAATCATGGCGGACGGCCGCGGTGAATTTGCTCTTGCGTCTTCATCGACTTGTGCAAAGCATAACGCGGGAAAACCATTGACTAGTGGTGAAAAAACAAGTGTTTAACGTGTATTATAAGTTGTGTGAGAAATATCCAACTGTTCCCGTCAAAGAAGTAGCGAAATTAACTTCTGAATTCACCGGTTTTTCGAGTACCAGTATAAACAGTGCTCGCAAAGAAAAGCAATAATTATGACATGTGCATCGTTTATTTAGTTGTGAAAATCAATCTTATCGTCTCTAGTTACATGTTAGTCACTCTTTAATTTGACGGAATAAGGGATTGTTTCCTGTCTGTTACGTATCGCATGCACTCACCACATGGTTGTGACAGTATTTCTGGCGCGAATGGCGGAAGGATACATTATAACTGTGAACTGGCCACCTGGGTTCAGTTTCGCGCGGATCAACCTTAGAATGAATAGATAGTAGTAATAGTTCCTTGTGGAAATGCTTATACTTTATTTTGTAAAGACATTTCTTTCGTAAGAGCATGTTTATTTCGTTTGTCTACACTTCGGAGCAGCACATGTCGCTTTCCTTCAGTACTTCAGTCAAGATATAAATATTTGGATAACTGGCGTTGAAAATACTTAATTTTTCTGTGGAGGTATTTACAATTGATGATGATAGTTCAGCCCCATTATAGGAGGGAAGTTGGCATCTTCTGATATGTAATTATCCAGAATATAACCGGTGAATTCTTTTATTCTTTCGTCTTCTCGTTGAAATGCCGTTGTATCTACGAAGCATTCACCAACATCTTTAGATTGCAGGAATGGAAGTCCAAAGAGTAACCTAAGAAATTGTCTTCTTTCTCCTTCTTCTATATAGATAACACTTAGTCCCAAAGCTTGAATTTTTCTGTACCAACTCTTACCTAGATGAAATCTACATCCCTTAATGTCTATCTCGAGCCACACTGTTTTTACGACTTTGTGAAAATACATCATGTCGTCATTTTCCATGAAGAAGTAATCCCAACCGAAATCCAATCAGCGTCGGATTTACAAATGTGAAATACTCACCAACATGGAGGCAATTTACGTACATCATCTCAGGTATCTGGGAAGCAATTTACGTCACCCCGAAGAATAAAAACATACTATATAAACGACTACATAATACAAATTTGAATGCAAAATGCCGAAAGACAATCATATATATTTGTTAATAAACAAATTAACAAATCAAACATGGTACAATTATTAAATTGGGTGTGTGGCTTTTAATTATTGCAACACCTTGTAGACAAGTTTGATACATAAAGCAACAATTCCCAAAACACAAACTCATTTTTTGCTATTTTTTCGCACCAAGCAGCGCACTCCATTTGATCCAGTTGAAAATCATAACTAAAATCATTTATACAGTAATGCATTATTCAACATAGCAAAATTAGCATCGTTATAAAATGAAATTTACAATTCAAATTAGCATCCATCAAATGTGCTATTAAAAAGGAATAATTACTATTTGAACAAATGTTCCACCTTAAAACGCAACCATAAATGACTAGAATCAATTAATTGAAGACACGCAACTAACAAAGTATTTCCAATTTGAACATTTTGGCACTACAAATTTACTTTCCTGTCTTACCATAAATAGTGATCAATAGAAGAAACGTAATTGGTCTGAATAAAACAAATACATTATATAATGAATTTTTTCATTCAAATTATAATAGTCGCTGTGTTATGAAATCTAACGCCTAATTAGCTAATTACATGTTTATTTTATAAAGGAAATGATTACAATTCAAATCAGCATCAATCACAAGAGTTGCTTAAATTATTTTACCATTCGCTTTTGTAAGTCACTAGCATGTTTATGTAATTAGATGCATGCATAAAGTTTACACTCAGAACGATTTTCGTGCATGAATCCGGTAACTGCTATGTTTAGTGGTAAAGCCATGATACACCGTTGTTTTTGCACTATATATAGCCGTCAGACAAAGGTATACCTATAATTGTTTCAATATAAAACGAACAGTATGCCTTCAACGGAAATAAACCTGTTATTAGTTAATAAATACTAAATAAAATTTAATAAACAATAACATGATAGGACGCGTAAAACATGTTGAAACATATATAGCACGTAAAACATGCGATCTTAGTTTTATTTATGATACTTATGACCAAGACATAAATATAAAATTACTTAGATATCAAATAATTTGCGGGACAATGAGGGGAGATTTGAAAATTACACTGACATAAACGCAATTACAATTTAACAAAACAATGTTTGTGTCGACCATTTTATACTGGAGTGAATCGCGCATATACAAGAAAAAAGATAAAAACTGCATCCACATAGAAGAAATGAAATCCCTACGAGGCGTTAGATATACTATAAGGGACAGAATACTAAATGTACAAATAAGAGCAGAAATAAAAAAGTATGCAATAAATAATTAACATTTTGCACTATGGAAAAATTGGAAGGAGCGTTGAAGTTCGTATCCAGAAAATGACCTAGAAATATTGACCCACTGGGGACAGGAACGAAGGACAACGCAAGAGGAGTTGGAAATGGGACCGTAACATGCCGAAGAGTCTGAGTACGAGTAAGGAAGAAGCAGAGATTAGGCTTTATCAAAATGATTGAGGGGTATTTGAAATTATCATACTTACATACAACAAATTTTCTCTCTTTAAAAAGTGATAGCCTATATTTACACACTAGAGAGAAACCTCAGTGTTACAGAAATAGTTCAAGTTAGATAAGTGATTGCCGAGATATCTTCCAGCAAAATTTGCTATTACACTTCCTTTTTATATACTTGTGCGTTCTATCTCTTTCTGCCTGTCTGTCTATCTGGCTCTCTCTCTCTCTCTCTCTCTCTCTCTCTCTCTCTCTCTCTCTCTCTCTCTCTCTCTCTCTACGACTTGTACAGTAATAGAAAACAGTCAGTACTACTTGAAGCACAAGTGAAATTTCCGGAATTCTTGACTTAACCAGAAATGGAGCTCCAAAATAAAAATCATTTTCTTTTATCACGCCAACAATTCCGTTGAAACAAAGATTTCTATTATCCTTGGCTGACTCAATCTCAGTGAATCAAGTTTGGAAGCATCTGGCCTTTTCAGCAACGCCTGGTAAATTATGAGGTAAGACGAACCCGCTGAATTTTCGATACGGCAGTATCATAGACGTCATCTGGTTGAACGAGCTGAGGGATGGCGCATATACTCACGTCGGTGACCCAGATCTTCCTACGTGAGGTGCGCGATGCAAGCTAAGGAGGTCCCAATAAAGCTGCCGACATAGGGATATGAGCAGATGTTTCATAACCTCCATGTCACCAAATTTCCATTCTTTCACAGAGGCAAACATATTCTTCTGCTATGAGAGTTTTCGTACCGTATCTGGGACCATTTCATTCTATAATAAGTAAGGCGAACAACAGCGTTGGCTTTTAAAGTTAAACCTAACACTTGAAGTATACAGTATATGCTTCTTTTTCTAGGTTTTATCCAACCCAAATTATCAATTAACTATGTAAACTTAAACGGCACTTTCTCAACCTGTAGTCTGCGAACCCCTGGGAGACAACAGGAGAGAACAAGGGCTCCGTGAACAATGCAGATTTAAACGTTCAATCCCCAGCTCTAATGACCTAGCTGTCGACGAGCCCTTGAACCCGACTCACTCACTCATTCATTCTGGATGGCTTTTGCACAACCGGTTAACGGTAAGAGATGGACATAGTCTTACTACCCAACAACCGTAGATTTAATTAAAGCACAATTTATGTAAAATGAATTTTTGTGGACATAACCATTTTCGAGATATTCTTGTTATTGTTTTGGGTTTTCAAATGCTTATGCTTTTCTCCGATAGCTGTTATTCTTCTTCTTGTGTCTTGGGCATACAAAGAGAATTAAATATCAAAGCTACCACATAGCAACAAGCTCCAAAAGATTCCACTATCTCTTAAGCCTCTGTATTCTAATATTCCCATTGCATGTAAGATAAACAAATGTGTAATACAACATTTCTACAAATGTTTATCTTGATTAACGTAGATTAGACAGGAGAATATGAGTTTTTAACACCAGCTTGTACAAGAGTGAGTAGAAAAAGTCATGTGAGGGCAAGCATAAGCATTTTTGGAGCAATTAGTTCCTCCCCAAACACTCACTTACAACTGAAAGCAATTCATACATTAAAACTCACCGAAAGTGTATTCCCTTCCCTGAAACTACGCTTGAAAGAATGTTTTAATCTCGGGTACAGAAGAAAAACGTTTCAGCCGGTTTAATCTGCTCATCTTTAAGATCAAGGGTAGACCCTATTCCTGCGGGGAGGTTCCAAACAAGAGCCCCAAGGAATCCAATGCGTCACTGCGAGCAAACCATTACAAGTGCTCTGGCATGTAATTTGCGTCCTCAACGAGCAGAAAATAAGAAATAATCCCCCAGCCGCAACTCTGCGGGTTTTCCGAAAAAAGCAAAAATTTCCCTGCCCTTAATACAAATATAATGCGCGCCTCTAATTTGCAAAATGTGTACTCCATTTTAAGAATAAATTTAGCTATTAAAATTCGCTTAAGGGGTAGACATGTTAGCATTCAATGTGGGGAGAACCACTGCAGTTATACCATACAGTGCCCTAAAGCTCTGTGCGCGCGTCATTTTAAAATGTTTTCGGGCTTTCTGTGCTTACCTAAAGTAGAGGAAAACGTTGGAGTGGGAGGAAAAAAAAAAACGATATTACATCAGTTGGTTAGACATTGGCCTACTGATCCTAAGGTAGCGGGTTCAAACCCGGCCTAGACCGATGGCTTTTAAAAACAAAGGACAGCTCCATGTCAGTAGATTTACTGGCATGTAAAAGAACTGCAGAATGAAACTCCGGCACACCGGCGACGCTCATGTGATCCTGGGTATTAACAGCGTTGTTAAACAACAAAATAATAATAATAATAATAATAATAATAATAATAATAATAATAATAATAATAATAATAATAATAATAATAATAATAATAATAATAATAATAATAATAATAATAATAATAATAATAATAATAATAATAATAATAATAATAATAAATAATGTACGCTTTTGAGATGTTTTAAAGCCAAAATATATGATTAGTTGTATTCATATGACTTTCTCTGCTACAGGCGGTTATATCTATTTTAACAAAAGCTAACTTGTTCGTAGTAATCAGTTAACCGTTTACAAAAATAGTTTCCCGACATATATTCACAGGTTTCAAAGCTACATAGTCACTATATGCTGGCTTTAATATTCCTTACTGTTTATGTGTCACCACGAAAAAGAGCGCTGAACTAGGGAGTTACAATGTGTGACAAGAATTGAAGGGATCCCATCTCCGTAGTAGGAGGGGGATGGAGGTGGCACGCCTGGCTCATATTCAAGAAGTTCCGAGTTTGAATCTCATTTAGGATGAGTTACCCACATAAGGCTTTTCCTGGGTTTTTACTTATCCTAACAGGCGAATGTCAGGTAACCCTAAGCTCTATGGACACCGACCTTATTTGAGTATCATTTCACCTACTTCATTGATCGTTCGATATGAGCTAACAGGTCAAAGGACATTAAACTTAAAAAAATTAAGACATGGCAAAACAAAACAGAATCGAATCTCTTTATAACTCTATTACAGGCATGCGACACAAATGCCAAAATATTTTAATAATTCTGATGTAAAAACTTTTTCTTTATTCCCCTTGAACTAACCGGTATATTAAAATTAGCCGGACTAGATAACATTATGATATGAACACAGAGAATTTATATTAGAAACTATTGAACCGGTTAATTGAGAACATTATATTTCTCGATGTCTGCAAACTATGTGTATTTTCCAAAGAGGTGGCCTAGGAGTCCGAAATCTGCATATTCACCAGCTTCACCTCTATTTTATTGTATATGTTAAGGACTTCTGTATTATGTGAAAACTGGTAGTTTTTATGTTATTAAATAACTAAGGTTTAAAATGTCACCTATCTAATAGGTTATCGATATTTCTTTCACAGCCAAAGGGTAGTTACGTCAATGTATCTCATCTTTTTGTGTGAATACCAGGGAATTTTGCGATCGTTATTAGAAATAGGAGGCTCACAAAAAAGTCTAATAGATCACTGGAGCCACCCTGAATCGTCGAGAGCTCGCTAGGACTTTATAAAAAGATGAAAGTGATAACTAGCTTTAGTTTGTTAAAACACCCTTTGCATAAAGTCCTTGAAATTCGGGGTGTAATTATATACAGTCTATGTCTGTCAGAAAAACAAAGGCTTTTCAATAGTGAAATAATTATCAAAATGGGTTTGAGATTTTAGAGATTACGCCTATGTTCCCTATTTAGAACAGTTGCTGCTATTAGTACAAAATGTTTATCTTTGAGTGGCAACAGCATATATTGAAGCTAACTCCAGGGTCAGTGTGCGCATGCGCAAGGAGACGTACAAAAGCTGCCTGTTGTGCTTGCAACAGTAGATTATACCGGGACACATTCTGAACTTAAACATTGTTCGCTAGCCCGAGTTATTAGTTTGCATAAGGTAATCAGGAAATGAGCTAAGCGGAATGCAAACAGGTTGAACAAACACTGTGCATCGCAACCCTAAAACCATAGCGCACAGCAGCGCTTGCCCGTCTTGTGCAACCCCAAACTGTTTGTTCATCAATCATACACACCCTCTCAAACCTGTTACGGTCGAAAGCTAAAACCTACCAATGGTAAAAGTGGATCGATATGATGAAACAAAGAGAAAAAGTGTGCTGTGTTGCACTCCCATAACGTTTTCTACCCTACACAAACTATTCCTACATATGCTTGTTCTTCAATTTTATATTTATCGAAACAAATGTTTGCAAAAACTGTTTTATTGCATGTATTCTGGTTAAGGGGAATACAGTGGTTTTAAGAATCAGATAAACCTTTTAGTAGCCTGGAGATAGAAAGACAAGGAATACATGCATCCCACTTGAGAAAAGTATACGTATTTAAGGTTGAAACAAATAACAAGGAATATCTCGGAAATGGTTAGGTCGATAACACAAATTGACATCATTTTAACGAGGTCTACATTTCATGTGCAGTACTTCTTGATCTATTACGATCTACCAGATATGTAGGTAGTCTGTCAAACTAAAGAGCACTTAAGAAGCCTTTCCCAGAAAATTCAAGATATACATTTCACATACCATGAAAATATCGTAACTATTTTAATCAATACCATTAGAGACTTCTTTTTTTTTTTTTTTGAAAAAATAAAAACTGTTTCAGAATTTTCAAATTCAAAGAGTATTTTGAGCGGGAATTTGTCTAGAAAATCTTAAAGGTCTCACCCTTGAAGGACTTTTTGTTTCATTACCCTCTGCACGGAGGAGTGACAGCGCTAGGACTTAAAGCCTGTGCCTAGGGTCAGATGCCTGTCGGGGAGCAGACGGGGATGTCAGACAGAGGAAGACCTAGAAGCGGGTGGTCAGCCCAGCACCAGGTATGAGAGTGAGGAAGATGACATGAAATGCAGGAGTAGTTAAGCTACTGCGGGAAGCAGACACAACAAGACCTTGAGCTGGCGCCAAAGCTTTGACCTTGACATTCAGTTCAAGGAAGTCGTGCTACTTTCCGCTGTAGTCTTTTTTTTTTATTTGAAAAATACAATACAACCATTTTAGTAGCACTTAACTTTAATACTATTTATTTTTTCCTTTTTTTCTGTTTTTAAATACCTCTTTATTACGTAATCAAAATAATGTTTTTTTTTTTTTTTGTAAAAAAAAAAAACAACTAAAGTAAATACCAAGTTCAAACTGCGGAAAGTAGCACGACTTCCTTGAACTGAATGTCAAGGTCAAAGCTTTGGCGCCAGCTCAAGGTCTTGTTGTGTCTGCTTCCCGCAGTAGCTTAACTACTTGCAGGTAAAATGCATGAATAGAAAGTTATGGAACATTTGGAATGAGGAGGAGGAGCCGGAGAACCCGAAGAAAAACCCCGCACCACCAATGCCACATGCGGGTCCCTGGGATCGAACCCTTGGTGATAAGCGAACGGTTCAACCCAGGGCTTACGAAGGTTGCTCAGCAAGTGTGAACACATTTCCACTACGGGACCAGCAAAGCAGGAAAGCGCGGAAAACAAAGCGAAAACCGGTTCTAGCTAAAATGTGCTGCTGTAGTTACAGAGGGGAATTCCTCTCCTCTCACCTGCGGAGGAATGTTCGTCAGGCCTGGTCTAACCGTTCGGCCATAGCGCCGCCCTCTTGAAAGATACAGAACCTAAATGCGAAATTGATATTTAGTCGACTTGTTTTTTAATTATGCTGTTCGCAGATAGACAAACACATACTCAGTGACTAATTCGCTCTCTCTCACTGACACCCCATACTCGCTCACTCACACACTCCATACTCACTCACTGACTCGCTCACTCACTCGCTCACTCACACACTTACTCACTAATTAGCTTTCTCTCTCACTGACTCACTCACTTGCTCACTCAAAAACACACACACAAACACAGGCACATTTTTAAAAAATGGGTTGGTTTTTTCTCAAAACATGTATTTACGGTGAAATCTCCATATAATATTTTTGAGTCATACACGATGCTTCCTCTACTTACTGCAAGTGCGTGGCAGAATTTGGTATTTAGACATGTTTATGACAACTGAAATGCACAGGTATCTTGAACATTTTTAGGAATAGCTTCTAAAGTACACCTCAGTCTTAATGATTTTTTACATTACTAGAAAACTGTAACAGATAGACAAAATCTTGCTACATAAAGAACTTAGATCTAGCTAAAGCTCACAATTTATGTAAAATAATTTTTGGTGGAGTTAACCATTTCTGGTATTTTTTATTATTCGTCTGAATTTTCCAATACTTGTGCGTTTGGTAAATGACAAGCCGTTATTGGTTTTGTGTTTTGTTTGTTTAGTTTTGTTTTTCCTCCTGATCATGCTAAGAGAACGGAATTTAAACGTCATCTCATAGAGACTAGCTCTTAAAAGATTTCAATATCCCTTAAACCTACTGCATTTCACTATTCCTATTGTACCTACAAGAAAATATGCCATACATTTTTTCTGAAATTGTTTATCTCAATTAAAAAGAAGCAGATAGGAAATTGAGCCTTTATAGGAAGGTCTGTACAAGAGTGATAAAAGAAGGTTATATGAGTGCACACGCAAGACTTCTTTTCTAGCATAAAATCCAACAGTGTTACAAAATTTGAAATGTGTATCCGAAAACTGTGGAGCTAAGGATTACAGTGGTAATGAAAAAACCAATAGTGCTGTGTTGTCGAGAAACTTTACTCGGAAGTCCCAGTTTGCAGGTTTTATGTGATTCTGTATGTTCAAGCAGTGCACCTTCGTGTTACTGCTCAAATGTCTTTAGAAAGAACTTTTAAGGCAAAGCGTTTGCTGGCCATTTCATCTCCATCGATTGTCTAAAAGGCAAAAGAAGACTTACACTTGAGGGAACAAGGCACGGCAAATGACATACCCGGAAAAAAACAAAAGAAAAGTACAAGACGTCGAGATCAGAATGGAAAAGGATGATGAAGAAGAGCTGGCAGATTGACAAGTAGAACGGATTACACAAGACGGATCGACAAAGAAACGGCTGGAAAAGGCTAGCATATGGCTCCAGACAGCTGAGGGAATTTAAATATTAAACATGCTATGTCTCCCTTATGGCAGCTTATACCTTTCTCTCACCAATGTGAAAATAAATATTCCGTAAGGAATAATCATATGTAAATCCTTAATAGATGAGCATTTTACTCCTTCTATCACTTTCCTAAGGGTAGAAGAACTACTTTTCAGACAAAAAATTCTATGTTGAGGTTTCTCAACGTTTATTCATATATCTTATCTACAAAATATTCTTATAACAGCCTTCTATCTGTTCATGTTATTCCAGACAAACGTTTCCACAAATAGTTTTAATACATTTCATTCTAACATGCGTTACATTTACGGTGAGCCACACATATTGTGTAAGTTCAGTTACCTTTCTACACATTGTTACTTTATTATTATTATTATTATTATTATTATTATTATTATTATTATTATTATTATTATTATTATTATTATTATTATTATTATTATTATTATTATTATTATTATTATTATTATTATTATTATTATTATTATTATTATTATTATTATTATTATTATTATTATTATTATTATTATTATTATTATTATTACTATTACTATTACTATTACTATTACTATTACTATTACTATTACTATTACTATTATTATTATTATTATTATTATTATTATTATTATTATTATTATTATTATTATTATTATTATTATTATTATTATTATTATTATTATTATTATTATTATTATTATCATTATCATTATCATTATCATTATTATTATCATTATTATTATCATTATTATTATCATTATTATTATCATTATTATTATCATTATTATTATCATTATCATCATTATTATCATCATTATTATCATCATTATTATTGTTATTATTATTATTATTATTATTATTATTATTATTATTATTATTATTATTATTATTATTATTATTATTATTATTATTATTATTATTATTATTATTATTATTATTATTATTATTATTATTATTATTATTATTATTATTATTATTATTATTATTATGAGTATTATGAGTATTATGAGTATTATGAGTATTATGATTATGATTATTATGTTTATTATTATTACTATTACTACTACTATTATTATTATTATTATTATTATTATTATTATTATTATTATTATTATTATTATTATTATTATTACAATTATTATTACCATTATTACTATTATTATTATTAACTATTACTATTATTACTAAACTGAAAGGGATCATTCGAACGCTCTCAAAAGAGGTGTCTTACGTGTTGCACAATAAGTGGGTCTTTAAAACACTTTGTTCATAGAGCTGCTATAGGTTGTGAGGTGAGATGTGAGCAATTCCCTTAGCTGCACAGTGGCACTCTTCACCTGAAAGCTGATGGTGGGAGAAGTTGCGCAAACATATATGCGCAGAAGTCATAACGTTTCTGTTCACGAAGGAGTGAAGTTCGCTAGCATAGCTTTAGTGCATATTGTTAATAATGAATAACAATTAGCTTTATAGCGAACAAAGCGATTTCGCTATAACTGTGGCCATGTGCCAACAATGATTTTCATGTGACCTGCAATTGTATCAGCTGCATGCAGTTGTGTTTCGCGTCTATCCCCCTCCCCTATCAGCCGTTGCAGAGAGGGAGGGAAGGAAAGCAGCTTCCCCTCACGACCTATAAACTTTTAAAATTAAAACCCTACAGAAACCAGATTCTGTAGTGTGGGAGCCAAGTGTCTATCTCACATTCAATAGGTCCTGATTCGAATCTCAGTTAAGGTGTATTATTCGGATACATTTTTTCGAGGGTTTCCCTTATTCTGAGAAGACAAATGTAGGGTAACTTCAAGCTCTATGGAGTCGGCTCATTTGAGCGTTAGTTCATCCATTCATTCATCGTCCGATGTGTTCTACCAGATTAAAGGTCGTTAAACTTAGAAACAAAAGACTACACAGTGACTATAGTTCATAAATGACAACGTTGTGACGAGAGGAATGTTAGGGATGTCTCAATGCAGATCCACATCACTTACAACACAACATAATACGTTAGCAGTCATTATTATCACTCGTGCTACTCAATATTTCTTCCGATGTCGAGTGTAGACCTTCAAGTCCAGTACTTAGCCTGGCTTTTAAACATCTGAGTATCGATTTGGTTTCCTCCATTCTCCATCTACCTTCAACGAAATGTGTAATTAAGTATTTCTGCTAAGCTCTATCTTGATTAACTTCAAGCAGAGAGAAAAATAAGATTTCGGAAGAATATGTTGTAGCAACTATATTAAAATACACGATAATAGAGAGAAATGAATGCGAGTGTAATAAATAAGTTTTTAGAAAAAAGGATGGTGTGTGTGTGCGTGTGTGTGTGCGTGCGTGCGTGCGTGCGTGTGTATGTGTGTGGTATGTGGTATGAACAGCATAATTGTATAAAAGGCTCGATAAATACCAAACTTGTCATTTAATTTCAGTATCTTTCAAAGATATAACAAACATTTCACGAAAACCCCTTACCACAGACTGCCCTATACAAGAAGACTTCTCGAAATATCCTTTCATTAAAATACCTTATGTTTAAGACGTTTTCATCTCAAACAAGCTGTACATCTAATTTTCTGGGAACAGCCTGTGAAGTTGTCTTCACCCAAGCGGGGTTTCGTATGATTTTTTTTTTATCTGTTAAACACACTATATACTCCAAATAACTTTTTTTTTTGTGATATCAGCCATTTCTGAGATATCGTTATTATGTGTTTAAAATATTCAATACATCGCTATTCAGTTGTTTCTCACGATGTTATGGAAAGAATATGAGATTTTAAGACCAGTTATAGTGAAGAGCTTTAAACATCTATCAATATGCTCCACTTATATCTATAACGATATGTGTAATAACATATTCAGCTTATCTCTGAAACAATAAACCTTTGTAAGAATAGTCTGTAGCAACTACATAAAAATAAATAATACTGCATAGAGGAAGTCATGCGTCTGCAACACATGCTTTTTTTTATTTATCTTTACTTTGCTTTCTCCTCAAATAACATATCTGCCTCTCCCCATTCCTTCCTGCATTCTCCAGCAATTTTACTAGGGTTTTGTTAGGCTGGAAAGCGAAGAGAGAAACAGGAAATTTAAGTTTATTTACCACGTAATCTTTACTGGACCTGAGGCTATGTAAACTGCTAGGTTTGTTGGATGCTCCCTGCTACGTTTTATCCGATTACCATCCATACATTTGTGTTTGGTCAGAGAGAGAGAGAGAGAGAGCTCACGATTCTGTTAACGAAACAGAAAGAGCGTGGGGAGAAATAAGATTTGGAAAGAGAGAAGGCGGTAAGCGGCCGATCGCCCGTTTGTTTGACTGGGAAATGAAGGGAAGCGGAAAATGATGAATCTATGAGCAGAAGCGATCCAGCTGGAAATTCCGCTCACGTGCTTTTACCAAGGCAATAAAAATGTCATAAAAATGAATCTTCCACAAACGGGAAGAAGGAACAAGAAGCAGCTAATTTCAGACATGGGGAAACATTTATTTTAATTCCAGCCATCAATTCTTTTGTTGATAAAATGTAGGCGTTAAAAGAAAAAGACAGTATAGTCTTGTTTAAATTTTTATTAACGAAAATACAATGTAAAAGATTCTTTAGACTTGTGAGGAACTCCTTGAGTGTTAAAGTATTACCATAAAGCTAAAGTTATTGGACAGAGACAACTTCAAACGCAGCATTTGGGAGCAACCAATTTGCTGGATTTTTACGTGCTTTTTCTCAGTCACTAAGGCAAATGAATACCTGATTGGATATTTAACAACACGACCCCAACAGAAAAGTGCAAAAGATGGTAGCAGCGAATGTTTTGTCATCTACCCACAGATAAGAAAGCAAGTACCTGTTAACCACTTATTTATAGATGGAGAGGAACAATAATTAATAATCAGGAAGGTCTTACAAATACGGGTCAAAGTTGTCATCTGGTCGTCACTGAAGCAGGAATACAGTTGACCAGCACTAAGGTCTGTGTGACCATGTGCCAAAGCTGCCATTTGCTCGTTATAGAAGCAAGTTGCACTTGATATGCCCGATGGTCTTGTGAACATCTCTATTTTGTAAGTTTTCGCAATATTTAAGAACAGGCTAAATAGCAAAATGTACAAGACAATAACACTTTTCTTTTTGAAGTAGATTTATAAATTACAATCTGCTGTTTAATTTGTCATATATTGTTATTGCAGGCATAACACATTTTAAGTATACTTCTGCAAACTTTGGGTACTGCATCGGGCATTTTGTACCGATACTAGAATTGCCTGTAAAATTAATAATTTTACAAAGAAATACTAGGGAGATAGATACATAATTGCAATCAATGCTTCCCATTAGTAAAAATCAATGTATATTGTTAAGATTCACGTAGTAATTCTGCCAGTGAAGAAGTCATTAGCCATGAAAATTTAGGGTTGAGGAAAAGAATTTAGTTGCCAAGTCAGAGTAGCTAAGGCAATACGGCGCTTCGGCGAAATAAACTAAAAGGTCATCCACTAGCTCAAGGCTCAGGTAGATTTACTAAAACTCAGAGTTGCCTGCAAATACACACGCATGTCGGTTCTGAAAATTAGAAAGAGGAAAGAATTCTTAGAATTAAACAGGACAAAGACTAAACATTTATGTTTCAGATATTAAAGATTAAGAAGCTAAAGATTAGCAGCGTATAATGTAGCAACTTTGGTAGGGTAGCCATGAAGTAGATGGCACTTCTTTTGATTAAAGAGAGCATATTTCTAAAAGTCGTGTGGTTCATGCCTAAGTCTTAAAGTAGTTTATCTTAAAGAAATGTTTAACTGTGGTCGATTTTATCGAAAGTCTGTAGGGCCTAAACACCGTGCTATGTTTAGTACACACTTGGCAGTAAGCACAAAAGGATTTACTGGTTAACATTCCAGCAACTTGCGGTTATTTATTCTTCTCATTGCTATTAAGGAACGTTATTTTAAACCGATACTCCAGAAATTATCAGATATCTCAATAGTTACACCTTCTAGTTCTAAGATTCACAAAAACATTTTAATTTTATATCCTCAAACAGTTGGCAACTCCCTTAAAATCGCAAATGTATTAACCTTCATTAAATTTGTGAGCTAACTTAATTCATCTTATCTGTTCTCACATTCAGCCACACATACCCCAAGAGAAAAGATACCATAATTGACCACTAGGAGTCGGCTGCAGATGCATCAAAGAAGGGGATATTGGAGACATCAAAAGCGTGCACACTGGGAAAGACGTTGCGACTTCTGTACTATTTCATAGAAAAAGGACTAAATCCTACACTGCAGAATACGAGTACATGTAAGCTTCAGGCGAAGTTTCGTTCCACAAATTGGTACTACTATTAACCACAAACGTCTCTGTGTGCTCAAGCAACGCAGTTTCACTCTTTGATAACTCTTTGCGAGGTTTCTTTCTCCATTTTTGCTTTGAACAGCTTTTTCTGAGTGGCATTTTCTAGCGCAGATAGTTAAATTTTATGATGATAAAAGCAACATGGATGGTAATTGTTAAAAAAAAATATCAGATAAGTTTTAATCAAAGGATGGTATAATTGAGGGAAAAAGACAATTTTATTTTAAGAAACATACGCATTGTATAAAATAGAAGAGAAATAGGTAAGAGAATTTAGAAGGCATACATCTACAATACATCCTATAAAAGGTAAGTCTGATATTTTAAGTAGTTTCTGAGTTAATCGATCATTAATTTAGAAGATTTAACATGCGCGGTACAGAGCTTTTATCTCCCCTTAAATTAATATTTACATTCGAGGATGATTCGAGGATGAAAATCTAGAAGGAATCTTGGTTCTACTCCCGTTTCCAACTCAAAGAAGAATTACCAAGGTCAACCTTGGAAAAGAGCCCGGGACCTTTGGTTCAAACTGCAGAGCCAGTCAGTCTCGTTTAGTTTTTATATCGCTGATAATACACTTTTCAGTGTTATCTGAAAGACGTTGTCCAGCAAACACGGTAGAATGTACATGCACCTTAATTTGGTTTTTCGTTTGGTTGACACGGGGCCAGAATAAATACACTGAGGCAGGGCACAAAGGAGAGAGTGTCTTGGACGGAGAGGATCATGTCAGGATTATTATGTCCTCGAGGGTGAGCTCGCCGCAGCCGCAATATCACTCACAAATAGGATAGCCTTGGGTCACAGTCAATATTTTATCTCAGTCAGGGTCGGTACTTAAGTAGGTGCTACTTTATTGCCCTCTTCCCTCCTCTCACTCACTCGCGCTCTCTCTCTCACCCCACACACACGCACACACACACACACGCATGCACACACACACACACACACACACACACACACACACACACACACACACACACACAACTAACGAAAACCACCTTCACGCCATTTACCTGTTTGAAGATATCTCTTGGTGTCAAGAGGGTCTAAAAGCTTGAAGCATAGCAAAGAGATGAAGATTTCTTCTCCCTATTATTTATTTAGAAGTAAAGCAGCGTTCTTCGTCCATTTAGAGACTCCATAGGCCAAAGTATACGAAGAAGGAATAAACAAAGGAAATTATAGTACACAAGATGTTCATCTTTTTACCTGAGTAAGCAGATGAAGTACTCTTTAAAACTTATTTTGTTTAACATCCCTTAAGCACTAAAATCATAACGCGACTATTAAGATCACAATGAACAATTCACATATTAGGTAATTAGTGAAATTTTAATTTACAGTAATGATTAGCAAAGTACTTCACGAGATGCAGAACTTATAAACTGTGATTCACATTTATAAAGAAGTCAAGAATTTCAAGTTGGTTGATTGCTTTAGCCAAATGCGCTGTGGATCTCTTTTGTCCTGTATAAATGAAGTATTGCATTCAACCCAAACATTTAATCTTAAACACGTTTTGATACCACCTGAATCAAAAAAGAGCATTTTTAGAAAAAGCTAGGTGTGTGTGTGTGTGTGTGGGGGTGGGGGGGGGGGTGGGGGGGGGTAACTTAAAGTATATTTTTAAATACTATACTTGGCATCTTCTGAAGATGTGACGCCAACAATTTCAAAAACGTACCCCAGCCCAAACTATCCTTTATATGATAGGTATACAAAAAATTGCAAGAAATTGCGAGTTCTTTTAAATTTAATTTAAAGAAAAACCATTGAATCTATTCAAATACGCCAAAGGAAAAAGTTGTAATTTATTCAATTTTCTATGAATATAGCCATACATCAAGAACCTTCAATCAATAATAATTCAGCCAGGTGACGATACATTTTTTTATATATATAAATATTTTTTTCTAGAAAACTATAAACTTTTCAACATTTTTGTATTAGACTTTCTTGTTATTCACAACATGAGAAATTCGCTGTTAAAGTCTGACGGATCATTTCACTTCCATCCTGTATATTGCTTGAAACAGTTTGTCTCATTTTTACATTCTCTGTGCAGTAAGAATTGTTCTACTTGATGGCATTCTCAAAGAAAATCCTTGCCTTCTTCTCAAGAAGGTCTTTATGACTCTATAAAGTGTTTATATTCTAATATACCAGACCTTTTAGTCTTTTAGTAATTTAGAATTTAAATTAGATGGTGTTTTGGTGTTTTATACTCTATGTACTTCGAGAAGAATAGTGACCATAACGGTGAAAAAATTATCCAAGTCCGCTTGTGGTTTCCATCCAGAGGCACCAGGTTCGATTCTCATAAGGTCTGGAAGTACGTATGTGGGTGTGAATGTAAGTGTGCATGAAAATCCTAGGTGTTCACTTCACATGACCTTTTCTACACACTCTTCTACAAACTACTCTTACAAATACCTACTATCCTATCTACTTGTTAATACAGATATGCCTTAATTACTTATTTATTAATTTCGTTATGATGTGCTAAAGGGATAGTCAGTTCTTTTCAAGGCAAACCGCTGTATGATGGTTTGCAATTCTCTTCGAATGAACATAAAAGGGAAGGAAAAGAAAAAAGAATAGCAATTTGCAGATGATAGGAGTATTAAATGTTTGAAAATTCAAAGAATAACAAACAAACTTTCGGAGATGGTTACTATCACAAAAATGTTTTTTGACATGAATTGTGAGCTTCGACGATATTTGAATTTTTTAGATGAAAATACTAACCTTCTTTTTATCTCTTGTGTAACTGTAAAACCGTAAAATAGTTTAAGAACAAAGAGGTCTTGAGAGACTATTTCCTGAAAATTAAAAGGGCATACTTACACTTTATCATAAAGATAGCTTAGTCATTTTTTCGTGCCACATCCTTAGAAGGCCATGAACTTGAATAATTTTGTGTTTAACGAACTTTTAATTTGAGTTATAGTGTTCAAAGCTACATATAACTGCAGACAGATATTAACTATAGACAGACACACGGGGATTTTTCCAAAAAATACTTTTTTGGATTACAGCGAGCGTCAAAACACGCATTTCTCCTGAAATTTCGGTTTTAAATTTTTGTGTGGAGTACAGTACTTCCTGTTCTTCCTTATACGTAATAGAGTATGTAAAAATTAAGAAAAGAAACGTTAACGAACTTATAATTCAGGGAGTGAAAGTCCCAGATTTGATCATAGAAGTTAAAGGGGGCTACACAAATAAATCACTTAAATAATATTAGCATCAACACTAAATATCTTTGTTTATGACATTGAGCTTCCTTCCATCTTATAGTGAATCTATCCGTTATGTGATGTAATTTATTTCCGCATTCTTCGGAATTTCTTTTTCTTGGAAAACAGGGATGAACAATTGAACTGAGTGCTGTAAAACTTATTTCATAACTTAGGAAACGAAGAGAGTGTTAAATTGTTACATTGTTTACATAGACGAGAAAGAAGAAAGAAATGTTTGTGGAGTTTGTTTCAGAAAGAACTAATATTCCATATTTTTTCTCCTTTGTCCCCGCTCTAACCAATAACATTACCATAATCCATATCTCTTTTCTCCACCTTGTCACCCTTCTTCGTGGCAAACACATTTTTCAGGAGAACTAATATGTATTCAGAAAAAAGAATCGTCGGCTGCTGCGTTTGGGTACACCTTGTAACATATTTCATCACAGCGCTTCCCATTGTATTATGTGGTCGAGGAAGGACATGCTACGTCATGCAAACCTCGTCCCTGCTGCATTGTTAAAACACAAAACACAGCAAAGTGTTGTTTTCGCGCGCTCGTTCTACGGAAATACAGCGTGTCGTGCTTTGCGCCTCGTGAACTCCAAATGGTAAACTACTCGTACTTAAACCAAGCAATCGCTTGCACTGCTTAGGACATTTACATCACCAGTGCTTTTCTAAGGCAAAGGACCTACTACTGATATCAATATTACAACGGAAGTACAATCTCCTCCGAATCAAAAGAACTCTTAAAACTACTTTAATTACTACATTACTTTCTCTACTCCATCGCTCTGACCTTGTTACTTTCTCTACTGCGTGTTACGGTAAGGGCAGTGTTGCCAGATCTACTTTTTTGGAAGAAGATCTCATCATTTTTGCACGTCTACTTTTCTACTTCCGGTTAATTACAAAAATGCAAATTCTTTTTTAAAACTACAGGAAAATCTACCTTATTAAAGGTAATTAATAATTTCCTAACTGATAAAGAGTGCAGTCATGTTCATTACTACGATGAATTCCCTTTCTCTCAGCCTCTCGTGAGAAACACAAGATAAGATTAAACTACTGCATAATGCCTTTAACCGTAGAGAAACGAAAGGGGCTTCCCATCACCTTATCAGTCCTGTGATTCCAGTGTTGCCAAGTTAGTGGTTTTCCTTCTAAATCTGGTGTCTTTGAGCAGCTATCTAATGGGCGAATTTTGCATCTAACGGCTAGTGGGAATTATAGTGGATCCTAAAACTATTTGGGTGGATTTACGGGAGTTTTTCAATTACTTGACTCATTCAACATACAGCAAATAACTCTGGTAGCTCTTAAATTTCTAACGCCTAGTTTGATTTGTAACAGACGATCTTTCGGCTTCTTTCCCGTATTGTTTTGCCTATTTATGGAATGGAATGACTTAGAAATCAGTGACTATATGTAAACGTCTTTGACTAGTATGTCCAGACCATCCTGACACTCCATATGTCCAAGGGAGGAGAGATTAGGAAAAGTGACTGGATTGGTGGGGAACAAGTGAGTAATGTCAGAACTCAGGCAGTCACACACACAGTGTACTATAAACACTTATTGTGTACTTATCACAGTCAGAGCAAGTGGTATATTAATCCGTAGCTTCCCTATTGTGCAAGTGGGCAGGTCTCTGCTATTGCGCATCTATGGTTCAGGAGTGGCGGAGTGACATGACGAACTGGACGGACTGTACTTGGTTTATTACTCCTCAAGGCTGGTTTGAGAGATAAGCCTATCTCAGAAGCTGAGGCAGGTAATTGTGATCCTACTGTGCATGAACATGGGGCGAGTTTGCGGAGATATATTTCATAGTAGTGTTCTAAGGTTCTAGCTCATATATACGCATGATAAAATCGTCTAAAAATAAATCTAGTGGTTTCTGGTTGTATTGAATAAGGTAATTAGTGGTAAATCCCAATTCACTGTTAGCGACACTGTGATTCACAAGTAAGTCGCTATCCCTACTGACCACAGCTACTTAGGTGTACTAGATGCCACGGCCTTCTAAAAACAAATTATTCTATGTTTTCAGGTTTATATTTACGTTTTAGTGTTGAAATTTAAGCATCACAATGATCGTTCCAATGCATTCACTGATTCAGGGGAGGGGGTGGGGGGCAGATGGGAATCTGTGCCGGGTAGTGGGGGACGCCGAAAGACGAAAAGATGTCTTTGTTCAACACTTATAGGAGATAGCTGAACACGTTGCAGTGCACGAGGTGTCCCCCTTTTTCTGTATACATAAGATCCTATCAGTCTTTGAGATGTCTTAAAACATATACGATGTTAATCATATTCGCCTGAAGTATTCTGGAGGAAAACAAAAGTTTTTTCCACCTGGGGGAACGTTTGGGATGGAGAAATTTGTTTTGGAGAAATTTGTCTTTTCGTCTTTAGTTACAGAGAACGCTTTTTCTAAAATTTTATCAGATTCAAGGACCTCAAAGCCTGTATTTCCATTGAAACATCATAAAGTAGAATCTTTGTGCCAAGTACAATAGTAAATATAAAGATAGTAAAAATTAGTATATAATTCTCTCTCCTCTCCTAAAAACGGTTGGTCGATACAGCTGAGTAATGTTTTCGCACCTGTATTTAACAGTATACATATTGCTTAATTTGAAACTATTAACGTAAAATAAATTGAGAAATGATGGCAATGTGCAGAAAACGGAATATAATTGTCGCACATAAGGTGGTGTTGGCTTACAGAACATGCTACTCCAACAAGAACAAGCACAACTCTCACAATGTATCTGCAAAGTAAAACAAAATGTTAAAACATTTAAAGAACAGTTACAAGGGTTTAAGCGGCACCTGGGACCTCTGCCAAACACGCGCTTATGTCCGGATATTTCCATAATGTTGCCATTATGCTGCAACTAAAACCGATGCCTTTATCCCAATGCCCATTACACAATGTTTAGCATACGCCGTATTTATGCACCCCTGGGGGTTAAAAAAAGGACAGAGGCAAGAAAATTAACGGGAAAACCCTTCCGAAAATACCTCGCCTTTGTTTTGCTGATATTCCTCTCAGATATTCATACAAACTTGGGTATTATCTTACGTAAACTTTCCAGGAATGCCCTTTTACTTCTCACAAAGTTTTTCGCAAACTTAAAGAAAGGTGCATTCAGGCTTCAGCTGATATAGCGCTCTTTTGCGCCAAGGAAAAACTTTTTGCACAGCTCAGCGCATGTTCAAAACACCATATACGTGATTCTTGTTTTCTTCTAACCACTAAAGTAGCATTTATCATTTCCTTCCACATAGGAACCTCTTATGCAATTCTAAAGATAAGCTATCTCAAAAGATTTTGATAACTTAAAGAATAAGGGAATTGCTACAGAAATCCTAGGCTAAAGCGTTCAACATCTTTATATTATATTTATATCATTAAATAGCACATCTGTGAATGGCGAAGATTCCTCCCCACCACAGTTTCGAATTTTCCACAGCTTTTAGACAATGCGTAGGCCCCAAATTTTAAAAGAACACCGTGTATACTCTATAAGAACGTTTATGACGGGCGTTCTAAATAGTCACGACTTGAATCAAACATGTTCTGAACGTAGCTAAATTACTACTAGGGCGCGAAGCTACTTACCGGCCGCCAGGCTTGGCTATTTGGGCCAGGCCATAATGCAGTAACCAATATGCAGCTTCTGCGGAGACAGTGCTCCCTGTTAAGTATACTTTTGTTACTCACCTGCAACGCGGCAGTCTTGTATAATTATAGCGATGAAGGAAATTAGTGATTTTATTGATGATAAAGTATTTCATGAAGATAAACCATGTACCTATATCTATTCGTCAAGAAGCTAGATGGCTCCAAATATTTTACACAAATATTTCTTTTCTCCACAAAACAATTATTCATTGCCAATAATTTACCTTAAAACCGAAATATATCAACATAACAAGAGTATACACTGCATTTTTTCACAATACTCCAATTTATTTCTGTTATAAGGAAAAACTAAATCGCGAAATGGCCAAAAAGTAACATTTTTGTGCTTTGTTTGTAATTGTAATTCTCTCATTAATTTAATTCCCTTATTATTGTACATACAATATTTAAATTTTAAACACTTTACTTTCTCTACTACGTACCTACAGGAAGTAGAGGAAGTGTTGTATTCCACCCAAAAAGTCGATATCTAGATTTTAGCAAAAGCATACGTTTTGAATACAAAAAAAAATCTGATGTGTTGCACTCACATGACTTCCTCTACTGATGTACTAACCATTCCTACAAATTCTTACTCCTGTCTTCTTCCTGTTAGTTGAGATAAACATTTGCAGAAATTACCTTATTGCTTATTTCTTTGTAGCTACAAGGGAAATATGAGAATACAGTAGGCTTTGAGCTATAGTCAAATCTTTTAAAGATTTGAGACTCCATTCTGTCTGCACGGCTAACATATATAAACTGAACAACGATGTTCCATTTGACGAAAGTTTAAATATTCCAAAATTCACAGAAATAACAAGGAATATCTCCGAAATGGTTCGATCTAAATAAAAATATTTACATATAAATTATGTGTTTTAGCAGGACCTACATTTTTGGTATAGTGAGATTTAGTCTATCTCTTACGGTTTACCAGGTATGCAAAAGGCATCCAGAGTAAACAGGATTACATGGACTATAGCCAGAAAATTCAAAATATACATTTCATTTGTCATAAAAATATATTTAATATGCGGCACTTTAATCAAAATCCTTAGAGCCACTTTCGAAACATTTTCAATGTAAAGGGTAGTTTAAGGTGGAGGAATTATCTTTGAAATCTTCGTGTCGAATCTTTAAAAGATATTGAACTTAAATACCAGCTATAGTTTGAGAGGTAGAATTGGAACTGAAAAATTCCATGCCGCGGCTGCCAATTTTTCAGTTCCAATTCTATCTCACAAACATTGCCCACACACGGCTTGTGTGTTTAAAAACACCAACAGCAAGTTTGTTGGCATAAATAAATAATAATTACCAACTTTAGTTTCTAACCGATTTTTCATTTTTGAGTTATGCTGTCCACAGAGATCCACAGGCGCTGACTGGCACGCACGCACGCACGCACACACACATACACACACACACGCACTCACACACACACACACACACACACACACACACACGAATCATTTCCTAAAGATCTGTTTTTTATTCGACTCAGGGGCCTCAAAACATATATTTCCGGTGAAATCTCGACATCGAATTTTTGAGTGGAATACAATACTTCCTCTAATTACTATACGTAGCAGAGAAAGTAAAAATATTTTTTTAGAAAAGGCTCTGTATATGTCTATGAACAACATAACTCAAAAACAAAATGTCGGTTAAGTACCAAACTTGGTATTTACCTTTACCATGTTCCAAGAATGCGACAAGAAAAATTCTTAAAAAATATCCTCCCACCCCAAGCTATCCTTTGGATGGAAAATGTTTCAGAAATTTCCATGACGAATAAAAATTTACAGCTTGAATTTTCTGGGAATAGTCTCTGTGGAGTTAATCATTTCTGGGATATTACTTGTTATTCTTTGAACTTTGCAATACCCATAATTTTCTCAAATGGGAAATTGCTATTCATTTTATTCTTTCTGCTTTTCTCGCCCCGATAATGAAAGTAGGTCAGGAATGTCGAAGCCATCACAAGGCCAGCAGCTCTTAAAATATTTAACTATTGGCTAAGCCTACTGTATAATAAGGCTAATCTCAAGCTCTCGAGGTCTTGGATTCAAATCCGGAGGAGGGCCATAATTACAATAGTCCGATCTGTTAAATAGTTTGTGGGATGATGGATCATGAAGTAACGGGGGCAGAGGGTATAGGGCTTTCAGTTTTCCCTTAAACGTTAGCATCTGAGTCGTTCTATCCGGTATATAGGTATATACGTACAACAAAAGGGAACATCTCGCGCACTGCGACTTACACAGTTCTATTTTAACTACCTCCCCAATAGGAAGGGATGAAGTAGGGAACCACAGGAAGCTACAAGCCGTAGGCAGATAAGTCACAGAGATGCTCGGAAGTGCATAACAGTTTCAGGCTGCGAGACCCGCCTACTGCTGGAGCTGCCTAGGGATCGATGAACGACCCGTCGACCAAGCGGCCCTCTAATGACGAGAAGTACTCTTTCCTTTGAGCAAATATACGCGCAATCTGTTGACACCGCCATGTTCTACGAAACGGTCACCTGAAAATGAGAAGGAAATGGAAAGAAAAGGGAATGATGGAAAGGAAATCGTGGTGAGAAACCAGTTCAACATTCGCCTACCGACCAGGAAAAATCACGAAAAATTCAAATTCAGTATGGGCGGTCAACAGGAATCGAACCCGGACATCTGAATGTGAGTCTCACACATTACCGCGGGGCCATCTCGCTCGGTTTGTAGCTGATATGTAGAGTACTGTGACAAAATGACAGCATTTAGTCCAACTACTTTCCTATCACTTTATTTTACCTCTAAAGTTTTATACAAATGTGCAGCACACTTTTACTGTCGTAACACAGTCTTTTGTGATATCACAACGGTTTACTTCTCGTAACCTTGACTCAGTCCTTTAAGTGTCATTCTTGACTTTCTCTGTCTCTCATACACTAACTCCAACGATACAATCACTCGACGCTCCTTAAATCCTTCACTTCGACGCGACGTACACAGCTATCTCGCTGATACACTGATCGACTCATGTCTGTAACTGTAACTCTGCCTCTAATGCTTCCTCGCCTCCTTATACCTTCCTCGCCTCCTTATACAGCGGGGATGTCGCATGGACCTTTCGCGAATTCCTTCGAACACCCGGCGATGACGTAGTCAGATGTTTCTCGAAGGCTCTGGAGAAACCCCCTTTTGGTTCTGCCGCTCGATTGTTGTCAGTCTCGTAAACACAAAAAGTCGCGCAAGCCAGCCTCACCTTCGGCGCCTTTGTTTGCTCGCCGGCCTGGTATGTGGTGTAAAGCAGCTTAGCCCCTACCGTCCTTTGTTTTGCACCGTGCCCGGCATCATAATACAAAGATACTACTCTGACCTACAACAAGTTTTAAGTGAAAAACCACACTCAAACACCATCAGTTCACAAAACGTAAAAAGTCAGTGATTTTAAGTTACTTCAAAGCCATAAAGAAACAGCAGACTAACAGCTGTCTACAGCACTTTAAAGGCGAGTGGATAAGATAATGTCACCAGTGGCGTGCTACCGCCCCAATAGAAACTATTTACTCTTATCGATTCACAACGAAATCTAGCAGTAGCGAGAATGAAAGAAACGGGAATTGCCGCCATTTTTCACGTGGGTAGCCGCGCTGCTATCACCACAACCATCGGCATCCTGGTGCTCGATGTAGCCTGACGTCGCAAGTCGTGCAGAAGATGAACTTTGTGGCGAGGCTTATCCTCTATCTCCAGGTCCTTTTCTCCGAGAACACAAATTGTCTTCAAATCTTCTTTTCAACTTGAAAATCTTGGTGTGGCATCCTTGATATATATGCTAAAGTTAAATAAAAAAGATTCTTTTCCTCACTTTTGTTCATTTTACACCGTTTCTTATGACCCAGAAGTTGTTTAATTGCTTTCACAGTTTTAGTACAGTAAAATCCTCAAAGGTGCATGAAGAGATCCAAAGGCTTCTTTCTGGACATCTTAAGTGATTTTCCTTTCTTTCTTTTACTTTTTCCACAACGTATATAGTAACACTAACGGAACAGGTACTGTATTCCATCAAAAAATTAGATATTCAACTGGAAATACACGTTTTGAGGCCCACTGAACCTCAGAACGCCTTTTAAAATACGGGTCCTTGTGCATATGTGTGCCCGTGCAGTATGAATGTGAACAGTAGAACTCAAAAAATGAAGTTTCTGGCAAAAAGCAAACCTGGTAGGTGTTTCAGTTTTGTCTATTCCAAAGATGCAAAACGAAGAAAATTCCCCAACACAAACTAGGGAAAATGTTCGTTAATTTTTATTCTGACAAATATGGATCAAACGATTGGATTAACATTTCACATAGGTAAATTTTCATGACAAATAAAATGTTTATCTTGAATGTTCTCTTCACTCTGAATTACTTTTGCGTAATCTATAAACAGTAAGTCAAAAACAAGATATTATCACGCAAGTAATGTAGATCTCTTTAAGACACAGGATTTACGCCAAATAAAATTGTTCATGGCATTAACCATTTCCAAGATATTCTTTGTTATTGACTTGGATTTTCAAATACTTAATCTTCTCATCTGGAAAATTGTTATTCGCTTTCCTTTTCGAGGTTTCGTGACTTAGAATATTACTGGCTATTTTATTCTAAGTATTTTGTTCTATTCAATTTTCTATTATAATTATGAACAAATCTGCCAAAAACTTTCAACCAAATTTGTGGACATTTTTATAAATTAGCACTGTCAGTACAGGGTACCCTTAAGACGTATTAAAGTGAACACTCACCTAGCAAGCTCGTTAGCAATTGAATTTAAAATATTGAAAATTTTCCATTATTTCATAACTAGGCAGATTACTTTCCATCCTCCACCGAGGACAGCTGATTCGCTCTACTGTGAAATAGGCTCTGAAACAAAGTATAATTAAACGCAGCGGCAGTACGTGCGTGAATCCCAAGGGACTAAAGGCATATATCTCCCTCTGTGGCCATTTATACGCATTTACACGGACCGCGAAGAGAAGTGAGAGAAAAATCTGCGTTTATCTGGACCCGGCTTTTATTATTTTAATTATAACTGCGGCTGGCAGTAGTACTTTTCGACCGCGGCTTTGCGCTAAACGACCAGGTTCGGTTTACTGAGGCGATACTGTAGCCCTGGGTATTAGAACACGCCTCTTATCTGGGGACCGGAGCCAACTAGAATCTTACATTACGTGGGCAAAAGATTCCAACAGCAAATCCAAAAACGGAGCGGCCGGACCGCGCGAGAGAAAAAGAACACAAAACTAATCTCGCCGAAAACAAAATCCACAAGAAAGGAATGGAAGGTAGCGGGGAAAATAGGAAAGCAGGGAAGTTCTAAAAAAAAGAGCGCCTTTCCGGACGTTTTCGGGCATAGGGGAGAGATAAAAATGGTGAAAAAAGGAAAGCACGTCGTGGAAGAAAGAGACAATGGACAGATAAACAGAATTTTGTATCGGAGTGAGGCAAAGCAACACATCACGGCGTTCACAAAGTGGACAAAAATCGTGGCCATATCTCAGAGGTTTATAAAACGTTTGGCGAACAATGGCGCTACTATTTACTGCGGAAACCTCATTCTGAGCCAACTCAACGTCGCCATAAATACTTGCTTTGCTTCACTCAGCAATATGAAGCCATGAAGCACGGGCATATCTACCTACATCCTGCGTCAGCCAGAAAACCAAAATGCCACATTTCATACCAAGAAATGGCCAAAAGCCCGCTACCTCTCTGCTGCTATAAATTTTCAAGTGAAGCACCAAAATTTCGGAAATAGCTGTTACTATCAAGAGTTATTTGACACAAAATGTAAATTGTAATGACCACTTTACTTCCCCTACACGTAGAGGAGACACTACTGCCAAAAATTCGATATCGAGATACAGATTCCTTAGAGTGGCGAATGACCTCGCTATGATTTGGGGAGTGACGTCATACAAATTCATGGTGGGTGTAACGTCTGTTTCCTTCCTTGAAATAAACAAGATACCGCTGATAATGCTAAAGGGCATTGTGTTTAATCACCTACTCTATATACCGATTTTTACCTGTCGGAGGGATACTAACCTGACACACATACCCTCTGATAAATAACAAGTGAACTCAACCATAAACCATATGGGCCATTCGCCACCTGTAAAAATACCACTGTACATGTTTCGAGATTCTGCATCTGACTGGGTATTTAGGATGAACATCTTCCTAGGATGCGACAGGAAGATTTTCCAGAAAATTCCCCACTCTAAACTTTCCATTACATGGAACCATTTTCTGGAACATTTTGGTTTTCTCAAGAATGACTAATGATTATCAGTAAAAGTCAGGTGTTTAATACATTTTCATCACAAATGAAATTCACATCTTGAGTTTTCGGAATAGCCTCTGAATTCCCTGCATTTTGAATGGCATTTGCATAAATAATAACTAGGCTTCGGTCGCGGTTGCAAGCGACGTTAGGTTGAGAGCTACTTTACTGTGCCCATTTGTACTACATGTTTGTTGACAGTAGAGGAAGTAGGGAAGGGGATGGTGACATACCGCTACAGTAAACCGACGCGGCTGTATCGCCTCCAACCAACCTACCCCGTTAAGTAGGGGCGGTAGAAAACCTCCCTGCAAGCATAACTTAAATGCCGACAACATGCATCCGGCGCCGAAGCCTTCTGATAACCATAAGAAATAGACAAATCTTACATCACAAAAATGCAGATCTCGTTAAGACACCTGCACACTATATGTCAAATAATTGTTCCCCTTTTTTGAGTTAACCATTCCGAGATATTGCTTGTTATTGGTTTGAATTATCCAACAGCTATACTTTTCTCAAATGGGAAGTTGTTACTCGCTTTGGTGAACCTGCCACGCAAAGAAAACGGAGTTTCAAAGTCATCACATAGCGCAATTCTTAAAAAAGATTTGACTATCGCCTAACTTCTGGAATCCAGAAGAACACAAAATTCGATCTGAATGAAGGATACTTGTTAGGCTGTAGGCAAACATTCAAATGATACGCGTTTTATTTATCACGTATCAAGTGCGACATTCTTTAGACAAAAACATAATTGTTGCACACACATTTCTTTTTTACTAGCTCTTCTTATAACAGCTTAATGTTCTATCTACTTCTTATTAATCTAGATAAACTTTCATTTCACATTTTATAAATTTGTTTGAAAGTATAAAAAGAATACAAGTAGGATCAGATTTTGAAAAAGCGGAATCGCTATGTGATGGCTTTGAATCATTATGCTTTATCATGAGCAGTATTAAGTATTTGAAAATTCAAGCCAATGGCAAAGGAGATACTGCAAAGCATTAACGGCACAAGAAGGTTTGTATCACTTTAATTGTGAGCTTTAAGAGATCTACATTTGTTGTACTTTGAAGTTTTGTGTATTTCTTATGGTGTATCAAAAATACCAAAAACATTTCTATGTGAAGGGTAGTTTTGGGGTCAGAAGATTCTCTTAAAAGCTTCGAGTCGCATGTGTGGAAGATACTGAACTTAAATATCACGCTTTATGAATGTAATAAACTTTTTCACTGAAAGGTTTGTAGTCTGCATCTTAAAGTGATTTATAGTCGGTTACTTGCACACCAATTTCCCATTATGATTAGGAATAGAAAGTTAAGCAACAAACAAAACTCCCAAGGATTCAAGAGGTAGAATCGGAACTGAAAAATACAATGCCATCGCTGGGATTTGAGCCACGGACTCTCCACAGACTGTTACTGCAATGTTTAGACCTAAGAAATATATATAAATGAATGTATGTATGACCAATCATTGCTAAATTCGGCACTTATGGAGAAGATTTCTATGCTATCCACTTCACTATGCAATATATTACATTCACATGGTTTTCTCTGTTCGCTTTTCTTTTACATAAAACACGTCTATGTTATTTTGTACTCTCCCTCAGCACACAATTCATACACTTTTCTATGATTCAAATAAAAATGCAATGTTTTACATTCACACAGTCCCTTCAGGGGTCCCCGTCTAGGGTACATGTGGATGGCGACCATAAGGTACTCATGCTGAGCAGAACATTACTTCCACTTACTGGTGTTTTGCTCCTCACTGTAACTTTTCTATCTGACCTTATGACCTTATCTTGGCCATCTCTTGTTCTCTTCCGACCCCAATGCTATTAGGGTTCCCGAGGGCTAGGGAGTCTTTATTTTTCCAACCTCACCGTTTCTCTAATTTCTCTATAACCTCTTAACCCCTAACATGCTGACCTGTCATGGCATGTAATACGTCCTCTGGTAATCAGAGGATATGGTCGGTGAATTTATTTTGATAATTCTCCCGGTCAGGTCGATGAAACCCGTAAACCAACGACAGGTGTGGTCCTCCAGACATTCTGGGGGTTGTGAGAGAGCGATGTAACCGCCAAAACATAAAAATATGGTGCTCTCTATAAAGCGATTACTATTACTGCTATTGTTCTCTTCAGTAATATTGAAGAGCAAGAGGATTAATGACTTCATTGTCAGAAATCCAGCATTAGCTAACAACATTTTATCTACTAGATATTTTTTACTCTCTCTCTCTCTCTCCCACACACACACACACACACACACACACACACACACACACACACACACACACACACACACACACACACACACACACACACTGTAGATGTATTTCTAAAACTGTTTTTCTATTTTTAATTCACAGAGTCTCAAAGAATGTATTTTCGTCGTATTTCGAATTTGGTTAAATCTTGTTTCGTATAACCTTGCCCACTAACATGTTTTCTTTCACGCGTCCTTTCCTCCCCCTTTCCCCAGATTGGCTAATATGTACCTTTGAATAGCGTTGCATGACAAACAAGCCCTGTCAATGCAATGTCACACGATAAAAACGATGTAAACAGTCATGATAGAAGCAAGTGATTTGGTCATTCTGAAAGGCAGGTTTAAACCGAAGGATTCTCTTGCCTATTTGTTGATCAGAATTTGCAATTTAGGTCTATTCCATATTCTAGGTAGAATGCTATTCTGGGTAACTTCGATGCGTGGAACGCCTGTGCAGTTTGAAGCGAATTTCAAAGCAAAGTGAATGTTCGTACCAGAGGTTGTGTTGGGTTTCGTGTGCAAATTCAGCGATTCCGCACACGGTACAGCGACCAATACAGATCGCAACAGCGTGGGAAACCTGCGGAGATTACTCGTCAAAGGCCTTCATTTACTAAAAAGCGACGCATTTTCTTTGTGTACATATTATTGTATTTTCAACTGTACAGACGCAAAGCGCAATATCCTGAGGTCTTTGGTCCGCGTATCGCGAGAACGGAAGCCCATTCTAGACCTAAGGGCAATTGTTTCTCCAGTCGTGACGCCTTACCATTGCTACTGAAACAAAATATCAAATGTTTTTCTTTCAGCACAGCGTATGTAATGTAATTCTCCTGCACCTTAGGGCCTGCAATCTCGGCAACGAAAAAATAGTGGTTTTATTATCCAAAAGTAAGATATCTATCCATGGTGCAATGTTTTCCACTATCGATATCTTAGTTCTACCCAAGCCAAAGGGAAGAAGAAGCATTGACTATATCCTAGTATGCTAAAACACAGAAATCTGCAGCAATTGTTGATGTAATACAATGACAAAACATGCGAGTACATTCAAAAAGCGCTCTGGAATAATATTCTTAGAATTAATAACACAATAAATGTAGGTGTAGGATTAAGCTTTAGATGCGTTCGCTCTGTAACAGAGGCAAACATACCTGGTATGTATAGTGGAAGTTTTGCTTCTTTCCCCTAGTCTTCATGTGCTATGAGGCTTTCCAAGTAAAACACAAACATCTGATACCCATATTGCATTCATGTGATTACCTCTATTCGCTCTTCTACAAATTATCGATTAAAGCTAGTTCTATCAGCCTCCTGCTAATAGAGATAAACTCATTACACATTTCATTGCAGGTATAAGAAGAGCACAGGAGTTTAAGTGCACATATTTGATAAATGATACCTAGTATGCATTTTTTTTTTTTTTTTTTTTTCCTCTTCTTCTAAGAGTTTTCCCACAAAGTAATCACATAGTTTACCCTGATGACGTTTGCATGGTCATAACTGCGTCACGTAATGAACAACGCCAGTTATATAGGCTATCCGTTTTGCTTCATACCTGCATGCGCGACCCACTGGCCCAGATAATGTGAGTTCATGACCTTGTAGAAGTTCATGGTCTGTGCAGACATCTAGGGTAACATCTGTTTGTCACAGAAGCACAAAATACTTGTATATCCTGGCCTGGCACTAAGGTCAGTGTAGACAGGTGTTGAAGCTGCCATCTAGTCATCACAGAAGCATAGGTACAGTTGCCTAGCACCAAGGTCTTGTAGACACCCGTCAAAGCTCCCATGTGCCCGTCGCAGAAGCTGAGGCACAGTTGTATAGCACTCATGTCTGTGTTTAATACCAGTCAAGTAATAAACCTTATTGCATCGTTGTATAAACTTACAATATAGGATTTTTATAAAATTTCTAAAATAAGCTGTCATGTTTACACAGCTCGCTAGGATATTTGGAATTAATTCAAGAAGTTACGAAAAGAAACACCAGCACTGGGTCTACTGTTGAGTTCTAGGAATGACGATCCTTTTATTGCTGTGCGATACACAGCAGTGCTTATAGAAGCAGTCAAATGTAAATTGAAGATTAGTAATCAAATTACCGAGCCATTCATGAAGCATGAATGAATGCTTCACGAGCATAGCTAAACAACTGCCGGCCAACAGCAGCATCAGAGATCGAGAACATCTTGCATGCTTCAGTGCTTTAATGGGAGAAGTGGTGTAGAAGTTAGAACAGGGGTAACTTGGCAAAGCTTGCTAGTGGAAGTAGAGCAGGTTCTGGACGTAGGCACACAGTACACAAAACACTCAGATGCCCAATTCCTGCTAGACCGTTTAAGGACAGACCAAATAGAAAAACTTGCCAAAAAATGAGTCGCCTTACTAATTGGAATTGCATTTTTAATTTTATTCATATTTTCTGATTGCAAACAGGGCTGTATTTAGGTAAAATGCCACAAAATGGCCCCCTTCCCTGTTAATCTAAAGGGTATAATTATACAAAGCATAAAACGAAAACAGATAAAAGAAATTGCAAGAAAAATATTATGAAGCAAGGGAACGAGTAAATTAGATACATTACTTCATTAACAATGTTCTGTATTGCTTCTTTACCAGCTAACTCAGTTGCTTCATCGGTTTTGGTTACTCTTCTTTGGACAGTCAAATAAAGTTTAGGGGCATGCTAAATACTTCACTCTCCTTTATCATCTTTTCTTAGCTAATTTGTGGCATTTTGCACTGTAAAGACTTTATTTGTGGATGATCAAGTTCCGGTGAAATCTCGACATTGACTTTTTGGGTGGAATACAATACTTCCCCTACTTACCAGTAGAGAAAGTAAAAATATACAACGTGTGAAAATCGAGATTCTTGGAAAAATTATAGGACTGTCTGATTTCTCATACCCAGGAAGTGTCTTTGAATATCACAGCATTGATACTGATACAAAATTACAAAAATATAATAAATTAAACGGGGTAATAGGGAGGCAAACAGATGACGACCGATACAAAACTAAGACTACATAATGACATCATAAGCTGCTCTCAGACACGTAAGTGAAATTTGGATATTAAACAACGGAAATTCAGATAAACTTGAAGTAGCCCAAATGCAATCACTGTTAGAAGTTACTAGATTGGACCACCAAAGGAATACGATATCAGAGAAAATCTTGGAGTACCAAGTTTGACTGAGGACAAATCATGGAAAAATGGAAAAATCACTTGAGAATGGAAAGAACTAGACTCCCAAAATTGGCATTCCAGTACGCTCCAACTGGTCACAGGGACCTAGGAAGACCAAAACAGCGGTGGAAAGACCAAGGCCATCTTCGCTAGGTTTATCGTTACAGGACACATGGCCTAAAACGAAGTTCTTCATGATAATGATGGCTTTAGTTGGATTTATTTGTTATGAAAAGGGCTTAAAACACAGTCATGAACAAATAAGCCTAACCAATAATGACAACTCACGCTTTTTTAAAAAAAAAAAAAAAAAAAAAAAAAAAAAAAAAAAAAAAAAAAAAAAAAAAAGAAGAAGAAGTACGCAGACGCTCAGAAGCAAATAATGTACACGGTGAACCCAACAGAGATCCGACTACAGCTTAAAATGTTTATTAACCACATCAAAAAATACTAAATATCTCGTTCTCATTGAAAGTCTAAAATATGCATCTTTTTCCAAAATTACATTTTAGGACGAATTGTTTAAGTTCGGGTATTTTGCCGCCCTTGCAGAGTCCATTTGGCCCCTACCGAAATATGGCTGTGGTTGTAAGCAAAATATTTGCATTTTAAATACATTATTAGTGGTACTGTTTTTTTGTACTCTAAATTCTGATCCTTGAGTAAAGAAATTATAATTCATGTTTCCTCTAAAAATGGTAGCGTTTCGGATTCTGAGAGCCTCAAAATCTGTACCATACTCTCATTGTTTTGATATTACCGTAATATTTTAAAAGCCGCAGGCGTACATTTACACCAAATAACGGGAACATCCCTGCCTGCAACAGTTTATAATGACGCGAGGATCCCTCTGGTCATTGAATTATATGCAATCACCTTTCATGTGCAAGTATTCTAATTATACACACGCACTGGGTTCATTCGAAACACCATATATATGATTAGTGAAAGAAAACAGTTTCCTGAGCAATGTATGACCATACTAATTTGTTCACATGTGAATACTGAAATATAGAAGAGTTCATGCGAAATACGATTTCATACATTCACTTGCACTTTCCATTATCTACGATTTCATAAGTATTCCAATATTGTACCATTCACATTAAATCGGATAAGCTAAATTCACATAACTTCCTCTTCTCACTCTTCTTGATACTACTCCTCTAAAATATTGTTGTTCTAACTACTTTCTGCTAATTCAGAAAAATTTTCGGCTCTTCAAATTTGCTCATTTCGTTGTAGGGTGCGGTAGGTAAATCGATAGCTTTTTAAAGAGTGTGTGGCGTATCATGGATTTTAAATTCAATGCTTCTTAAAAAAATTATTTTCTTGTT
The DNA here is from genome assembly GCA_030765045.1 of Tenodera sinensis. Taxonomy (NCBI): domain Eukaryota; kingdom Metazoa; phylum Arthropoda; class Insecta; order Mantodea; family Mantidae; genus Tenodera; species Tenodera sinensis. The sequence continues at coordinate 203,771,148 of CM060961.1, forward strand.
TAACGACGCTGTCAGTTGTCGGGATCACATCAGCGTCGCCGGTGTGCCGGAATTTTGTCCCGTAGGAGTTCTTGTACATGCCAGCAAATCTACTGACACGGAGCTGTCGTTTTTAAGCACACTTAAAAACCATCGGGCTGGTCCAGATTTGAACCGGCAACATTGGGATCAGTAAGCCAGCATCTAACCAACTGAGCTACCCAGATCGACACAAACCGGCGACGCTCATGTGATTACGGCAATTGACGGCGTCGTTAAACAAGAAAATAATTTTTTTAAGAAGCATTGAATTTAAAACCCATGAAATGCCACACACTTTAAAAATCTTACTATCGATTTACCTACTGCATCCTACAACAAAATGAACAAATGTGAAGAATCGGAAATTTTTCTGAATTAATAGGAAGTAGCTTCTTGCATGACCATGGAAAAAATGAATGTCGACTTATCATCTTTAAAAAATAGGTATATATGAGTTTGATGACCTTTAACCTGGTAAATCATATGGGATGATGAGTCAAATGAGCCCGGATTCCACATGAACTCAGAGCTTAAAGTTTCCCGAAATTTGTCTCTTCAGGGTTAGGAAAAATCCCGGCAAAATCCTTACATGAAGGTTCACCCTAACCAAGATTCGAACTAAGAACCTCTTGTATGTGAGGCAGACAGGCTGGTCCCACACTACAGAGGCGCGAAAAAGGTATTATCGTTGAAAATTCAGAACTAAACAGGAATGTCTCAGAAATAAACTACGCGCACACACGCACGCACACACAGTTTGGCACAGGCTGTGTGCTTTAACGAGATTTAAATATTTTGTGTAATAAGATTTAATCTCTTATGGTTTGCCAGCTTTACATATAAAATATACCCCGAATGAGGAGGAATTCAGAGGCTATCCCCAGAAAAATCGAGGTATACGTACATTTTATTGGTCGGGCAAATATCTTAAATTTACAATAATTTAAACCAGATCGTGAAACATCGTTGAAAAAAGAACACATTTCGAAAGGCTTTCCAAGCAAAGAGTAATTTGCAGTGGCGAAATTTTGTTGAAAATGTTCATATCCTTGGAAGACCAAGTTCGCTATTTAACAGACTTCATTTTTGAGAGAAGCTGTTCATAGGCACATACCTACAATATCATGTTTCCAAAATATGCTTCGTAATAGAGAAAGTAGAAATCTACTGCAAAAACAGCTTGAAGAGATAATCATAAACGCTAACGAGTAGAGAAAGGCATGCAACAACAATTACTCTCTCACTCGCGTTTGGCCCTAACATCGTGGTGCTATACTTATTGCGCCAATTTCTCCCAAATGCAGTAAATGTAATGCACGTCGAGGACATTGCAGGACATAAGGACCTCTAGAAGCTAATTGGCTAACTCTGCAGATATGATTACGACACGCTATGTTTAAAAGAGTTCTGAATTACAACGTCCACAATAATTGCGTATCCAAGTTAAAACCGGACCACGTAATCGGCATAGACAAAGGGAGGGGGGACTTCACCATTGACCAACCAACCGACCGACAATTGTCAGTGTCCCAGCTTCATATTTGGGAAATGTTGCAAATAATTGTTGACATTTAATTCTGCATCACCGGCTACGTGTGCAATAACACTAAAATTATCAGTCATCTGTAACTCAGGAATTTATGTAGTTGCAAAGTGGGCAACTGCAAAATTAGCATTTTATGCTAATGATGCAATTTTTTACAACACAACAGTTTTTTATAGTCACAATATTATCAGAGAGATAAGGCGCTAGCCATAAAATTATTTTAGAAGCTGTGAAAATAAATTTACGATGCCTGCTTAGGTCAAGTGTTAAAAAAAATAACTGGTGTTACATTTGTATGAATATTTGGTTAGGCGCTGGCCTACTGATCCCAGTGACACGGGTTCAAACCCGGCCCAGATCGCTGGCTTTTAAGTGTGCTTAAGAGCGACAACCATATGTTAGCAGATTTACCGGCGTGTTAAGGACGAAATGCGGGACTAATTTCCGGCGCTGGTATGATGCTGGCAATTTATCTTTAGCAAACACAATATTTATTTACAAAAGGAGCCGCTAAATAGTGTCTGTGATATTCCATATTCTTAACAGGGCATCGCGAGAAAAAAAAAAAAAAAAAAAGGAATCACTTAAAAATACGAAATATTGAACAAATGCAAAACAAAGCAATAATTACAGTTTTCGTTTGCTGTGTTTTTGTCTATCTCTTATAGTTTACGAATTATACAAAATGATATAAACTTCATTCAAATAATGATGACTTCACCGTTTATTTGCGGAAAATAACCTGTGATCGTTCTATTAAACGAAAATATGGCATGTGCATATCTCACCGAAGTATACGCTTTGAAACTCCATGAACACACTCCCCCCCCCCCCCCAAAAAAAAAAGACATTTTTAGAAAAGGATCTGTGTGTGTGGGTGTGTGTGTGTGTGTGTGTGTGTGTGTGTGTGTGTGTGTGTGTGTGTGTGTGTGTGTGTGTGTGTGTGTCTAAAACACTCTATCATTCTCTCTCTCCCTCTCTCTTTTTGTGTTTGTGTATTAATGTATGAACATAACTCAAAAACGAAAAATCCGAAAGATGTCAAATTTCATATGTGAGTTCGGTACCTTCCGAAGATACGTCATAAAAACTTTAGACTAGACTTCACATGAAAAATAGTGGATATTTATTGGAATGGCAAATAACATGAATATCTTCAATTCTGTTTCAAATAGTCTGCGAAGTTCTGTTCATTATGATCAACTTTTATGAAAGTGGTAAGAGGTAGACCAACTCTTACTATACGAAGATGATTTCATCAAAGCACACGATTTACGTCAAACCATTTTTGTGATGTAAACCGTTACCGAAATATTGTTTGTTATAGTATTTGTTATTGGTCACATGTCTAATAATCATTATAACTTGTTCGAATGGTATCATAGAACATGGAATTTCCATTTCAGGACTAATGACATTCATTTAAAAGCATCTTTTATCCTACAACGAAGTGTTTAACTTGATGCAATAGTTTGTAGAAGAGAGGGAGAGAACAGAAAAATCATATGACTGCAGAACATCTGAGGTTTATTTTTCATTGCCAATACTTTAAATATGTGGTATCTTAATCAAAATCGTTTGAGCAACTGTTGAGAAAATGAAAAATAATCAAATATTTTCATATTGATAACGAAATCATTTTATAAAAATGAATGCCAAATATCAGAAAGGAAAGTATATTTCAATAGTGACAGTTTTTTGTTCTAAGATTCAGAAATTGCTCAACCTCAAACATATAGCTCATTTAGTAGTTTCCATTTAATTTACCCCCTAGCGCAACAGCCCATATAGGACAAGGTTTACCGCCCGGCCGCTGCGTTCCGTAAGAGACGGACCAAATCTTGCTATGCAAAAAGATGTAGATCTCCTTAAAATACACAATTTATGTCCAAATTAATTTCTCTGTGGAGTTAACCATTTCGGAGATATTCCTTGTTATTTGTGTGAGTTGTGAAATACTTCACTTTCGTCAAATAGAAAATCGTTATTCATTTTTGTATATGTTAGCCGTGCAAAGAGAGCGGAATATCAAGGCTTTGTAAGATTTGACTATCACTCAAAGCCTACTGTATTCTCATATTCCCCTTGTACCTTGGAAATAAGCAATGAGATAATTTCTGCAAATGTTTATTTCAACTAACACGAAGATATAGGGAATAAGAGTTTATAACAATGGTTAGTACAAGAGTAGAGAAAATCATGGGAATGCAACACATAAATTTTTTAGTGGAATACAATGCCTTACGTAGAGAAATAGAAATAGAAAAACCAGTTACTACTGTGTTCTGCATAGAACGTATGTTTGCAACGTTTAAAGCACTCCGTCGAGAATCGAACTGTAGAAACCCACTTCATGGCACTCGCTTAAGAGGCAGAAAAGGTGAAAGAAAAGCTTTTTCTGGTTTAAAATGAAGACAGTAGTGTAACAAACTGTTGCTGTGAATGTATGTATGTAGAACATATTCTGAGAACCACTCATGGGGAAGAAAGAGGGTTGCATAAAATAAGGCGCCAGGGAGGTTTTTATTCGCAGCTGACAGAAAACACGCGGGTGGCATGGTTAGGAATCTTATCATACATCGGGTGATTCTCCGCCTTTTTATACATTCACCTCAGCCCAGGGCTCTTCAAGAGCAGCTGCGGCGAGAAGACGTCTCAACGTGCCATCTTTTGCATGCCGGTCTTAGGCTTGATCCGGAATTGTGTCCGATGTCCCCAGGCAAGAGCATAAACTGCTCCGTCTTCCACACCCCTTAGGATGACCAGCGGATCAAAACGTGGGGAAAGTCTTCTTAGAAATTGCAGTGTATAATTTCCGTCATGTCCTATGCAATTTTATCCACATAGATTAATTCACACAATAAATCCCCGAAAACCATGTTAAAGGTAAGAAGGAATAAAAATGTAATATTCTGTTTATAATCAGATATTTAAGGCAAAAGAAATTTAAATATAACTTCCATAAATAGATACACATATTTGTACATTACTTTACACATATAGGTATATACTTTACATATTTTTACTTTCTCTAATGGTAAGTATTGTATTCCACCCAAAAATTCGATGTCGAGATTTCACCGGAAATATATGTTTTGAGACCCCTGAATCCAAAAAAAGCATTTTTAGAAAAAGGTCCGTGTGTGTGTCTGCGTGTCTGTCAGTCTGTGGACAGCATAGCTCAAAAAACGAAAAGTCGGTTAAAAACCAAAGCTGGTATTTAAGTTTAATGTCTTTCAAGGATGTGACACGAAGATTTTGAAGAAAATAGCTCTCCCCTAAACTACCCTCTACATGGAAAATTTTTCGAAAAATTTGATTTTCTTGAAAATGGCTCTAACGATTTTGATTAAAATGTCATATGTTTGAGATATTTTAATGACAAATGAAATGTATATCTTGAATTTTCCGGCTATAGCCCCTGTAGTCGTATTTACTTTGGACGACTTTTGCATAACTGGTAAACCGTTAGAGATAGACCAAATCATACTATACAAAAAATGTAGATCTTGCTAAAATACACAATTTATGTCTCAATACAATTTCTTATGGGGTGAACCATTTCGGAGATATTCCTTGTTATGTGTGTGAGTTTCAGAAAACTTAGAACTTCAGCGAAATGCAACAACGTTGTTCATTTTTTTATATGCTAATCATGCAAAGAGAACGGAATCTCAAAGGTCAAAAAGATTTGACTGTCGCACAAAGCCTGCTGTATTCTAATATCTCCCTTGCAGCTACAAGGAAATAAGCAATAAGATAATTTGTACGAATGTTTACCTTAACTAACATGGAGATATAGGAATAAGAGTTTGTTAGAATGGTTAGTACAAGAGTAGAGAAGGTCATGTGAGTTCAACACATCAGATTTTTTCTGTTTAGATCTAAGCACAAATAACAATTATTTATAGTACAAGTGGTTTGAATGGATTTGTGAGTGAGATGTTTAGTACACGAGCGCGAGTGTTCTAATTTCTCACGAGCAAATAATTGTCTGCTAAGTCACGTGTAATATACGACGTTTTATCCTATCCTAATATTAACTGAAATAATCTTATATTTTATTAATATTATCAGAATCGTCATTACGAGGAATTGAATTTTAGTCGTGACAGAGGTACTGCATTGCTGTTAATTTGCTACATAACCCGCTGGAATAAACAGTTTCAATTGTGGTTGTTTAAACTGTACCAAATAATCAATAAATGAATAAAAATGGATATTCCTGTAGAATTTCAGATTATGCTAAACAGCTGTACTTCGTTATCCCGCAAGACGAAGCACTTATGTGACAGGAAATTTATTATTTAAAGAATAGGGAGCTGCCAAAGGAGTTAAAATAATTTCCGAAGATGTGTTGTTAGCATATTTTGCAAGAATTTCTGTATTATTATGATCATCATCGTCATCGTCATGGCCACCTCGGTAGCGTAATGGTGAGCGTGTCTGTCTCACATTCAAGACGTCGCGAGTTCGAATCTCGCTTAGGGTAAGTTATCCGGGTAAGGTTTTTTCCGAGGTTTTCCCTTATCCTGGGAAGACGAATGTCGGGTAACTTAAAGCTCCTTAGACCTCGGGCTTGTTTGAGCATCATTTCATCCGTTAATTAACAAAAAATCATCGTTATCTTATCATTACTATTACATTTGGAAATATCCCACATTTTTATTCTTATTTTCCCTATTTCTTGTCAGTAGTTCTTTTGCTAGTATTTTACAAAAGTAGGTAAAAGAACAGAGGAAAGAAAAGAGTCCCATCAAGAAATTGAGAAAATGAATCTAAATTAAATAATTTTTACTTATTAATAATGAATCTAAATGAACTAATTTTATACTTAACAGTATAGTGCATTAAAAGGCATGTTAACCGTGGTAAAATAAAATCAAATCTATGTATACAGGATGGAAGGTACTGCTTCGGCCATATTTTAACCAGGGATTCTACATCATGAGTGTAACAATATGTCCAACACAATTCTTGTCAATAAACAACCGTTTTGCCAAAAAAAATAATTTGTGCCAAATATTTGGAGCATATAGCTTCTTAACGAATGGATATAAATGGCCTATTATTTCACTATTTGTCGGGAAAACATCTAAGAGAGATTTGGTAACCTCACGTTAACATTTAATTGTGGCTCAATTCATTATGATTGAAATAAAAATACATCACATCGACAAATTCACACTCTCATTCATACTTCAAGACTATGGGAGGGCTAAGGAACAATCTTGGCTATAAAAGTTTCCACCACTCAGCCGGGAAACGAACTCCTGATATCTTGCACAGCAGACAGGTGCTCTACCTATCGAGCTATGGGGCCGGCGAAATGTATAACTATTTACCCTGTTAAGTAAAAAATGTGTTCACGAAAACTTTACTTTTGGTCCAATGTATAGATAAAGGTAAACGTCTAACAAGCGAAATGCAAACACTAAAAAATGCAATTACCAGACTTCCTAGCACAGCGAAGTACTCCTGTAATTTGTGTTCTACGTGCTAATTTCAGGTCCACTTTCCACGGCGGAAATTAAAACTCTGTCACTGACAACCAGGAAAAAGTTTTGAAGCTACCAGGATTAATTGGAATTATATGTGCAGTAAATCGCTACCGCTGTATACCATCGACTGCTAACTATACCATGTTTTGTGACAAACGGGAGGATCATATTTAACACATAAGGATTTCCGTAATTTTTAGGAAATTCCTTGTCTGTAGATTAAATAACTCAAAAACAAACAGTTGGTATTTAAGAACAGAGTTTTTCAAGGACGCGATAAGATGATTTTCAAGAAAATCGCAGTCTAATATGTGTACTACATGAAAATCCTGTTATTATTTTTGATTCTCTGAAAAATATCTCAAATAAATTTATTCAAAATACTATACGACTAAGTTACTTTCGAGACAAAATGGATATCTTTAATTTTTTTGGAGTACCCAATACTCTTTCCTTCTCTCTCTCTCTCTCTCTCTCTCTCTCTGTATCTCTCTCCTCTCTTTTTCTACTCTCCTCTGTCTCCTAATCATGCAAAGAGCATGGAATTTCAAAGCCACTTCATAGAAACAGACTCTTTAAAAATCTGTCGCTTTAGCCTGTCGTAGTCTTACACTTAACAATGAAATGTGTAAATGTGCAATTAAAGTTTATTTCGAATAGCAAAAAGTAGAGAGAAGAATTAGCTTTTACAAGAATAGTTTGTATAAGACTGATCAGTGGAAGTCATGTGAATGTAACACATTCTTATGTGAACGATTGTGTCCTTGGTGAAATCTTACAAAGTGGAGGTCTCTAACCCACATAATAAAGCAACTTTATGGTAGGTCCTTCGTCAGCTGCACTAGTTATGTACTTCTACCTCAGTGGAAGATTAGTTATTTGGTATTTTCCATTGGTTAATAAAGTGAGCCCTTTAGTCACACAATATTAAATAACTACCTTCCAGCGTGTCTAGGGGAATAAATTCATAAACATACGTTTGACAATCGCGCGCAACAGAACAAGAATGCTCACAGTAAACATTGTAATGTAATGCCCATGTCCCGTAATGACTGCTCGGAAAGAAAACAAACCCTCCCCTCTTTACTTACCGTGGTTGATAAAATAGTTACGCGTGCCGAAACTAGTTACGGAGACCTGGCCTATTTTGGCCGAAGCCGGAAGCCGATTAATAAGCAAAACATTCGCTTGCTCTGTCCTCTGTTGCTAGACAGCGCTGATAATGTATTCAACAATGTTAAATTATCTTCTTCATCTTTCAAGAAAATACGACCTAGAAATTCAATAAATAAAACCAAAACAATGGCTTTCAGAGGAAAGAACCATCTTAGATAAAAAATCTCCATCAACAATGTTATTGAACAAGTCAACGCCTTCAGCTATCTGAGCTGCAGTCTCTTTTACTTTAATCCGATAGACAGATGAAACCAGCCAAATTACAAAACCTCCTATAAACAATTAAAAAAAACCACTAATCAACAAAGTTAGACCAGACACTATTTTGAAATTTTACAAAGCGATGGCAATTCCAACTTTACTTTATGGGTCAGAAACGTGGATTTTAATCAGTAACCAACTTAGAAGTTGCTAAGACTTCTGAAGGTTATACTTTATACGATCACAAAAGAAATCAGCACCTGCAGAAATAACAGGTGTTAACACATATTGCGAATGCCGGAATACAGACTCCCACCAGAGAAGGGGGACAAGAGTTCTTAGACGACCAAAGAAACGCTGGAGGGACCACAATGGCCTTTCACGAAATATGAATTTTATTTGACATACTTGAATCTACCATCACAAGAATTCTGACCACCCAAACCCCTAACTCGCCAATGATGATACATAAAGTTAATAACTCAGCCACTTTGATTCTAAGGGAGGATCTTATAGAGTAGCAATGTTGGGTTTGAGTTCCTGTGGATGTTCACTTGTTCGATGATCCTGCAGCATAAAGAGAAGGATCGCAGTATACTACCACCCTACAACACTCCATCCGCTCCAGCACTCCTCACAAATTGAACCTTTTTCCCTTTGGCGCCCGAACGACGCTGTGGGCTCCCTCGCTTTGGTTTGGCCGCTGCCACGGGATTCCATTCAATATAATCACTCTGTCTCCTTTCCGTGGACAGACACTCTGTTCCCTTCCATTGGCAAGTGGCACGGAAACTCCAGGAGGGAACACCCTACCGCTTATGAAGTCTAGTTCAGATCACGTCTGCCGCTTGCAAATTCGCCAAGATAACGGTGCGATAATTAATTACTTTTCCCTTCATACAGTTCCGTCTATTGGAGGAAAAAGCTATTTTCTAGAACATCAGGTCCCAGCTTTTCTCTGACATTATAGTTACACTGCTGACTAACTCTTAAATCTTCACGTCTCATTTATATTCTAATCAAAAACTTACACTCCTGGTCGAGACAAGAGCAGGAGGTTGGCACACTGAGTCCCCAAGTAGCTATGAATCGTGCCTTCTGCCTTAACTCACCAGAGTTACAGACATCTCTTTCAACTTCTCTCACATTCGCCTTGTATCTGTACAAGAGATTGCGCAGTATGATGATGCTTATTATTATTATTATTATTATTATTATTATTATTATTATTATTATTATTATTATTATTATTATTATTATTATTATTATTATTATTATTATTATTATTACTACTACTACTATTACTATTAACCGCCGGGGCCTGTCTCAAGCCAGATCCGAAAATGGTGAGAGGGGAAGAGTACCTCATTAGTAAATCAGAATTCAACCAGCCCGGCTGATGTCACGCTACAAGGGCCACTGTAGGGTTACAGACATTTGCTGCCTTGTAAACTACCACTGGTTTAAAAAAGGCTACAGGAACAAAATCTTGAGCAAACAGCACTCTATCCTCCAGGTTGGGGGTCTATGTATCACGTCAGCTGAATCTTCATTGGAAAATAAACACTGCTGAAAAGCCTAAAGGACTAAAGCAGGATGGAGGTAACTGAAAATGACAGAAGTAACGTAAGAGAACACTTCTGATTGTGGCACAAAATGTAAAGTGAATAAGGAATAAGACAAATTCTGATTTTTCCAAAAATAGCTCTTTTGATTAAAACACCATATGTTTGAGATATTTTCATGACAAATGAAATGTATAGCTTGAATTTTCTGGAAATGTCATCAGAAATCTTCTTTATTATGGATGACTTTTACATAACTGGTAAACCGTAATAGTCTGACAAAATCTTAAAACACACACAAAATTGTATATTTGGTTACAACAAATTCTTTATGTCAAATACATGTTCTTTGTGGAGTGAACCATTTTCGAGATCTTACTCGTTATATGGCTGAATTTTCAATTACTCAAACCTCAATGTTATTCGTATTCCTACGTCCTCATGTAAAAAATGGAACTTAAGATCTCAAAGTCACCAGCGCTTAAAAGACTTGGCTAATGCTTAAAGACTACTGTATTCCCCTTGCACCTACAATATAATTAACAATACGATAATTTATAAAAATTTTAATCTCGATTAATATGACGTATATTGAGGAATAAGCGTTTGTAAGAAATAGTTTTATAAGAGTAGATAAAGTTCTGTGGGTGCCACATCCGATTATTTTGTACGCCAGGTGGACGAGGTATTCGGCAAGTCCCAGTTTGCATTTTCTTTGGGCCAGCTACTCTGACCTGAAGATTTTCGCTGTTCATCCGGTTGGTAAGCGAATGCAGGGATGGAGTACAACATTGTAGGAATTTTCCTGCCACATTTCGTGTTTCGAAGTCGAAGGATCACACGAGTGGACTTAGCCTTGAAGAACTGACCGATGTTGATGTTGAATGGGTTATTAGAAAGAAATTTGCATCAAACTGTAATATCCGGTGACGTTAGGTAACCCACCCGCGTTTGGTCGCCCTCAGCATGCGTCGCTTCAGCCCTTCCGCCTGAAGGTTTCCAGAAATACAATTAGCCTTTATGTGCACCTCAGTGCAGAAATGTTCTATCGCTCCCTAATTACCATTAGTTTTTTCCAGCAAAAGCTTAAATATTATACAATACTTAAACTTTAACTGTGAGAAGTACATTTGGGGAATAATATGCAACATCTGTAATATGCTATTTTACATTAATATACGCTTTAGCTTTTCTTGAAGATGTGTATAAGGGTGTAAGACCACCAAATCACGATCCAATTGAAGCGAGGACGTTTCATCAATCAATCTCTGTGTTTCTGTCTGAACATGACAACCGGGTGTTTGACTCAATATGCGCGCGCATCACAAGATCAACAAATACACAAACCACATGGAGTCCCGAATTGTGCACAGTATATCCTAACTTCAACCATTTCTGATAAATCTTATAAGAAGTTCGGACATTCCTTTCTGAATGAGCTTCCTAAAAGCCCTACTATGCAAGTAAGTGTCCCATCATTTTTGTCTACTAATAACCTCTTTTACCTTTACGTTCACACATTCAAAAAGGAGAAAAAGGTGTGACGCGACTTTTACAATAAACCTGCCTAGAATCCTCTTCCTCCAACATATATTTCAGGTTGGAAAATAGAATCGAATCTGGGTCATCTAAGTGGAAGGCAAGTAGTCTGACCTCACAGCCATGGCGCCGCCAAACATATATTTAGGAAAAATAGTTTATGCTTCACACATTCACTGTTTTTTCTCTCAATTGCTTTCCTTGTGTCTCCCTTTGGAAACTTCCTGCATTACCGTGCTGTTTCAGCAATAATGCGTCCGGTGAAACACTCTTAGTCCCATAAAATGCTTTAGATTGGCCTCATTTCAAAGCAAATAATAATTATTTACAGTGTTATACTGTTTTAATAGATTACTCTACATCTGCAGCTGTTAATGATTTAATTATATAGGTACAGATTATACAACCATGGGGGACACCTCACGTACTGCGACCTACAGATATCTATTGTGGCTAACATGCCCAGGTACTCTTTCCTTTGTCCCAGCCACACCCCACCAAACTATAACATCTGAATGATAAGAACGAAACGGAATGAAAGGAAAATGATAGAAATAAAATATGAGAAACCACCCAACATTCGCCTAAAGTCCACGGAAGAACACGAAGTCAGAGTGGGCAGTGGACGGGATCGAACGAATCCTGGACCTCCCAAATGCGAGTCCCGTCCCGCACCTATTAGGCAGACAAGGTACTCCACTTCAGTAAAAAATCCGATAACAAGATTTCATCTAAAATACACATTTTGATGGCCACGCGCGCGCGTGTACGGTATAATTCAAATATTCGACAAATATCAAACTTGATGCGAAGATGTTAAAAAGCAATAACTCACCCCAAACTACCATTTTTACGAAAAATATTTAGAACTTTCTAGTTGTATTTTCTCAAAAATGCCTGTAACGATTTATATTAAAATGCCATATATTTAAGACACAACAAACATAGTGTAGGTACATATTGAATTTACTGTGAAGTTATGTTCATTCGGAAGGAATTGTGCATACTTTATTGGATAAACATTAAGAAATAGGCAAAAACGTAACCACAAAAGAAAATAGATAACTTTAAAATATAATTTATTTAAACATTTTTATGGCTTCTGTTATTTCCGAGATGTCCCCTTTTACTGGTTTGAATTTTTTAGTTACTTTTAATATCATGGATAGTGAACGGACTTTAAAGGTCAACATATAGCGACTAGCCTTCAAACATCTATGCTTTGGTTTTCACTATTTCCCTTGTATTACACAAAACGTGTAATAACAGTAGATTATAACACGGTTAGAAGTGTTTTTTCCGCAATCTTATAAGCAAAATAACCACTTTTAACGCGAGTTGTATATACTATTATTAAATAGCACTCGAATTTGTAAAATATCAATCATATTACCTATATTGATTCCTAATATTATAATCTTCGCAAAAGTTAAAGGCATATGGAGACGGGCCGTACTGCAGACTCCAGCTAATCCTAAGCTTGCCCCTCCTACCAGCGCTGCCGGTTGTGGTACATGTATCTCACGCGCCTGAACTGCTCTTATGGACAGAACCTCTGCCGGTACACGCACTACGCTTGGCAACAGCGCTCCGCTTGAACATTGGGCAGCGTTTACATGTCTTTAACTTTTGCGAGCAATATAACAGAAACCATGTTTACGAGATCAATTCAGGTGCATACTGAGATCCTTGAAACAAGAGAAATGGCATTAAAACGAGATGAACTCACATGTGCAGCGAGATGTCAGATGTTTTCATGTATTGTTGACTCACAAGCAAGGCCTTACAATGCCATGTGATTGGACCTGGTCACAATGTGGCCACAATGGAGCTGTATAAAAAATTTATTGTACCAGATAATCTAAATCTCTTAGTTCATGTGTACTATGTTAAAAGTCCCAATCTCAGACTATGCTGTCTAAAAACTATTTATGTAAAAGATTATGTCGGCAAACGTGAAGTATAAGAATAATGGGTTATCCTGTGCGAGTGCGTCCTCACGTGGGTGATAGTCAGTTGTTTTGTGACTCATTCCCTTTAACTCGTTGGTGACGTATGTATTGCCAACGCTGGAAAATTGAAATCAGCGGAACTATGTGAATGTTGCCAACCAACTTACCGAATAATGTTTCGAAAGTATAGTTTATAGAAGCTATAGTAGTGGGTAGAAAAAGTCACGTGAATGTAAATCATCAGATAATTAAGAACTTTATAACCTTTACATTATTAATTGCTTTATGTGCCTAAAGTAAAGGAAGTACAGCGTTCCACTAAAACATTTTAAAAGAGAGAGAGATACAGAAATGTCACGGAAAAACGAGTTTATCTAAACTGTATGAGAACAACCGCAAAATTCCTCTTAATTGCCCTTTGTTGTATATTACTGGAAATGTATAAGGGCTGCATATAAGCTTTCTACTTATAATCCATTTCAAGTAAATATTTTCGTAGTTTTCGAAGTATTAGATATTGTAGGTTAAAACTATACAAGGTTGAATTTTACTTTCGTGCTCCATTTACGTTCTATGCAAGTAATCACGTCCCTATTGACTAAATTGAGATCATGTCTACGCATACATTTTGTTGAGATGTACTTAAAGCGGACAGAAGGATCAGTTTTATATGCACAGTATATATTACATATTGGGTGTAAGGGGCTTACAGGCCATAGTATTTGGAGATGATCATGCGTGTAGAGATTAATGCCACTAATGTCACTTCATTTCATTTCAGTAGAGAATGTTCAACACATTAATTAAAACTGGAACGATTAAACTAAGTCGTATTGATGCATATGCAAGAAAAGCAGCTGGTTATCTTGACTTTCTTGCCTTTATTGTCTAGTTTCGCTACAATTTATTGTTTTGTACAGTTCGCCTAGAGTTAACTAGTATCAACCACGCTGCCATGACCTAGCACTCCACCCAGACAGTTGTGGTGCCACTCTTTGTGGAAGGTATGATTAATACCTCTTTATCACCTCTTTGTTGTTTACAAGTAATTACTTTTGATTTATATGTATGAGTTATACAAAGGAGGGAGACATCTTGCATATTGCGACCTACATAGATACGAGTATATCATTGCTACCACCCACCTCAAGAGGAAGGGATGTATATGGGCCACATTTTCTAAACGCGTTTTTCTTGCACAGTTTACACATTATGCATTCAAATGTTGCATCGTCTGAACTTAATACTTGAGTTTCTAAAAAATATCCATAGAAACAGTTGAACAAAGAAAAATCTGATGTGTTGCACTCACATGACTTTCTCTACTCTTGTACTAACCATTCTTACAAACTCTTATTCCTATATCTTCTTCGTGTTAGTTAAGATAAACATTCGTACAAATTATCTTATTGCTTATGTACTTGTAGGTGCAAGGGGAATATTAGAATACAGTAGGCTTTGTGCGACAGTCAAATCTTTTTGACCTTTGAGATTCCGTTCTCTTTGCACGATTAACATATAAAAAAATGAACGACGTTGCATTTCGCTATAGTTCTAAGTTTTCCGAAACTCACACACATAATAAGGAATATCTCCGAAATGGTTCACCCTACAAGAAAATGTATTGAGACATAAATTGTGTATTTTAGCAAGATCTACATTTTTTGTAGTGCAAGATTTTGTCTATCTCTAACGGTTTACCAGTTATGCAAAAGTCGTCCAGAGTAAATACGACTACAGGGGCTATAGCCAGAAAATGCAAGATATACATTTCATTTGTCATAAAAATATCTCAAACATATGACATTTTAATCAAAATCGTTAGAGCCATTTTCAAGTAAATTAAAATTTCGAAAAATGTTCCATGTAAAGAGTAGTTTAGGGTGGGGCTATTTTCTTCAAAATCTTCGCGTCGCATCCTTGAAGGACAATAAACTTAAATACCAACTTTGGTTTTTAACCGACTTTTCGTTTTTGAGCTATGCTGTCCACAGACTGACAGACTGACACACAGACACACACACGGACCTTTTTCTAAAAAAGCTTTTTTTTGGATTCAGGGGAGTCTCTAAACATATATTTCCGGTGAAATCTCGACATCGAATTTTTGGGTGCAATACAATACTTTCCCTACTTACCAGTAGAGAAAGTAAAAAATTGGTTCTGTGATGTTACTAACATATTTATACGTATTATTCCAGATCTTTGGATTCAAGGGTAACAGGGTATACGCCAAAATTTAATCTTAATTTCAAGACTTGTTTCTGAAGCAGTGGGATCGGTTAAAAAAACTTAGGTATATAACATGTTTATTGCTTATGCTTAAACAGATAATTTAATTCCAGATTTTTCCGCTAGTAGAAGGAAAATACAGGAAGCTGAACTGAAGTCGATTCTTTAAACTCTCTCCATGACCAAAAAGGAGAACTTGGCACATAAAAATTGAAACAAATAAAAAATAATTTCTCGGAAATTGCTAACGCTATACGCATTGTACTATTTGACATAAATTGTGTGTTTTAAAGAGGTCGACAGGTTTTGTGCATTAAAATTATTACCAATTACTTGTTTATTTAAATAAATCAACAACTTCCCATATTTGTGGGTTGCCAAATTTGAAATTTTACAAAGTGAAAAAATAAATAAAACCATAAATAACAATCTTAATAGTCATTAGACAATAGTTGGTGTTTCGGTTTAACAGGATATGGTGACAGTTTTAATACTATTAAGGTTTCGTGCAATTCAAACTTTTAAATCCAGATCATATAACAAAAATATCTTGTTTGCACCTTTAAGGTCCAAATAAGTGAGATCTAAGAATTTTTTACAGTGATTCTAATGTTATGTAATTCATTTTACCTTTAGGGTATTCACAGCAGATTCAAGATATAGATTTTATATAATGAAACATAACTATTTGGTATTTTAATCAACATCGTTAGAACCACTTTTAACGGGGAAAGAATACAGATAGTTTAGTTTGGGGATTTTCTTCAAAATGTTCATTTTCTATGCTTGGGGCATGTTGAACTTCAATACCAAGTTTGATATTTATCCAACATTTGGTACTTACATTGTCATACATACACACTTGCTATATTTTTAAAAAATTCTTTAAATTATTTATTTATTCAGGGGACTTCGAAACCTGTTTTCCGTTGAAATCTCTGTATTCAAAATTTTGGATGGAATGCAATACTTCTTGTGCAAGCAATAGAGGAAGTAGAAATCGTCGATTTTGAATATGAACGGCAGACTGAGATATCTTAAAAAGAGTGGAGTAACCCTGTATAACATATGCCACTCGTATGCCAGTCTACCAAAACAAATCTGGAGACACAGTCCGACAGGGAGAATTTCTGTGGACAGACCCAGAAGGATATGGCTGGGAATTTTTGGAGACGGTACAGGCAATTTATTGCTTATACCTTCAAGTGTAAACGGAGAAGTTCATAAGAATTTTTGAAATAGCGCGCCTGCTGGAAGAAAAATATATCAGAACCTGAAGCCCTAAGCGTGCGCGATCCAGAGAAAGACGAACGACTAAGCATTAGTTTCTGAAATAAGGGCAGCAGCTATCGATGGCATATGAGAATGACACGAGCACTATAATGGCCATGCAAAACAATTTCTGCGCCGTTGCTACTAAAAGCAAATTGCGTAACTTATATAAGTGACACATTGCGGATGTTTCTCGCAAATAAATAATGTCGACAGCAACCGGAGGGCGGAATAAGAAATGGAATCCACACGATTTCCTCAGCATGGGAGGTGGGGTGCAGACCTTTTCAGTTTGCTTCCATTTATCAAAGGCAGGATTCGTGCGCACGGAAGAAAGTAAAGATGCTAGGGTATAAACAACAGAGCAAAAAGGCGAGCAACAGAAACGGAAAGTGTATTTATGGACTGGAGGCTTAAAGCACACTGAATTTCTCCGAGAGGAAATGGGAGTTTAATACAGCAGGAGAATTACGCATGTTGTGTTATGGGCAAGGTTTTGGATCTGCCAAATAGGGCGCGGCTTCACCTGCAAGCAATTTAGCCAATCAGAATACATTCCTCTTTTTAAGGTGATGCAGCTGTGAATTCACAGTACCTAAGATACGTTTTTGAAATGTATACCATCTATTACAGACAATATCATTAATGCTTTTGTCATGTTTCAAAATTCCAGAATGAATGTTACTTTGAATACCAGCTTTTCGCTGTGTAAATTTGCTGTTCCAATAAAAACGTTCCACGCAATGCATTTTTAAAAATATTAATATAAAAAATTTAGGGTTTAGACTAATTGAAATTACAAAAATAGCTTTATATATTAAAGTTTCTATACTAACACCTAATTAATGGAGAAAATGATTACTATTTACACTCCCGATACTTTCAAAAGTTGGAATGTTATTTTTCAAAACTTATACAGTCATTTTCTTTGTTTTACTTTTCAGAGGCAGTATAAAATGTTTAAGGAAATTACTAACGACATAAATAGACAAAGGCAAGCTTATTAGCAGGCACGTCCGATTTAGATCGTGTTTTCAGGATTTTTTCCATACTCAAAATGCTCCACGCCATGCAACTTTTACTTTCCTCAATGCACACTTTCAGTAAGTAGAGAAAGTACTGTATATTGCACTCAAAAACTCAATACCGAGATTTCATCATAAATGCCCATTCTGAGAACCCCTAAATCCTCCAAAAACGTATATTTAAAGGTCCATGGGTGTCTGCCAATCGAGCTGCCGTGTGTGCGTGCGTGCGTGCGAGTGTGTGTGTGTGTGTGTGTGTGTGTGTGTGTGTGTGTGTGTGTGTGTGTGTGTGTGTGTGTGAACAGCATAAAACAAAAACGAGTGAGTGAGTGTATCGAGTTTAAGGGCCCGTCGACAACTTGGTCATTAGGGCCCCTAAAACACAAAAACGAAAAGTTGATGAAATACCAAACTTTGTATTGAAGTTCAGCGTCTTCCAAGGATGTGACACGAAAGTTTTGAAGAAAATCCCTTAGACTACACATTTCAATGAACTTCTTTCAAACATTTTGATTTTCTCAAAAATGTCTCTCACAATGTTCATTAAAATACCACACGTTTAAAAATTTTTATCTCAAACTGTGTATATTAAATATACTGGGAATGTCCTCATAAAACCTCTTCATTCTGAATCACTTTTATACAACATGAACCGTAACACATAGACAACTTTTATACAACATGAACCGTAACACATAGACAAAATTTTACTTAACTTACGTATACCTCGTTGAAACACGCAATTTATGTCAAATATGTTTTTGGCACAGTGAAGCCGTTTCCGACATATTCCAAATTCGTTTGAACTTTTAATGTACTATTCTCAAATAGGAAGTCGTTATTTATGTCCTGAACATGCAAAGATAGTGGGATTTCCAAGCCAACTCATGCGACCAGCACACTCCTATTCCTATTGTACCTCCAAGGAAATCGGTACTAAACACAATTTCTCCAAATGTTTATCCACACTTAAAGTAGATAAAAGAGTAAGCTTTTTGAGAACACCTTGTTGAAGAATGGAGTCAGAAAAAAACCATGTGAAGGTAACCGATTTTTTTTTCTATAGGTATTTCAGAAACGCGTATCCTGAACGTGACAATAGTTCTAATCGCACAAAAAAGAAAATGCGGTGCTGTGAAATCTCGATATCTATGCAATCGAAGTTAATGGTAAACACTATACGCAGTTATTCTGCTGGATCCTAAATGGAAATGTTTCTACCTTAGCGCCGAGTGTTAGTGCGCATTTGGAATGAACCCAGTGTCTGAAGGATCGCCCTGGGACAAGGGGGCGGCAAAAGAAAGTCTGGGGGCGGTTTATTTACATGCTGCTAGAGGGAATACATGGCTGCGGCTATGCCAGGATGATGCTCTGGAGTGCTGGCCAAACAAGAACCAATTTTACTTCGGCCCAGTCAGAATTATTATTATTATTATCAGTCAGGCGCGCGGTAATTAATTTCATCCATTTGTATGCCAACTATCGGCAGCATTATTCAAAACGTGCAGCTTCAATTATTAAATTATGCCTGTGTAATTACGCTCTTGTGTGCAAGCAAAGATACGCGTCGCTGACAGCTCAAATTCAAACTTTTCCACTCGGTTTTAATTTCCCTTATCACGCTCTAGGATCTCGGGTTCACAAACAGTTAGGTAATGCAATTCTTATCAAGACCAAGAAGAAGCTTTGGTTTATAGTGCACAATCACTGTTCAAAAACACATTCAATTAAAACAGGTCATTTTAAAAATAGTTTCCAATAATTGTTAGACTGTTTATGTCCATAATTTGCACTTTCATAGTTTACTTTGTTCATACTGGGTTTCTCTTAAATATTGCTACTGAGAGTCTTCCGCTGCCACGAATCTGTTGGTGCAGTAAGGACAGTAGAACGGTTGCACTGGTACACGAAGGCAACTATACAACTAAGACCATCTGTCCATAATCACAATAACTACGTGTACAGATAGCTTCCGAGCTAAAAGGCTACATATCCTCATAACTGAATAGCAGCAGAACATATTGTACAGGAAGAAGACTACGCAACTAAGACCACCTGGCCATAATAACGATGACTGTGCATAGTTCCCAATTCACAAAGGCCACATTTGTCAAAACCCAATAGCAACAAAACAGATGGTACAAGAAGACGACTATGCAATGAACACCATTTGTCCATAATCAAAACGACTTCGTGTGCATAGAGTACAACTAGTAATAGACATCGAGTTTCTGATAGTCTGTAGGGTGTAACGGATTAATTGGGGGGGGGGGGGGGAGCACGAACGGCAGTTTGAAGAGCCAAAAAGAGAGGGTGGCCGGCAAAAGATGGAACAGCTTGACATGACGTCAGAGACAAAAGCCGGTTGCCTGTGGGTTTCTACTGCGTGGTTAGTGTGTGGTTGGAAGTCTACCGTGAGATGTGACCAGGTGTGAGTCAGCCATCAGCAAGGGGAAGTAGAACCCGGGCACCAGTGCAAGTGGTTGGCACGGCGATCAGTCGGGGGGAATGCAGGACAGGCGCATAAGCCTAATCCTGCTAGTTACATGTAATTCGACTTGGTGCAAGTGGTTCCTTGGGCAAAGGAGCGGTATGGACTTCTGAGGTGATTGTGCCAGTTAAGGCGGGTAAGAGACGTCGCCTATGTGCAAAGGAGGCTTCGATGAGTGGCTGTGAAACCAGAGGACACCGTTGTACACTGTCGACCAGGGCGTGGCTATTCCAGGCTGAAAGTTCTCCGTACAGCCTATATCTTCTAGTGCCGACATCGGGATGAGTATCAGTTTAGTTAATAATACTTTGTAGGAGTGGGAAAACTCCAGAGGGACAGTTAACAAAGGGGAATTGCTCTGTATGAGGCCCTTAATCAGTAAACCGGAGAGCAACTCGGTATAGGTGGAGATTGTCACAGACTGTAAGCAAGATTTCAAGTTAGATAGTATTTTCTCCGTAACTGTCTTGATTTCAAATATAGGAAAATTTCTTGTTTTCTTTTTAAATTTTTCTTGTTAATATTTAACAGAGTTCATTATCAAATTTGTTGTTTCATTTTAATATTTATAGGTTACTATGTAACGGAGTCCATTTTTAAAATTATTGTTGTCTTTAATAATTGCTTGTTAATGTTTAACACTTTTCATTATAATAAATGTTATGTTATGCTGTAGTTTGTTGTGTTACTTGGTAGTATCCTGTCACGATCCTGCGGAATACGTTAGTAAGGAAAGGGAAAGGGAAAGGTAGTAGGTGTAAGTAAAACGCCAAAGGAGGCGTAACAAGGGGTATTTATAGGTTGTGTCTTCTGATATCGGTCTCCACCACTTTGAAAGGGGACATGTTACCTCCACTATCCTATCAGTTGAGGGAGGTGGCTATACCTATTCATAATTAACCAATAGTTGACAATACCAGTAAACGTACACTTAACACAAAGCGTGATACCCTGAAGTGTCAGTCAAGAAAATGAAAGCATGACGACATAAGGTACGTTACAAATGATATAGAATGTGGCGACCGCAAGATTTCTTTCTGTGCTGTCTGTACACTCAAAGAACAGCCAGTAGTTCCCAAATCGCAGACGCTACGTTTCTCAATAGCAACAAAACAGATGATACAGATAGACGATTATGCAAGTATCATGTGGCATACAGTGCATCAGGTTAACTAACCTTTACAGTAACCGACGCGAAGCTAAGCAAGTGAACAAACAGACATAGCAAAACAAAATCACCAACCCCTTTGCCGCCCTGTTTAATGAGGAATGCCCTTCGTAAACATTTTGTATATCCATGTAACTCGCTGAAATACTGATAGATATTGGACAGGAGCCTCACATTAGCCAGCACGAAGTATTTCAAAGTACACCCACACTCTTCTACCAACAAGATGAACATGAACGGGGGTAACAGACTAAGTATCTCAGTCTTTTTGTCCTGGGAACAAGTGTACCCTGCTTTGACCCATAAAGCAGATTAACTTATCTAGCTGAACTACAACATCCACAGGAAAGAATAAAACAACTTCACAGGTGCCCCACATTCAAGAGCCCCCGATTTCGAATATGTTTACCGTGAGTACCCGGATAAAGGATTTTTCCGGGACTTTCGCTTATCCTGAGAGGAGATCCATAGATCTTGGACTCATTTGAGCTTCATCTCTAACAGCGGCTCGTGAGTATGTAGCCAAAGTTCAGTCAAGACAGCCCCGAAAAATAGGAAACTGCTGCATAATAATGATTATGAATAATAATAATAATAATAATAATAATAATAATAATAATAATAATAATAATAATAATAATAATAATAATAATAATAATAATAATAATAATAATAATAATTAATAATAATAATAATAATAATAATAATAATAATAATAATAATAATAATAATAATAATAATAATAATAATAATAATAATAATAATAATAAATATTCTATCGGTTAATTTCTAATTAGTATTTTTGGAACCGTTTAGCTGAAACTGTTATTGCAAAATAACAATATGTTACAGTTTTAAGAACTGAGTGAAAGAGACAAAATTATATTTTAGGAAAGGCCCAAGAACTTACTCCATCGTCACTTAAAATAATAATGTTTTTGTGCTTATAGAAAACAATACCATTGTTAACGTTTTTAACTTTGAACGCTTGAAGCTTGAGGATCCAGAGACAAGAACAGTTAATTTGCATGTCGTTACAAGTGAGAGAAATTATTTTCCTTTTAAAATTCAGAAGGGAATTTCTTAAATACCAACAAAAGTACGTCTTACTTACTCGTACACCACTTGTGCAGAAACTCACTTACCTGCAAAAAGAAAACGAAAGATTAACTTCAAAGCTAATTAAGGTAATATTTACAATATGAAACATAATGCATCAGTACATTTACACATGAAGTTAACATTTAGTATTACTTAATTGAGGCCGTGTGCAAGTTAATCTGAAATAACCCTCCTCCACATCAGATGCATTTATAATCAACTTAACATTTCCTTTTTCATTTATGCCCGTTTGCTTTGCTTCTTTAACTCTAGTGGTCATATACCAGGTTTGAGAAGTCTTCATTTTTATTATTTTTTACGGCTTTTAAACACTAGGTAGCAGGTATTGGGGGTATAGCATTACACCTTAAAGTTTAACATTGAGATTTCACTGGAAGTACGTATTATTGTTTTGCTACCCCGGAAAAGAAATAATTTTTAGAAAACAATTGTTTACTTGTGTGTGTGTGTGGGGGGGGGGGGGAGTCTGAGAAAAACTAAAAAACGAAAAGTGGGCTACATAGAAAGGTTGAAGTTGGTATTTAAGTTCAATCTTCCAAGGATTCGACACGAAGATTTTCAAGTGAATCCCCTACTTTTACATGTAAAACCTTTCTATGCCTTTTCTTTTCTAAGAAATTCCTTAAATTGCTTAATTAATCATAATCAGAAGAACGATAAACATAGCGAAGGTGGTCGTGGTCTTTCCACCACTGTTTTGGTCTTCCTAGGTCCCTGTGACCAGTTGGAGCGTACTGGAATGATAATTTTGGGAGTCTAGTTATTTCCATTCTCATCAAATGATTTTTCCATTCTCGTTGGTATTCTTCTATCTCCTCAGTCAAGCTTGGTAGTGGTGTCCGTATTCCTGTGGTGGTCCAATCTAGTAACTCGTAACAGTGATCGCAAGAAACACATGTGGGTTACTTCAACTTTATGTGAATTTCTGTTATTTAAAATCCAAATTTCACTTCCGTGTCTGAGAGCGGCTTTTGATGTGATATTATGTAGTCTTAGTTTCATATCGGTCGTCATCTGCTTGCTAACATGTTTCCTTATCACCCCGTTTAGTTTATTATGTTTTAGTAATTTTGCATCAATATCACCATTGTGATCTACAAATGCGCTTCCTAGGTATGAGAAATCAGGTACTTTCTGTATAATTTTTACATCAATCTCGATCTTCACATCCTGTATATTTTTTCCCACACATTGCCACTGAAATAGAAATTTTATATTTGCTGGCGATTTTGAATAGTTGGTACGCTGTCATTTGCCATTAATTTTGATTAATTAATAGGCAATATATTAAAGATGTTTACTCTAATATGACGCACATTTTGAATCTTTTGAACCTATTCTGTGAAGTCCTCTTGGTTTGAAATTAATTTAGTTTACAAATCGTACAGAAACATACTAAAGAAACATTGTAGATTATTAAAAAGCACACTATTTATTTCAAGTAACGTTTCGGTGGCGTTAACAATTTCATAGATATTTAATGTAATTGGTTTCAAACAATTTGTTATTTTTATAGGATGTCACCTATAAAAAGTTAGTTATCGCGATGTCATTGAAGGAATGTGAAATTTCAAAGCCAGAGCATATAGCAACCCACTTAATAAATATGTCACCAACACTTCAGCCTCCCGTATTCCCTTGTCCCCACAGCGAAATTTAAATTAGATAACAATGTACTAAAATAATGTGGAATTGTTAAAAACAGAAGGGATAGTATTTGGAAGGAGAAATGGAAGGAATTACCAAAAGATATAATAATAATTATGTCAGCGGATACTAGAGAAGGAATTAGTAAGATGGGGAACTTCTAGGTAAAGTGAGGGTTAAATGTGTAAGAAGCTCAAAGATGGAGAAAAACATAGAAGACACAATAATGAAGGTTAGTTGAAGAGGCTCAACACCAGGAAGAAGTTAAAGTATGGAGAGTATAATTTACAAAGTCTTACGCTCTTAAATGTGCATCATTGATCAAGGATGTATTTTATGTAAGAAGAGAAATAAATGGCAAAAAGAAATGTGTAATTAAACTATATCTACATTATATTTTATAATATTAAATTAAAGGCAGTAGAGAGGATTATTCATGTGTAACACATATATTAGTTTGCTATGAGATACAATTACATTTAGTGGTATATTTATGCTTGCTGGCTTTGGAATAATTCTGGTTGAAGAAACACTGCCCTTTAGCAGAGAATTGAACCTTAAAACACCTGAGTTGAGAAGCAACTACACCATTTCCATCAATGATCATTTCCCGACTATAATTTCCACTTTTAATAACACAACGCATTACCTCGATGATTTTGACCGGTCCATAAACTATTCCTCAGCACGGTGCAAATGTGCATAGAACAAGTATACACAACAAGAACCATTTTCCATTGGCTAATCAGTGTTAGCCGAAAACAAGCCAAAAATAGAAATATACGAGCCAACATTAAAGCGACCGCAGAATAAACATAGCGCCCGTGGCATACAAAACCATTTAAAACACATTATCGCTAGCAATTACACATTAAGGCTGATGGTGCTTTGATCGCAAAACAAAGAGTTTCCGCTGTGATCCACATACCTTGGTGCAATCATAATTCAATTAGCTTTTGGGGAGCTTGCTAATCTAGTTTTGTGAAGAAAAATAAGCACTGATACATGCATTAAATGATTGAATAATAGCAATTATCACCAATCAAAATGAATGCGACCGCTAGATTATCTTCCCAACGGCCACCGCACACATCCGATAGTTATCTTTCTGTAGTGTTGATTAATTTTCCTCGCTAAATGCTGAGGGTGAAACAGAGTTAATCACGTGATTTATGGTGGAATAATACACGTTTATCTCACTGTAGGGCCAAACAATAGCTCATGCGGAATATGCTGATTCCACCTTGATGAGCCTCAGGATGAGTTCCAATCACATGATTTTCTCTGCACACGGCCGTTGATTTTTACTTTCTCTACTACGTACAGTAAGTAGGGGAAGTGTTGTATACTCCACTCAAAAATTCGATGTAGAAATTTTACAGGAAATACATGTTTTGAGGCCTACCGAACCAAAAAAGTACGTGGATTCACAGTATAGCACGTTTTGCATTCCATACAAAAAAAAAAAAAAAAAAAAAAAAAAAAAAAAATCGATATCAAGATTTCACCATATATACATGTTTTAAGGTCCCGATATACAAATTTAAGTAGGTATGTGTGTCTGAACAGTATATATACCGACTTTGGTATTTAAGTTCGAGATGTTCCAAAGACGCGACAGGATCTTCCCTTCAAGAAAATCGTGCACCCCAAACTACATTTTACATTGAAAAAGTTCGATACTTTTATGTTATTAAAATGGCTCTAACGATTTTTATTAAAATACCATATATGTAAAATATTTATATGACAACTGAAACGCATCTGGAAGTTCTCATAAGCTTTTATACCTGATAAGAAAAGAAAAAAAGGAAAGAAAAAAAAAAATCACTAGACGAAGAATGTATATCTCGTTAAAGCACACAATTTACGGCTCCTGCTCGAAAACTTTTTTTCTTGAGCCAGATGGCGTTATTGTCGAAGACGGCAATGAACGTTTCATGTCTTTAAATTATATCACAGAAGGCTTGAGTTGTAGTTGTAGTTTTGTTTTTTCAGGTTATCCAGCGGCTAAAGCAAGGCTATAGAGATGGCTCCTTCTATTATAGGACTTTGTGGTGTCGACGCTACGTCTGCATAAGGCATTAAGTACTTAAAAGTACTATTTGAATTGGTAAAACACAAAAGTACACCGTAATGATAATGCAAGAGAAGAGCAACAAAGGGAGCGCTATACAGTGAAAGGCATAAGTGATAACGCTGGAGCATAGACAACGATGCTCAGTTGTTAGTTTCGGAAAGCGCAGGGCTTTTTGACCCGGACCGTTCGCGGCAGTAGTACATTTCAGGGCTCAAGTTAAAGCATACGAGTTGTATAGTATATAATAGGGAGTTGCTATTGATTTTTCTCATGGTCATGAAAAGAATATGGAATTTCAAAGCAAACACATAGCGATCAGCTGTTCAAACATCTGCATATCAATTCAGCATTCTTGTACCTAAAACGAAATGTGTAATGAAAGTTTGCGTTGATTATTTATCGATTACCATTTATACACGAAGAGTGAGTAGATAAAATTATGTAAATGCAACACATTGGAATTTTTTTTCAAGCAAGGAAATTTCTACATAATGTGGTCCAAACTTATTTTGGATAATGGCGATAAAGGTATTTTCAGAGTTAAAACCTAACCTTGCGGCCCTACAGGGATCTTGTCCCACTGTTTGGGAAACACTACAGTAAATAGTTCTATACATATATTAATAACTGGAGGTATATTGTCACATTTATGTGCTTTTGTTAAGCAACAATGGCCGATTATCTACAAACAGGCTTAGAACATTCTTTAGAATAAGCGATATGGCGAACATAAATTTGATCTTTTGTGTGTATCATTGTGCACCCTGTTTTATGTGAATTAATTTTATTGTTTTCGCTTTACACAAATCTCTCTTCCAATCCTGCACAACAGCAGCGACTGCTTTATAAAAGTGCAGACCTTTTAGTGCTGTTTTCACCAGCTAAACAGAACATTCTTTTCATTTACCCCGGAAAATAAAAAATAAAGATCATAAGAGCATAGCTGGAAAGCTAGAGCACCGCCCAGGGGCGTTAAAACACTAGGTCGATATGTTACAAATGTAACCCACGTCTTTTTTAAAGAGATGACACGAAACGTGAGCGCTTCACCACAGAGGTCACTAAAGCTGGTCGTATTCAGGGGAACTGGGGAACAACCGGACATACGTACTCATTAACGCCTTATTTTGCTCGAACTTGTCGTAAGTAACACTACTATAAACATTCGGATAGCTGTAATTTAAAGCTTATAAGCACCTCTAAGAATAATAAGGAATTTAAAAACTGGTTTGTATGTTATGGTACGCAAAGTTTAACTTTGTAAAATAACTTGTAATCAACTGGATATGGCGGAGTTCTGTTCCACAGGAAGTCTTTTACATGTCAGTAAATATACTAAAATGGGGCTGTCCGTTTTAGGCACACTTAAAAACTATCGTTCTAGGCTGAGTTTGAAACCACGACCTTAGGGTCACTAGGCTAGCCTCTAACCCACTGAGCTTTATTCAGGTTCCCAGAACGCAGTTTATATCCAGTTTCAGGTGGAGCAATACTGGAACTGAAAGTACCGACAGATAATACGCCTGTTCTATTCTACACCAATGTGTATTTACAACTAGTACAATATACTTACAGATTCCGCTCGAGTTGCCACGACCTTCGCCAAAAGATAAATTAAATTTCTCAAAGAGGACTAAGAAAGCTAATGGGTTAGTTCATAAGAAGACACCAGAAAGGTGTTGGAAACGAAGGCAAGTAGTTCCAGCATATCCTTTACTTACATGGATGGATTTTAAATGTATTTGAATTTATCAGACAGGAAGTTACTTTATCTTTCTAAACAACGGGCGTTAGAGTTAATGGGCAGGCGGGGAGGATAACTTATCGGCCGCGTGGGAGCTTGGCTCAGCGGCGGAGACAATATATGGATGACGTATGCTAGATTCGCATTCTGCCTATTGTTTTTTTTTTTTTTTTTTTTTTTTTTTTTTCATTTTGAAGCGTTTTGAAAGCGAAAGTATTTCCAATCGAAACTGTATTTTAGAACTTAGGTGGCAAAAGCCCCATTTACAGGTAATGTTACTGATGTGACCGCCTCCGTAGCGCAATTGGTAGCACACTTGCCTCTGGCGCGGAGGATATTGACATCTGCGCACAACCGAAGTGTGGCACCCAGGGAGAGGACGACGAAGCAATACTAGCGGCTCGGGCACCAACTTCCAGGAGGGCCAGGGAATAGTATTCCAGTGCACACTCAACTATGCCATCTGTCCGCATTCGCCGGAATGAACCACGCTGCCAACCAAACCTGAAAGATGGCAAGGTCACCACCACCCAAACTCTTCACCTCGAAACTCATATCCCGTTCATCCCGGAGGCAATAGACAAAAGAGCAATGGCGGCATGGACGCGCATTAGGAACCACGAAAATGACGTGATCGCTAACATCGGCAAAGGCGAGCCGAAGCACCGCAAGCATACTAGGATAAAAATGTTCTAGAAGCGGCTCGGCTCGCCGACTAATGCGCGTCCACGCAACCTCGTCCCTAAGCCACATACATGTTCCGGCAGAGGCCCTCGCCTCGGAAAATATTCAGGAGCTGCCACCGCGGGACAGTGTATATAGTGTCAAAACTGTAAATAGTGTAGTGCGCTGGGACGCATATTTCTGGTGTGCCCAGTGAAGATGTGTGTATGTGTGTACGAGTGTGTGTGTGGGTGAATGCGTGCGTGTATGTGTCTGTATATAATTTGTAAATATGTACATATGTATATATAACCCAAAGACGAAACAGACAAAAGACAAAAGAAAACTATTCTTCGTGACCTACAGATGGTCACCGTATGGGTTTTTGTATATAGCGAAAACTGTAAATATGAACAAAGTCAACTGTAAATCAATGTAAATATAGCCTGTAAGCCGGGCCCAATGTACCGGCACCAGGCCAATACTTTTACAATAAATAACTTGAACTTGAACTTGAAGGGAAATGTGAAATGAAGGGAAAGGAAGCCGTGAAGAAGAAAATATTAATGTATTCGCCTAAGTGGCATGGGGAAACCACGGAATCACCCATGTCGCAGTGCGCGGCCACGGGGATCGAACCCGCGACCTTCCGAATGTGGGCCGCAGACGTTACCACCTGAGCCATTCCGCTCGGTGAGGATAATCAATTATTTGGATAGAAAAGAATGACCATTCCCCAGCTGGGAATTGAACCCAAAACCCCTTGCACAGCAGAAAGCTGCTCTGCTGACTGAGCATGTGTCGTATAATATAAATGGACAGCAAAGTCCCTTTATATTTTCTACCAAACCTATCTTCCGAGTATATCATGCAAAGAAGTTTAACTATTTTCGACAATGTGTTAGTAGCGTAAATACTGCAATGATTTTGCGAGCCAGGACTACAAATTTAGCGGTTTTACCACAAGATCTAGCGGTTTTGGCTACTAGCTTACAGCAAGAATATTTTATCCTGCCTCGCTGGAATAATTGAGACTTTTAGGGTACTGTTAAAGTTACGCCTGTTCATTTGCAGTCTTTATATCGGGCAAAATAACGAAATATGAAGTGTTATATTCGCATAATTTTGTATACTCACCTACCAAAAAATATTTTCACAAGGCGTATTATTGTAATTACTTCTTATTAATACAGATAAACTTTAATTCACCTTTACACTTTTCGTGGTACAATGTAGCTCGTAATAGGTGAAGCGAGAAACAAAATTTTAAAGTGTATGGCTTTGTGTTAACTTTAAAATTCGGAGCGCTTTGCATGAACACGAGAGAGAGAGAGAGAGAGAGAGAGAGAGAGAGAGCAAGAGAGAGAGAGAGAGAGAGAGAGCAAGAGAGAGAGAAACAGAGAGAATGAAATCCGATGTATTACGTTACATTCGAATTTCTACAACAAACCTCAGTTTGAAAAACGTATGTGGAGTCGCCCGCTTAAGCCTGTTCCCATTGTACCTATAAGTAAATTTTAAGTGTGTGTTTGTGCATTCCTTATAATCTTCTACACCGTAGCACAGACTTCAACCAAACATGGCACAGATAACCTTTAACACAAGGCGAAAATGACTGTCTAGCTTAGAATTGGAAATTACATCCTGTTTCACAAATTATTTATTTGATGTAATTGCTACAAAAGCTTGTAAGATCACCTACATCTTTGTCAAGGTAATCCTAGTTCAAACATTCATAATTACTTAAGTTTTCACAGCCTCACAAAATAGCAAACGGCGAATTCATGTAACACCCGTTAATCTCTTCTCTAACATTAATCATTCAGTAATAACTGAATTGGATGTGGTCTTTCTTTTGTTATGACTTTCTTGCGTTTTCCTAATAGTTTTATGGATGTCGGTTAGCGAGAATAAGCATTGGTTGTATTGACTTCGAATGCGACAAAGTGGAAGTCACTGAGCGGCACCGACGAGAAATCAGCATCAGAAAATGTGGTATTTATGGTGAGTTTGCATAGTGCTTTCTCGGCATTTTTATTATATATGCCTTTTTGGCTTTATAGTGTCCTGAGAGCTTCAATAAGCTCTTTGTAGTCGCACGCATGCCGTAACGGTATCCTCATCACATTGTCGTTTAGACACCCTGAATACACAATAGTATCTAACCGACTTGACAACCGCAGGTGCTCTTGCCATGAGTATACTGAGAGGAGCCTCTATTGTATTCATGTCATTAGCAGTAGAAGAAGGTTAAGGGACGGTTTTACAACTACTTGGAATGTGGGCGTTAAGGGATGGCTACTAGAGTATGTTTACTCAACCCGTGTGCAGGTCGGCCCTTCCTTTGAGGAACCGTCATAATGGTTTTACAACACGGTCCCTTCCTCTTGAGCCCTCTCAGGCAGAGTTATGACATCTTAACATGAACCTTTGTAGCTATGAAACAGAAAAGAACTGGAATTCAGAATTTTGGCAACTGAGACTCCACATGTAACTGTCACTTCCTTATAATCAGGGCTGCTATTGGTCTTGAAGGACAGGGACAGAGGTTTGCCATTTCTGAAGGCGGGAGATGGGTTTATGAGAGTCATTAGAAGTGGGTAGCGCACATTTCCTTTGTGGAGCAACTTCACATTCATTGTCAAACAGACTTTACTATAAGTGTGTTGTCTAATACTTTTAAATGCCTCCAAAGAAACCTAAGGCTATTGAACAAGTGGAACTAAGGCTAAATGTTGTATGGATAAACTATCAAACCACGGGCGATGCCAGGTAATTAATACCATTAATCTTATTCGTATAAATTTCTATAGGGTGGCAGAAAATTTTTTTAAAAATATTTTTAAGGGTGCTGAGATCTCAAGAGGAAGTTGAGTAAACTAACACCACATTACACCACTATAAATTCTGTTGTACAGCTGTTGAATGAATAGCGACTAAATTTGAGTTGGCTTATACTTGGTGTTCCGACAAATAATGAGTATAAAATAAAGCCAACGCTTAGTTAAAGTTGCGAAAAACCGAAATAAGGGATACCCAGCTACTTAACTCAAAATGTTGTAACTCATACTTCACGTGTGCTTTCATTGTGTGGTATATTAGTTGTTCAGCGGTGCTTTTGCAAAGGTGTTTTCTCGAGCTTTTTTATTTTATTTACTTTTTGTCGTTTATGGTATACCCTAAGAGTTTCAATTAACTACTTGAATAACTGCATTAAGTAACATTTTTAAAAGTTTTCTAAACAGAGCTATTGGCAGGTCAAACTTAGCCTAAACTAAACGTTGTAGGTGTACATCTCAAACTGCGGGGAAACGCCGGATATTCCAGCAAGTATAAACAGGAAATCTATAAAAGTTTATCTTTTTAATGTTAAGTGTAAGCGTTTTAAGAATGATTTCTATAAGAATGAATTGAGAAAGTCATGTGAGTGCACACAGTTTCTTTCTTTAACCTGGGCTGATTTTAATATATTTTAAGTTGACCATTCCATAATGCAGCACTTAAAGGTCACTGTAATGGAGCTCATTATATCCACCTCTTCATAACGATCGTGCTATCCGGTAATCAAAGTTGCACCTCTTCACAACAACACTGTTACCCACCAATCAAAGTTGCACCTCTTCACAACAACACTGCTAACCACCAATCAAAGTTGCACCTCTTCACAACAACACTGCTAACCACCAATCAAAGTTGCACCTCTTCACAACAACACTGTTACCCACCAATCAAAGTTGCACCTCTTCACAACAACACTGCTAACCACCAATCAAAGTTGCACCTCTTCACAACGACACTGATAACCACCAATCAAAGTTGCACCTGTTCACAACGACACTGCTAATCACCAATCAAAGTTGCACCTCTTCACAACGTCACTGCTAACCACCAATCAAAATTACACCTGCTCATAACGACAATGCTAACCTGCAATCACAGGTGCACCTATTCACGACACTGATAACCGCAAATCAAAGGTGTACCAGTTCACGACACTACTAACCACTAATCAAAATTGCACATGTTCACAACGACAATACTAACCACCAATAAAAGGTGCACTAGTTCACAACCGCACTGCGAACCACCAATCAAGGTTTCACCTGTTGACAACGACACTGCTAATCTGCAATCAAAAGATTCGCATGTAGCAATCAATACTTCGCCGCCTAAGCACATTCCCACCCAGCTGAAAACGAAACTATCAATTCCCGTATATGATATAATGCCACTCTATTTAATAATCAGTGTAAACTTACAAATAACATTCTAATAAATTCAACTTCTCTTCTTGTTTTTTAAAAGTAAGCTTTTTAAAAGTTACTATATATCATTGTGTCAAGGCCAACATAATAGTTGAAGGCACAACTATCGATTCTCGTGTACAATTGAATAAGAAACACATGATTAAAATGTCGGATACCAGTGACTATAACCTGTAGGGTAGAATATTAAAGTAACTTCATAAATGCTTTAAACTTCACTCGTGGTTGAGCAACAGTAGCTGTATGAAACTTGAGTATAATATCAATTATGTTCTCGCAATATACTATAAAAGCATGCTAGTCATCTACAAGAGAGAACACTTCGCCCAGATAATAAGGACGTTAGTTTATCTCAAACCTATGTAGGTTTTTCAGGAGTGAAGGGTCAGGATATAGAGTTTCGAGTTTTAGGTTCCCAAGAGAAGTTCTTGCCTTGTCGTTTTGATCTCCGTTACTCCATCTTCAATTGTACTGCAAACAACACCATCTCTTGTTTACTGATTATCCTTTCATTGTTTGCTTTCCTTTTCTAAACGAAATGTTGTTTTTTATTATTTATTATTATTCTCGTTCAGCACAGTGGGATTAACGCCCCTGGGTTGGTGATGGATTGGCTAGGAATTTGATGGGCGAGTTTTCCAAATAATAATTTTTATTGCTTGCTGAGCCTACATCCATCACAATCATGTCTCCCTGCAGGTCAGCAAACACAAATCTGATTGGGAACTGTCGGCTTTTGTTCTCGGCTACATGCCAGAAGGAAAAAGAGGAAAACATTTGACTACTGTGAAATACGCCGATTTTAACGATAAATTCGTTTATAGGAAACATAATCATCATCACCACGAGTACCATCATCACGATCCATCAATTTACTTATTACTCTTCTTGCCCCACCGGTCGGATGTTTCCTCTACAAGCTAACACCCAAATTCAATATGGCTAGGCTCTCATGAAAGTGTGCCACACTTTTAAATGGGTTACTCACAAACTGTACTTCATGAATCTCCTTCCACAACTGATAGAGGTAATTACTTTTGCACCGACACTGCAACAGAAAAGTCCCCTGTTCCAGAATCATCAGGTCTGGAGTCTATATACCGGGTAGATAAACCAGTTATAATTCTCGCTATTTGGAATACGATTTGTGTCTCACGTTTTCGTCTCAGACCATTTCCTACGGAGATATTTTAGTTTTGTCGAAAACGAGCTGGCAACACTGGAGATTGTGTGGGTGTCACTTTCACTAGGTCAGTACATATACAAACACCGCAGCATGGTGTCTCGTGAACGTAAACAAATAACATGCCGGGTCCTTCCATGTTTAGGCCAATCGGAATACTTCCCAAAACTTTATACCTACCATCCTGCAAGCGACTGACCAGAAACCGGTTTAATTCCCGCAACGTTATTGAGCTACTTCATCTGTGAAGAAGCTGCTTGAAATATTACTTCAATTCTTTTAAGTGATTAATTACTTCGAAACCCTTGGGATATCCCAAAATTACTATCAAAGTAATGTGAGAAATAAGTTACACTACACATCTGACACGTAACAAATTATTGTCTTCGTACATTCTTGTGGAATTACGCATCCAATTTGGAACAAAAACCATTTCTTTTTTCGAAGTAGGGTGATCAGAGAACGAAATACCATTATACATTTTTGTTTGTAATGTTTCTATGAAGCACATATTAGAAGGAACGTAACAACTTCACTTCCACCCTGTTTAGGACACGAGGTACACAACGGAGAGGCTCACCTGGCACACTACAACCTACGGGAAACCTTTCGCAGCTACCACACTTCTTAGAGGAAGGTATGAATATTTTAAAAATGGCTGACTCTACAAAAATGTATTTCATAAAAATGATATGCATTAACGGTCTATATATTTTTGCAGTAAGATGTCTATTTGTTATGGCTTATCAGTTATGCACAAGTCATTCGGAATAAAAAGGACCTCAGAGGCTCTTTCCAGAATATTCAGGAATAAAGATTTCATTCGTCATGAAAATATCTTAAACATATGGCATTTTAATTGAAATCGTTAGTCAGTTTTTAAAAAACTAAAATTTGAGAAATGTCCATATAAAGTATACTTTGAAGCAGGGAGATCATCTTGAAAATCTTCATGTCGCATCCTTAAAAGTTTTTGAAATTACGTACCATGTTTGCTATTTAACGGACTATATATTATCTGTCTACGTCACGTACATACACATGGATCATTTTCTAATTTTTCTTTTTTTATCTGGACTCGGGGTTTCTCAAAACCGAGAAATCCCGATATCGAACTTTTGGATAAAGCGCAACACCTTCTTTATCTATTACGTACATCCATAAAAAATCATCGAGCACATTAGAAAAGTAGAATATGTCTAAGTCCTACGTCGTGTTGCAGTACGGTTTACACAGTCGCTATTTCCAACATACAGTTGTGTTTATCGACACAGACTCTGTCTTGGATCAGCACTCGATTTGTATTTGCGAGCATGTATAAATCCTAATGCGCTTTATCATTTTTATGTCTGTGCGTGGTAGAAAAAGTCATTTACAAGGCACACGCATACGAACAAGCGTAAGTATACACACACATCCACGCGCGCGCGCGCACACACACACACACACAAACACACAAAAATTATTTTTTATTTAGGACGACTCAAAACATATAGTTGCGACAATCCACTTATTAAAGTTTTCGGAGGAACGCAAAACTTCCGTTACTTACCATACATAAACACTGGAGAAAGTAAAAAACAAGGACACTGTCAACTTTACCCTACGTGACCAGAGGGTTTGGGAAATTCATGGAGAGCTATTACATAATATGTACGTCGCATACGAATTGTAATAACTGCTGTGAAAAAGAAAATCTCCCCTGCCATAACCACATCTCTATTACACGCTATAGTAAGAGGATCCTTTGTACAAGTCCTTGCGGTTATTGAGTTCTGTGGTTCAGTGTCAGCATGGCGATGGA
Organism: Tenodera sinensis; assembly: GCA_030765045.1. Lineage (NCBI taxonomy): Eukaryota > Metazoa > Arthropoda > Insecta > Mantodea > Mantidae > Tenodera > Tenodera sinensis. The sequence continues at coordinate 203,807,345 of CM060961.1, forward strand.
AGGGAGGGAGGGAGACTTGCTAAGTTTTAAAAGGTTCAATGCGCACTCTAAAGCCCTCTCTACCGCGCGTTTAATACCATCTGCTCTTTTTAGAGGCATCCTGAAAAGCCGCACATTTTGCGAACTCCATTTTCAATTTAGAAAGAGTTTCTAAATGTAATTCCATGGAGAAGGACTGCACTGTTTTAACTTCCTGCGGCACGAGAGCCATTTCCGGCTGCTCGTGTTTCCATTAAATGCTATGGGAACTGTGTTCGATACCGGGGACTGGAATGTTTTGAAATTCGATGCACTGAAAGCTAAAGTGCAATGACAAACCTAACACCCACCGAGAGCATCGAATTTTGCTTCCAACATAATTATCTCTTTCACACTGTTCTATTAATATTTCCTTTCGAATAGAATTATATGTTTTACTCTACCATGGATCTGCAGTGAGACTCGAATTCTGAGGTCCCAGGTTCAATTCCTGCTCACCACATACTGCGCACACATTGGGTTGTGTGTAGCTTATCTGGGTCCTGGAGGAATGCCGAGCTGGTTTATCTTCTACCAGCTTTCCCTTTCATTCATTTCCTTTTCTTCTCATGTTTCAGGATTGGATCTAGCTTTCACGGCGTGAGGCAGAGCCGGAAAGACGGAGTGAATGCTTACTCCAAGGAGAGTATTCTCCGTAGACAGCAGAAGCTGCTTGGTTACAAGGGTCGTTCATTACCTACCTAGGCAGCTCCAATACGGAGTTGGTCTTCGAGCCAAGGAATGCTAGGGACTTGTGCGCGTCTCTGTGGTGTGCCTATAGCCTTTTGGGACTCCAGGTCGCGTTGCGTGGTCTACTCATTTTCTTTGTGCTAGTGTTTAATGTCAACTTTTACCACATGCGCCACCGCAAGCGTGACACTGATGATACATGGAATGAAGATGGAGCACCGATGGAGCGAGATGGAGGAAGAAACCGCAGAACCCGGAAGAAACCTGCGCTGCTTTGTCCACCACAAACTCCACATGCGCCTAGGATCGAACCCGGGCCACTTTGGTGAGAGGCGAATGGTCTAACCACTTGGCCATGGCGCGGCTGCTTTCTTCTCCGTTGTATGTCCTACATCTCTCCCACATCTATGTGATGTTGATGTTATTAATTGAAGATACCACCGAGCGGGATGGCTCAGGCGGTAACGTCTGTGGCCCGCATTCGGGAGGTCGCGGGTTCGATCCCCGTGGCCGTGCACTCTGACATGGGTTTTTCCGTGGATTCTCCGTGTCACTTAGGCGGATTCGGGGGTACATTATTTCATACCACAGTTTCCTTTCCCTCATTTCCCTTTCATTCCATTTTCCTTATATTTCAGGTGTACTTTCAGGCGTTTAGTGTTGGCAGTATCGGATAGATGGCACGGATGACTGCGCATGGTAACTGTTGTTTCCGGCGCTGGGTGTCGTTTGGCTGGCCTTGTTCCCCGTTGGGGGGGGGGGGGGGGACGACGCTCAGAACGAAACCGGAACGGTGATGTGATGGCTGCGTAGCGGGGCCTGGTGCCGGGATGGAGAGATCTCTTGTTAGGGACTTCTGCGCGTCTCTAAGGCCTGTCTCGCTACGACACTACGTGACACCTTCGGTTCCCTCATTTCATCCCTACCTCCTGGGGGCTGGTAGCCACAATAGATCTGTGTAGGTCAAAGTGAGCGAGGTTTACCGCTTGTGTCTGTATCCTTTACCTTTTAATTGAAGATATATCCCGTATCTTCTCTATTAAATGATTATATACCTTCTCAACTCTGTAGTCCCGGGGGTCTTTAAAATAGGAAGGAAAAAAAAAGCCCCTACCTACAGCCAACGAGTGGTTTGTAAAGTCAAAAACCCCGATATTATCACAGAAGTTAAAGGAGAATATACAAATGAAACAATAAAGATGTGCAAATATAATTTCTACCCATTACACCTTAAAATCGTAGAGTTCTAAGGGCCCATGATATTCTCCATAGTCGGATGAAAAATCACCTACTGTTTCCTCCTGGTAAGCAAGAGTATGAATTTTCAAGGCCATCATATAGCAACCAGGTCTTAACTATGTCTTAAGCCTACCGTATTCCCCTATTGCCATTACCTATACCTATAAGAAAATATGTAATAAAACCAAAGTTTATCCCGATTAACATGAAGGGGGTACAAGAATAAGTTTTTTTTTTTTTACTCGCGGGACATCAATAATGTATTTTCGATGAAATTTCGTGTGAGATTTTTGGGTGAAATGCAACGCTTACTCTACTTGCTACACGTACAAAGAGCGTCGAAGACAATCTTGGGCGGATTTTGAATCGTTTTCTGGGGTACTATGTGCTTTACCGCTTCACTGGACGGTCATCAAGTTTGCCCCTGATTTTAACCCCTTAAAAGGCGTGTCTGTGCTAACCGACAAGATATGGCTACCAATCATGATAAAAGATTTGTATGACAAACGGAGTTCACTCATTCTACCTCTTTTTCTTTTAGTCAATACAGTACAGAGCCTTAACACATATTTGGTTTCTACGCCATTTTGTAAACTTTGTTGTGGTTATTGGCGTAATTATTTTTCAGAAGGAGTGGCGCACCCTTGCACTGTGGCCCACAGCAACCTGTGAAATGGCCATGGCTTCGCACAACGATAAATAATGTGACATAGATGAGAGGTTCAATGAGATTTTCTTTGGCGCTCTTTGTACGTAGTGGACAAACTCATAAGCTTTTGTAAAAATAATTGGAAAGCAAACCACATGGATATAATATGATCTTTTTTAAAAATGTTCCTCTTTAGCGAGGCACAATTACAAAACTCCATGATTTGAGCGCTGTCAAGGGAGAAAAGACTGCGCTGTTTTAAGACTAGGTTCACAGCATATCGAACTGTCGATACTCTGCTTGATTGCATTTCTGCTGTTGACATGTTGAAGATTACACTGTAAATGCAGAGAAGGCGATAACACCTGTTCATGAAATGTGAAATTCGGCACCTTACTGACTGCAGTTGTATTCAAATTTCAATCTCTGATTAACATTATTTTCAGAATATTAACAAGATTGGATTCCAATAATTGAAATAGCGTTATTATTGTGGAACTTCACCTACACATTTTAAAACATGATATGCTACATTCACATGATTTTCTCTACCCACTACGCTTTATGTTTATTTGGCTCTCACAAACCAGTTTCAACTTTCATTACAATGTAGTTGTGTGAGACGAGGCAAAAAGGAAATCCAATCGACTGTCAGATATTTAAAAACCGGCCTAGAAATCCCACAATTCTTCCACGAAATCACAAAAAACAACTGAATAGCGACAGCCTTTAACAAAATGACAGGAGTACTAAAAAACGCAAACCCATAACTACTATATATGCCACAACTTATTTGAAATAAATCGTGTTTTTTAACGTGTCTACATTTTTGGTGTAGTATGTTTTTGCCTATCTTCACCATTTATACAAAACTATGCACAATTCCTTTGAATGAAGAGGACTACAATGCCCTTTCATTAGGTTAGATTAAATAGGATTGAGCTCAGCGAGTTTATAAGTAGCCATAGAAGCCCTGAACATAGAACATGTCAATAGAAATATATAGCAAAACACACATTTTATACATGCAATATGAGGAAAAAATGTGTAGCAGGGATCATTCAGAAACAAAACCAAATCTTCGCTGTAGATGGGTCTCTAATGACCTGTCGACGGGCCCTTAAACCCTACTCACTCACTCACCCGCTGTAGATAACCACTAACAATGTGTATTTACAATGTCAAAATTTAGCTTTGTTTTAAACTTTCACTAGGCTTTTCCTGCCACATCCCATTATTTGTTATTTAATTAGCAATGCAACGCATCTATCGTTAGTAGTTTGATATACCTACAAATTTAAGCAACTTTCTCGCAGTCATTCCTTTTCTGAATCTGGTGCATTCAGAAAATGTAATATACGCATTTTATTATCGTATAAATATCTAAACCAAATAATGTTTTCAGCAAAATCGACACAGACATTTTTGAGGTAATCGAATATTTTAAGAAGTTGTGTAGATAAAAATCATAGGGTCGCATCAATGTAAGATTCTGAACCCAAATACTAATCTTGATAGCTATCGGACGTTTCGTCTTTGGGTTGTGGTGTTCAAAGACGTGCTAACACAGGATTGCTTTTTTCTAAAATGCTCTTTTGGGGGTTCAAGGAGCCTCAAAATATTTTTCCAGTGGAATCTCAACATAAAATTTTGGGATGACATACAGTACTTCCTCTATTTAGGGTAAAAATAGTGCAGAAAAAGCAAAAAAATGAGCGTTTTGCATGAAATATGATCCCAATTGCGCTCCAAGTAGGCACTTTTTTATTTGATAAAATGGAATATTAGTGAGCTAATATTATATTACGCAATTGCTTTATAATGTTACATTTTCTGGCTTGCACTCTGTTCCAAATTTTTAACAATGCAAGAATGGATGTGACATTATAATCGAGTTTCATGCGCTGCTTTGTATCCCAGCATTACATAATGCAATTAATTAAATGTATTCAGTAGTATATATTTGGATTACAGCGGAAAACAAAAGCTTGTCTGTAACTACAGACAAAAAATCAGATTTATTTTTAATCTATACATACATATAATGAAGCCGTACTTGAAAGACTTCTGGTCATGTTGGATTTTGGTTGAATAATTAATACTCATGTTGGATGACCTATAAGCCAAAAATAATTATTCTGCATCTATTGCATCTGTTTGCATCTATTACATTTTTACGCAAGAATGACCAAAGCTATAGTTATGAAACCTGTTATATAAATGCTTTAGAGTCTTAGGGGTTCTAATGGAGTGAAAAAAAAGAATAAAACAACAGGAATTTGATGTTGAACTCACATGAACTTCTCTACCCTTGTACAAACTAGTCTTACAAATGTTTATTCGTCTATCTAGTCCATTTAAATCGACATAAACATTTACAGAAATTGTCATATTCTTAACTTCCTTGCAGAATAATTAATAGAATACGGGGGTACAGTATGTTTTAAACCATAGTTAAATCTTTCGAGAGCTGGTCGCTATGTGATGGCCTTAACATTATGTTGTCTCGGCGGGGCCAAGAAATAAAGAAAATACCAATAATTTATTCATATTTGAGAGAAATACAGCTATTGGGAAATGTAAACAAATAACAAGGAATGTCTCGGAAATGGTTCATTCCATAACAAACTGCATGTGGTATAAACTGCGTGTTTTAAGAAGGTCTACGTTTTTCGTGCAGTAAGATTTCGTGTATATCTTACAGTTTACCACTTATGGAAAAGCCCTTCAGAATGAAGAGGACTTCTGAGAATATTTCTAGAAAATTCGAGATATATATTTTACGTGGCATGAAATATCTTAAAACATGTGGTATTTTAATCAAAATAGTTAGAGCCAGTTTTGATTAAATCAACATTTGCAAATATATTTCATATCTGTTGTGAGGGATTTTCTTCAAAAGTTTCGTGTCGCATCCTTGGAAAACGCTGAAGTCATATATCAACTTTTCGTTTTTGAGTTATGTTGTTGGCAGGCAGGTAAAATAAATCCGCTACCGAAGTTAACTAATTCTTCTTTCACACAGGCCGCGTGTAGTAAAAATTCAAGACGGCATCTGACATTTGAACCACGGGTCTTCGGCTAATCGTGCTGCTCAGTCTAGGTGACTGAGATACCATGGGAAAACATTAGTATTGCATTAATCCCCTGAGTGACCAACTAAAGTCGCTGTTAACTAACGATAGTCGCCTAGGTCTTTGAGGCACGGATTCGTTAACCGAAGGTCAATATCCCCCCCCCCTCCCTAAAGTAAGGAATGTAGCGTTTGCTTCCGAACCATTATTTCATTTCTTGAATCATCAGCAGGCATAGGAATTTCTAAGCAATAAAGGCAGGACAGAAGGAAACCAATTGAACTGTCACTACATTATAATGAGGGACGTTGCAGTGAAACCAACAAACACTCCTGGCGTTTGCAGACAGCACTCAAAATGGTTTTTACCTGCCTGCCAGTGATCCTTAGCGGCGTTGTTTACTTTAAAATAAATTGATAATGATAGTGGTTTGAGTGTAGATAGCTTTAAGACAACTGCTTGAGAATTCCTAGTTCACCACTGACTACTACTCCACTGTTTGTGTCCTTAAATCTTTGACCAGTTTCAATCAAACTTGAAAAGCGTTCATAACTTTTGTTTAAACTCTTTATGCAGGCCATAACGCTCTGTCTGGATCCGTTAGCTGATCCGCAGAAACGAACGCACCTAAAAACCAGCAAAAGCGCGCATGTGTTATCTAGTTGCCAGGCTAACAACATGCCACGCATGTTTCCACGTGCAAATGACAAGTTTTGTGATAAAGTTACAATTTTGTCGACTTTCTCTTTTCTACCCCCGTCTCCCTTTCTTAAACGAGAATGTAAAGGCTGATGTTTTAACGTCAGATGCATCCTAACGAGGGACAAAGACACAACAGTTTAAAAAGCTGATTGTATAAGCATGCATATGGTGAACGTATGATGAGCTCCATGAAACCAAACGGGCCAGCGCAAATGCACCAATTTATCCACCACCATGTTTCCTAAAAACATTCATTTTATGTTTATTACGTGTTTAAATATGCAGGTCGTTTCATAATGACCTTTTAAAAGGCTGATGCTAAGGTGAAAACCTATTTCGTGGCTTCATTTGTATAGACCTCTTTTACTTCTATGGACATATCGGGGCTTCAATTCTAGAAACAACTCGAACTCTAACTCTTTGCGGTTGCTTTTTATCCTGCTAACATACTCGTTCTCACATAAAATTAGTAAAATTCAATAACAAAATCTGAGTCAATGAGCTACGTTATACAAGAAAGTGGAGCACCTTACTTATTGCGTTCTAAGTAACAATTGTGGCTACCAACCCCAGGAAGAATGAAGTGAAGGAACCACAGGACATTACAGGCTGTAGGTACACAGGCCATTGAGACGCACAGTTCCGGGGTCGAAGACGGTCCCACTGCTGGAACTATATATATATATATATATATATATATATATATATATATATATAGAGAGAGAGAGAGAGAGAGAGAGAGAGAGAGAGAGAGTGATGAACGACTCTGTGACCAAGAATAGTGCCCATAGGAGGTACTTTTAACTATAAGTAAGTATCCGCGCCGTCTTTTCGGCACCACCATACTCCACGAAACCTAGAAGCATGCCTGAAAATGAGAAGGAAAAGAAATGAAAGCGAAATGGTGAAAAGTAAGTCCTGGTAGATGAGAAACCAACCCAGATATATTTAATATCCTTATTTACTATTAATGTAAGTGAAAGGCAAATTAAATGTAAGGCATACATCTAGCGGCTAAGAAAAACCTCGAAAAATCCAAGATCAGAGTGGAGAATTCGATGGGAGTCGATCTCGCCACCTCCCAAACGCGAGCTTACATGTTACCGAGGAGCCATCTCGTTCTGTCAGCTAACAAGTTAGTTGTTTCTTAAGTCGTATGGTCGTATGGTGTGGTCAGCTCCAGAGGTGACCGCACAGATTCAAGGGGTATATAAATGAACCAGGGAAAAAAGCGCTAAACTTAACTTAAGACTATTACCTTACACATCAGATTTATGTTTACGCAGACTCACCCTCAGTACCATACGAGGCGTGACAATAAAGAAAGCGGATTAATTCAAGCTCTAACATCTCAACCGTTTAATGTAATCCCTTCTCCGTTACTTACACTGCTCTATGCCATTTTCCACTGCTTGAAGCAGCGCTGCACATCGTCTTGTTCTATGGAGTTCAACAGTTCCGTCGCTCATGGTGTAACTACATCCATGGACTCGAACCTGTTTCCTTTGAGTGTGGACTTGACTTTCGGGGAGAGAAAAAAGTCGTTCGACGGTAGGTTGCGGAAAATAAAACTAAAACTAAACCCCGGCGCGACAGCCCACAAGGGGCCAAGGCCTACCGCCCAGCCGCTGCGTCCCCCACCTCTGCCCACTACAGGCGTCATTGTTGAGGTGCAGTATTGGAGGGTTGCGGTAAATAGTGGATGCGAAAGTTACAGAATGATTGCCGATATTTTAAAAATTACGCAAAAGTAAGTTGCAAAAATATAATTAACAGAACGTAAACGAGGACAGAATTGACTTGATACCACAAACTGGTTGTCCAAACGCATTTACTGAGAGGAAACAAATAGGAGTGTGAAAAAATATCGTAAATTAAGTGCCCCCAAACTGTGTGCCGGAGTAGGTTATATTATTGGCAAGAAAGTAGCCCCCCAAATGATTAGAATGTACTGAAGAGAAAGATATTCCATTGTCTTGTGGCCAAGAAGAAGCCTTATGTAAATGACAAGAACAGAAGGAAAAGGCTAAAATTTGCAAAGGAGTTCATTTATAAGTGACAAAACTTGTGGGAGAGCATTATTTTTGCAGATGAAAGCAAATTAAATGATTTTGAATCGGATGAAAGAACAATAGTCTGAGGAAACCTAATACGGAAATGGAAAGAAAAAAAATCTTCGACCTACTGTAAAACATTGTGATGAAAGTGTGATGGTCTGGGGTTGCATGGCAGCGTCTGGGGTAGGAGAATTGGTTTTCATTGAGGGAAAAATGGATAAAATGAAATACTTGAACCTTCTGAAGGAAGGAATGCAGAGAAAATTGGTATCAGTGCTAGTTTTAAGTTCTATGAAGATAATGATCCCAAACATAATTTCAGGGTTGTTGTTTTTTTTTTTTTTTTTAATTAACGTCCTCCAACATTGCGTCATATCGGACGAATGAATGAAATGAAATGGGTGAAATGATGCTCAAATGAGCCCGAGGTCCATGGAGCTTTAAGTTACCCGACATTCGTCTTCTCAGGGTAGGGAAAACCTCGGAAAAAAACCTTACCCGGATAACTTACCCTAAGCGAGATTCGAACTCGCGACCTCTTGAACGTGAGGCAGACACGCTAACCATCACGCTACAGAGGCGGGCATTTCGGGGTTGTAAAGGTATGGCTAGTCTACGACTATTCACACATACACAATCACCGGAGTTAAACTCAAGTGAGAATTGATGGGATGTATTGGATACTACAGTCCATAGTCATCCAATATCTTCAAAGGAGCATTTGAAAAAGAGATTTAGCGAAGAGTGACCAAAATTTCAGCTGCATATATTACTAACCTTGTAAGTAGTATGCCCAATCGTCTGAGAGAGGTCATAAAACAAAGAGGAAATCCAGCAAGGCATTGAAACTTCTATTTTTATGTAGAATATGGACTAGTTTTCTTCAGAAGTCTCAATATTTATTTTGCACAGATATATGTAATGTTTTATGTTTTTATATTTATTTTATACTTAATATTAGAAAATGAATGTTATTTTTTATTTTAATTGTTTTTAAGTATCTCATTATGCATTATAAATAACTTGTATGATTCTGATAATACACTGATGTTACAGAGAAAAGAACTTGGAATTTCAAGTTCTCTCAATATTTTTTTACTCACTGTATATCTATATATAGATTATTTGCAATGTGTTCAAGAACATCAACATGGTTTCTGTGGCACATTTTCGTAGTTTTGTGAAGAAATTCACGTTGACACGCTTTCTACTATTCCGACGGTGCTTAGACACTCGATCCACTTCTACACTGGTCACAGCAGATAAGAGCAGATGAGGCCGTAGCGAGGAGTCAAATGGCCAATGCGGTAGTTGCAAGAAATGAGTAAAAATGTAGTTGCGATTTCTTTACTGTCCGAAATTATTTTTCGTGGAGTAACGATCTTTCAAAACCACCGATTCATTTTTTTGTCTCGGAATTTGTCTACTTTTGGTCGCACAGAAACCCTGCTTGCGAAGACAGAATATATACCATCTTGAACTGTAAATAATGAGGTTTTAGAGTCCTTAAGTACTGTTTGTGTCATAGAATGCAGCTGAAGATCTGAAGTCAGGTAATGTTAGCTAGGGTGCGAGTGTTAGAGCGGATATAGCAACTGCAAAGCAGGCTCTAAACTTTTACCCCTTGGGAGCAACCGACAAACCGCTCGCTAGGACACTAGTTCATTTGCCAGAACCAGCCTACCAATGGGAAGGGGAGAAGACACGAAATGAGAAAGTACAGTGAAAAACAAATTAGAGAGAGCAAAGTCGGAAGATAAAAGTGGAAGAGGAGCAGCATGTTTGTGGAAAGAGGAGAGGAGGTAGAAGGGTATTTCATTAGACTCCCTCTCTCGCTGGACATTGGCGACATCGAAAAGAGCACAACGCTCCTCCCCCCTTACCCTCACTTCGCCTCACTTCTACATAATAAATGAAACCTAAGGAAGCGTAATATAAAGAGTTCTTCACGTTCCTTTCTGCCTCTCACGTATAAAGAATGCATTACCTAGTAGCCTCAGGCTCCACAAGTGAGAATGTCACCTCTTAAAAACAAAAGAGGGAGCAACTCAAGTATAATCCGGCTTTGGGAGGCATAATGATTTAATAATGCAGTCACCCTTGTTTAACGCAGTAACACCGGCCCTCACGGCTATCTTTTCTCACCCCTAAGTCTGCATGGGTCGCCTGGTTTCTTCCTGTGTTGTCAGCGGGTAGAAAAATCAGGTAACCGTCATGTTCCTCGGGAACATCCCGAGGATGGAATGATTATAAGTATAAACGGAAGTGTTGCACTCACATGACCTTCTCTACTCACTCTTGTACCAGTTATGTTGATAATGTCTCTAAAATTCTGTTCTCTTTCTATTGCCAAGAGAAAACCAGCCCGTCTTTATGGTGTGGTGGTATGGCTCAGTTCAAGAGGTCCCTAGTTCGAATGTCGGCTAGGTTGAGTTATGCGGATAAGGATTTTTCCATAGTTTTCCCTTATCCTGAGAAGACGAATGTTGGGTTTTAAGCTCTAACATTTCACAAATTTCATCCATTCATCTCTGATATGACATTACGTTGGAGGACGTTAATACCCCCCCCCCCCACACACACACACAGAGAGAGAGAGAGAGAGAGAGAGAGAGAGAGAGGCCCAAATGAATGATGGTTTTCCATTTGAGAAGATATAAGTAAATAACGTGCAAATCAAACGGACGGAATATCCCAAAATGATTAACTCTAAAGCAAATGACAAATTATGTGCTTCAACCACATTTGTTGTACAGTTAACATTTGTCTATCCTTATGCAAGAAGATTCAGAATGAAGAGGACCTCAAGTGCTATTCCCAGAAAATTTGAGATACACATCTCATTTAATCACGAAAATATCTTCAACATGTTTACCGCCGTCTTTCAGTAAATCAAAACTTTCGAAAAATATTCCACGTAAAGAGTTATTTAGGATGAAGGGCCCCCTTTTTTAAATCTTCGCGTTTGATATTTAACTAAATTCCACTTACACACACGCACACCACACACACAAACACACACATTCTATTTTTTAATTCAGGCTTGTGTCTGATATCGAATGTTTAAGTGGAATAGCACACTTCCTCTTGTACAATACTATTCGCATGCGCAGAGACTGTATAGCAGTACAGTGTTAATATTATATAATGACAACATCAAAGTTATAGCCGTGTACCTGTTTGGCACCACCACACTCGTCTGCTCCACCATTATTCAGGTCAGTTGAATTGTAAGCTTCCTGGTTCGAAATTCGTCAGAGATAATGATAAAAACCCTCAATTGAGTTGTCGGGAAGGCGAAGTGGAACTTTTTGAGAACAGTGACAAAGCTTGGCCTTAATTTCCTCTCTTCACACACCCACTCCATTAGATTGCAGTGCAACAAAACTTTGATAGCAGTTTGTGGTTCCCCAATACCTCCTTTCTAATGCAACTCGGTTACATCCGTGACGGATGTTTTGTTCCAAAAAGTGTTGCATCGTGCGCTAATGGAACCCCGAAAGTCCGTCTTGCAACTCTTGCATTCTAATGCTGGTGGAAATATGGTGGTCAATATTTCTTCTGCATTTTCATCTCTCCTCCAGGCAATTTACAACTTCTAGGCTTGATAGTACCTTAATATCTAACAAGTTCTACAAAATATTGTTACACATAATACACGAAAAAAAGTGATGTGAACAAGACATGAGTACTTTTACCTAATATGCTTTACCGCCACAATAATTATACAAATCTAGCATACTTCTAGCCCATATTTTACACTTCATAGCATAACTATAAACAAAAAATATTCCAAGAAGCATCCCGCACCCATAGCATGCAATGAAGAAACAATTTACGTAAGGGAGTTACAAAGGAAGTTGACGCCGCGGTGACGTGTGCGATTCGTATTGCGGAAGTCGTGGGTTCCATCCCCGTCGACTGCGCAGTCTGCCATGTTTTCTTTCTTTCTTTCTTTCTTTCTTTCTTTCTTTCTTTCTTTCTTTCTTTCTTTCTTTCTTTCTTTCTTTCTTTTTTTCTTTCGCTTTTCGCATAGGCGAATGCTGGGGTGCTTTGCTTTCATTCCACGATTTCCTTCATCATTCTCTTAATTATAATTTCTTGATCATCTTTCAGGATCGTGATCTATGGTCGTGCCGGACAGATGGCGCGAATGCCTGCGCTGGGCGGCGTTGTGTGGTTTTTGTCCTCTTGGGGGAGGGGGAGCTTGTCGACACTTATGCACCAGGCCCTGATTTCAGCACTTGTTAGGGACCTCCGCGCATCTCTGTCGCTGTTTGCTGTGGTTCCTTGTCTTCACTCCTTCCTTCCGGGGTTGCTGGCGTACAAAGCATCAGTGTGCGTGATGTGAACCACCGTGTATACTGATAACCCTAACACTAGGGTTTACAATTCACAACATCCGTTAGGCGCCCATTTACTGCTAGTTGCTAGAGACCACCAGTGATGCAATGAAATCTTAAAGTCATATGCTATGCATTTTGTTGCAGACAGGAAAGAGGGCCCATGATCGTGATGGATAGTACACATAGAAGTTCTGGCTTATCATAGGATTGCCTCTCAATTATGATGGTAGTTTCAGTCTGTGATATTAAATTACTATATAATACAAGATAATTTAATAATTTGGCATGTCTCTGGTAAAAATCTGTAAGAACTTGAATGTACCCACAAAGACGTAAAATGGCCTCCCGTGCTTAGAAGTCATAAAAAAGGATGCCGTCCCGTGTATCATACATACAAGCCATAAACGTTGAAAAGTGGTCCATGTTTATTGTAATCAATTTCAAAAAGAGTGTATTCTAGCATATTAACGGTGAACTTGCGCAGCGTAACATCACAAGTTACTGCACCAATAAATAAACTATTTACAACTGAAAATATTATTTTTCTCGATGTTCAACTTGGTGTGAAGAACCTTTACATTCATTAGATTCACTCCTATATTGTTAATATCACAAACATCGGAAGCGCTATCGGTAAATAACCAGAATCTTCAGGAAATTTCTCTACCTCAAAAATTCTAGAACACTGGAAATTTTCAACGGCTACGTATATAAGCAAGCGCTCTCGTAAGTAGAATCAGTTAATATATGAGTCTGTGAGCGAGTAGGTCAGTTAGCGAGTGCGTTTCTGGTGCGACGAAAAGCGTTCTACTCCGAGCGACTTTGCGAGGACGTGCAGTGTGTGCCTTTATTGCACGAGATTAGAGAGGTCTTGTGTTCGACTCTCTTATGAGTGAACCAGGCGCGAAGAAGAGGGTACGTCGTGCTGTGTATTTCATTACGCCGCGAACAATGTGAAATGTCAATGGCAATTGTAACCAGTTCTCATTACTGAAACGAAAGTGTGACCTAAGTGAAATCTCAGGGAAAAGGAACTAGGCTGTTAAGTGACAATGAAAACTGAATGAAGTAGTAATTGAAAAACCTGACAAAGTTAAAATGTTGATATCTGGGTTTTCTTATTGAAAACTGAAACGTTTGTGACATTAAACACATATGAGACCAAAAAGAATGTACAAAATACCATCACTGATTCATGCACTCATAATAGTTATTTGTGATACAAGGTTTATAAGGAGCATTTTATTTTGTGAGTAGGAGTGATTCCGAAACGAGACCGCAGGCCGAGGAGTTGAGGAAAGATGCGAACAAAGTAAAATCCTTTTAGCTCGTTCACCATTCACTATTTTTTAGATAATACTGAATATTTATAGGTATATGATATATTATATGTAAATATACATTATTGCTTTACTTTTTCATAGTCATGATAGTCATCGGACTGCGATGTTCAGTTGTTGCCTTTCTTAGCATCGGTGTTAACAACCGATGACTTTTACAAAACCACAACATTCTACACAAAGAAGGCAGTGGAAAAAATATGTTTTTTTACCTTGCACCAGTACACAATCTGTTGTATGCAATGTCGTATTGCTTTTTTGATTTTTTGGAATAACAAAAGTTTTGTACAACTGAGATTCGTGGCTACTTCAATGAAGCCATGGTCACATTCTGCAAGAAACCAAAGTTGGCATTATCAGAGTGTTAAAAGCTTTTGAGAACTGAGTGGAAGAATTTCATACTTTTAACACTGAACTGCTAAAAGGCCCACTTTTACTATCAACTGTCTAAAAATAGTCTCCTTAGAGGCTCTACAACGTTTCCAAAATTTGAAAGACTGAATGTTGAATAGTGTGGAAATCTGAAGATCAAAGGCCCACTTAGACATATTCTGCAGTTCATGCGGTGCTCTTATCCATATGGAACTACACAGGTATCATCAACGTGTCTCTGTATGACGTGCAAGGAGGCAATAAGACCTAGGGCTCATTCTACAACAGCTCTGTACCTGACAATCGATAATAAGGGACTGACCCGATTTCACAATCACCCACAAGGGACGGCATCTCCAAGTCCTACGGATTACGTACGCAGTAACAACGTGGATTTCCTCACCGCCGTCCCCTGGGACAGATAATGGTTTTGTAATATCTTATTCCTAACATAGAAACTCCACTTTGGCAATATGTAGGTGACGCAGGTATCTAAAGTAATACAGTCTTAGCTTGCCTTATTCGGCGTAGCAAAACAGAGCTTTTTGGTTTCCAAATATATTTACAACTTTAGCAAACCCAGTACTCAGCGGGATGCCTTAGGCAGTAGCATCTGTGGCTCGTATTCGAAAGGTAATGGGTTCGATTTCCATAGCCAACCTTCATAAGTCACAAGGCTTTTTTTTTGGGGGGGGGGGGGAGGGAGGGAGGGGCCGGGGGGGAGTTCCCCGGGTCACTAGGCAATGCTGGGGAGGATAATTACATTCCCCAAATTTCCAGTCTCCTCATTTCACTTCACCCTTCATCCTAGTTGGTTGGTGAGAGTTACGAAACCTGCCCTCTTCTGTCCTCCCTCCTCACGCTTAGTAAGCTCTCCTTCCTCCTAGACAGCGTCCGTCAATGCCAGAAAAAGGCTTCCATAGGTCGAAGTGCTAAATCATAGTTCTGGGCGGCTCAGTTGGTTAGACACTGGCCTAGCGATCCCAAGGTCGCGGGTTGAAATCCGGCCCAGGCCGATGGTTTTTAAGTGTGTTTAAAAACGACAGCTCCGTATCAGTAGATTTACTGGCATGCAAAGAACTCCGGCGGGACAAAATTTCGGCATCCCGGCGACCCTGATGTGATCCTGGCAATTGACAGCGTCCTTAAACAACAAAATAATTTTTTTAAACCTCTCCAAACCTTGTGAGTCATAGCGAATCCAACTGTATCACTCATAAGTCAACGAAAATGTATCGTTCCTAGATAATTAGCCCGATTAAAAGCTCTTTGTCTAGCTTCAAAATGATCCAGAGAATGCCAAGTGGATAAATGAAATATATTTATCCTAGCAGTGAAGACGCTGATCAATTCATAATTATTTGTGGTACAAGGTCAAAAGTATGGCTTTATTTTGCAAGTAGGAGTGTTTGCCAAACGAGGTGCAGCAGTCCTACTCGCAAAGTAAAATTACTTTTAACACATGTAGTCAGCATTATTTCGCTAAATTTACTAAATATTGCGAACACTTTAAGAGTGTTGATTGGAGTTGATGCCACTTGTAGACCCCGGAATACACACACCACCAGAGGCCAAAGGAGGTTCGAATGGAACGGGGCATGACCCGTTCGGGTATCGTTTCCGCACTTCGTCCCGCTTCGTCCCGCATGTCCATGCGCGATGGGGACCGCCAGCCTATGCGGGAAACGAAATGCGCTGGACTGGCTAGGTTTGAATTTGTTTTTGTTCTTCTTCTTATCCGCTTCCTCGTTCATATGAACGAAAATGTTGAAATAGTAAATTGCTTGTGAGGCAATTTGTGATACAAGCAATATCTGTATTTGAAACCATTATGCTGATAATGACAAATGTAGCACCACCCTCTGACAGGGTAAGTTGCTCTGCCACATTTCTACTCACTGGATTCCAAGGTACTTTCACTTCCCCGAATTATAGCTGAAATGTGAAAGAGTAACATTACAGGCAACATGTTCTCTCTACAATGTACACTATGTCAAACCTTCGTTGGATTTAGGCAGTAAAATATAGTACAATATAAAACACAGAAAGAAACAAGAAAAGCTTTTTCCTTCGTCTTCATGTCCCTATGACAGTTCTCATATAAATGTCGTGGCTGGCCTTCGGTTTAATGATGCCTGCTGATATCGGAATATATCGACTGCTCCCGTAGCGGAGTGGTAGAGCGCTTGTCTCTGGCGTGGGGGACCCGAGGTCGATCCCCGGTACCGGCATGGGATTTTTTTCCCGCTGGGAGTTCTGATCCGAGGTGCACTCACTCGCTAGGTATCTGAGGGGCCAACTGAGGAGCCATTTGATTGGAAAGTAGCAGCCCCTGGTCGAGAAGACCGTATAACCGGGCCGGGAGGGGATCGGGGCGCTGACCACGTCCCACCTACAGTACTGCACCCCACTCATGACATCTGTGGTGGGCAGAGGTGGAGGAAGCAGCAGTTGGGTGGAAGACCTTGCCCAGATGGGCTGCTGTGCCACATGATAGCTAAATAATTTGCAACAAATAATTTCCATATGCTCAAATGAATGCATAATGTAACAAGTCCGAGTTAAGAGTTTGTCGGAGAATTGAAACCATTAGCAAGTTCCGTGTTGAGTAAAAGGCAATTAATTGTCAGTCAACAAAGAATCAGTTACCTCAAGGCCTTCCTGGAACTCAGTTACTTCGGAAGCAAGAGGTGTAGAGGCACACGTAGACCAGTTGTAAAAACAAGAAAGTAAAAATGTCTTAGAATTTAGAAAGTTCCAGAGCAAACATACCTTCAGAGTCGAATTGGCAGCTTAAGATTTGGCAACATTAAGTAAGAACGTTGGTGGTGAGTCATGATGTAAGGCGGAACTGATGTTAATAAAAGAGCCTACAGTTGTAAGATTCGGGACTTTTCCTTCGTGTTTTACAATCTTACAGACGGTTTTGCTGTTATCGACTATCGAGAGTCCGCAGTACCTAAAGGCCGTGCTTGAGTTAAATAAGACTTGACAGTCACCGCAACAGGATTCTCCGATTAGCATTTCAGCGACTCACAGCCACTTAAGTTGCTACTATGGAGACAGCTATTTTAAACTGTCAGAAGTTAGCAGATATGTTTATATCGTTACAACTTTTAGTGATGAGATTCAGAAACAATTCTACATCCTCAATCAATCGGCTACTGGTTCAAATATATCATTATTAGCCACCATTAAATGTATTGGCCAACTAACTAGTGTTGTCTATCCTCACACTCACGCTTACGCTGAGAAAAAGCTCCATAGTTCACAATAGTAGCAGCCGGCGGCATCTCCATCGAAGACCGAGGTATTGAAGATGGCTTCAGCACTGGGAAATGTTCTGCAGATAACTCTTCACGCCTTTCAATGAAGACCGAATTGTGTTGTAGTGGTCTAGCCTTTTCTTTTATACAACTGTAGCGTAACTCTTTTTAGAGCCGATATCGGACAAGCCCTTTATTTCACTTCATTGATTGGTTCATTTTTCTCTTTGGATTGTTTTCCAGATCAGTGATAAAAAATATCTGCTGCGTGGAATCAAATTTGAGTACCTTAAGCTTGAAAAGCTACGGACTTTTAAACACTATTGCGATCTTAGAGAATGTGCCACTTTTTCTGCACGTTAGTGTACGCACAGGCCTTTTCTACTCTGTGTTACAGAGAGAAGATATCACCTGCTCACCGGAGGACACAAAAGTGGGCAGGTCTATAACGCAACAAAGGCTTTCCTGCATGAGGAGATGACAATGTGATGGAGGAGCCTAATCTGGTAGCGATGAAGCCATCCTCAGGAGAGGAAGTTGCGTGGGAAGAAGAGGGGAGGTTGGAAAATGAGCAAATATTGATGTCTGGGGTAGAGTCGGCAAACCTACAAGTGACAGCCATTTTTATCTCACGGCCTCAAATAAAATCCAAGCAAGAGCGTTAACCGTTTACTGTACTAAGTACTCTAGCCCATAAGTTCTTTTAGGCGTCCCACACGCCGAACAGTGGATGGTGGTGGCTATTCCTACTTTTCGTCTTTTAAAATGTTTTGACTTGAGAACAGTGCATTGATTGATTCATCACAGTAACATGCAAATACATCACCGCCGATGTCTGCTCGCAAAAAGAAGTCATTTAGGACAACAACTATGATAACATCGACATCGACTTGTTGTGTCAAATACTACACTTCCTCTGCCTTATAAATCAGCAGTGAAGTAAATTCGTATTAAAATGTCTAATATGTTACGATAAAAAGATTTTACTCCCTACCTAACAATGTAAAACAAGAATTAATACTGCATTCCACCCTAAAATTGATATCGCTACATGTTTGAGACGTTCTAAATCGAAAAAGGCATTTTAAGAAAAAATGTTCTTG
The DNA here is from genome assembly GCA_030765045.1 of Tenodera sinensis. Classification (NCBI taxonomy): domain Eukaryota; kingdom Metazoa; phylum Arthropoda; class Insecta; order Mantodea; family Mantidae; genus Tenodera; species Tenodera sinensis. The sequence continues at coordinate 203,826,201 of CM060961.1, forward strand.
AAGTGTGTGTGAGTGAATGAATGAGTGAGTGGTGTTTGAAGGTCCGTGACAACTACTGTGCTTTTCAAATCGGAAGAAGGTTGTCCTTGAGCGTGTACAGGCCAGTAACCAATCGGAGTCCTGTTGTGTTGTCATATTGCTGTCCCCTTAAGTGGGGCTTGACGCGCCCCAAGAAATATGAAGAGTGGGTGTAATGAGCTTGCAACACTGTGCATGTAAACGTATCTCATTGGCTGCAGATCAGAACTCTTTCCATTTGAAAAACACAGTAGGTCATTTTGAAGTGTGTGTGTGTGTGTGTGTGTGTGTGTGTGTGTGTGTGTGTGTGTGTGTGTGTGTGTGTGTGTGTGAGAGAGAGAGAGAGAGAGAGAGAGAGAGAGAGAGAGAGAGAGAACAGCATAACTCATGACCAAATATGTGATAACCAAACTTTTGCTGTTCAGAGAAACACAATACTAGGCTACTTTCAAGGAACAGTTTTGTATGGGGGGACGGTGTATTTAGGAGTGTCTATCCAATAGGAATGAGAACTAAAAACACTACAGTCTTAGACCATATTTCCGGTAAAATGACGATAACCAATCTTTTCAATCCCTATCATAGGTAGGTGGTAGAAAAAGAAGAAATCGTCCAGTGAGCCAGAACATTATGTTGGTTCAAACTTGATTTTATTTGTGTATGAATTAAAATGACAACTCAGTGACCTGATGTCAGTTCTGAAATTTTAATTGGTCGCTCCTAAATGAGAGTAGAGGATTTTAGGGTAACTAGTGCGGAGAGGGCATTGCATATTTCAGGTCTGTGGCAGTTAGAGGTTTTCATGAAAGCCTCTAACTCCCAGTGCTGCCAACCAATGGCAATTCGACCACAACAGTTTTAACAATGCGGCATTGCGTTTATATTCAACCGCTTGCCCAGTACCTGTTAAACTTTCACAGCAATTGAGGATTTCATTAACCGGCAATGGAGGCCATCATACTTTTCTCTCGCTAGCAATTGTTTCCCCCGATTTCAGCGCTTCTGGTGGTGGAACTTCGTGCCATCCGAGCAGTTACTGACGGAAACAACTGCTGTAACCCAGCAAAGTATTGTCCAAATTTATTTATAGGATAGCATAAATATATTCGTATGCACAAACCAACGAATAACTAATGTCGCTGAAGTTGTCCATTACGTCCAGTCACCTTATTAAAAGTAAACCAGATACATTTTTGTATTAATTTAACAAAATTTTCAGAAGCAAACCCATTGTTGAAATCAGTAACAGCTTACGAAGAAATACAACGGGGAAAGTACTTGTACCATATACCTAATGGGAATTTTCTGCATGATAAACGTAACAAATGATTCGATTGTAATTTTACTCACTAGGACTTGCATTAGGAGAAAGAAGAACCTTTCTACTACGGTTTTAGAACGGCCTAGCGTGACAATGGCTAACAACCAAGAGCTAATTGTTGCCAAAACGAAAGCGTTTATTTTTCGGGACAAATTTCAGCTAATATCTTTCTCTCGCAAATTTAGGAAGATTTTTAAGATTCAAATGTTACTTGAAACCTTTCGTGAAACCTCGTTTTCAACTTGGCTACGCTGCAAGCTGGCACAATTGCCGCCACAGTGCGGTGTTAAGGAGGGAGTAACGTAGGATAGTGACTGCAGAGCAGAGAACTGAACGCAGACGACAGTAGTGTTTTTAAGTTGATAGCGAAGTCACAAAGTGTCTGATCATTTGGAATGTACTATTTTATTTATTTTACTTAACGCTCTAGACTTGTGGACCATTTGCCGTCAGTCTTCTGGCTTCCCAATAGAGTTGACCATTTGTTTCATTCCATAATCTCTGGAGTGCATCACACTTTCTCAGATGTTCGAAGGTCATGGGATTGCCATTGTTACATCACATTCAGTCTGGCGCATCGATAATTTTCATACAATGTAGGTATTCCGCCAGATATCCATGGTGTGTTGCTGCTACATTTTCACTTCTACATGGCCTTGTGGTGTTGGTTTATTTAAGAGTGATGCTCATTTTTTCCATCGCTTAATTTTTGAAGTTCTTCATATCTTTCAGCCTTAAATAAAATTTTAATAATCATTTTCACTGAATGAAATGATTCAAAATACGTGTCCCCTTTTTTTGCCACGAAGTCAGCCCTTTCGCTCCCTGTTATTCCACCACGGGAAGGGACCCATTGGAAACTTTCTTTTCCTGCCTCTTTCAGCTGCCATAGGGATACTCTGATGTCTCTAATTTTTTTAGGTAACATTACATTCCAATTTCCCTATGGCTTGGATAGCTGAGATGGAGTCAGATAGTATGACCACGTTATGAAAGGAGTCCAAACTAACACGTAATTGTGAAAGGGCAATGTTTATTGCTTCCGCATCGGAATTGGTATTTAATTTTCCAGCTTCAGCATAAAAGTTTGCAGTATGCGCCGGCTCCTGTATTACATTCCGCTTTGATTAGTGAGCCATCAGTGAAAATATGAAGCCATGTGTCTTCTGGGTATAAAGTACTCATAGTTGCCATTGCTAAGCTTCTTAATATGCTTGTATCAGTTTCGCCTTTTTATTTTTTCAAATAATTTTAAATTGGAATATATTTCTGTGTAATCTAGCGGATTTTCTGGTTGTTCCAATTGTTCTACTTTTGTATTTCATATGCATTTACATCTAATCTCATCAATGTATTGTATAAATCCCGTTTGAGTTTTAAGTTTTCTCTGTCTTGGTACTGTATAAGTGCCATCTTCTTTATTTCTGCATTCATCGGAACATTTACAGGCAGTTTCCAATTCTGCTAAAGGTGTAGTCTTTACCGCTCCTTAGCTTGATTTTGCATTTTTTCTAATGCACGGACATTAATTAGTTGTTATCAATGTCTCGTCTCCATATAATAGAATTGGTTTAATGCATATTGCATATATTTCATTTAGAACTGCTTGTGAACAACGCCATTTTTCCCCGTTAATTTTTATATGTTAAATCTATTCTCCGCCTGTTCAATAACCTGTTGGATATGCTTTAGCCAATTTAGTTTTGGATCAAGAACTACGCCAAGATATTTCTGTTCTCTAGTTTCTTTATATTTTGGCTATTATATTGCACCTAATTTTTTTAGGCTTATTAGCGAGTGAGAATATTGGTACATAGTTTTATCAAGATTTACTGTTAATCTGTTTTCTGTTGGCCATTCTCCTAGTATTTTCAGTGGATTATTTATTCAGTTAGTTTGCTGCAATGCTTTTTTGTTTGCAATAGCCAGGTGACCAAATAATCTGCCAATAAAGCTATTTTGATTCCACTTATGCCATTAAATTTGGCTGGCAAGTTATTTACCAATGCGTTGAACAGCGTGGGGCTAATAACAGCACATAAGTGGTGTTTAAATGTTTGTCATTCCATTAGTTCTTGTTGCACAAAATCTCTGCTCTATAAACCCTCTTATCCTCTTGACATTTTTCTATTTACACCATGTGATCGTAGATTATATGTGTATTATTTTCATTTAGTTAATCACATCAGATGACATTCAATTATTAAACTAATTTTAAATGAAATGTTAACAATTCAATGGTAGTTTTACCTTAAGAAACAAATTCCACAATATTGCTTTTCTAGGACGCTAATCCAAAAGAGAGTTGGAGGATGGCAGAGGTTGGTACATTATCACCCGCAGCAGAAGTACCAAAAATTGAAAGGCGATCAAAGATTAAAACGAAAAGAAAAATGTTAAAATGTTCCCCACATGTAGCGCGACATTGCAAAGCTTCAAATGTGTTTTGTTAAATCAGGTATGCGTAACAAATAAAGGTTTCAGAAAAACGTAATTTTTCTTGTAATCGTGTAAGTCCACCTGAGAATGTTTATGCTTGAGATTTACAGAAGAGACCTAAATGGGGAATTTTTGTAATATATCCCAAGAAATACAGGAAAATGGAATTAAAGAAATGGGTCACGTGCCTTAATGGAAGAAGCAAAAAATTATATGGCGAAGTGTTACGTCAAGTAAAAACAATCACATTTGCAAGTGCGCAAAGACGGATATTAAGTCAATGCTAAACCGAACATGTGATTTTGACAATGTGTACCTGCTAATAACGGAAGTTCACTGCGAAAAGTTTATTGAAATTAGCCTACATATAGTACAAATTGTTTCTCTTCATAGTATTGATATAGAGTTTGATAAACGAGGAAAATGTTATTTAACGTAGCAACTGCTATAAACAATAAAGTATTATCAAACCTCACGAACTTTTTGGGATATCGAAAATACCACAGTGGTCGTTGTGGCCCTAAATAAAAAGAATAAATAATAACAGCAGACATTATTTGCCTCCAAGTGCAGTTCATATATAATTGTTGTGCCCTTCTGTAAATCACAGGAGTTTCTAATGCTTTGTTGCCAATAGATGCGAACATAAAAATACAAAGTTTGTTAATTTATCGCCCTGGGCAGACGCAGCCTGCTATGAGCCAAGGCGCCCTCGGGAGCCCATATTAATAACTTTCCTGTTTATGTGGATAATGAAGGCGATGCTAATCATGCGAGAGCTGAATTAATAAAAAAAAGTATTCCGCAGAGAATGCTGGGCAGAATTAATGTCCTGGATTCAATTTTTAGACCAAAATGGTTACTGCAAATTGTGATACTGGGGATTCCTGGGAATAAAAAAGGGTAACTGTTGCGGAACAGTGGCGCTCATGGCGCCAGGTGCAGACGGTCGTCTTTTGTTACCGGGACGTATAATGATGCATCATCTATACAACGTCGCTGTATGCCTTGTAGGGGTTTATCCTTCTAAAATAACTGACATTTGCTGTAGATCCATATAAGTACATGGATAGGAGAGCACAAAAAATATTGTTTGAAAACAGTTCTGTTTAACGTAATTTCTCATGGAAGTCCACACGCTGATTTTCACTTTTCTTGACTCCGATATCACTTGAGTATATTGTTTTGTTTCATTTGTACATCCCCCTTTAATTTCTATGGTCATACCGGGAGCATTGACTTAACAAACAACAATTGCGTTTATACTTTGAAATGCGAGACTCCTTTACGTTCATTTTCTCATTGACTTTACATTAAACATATTGACATTCACCCCCATATTTACTTTACAAGACCCTGTGGAGGGTAGATGATTTTGGCAAGAAATAAAAATACTCCGCTCCAGCCAGGAAACGAACCCAAAACCTCTGGGTTGAGAGGCCAGAAGGAACAGAATTGACTGTCAGAAACGTTAGTCATATTATGTTTCCCCCAGTCTCTCAGTAAATACTATGCCATGTCTGTCCTTTCCTTGTTTCCTAAGGCAATTAAATATATAAATACTACAGATACTATACAGTATGTTAACGATTACATGCAACGGTTACCAGTAATGATTAAGTTGTTATGGTTATTATGTTCGCGCTCTTATTAGACTAATGGCTACTAACACCAATTTTTTGTAATTACATTTCAATATGAACGATATCAATGCACACTTTCTTTGTTATTTAATGCAATCTAAAAAGAAGCTTCTCTAGAGTCTATGAGGTTTATCTTGTCCGGTTTGGTTCTGTCCTTGTCTTTAGGGTACTCTACTTCCTCTGTCTAAATTCTTGGAAAGCACACAACTCCCTCCCAGTCCTCTATTGCATGTTAAATGGATACATGCACTTTGCAAATGCCCATCACCAGAGAGAGAGAGAGAGAGAGAGAGAGAGAGAGAGAGAGAGAGAGAGAGAGAGAGAGAGAGAGAAAAGGGGGCGTTCCTGTCTGTTTTTTGGACCTGACAAGTTCAATCTCACAGACTGTAGCTGTGTTAACACTTAGATTACTGCGGTGGTTTATAATAACAATATGCAGTCTCTCTTGCACCTGAATTTTTGTACGCACATACAGTTTGTATAGGTGAACTGATCTGTAAGGGATCCTAAATATAAACATCACGCGATGCACACATAGTAAAGGAAAACACATTATTATTGCTAACATAAACATAAATGAAGTTGAGCACATACTAACTCACATATTCTCTTAGAACGTGAGATAAAACAATGATATTTTCAAAAGTGGCTGGAGAAGATAAACACTAACGCCCAAACACACATTATTGTCTAATATCACAAACTCATCATCTGTTGGTCAGATATACGTGTGTAGCTAGCGGATAATTATTATTTGGCATTTTTCCCGCCATATAGTATATTAGATTGACACTATCTTTTGTGGAGGAGATTGACACTGTCTAACGAACTAAGGTAACCACTTCCACATAAGAAATATCAATGCACTGCAGTAAATGTACCTAACCGTTATTGGGTAACGTTGCTCTCTGTCTCTGTCTCTGTCTCTCTCTGTCTCTCTCTCTCTCTCTCTCTCTCTCTCTCTCTCTCTCTCTCCATTAGTCCTGTAACGGAGACAATATAACCCTTACGTTATTTCCTGCCCATCTCTAGTTTACATGCCTCTTAGTCCTCTGTGGTCTAAGGGTAACATGCTAGCCCCTGGTTCCCGAGGTCATGGGTTCAACCCGGTGAAGGATGGCCGTAAAAATCCTTAGCACGACTTACTTTGGAAGGGAAGTAAAGCAGGTGGTTCCGTGTCACAGATTTAAGCCTCAAGCCTGATAAAATGATTCAGAGCAAAAATTAAGAGATCTTTCGCGCCCAATACCAAATGGGACGCTGGCAACATGTTAGTTGCATAGCGTACATAAATAAAAGCTTAATTTGAATTTTCGTTTAGATTATTTACTATGCTTATAGAAGGCTTAAGTTTAAAACACGATTCAATTTTCTGTCGGCTGATGTATATTAGCCTTCTGTTGACACCTTTCCAAACGCTTCTTTCTTTGTTTTACCTCTTTGAGGAGAACGGGTATGAATTCAGATTGTCAAACACTTTTTCAGCTCAATCGGACGTTAATATAACGAATGTGAGCAAACTTGTCACGAGCAGGGAAACTGTGTTATTTGCATCACTTTTTTTTTAATTGAATGTTGGGGCCTGCTGTAATGTCGAGTAACACAACGTTTCTTTTCCACCACCTTTACTTGCCTCTCCGTCTCTCTCACCGAAGCAGGTGCATGGGGTGACTGGTTATTTACGCAGAAAATGAATGGCAAGAAAAAACAGTGTGTAATTATTTCCTCTAACCCTCCCCCCAGCCTTTGAGGCTCCCTATTTTGCTTTATGGCGTATTCAAACTAAAAGGCATAGGGGAGAGTGGCTAATTTAGAGTGAGCTCTCACTGAAGCATTCAACCAACCTAAATATTTTCATCCATTGTGTAAAAGTCTCAATTCCAGTTTCAAATAAATAAAACATATAACTTGTTTTTCTGCCCCAAAGGAAAACTTTACATGTTGCAACTTTGACAGATCCTTGAATTAAACACAAATGCCTGTATTTAATTCATGCTGTTCACATCAAGTTGTATTTTTTATAAGTACCACCTGCATTACTGATATTTTAGTAATGTTTAACGCCAATTATTACTACATATGGCACCATAGGCGGTGGACACTAATGATTAGAGCGTAGAACTGCGTTCAGATACGGGTTAGTTGGACACAGAGAATGACGTAATCGGTACCACGCAGTCGTTATATGCACGCGCAACAGCAGACACCTGCAGCTGTGTACATGCGAGAATAGCAACAGTAAACCCATGCACACTAAACTACCGCCATCTGCTGATGCTAAAATGAAATTAATTAATTGGGAAAGGAAATTTGGGAAGGAAACGTTCCAGACTTCAGTTAGCTTCCCTGGGATAACTTCCTGAGTTATGAGGACTCCGGAAAAACTGGAAGAAAGCTGGCGGGAAACGCGGCCGCTGGTATACTAAGGGCCAGCCCACAGGTTATTTGCTGAATAGGGTTTACGCAGAGAAGTGCAGGATGGAGGTTGCAGGGTGATGGGTTTATTTACAGTGGTTGTGCCTCTCAGCCTCCATCGGTTGGTGTGCTGTGATATTAATGGAAATCTGCTGTTTGTTGTTGGATTAAATTGCTCAGGTTTCGTATGGTAACCTAGAGCGCCCTGCGGTGTCCCCGTTGTCGCCTGAAGCGCTGAGTTCTGGGTTAGTAGTCCATGAAAGGGCTAATAAGGGTGTTCCGATGTTGTGGCAAAGTATCATAGAATTCTGAGTCGAGCGCTTAATTTTGTCTTCCACTTTGTAAAAATATAGGTTTCGCATAATAGACTCACGGGGAAGGCGCGATCCAGAGAACAGAAGAATCTGAGTTCTCTGTTCTGTGCCAACTGCAGCCATGCCCTGGATCTCGCAAGCGAAGGATAACCAGTGCTGGGAAAGACGAAGGTTTAAGGGGACAGGTATGACACATGGTAGCATGGTAGCATGGGTAGCAGTAAGGAGAGATGCCCTTAAACCGGTGGGCTGTTGTTACCGGAAACCTGAGAGGCAACGGAGACAAATTTAGACAAAACTGCAGCGCCGACAGCCGTGTTGAACATCGGTTTTATTCAAGCTTCAGTAGGAAGTGGGGATTCTTAGTGTACTAAACTGTGTTGCAAATCTGCAAGGAACAGAAGAATTCTCCATGGTTATTTCACTCACTTTATTTAAATTTAGATCAACAGTTTGTTGCCTAAATATTGTAGTGATCCAGATTATACCCGGTGCTTAATTGCAGACTTCAAGTTGTGGGTAACAGAAGGGTGCGGATGACTGAGAACAGTTCCCCTTACAGCCACACTCGTCCTCTAACCATTCCCGCGTTGTACCACTCATAGCCTGTAGGCTGGTATACATGGGTGACGTAACTCAGTGGAAGAGCACTCAACTAGGTGGCCTGCAACGTTCAGAAGGATGCGGGGTCCGGAGACAATTAGAACTCCAGTTGACGTTCCTACACACGCCTTGAGCCCTTTATTCTATCTTAAAGTCCTACGTCCAAGGGTGTTTATACTTAAGCTTACTTACTATCTGGCTAATGGTGAAGTTGCTTCTTATTCAAAAATAAAAAGTATTAGATATAACCATAACCGCTATGCTCCCGTTCTGTATCGGGTGTAGTAATGGTGTGTCTCCGTGACCTCAAGCCGGCCGGGCTCTAATGACCTAGCTGTCGACGGGCCCTTAAACCCTAATCACTCACTAAAGCCGGCCAGCTGAAACAGCCTAAGCTGTGAGGCTTCAGCGTTTTATTAATCTATAGAGTGGACGAAAGTCCTTATACACAGTATTTAAACCGGTTCAATGAAGCCGAGAAGAAAGGAAATACAATAATCGAACATACCACTTTGCAACGCGTATGCTCACACTTCTTTTAAAATGTCACGCAAAGTTTGATTTTTAAGAGATTTGGCACGTGAATGATAACCTGTGACTAAATTCATCCAAATTAAGGTATAGAAATGCGTTACAGCATTGTTCACACAATGTTTGCGCAACAATTAGTGAAATAATAACCATTTATATCCATTCGTCAAGAAGCTAGATGGCTTCAAATATTTGACACAATTTTTTTCCGGCCGAAGGCTCTTTATTGACAATAATTGTATTTGACATTTTGTCACCGTTAGAGCGTTCGCTTACCACCTAGGCGATACGGGTTCTATGCCAGGGACCCTCATGTGGTATTCGTGGTGGACGAAGCGACGTCAGGGAGGATTTTCTTCGGGTTCTCCGGTTTCTCCCGCCACTCATTCCACAAATTGCTCCATTATCACCTTTCCAATCATAAATTTCGTCTGCATTTCATATTGTCCTCTTCCTCACTATCATACTGGTGCTTGGCTGACCACCCTCTTCGATGTCTTCACTCTGTCCGGTCCGTAGGTTCCTGTGCTCCCTCACAGGCGTCTGAGCCTAGGCACTGACTTGCAAGTTCTAGGGGGTATAAGCCCTACATAAGGGGATGGTAATCAGGTAAAGCGAAGAAAAGAGAAGAGACATTTCGTTACACTCATCATGTAGAATCACTGGTTAACGTATGGCTGAAGGAGTAACTTCCAACCTGTTAACAGTTATTTGTATTGCTCACTATTTCAATATTTGGTCTGTGTCTGTCTGTGCATATGTATACAATATATGCATGGCAGACACAGGCCGACTATTGAGAAAGACATCTTGTAATTGCTTACAGCAATGTTCTATCACTGGGTAGAATACTACTGTACCTACAGCTCATTATGTGTTGCAAACAGCAAACGAGAAGGGGAGTGATCTCTTGCTATGCGTGACACACGGGGTCAAGAATCTTCATATCTGCCCTCTGATATAAAGGAAAAGCTCAATACATAACAGGAAAAAGATATGACATTTTGCTTCTATGCTTCGTATTCTGAAAAATATATCAAAAGCAGAATACCACTGAAGTTCGTTATTCATTTCCTCTGATCGAAACATCTGTAAGACTTTTGTTTGCTTTTATCTCACTCTATGTTTTAAAATTCAGGAATTTGATTAGTTTTCGAAAGAAAAAAAAATAATTCGCTCTTTTTAAATAATGTAGTTATTCAGAGAGCAGCCATTACTTTTATTCAAATAAAATGCAACCATCTGTAACAGACATAGTGAACATAAAAGCTTTAATTAACCCTTCCCTTATGGACAGCCTTTGGCAACGCCTGATACTTTATCATCAAGGTAAATAATTAACTGTAATCCATAAAGCGGAAAGCATCGCACTCACCAATGTCCCTTAGCGACGGATGATAATTATTAAGCTTTTACAGTAATGAGCCTATGTCGTGATAAGAGATCGGAACATCAACTTTTTGAGCCTATTGATCCACTATGTGTAAACATTTCCAATGCCTCTGATAATATCAAAAGCAGAGTAAATATCTGATCTCGACATGATAAAATGTATGTTCCTAGAATAGGTTATGTGCTGATTACCAGCAAATATAATATTTGTACGTGCTGACGGAACTATTTAGAGTCATTTTAAAATTCAGTTCTCTTTCCATTTTATTTTATGAGAGTAATTTGCATTAATTATAGCACCAATGATTACCCGGTATATTTTTTATTGACATTTAAAAACAATTTAATAGTCCTTTTTAATAGCATTCCAAATAATCAAATATCTGCAAGAGCATGCAAATTTAAAGATTCTGAACAAAACATCCTTTTAAATTCCACCTAAAACAATCGCGACCCCTTCTACCAAATATAGTTCATTTCAATATAGCCCCTACAAATTATTCTGACGAGAGTTTATATTTCTATCTATTCACCTTGATTTTATAAATTTAGCAGAAATAGATTTACTACAAGTTTCGTTGAAGATACATAGGAGATACAGTAATCCGAAACAACTTAAATACCTTAAAGTGGCCTACTATATGCTGGTCACGACGAAAATGTACGCTCTCTCCATGATATCGTCAGAAATCACCGAAAAACGATGGCACTTAAATGTCATAAACAAAGAGCAACGGATCTCTCAAAAATGTCTGTGCCAGAAAGAAAGTGGTTTGAAATAAATCGTGTTTTTAAGATATTTGAACTTTTTGTATCTTGCCCTTTTGACTCTCTTATGATTTACCAGTCCACCTCTGTAGCGTGGTGGCAGCGTGTCTGCCTTACGTTCAAGAGGTCGCGAGTTCGAATCTCGTTTAGACTGAGATATCCGCATAAGGTCTTTTTACCGAAATTTTCCCTTATCCTGAGAAGACGAATGTTGGGTAACTTAAAGCTCCATGGACCTTGGACTCATTTGAACATCATTTCACTATTTCATTCATTCCCCTTCGGATATGACATTACATTGGAGGACGTTAAAAAAAAAAAAAAAAAAAAAAAAAAAAAAAAAAAAAACTTAGGATTTACCAATTATTATATAAAGTTGTATAAAATTTCTTCTGAATGAAGGGAACTTCACAGGTCATTCTCCGGAAATTAAAGATATACATTTTACTTTTCATGCAAAATATCTTAACCAGTCATTTCAATCAAAATTGCTAGATATTTTTATATTTAATATTTCTAAAATCTTTTATCTAAAGACAATTTGGAGTGGAGGAAATTTTCTTGAAAACTGAGTGTTGAATTCTGAAACATGTTGGTACATATCCGATTTTTCTTTTCATTTTTGAGTTTTACTGTTCAAAGACACGCCGCACGCACGCACGCGCGCACACATACACAGACATGCACAGAAGGCAACTAACTCAAGATACCCGGAATTCAGTACCGTTAAAGAGGCCAGCTGTTGCCAGAGTACAGTGAGGAAATTCTGACAATTATAGAGACAATGAAGCGAAGAAATTCTCGGAATTTTAGAGCCTAACACATGGCAACAATAGCGTTTCAGATCCTTATTAGCAATTTAAGAGTTAGCAAGTATGCAAGGACATTGGAGGGAGTAAGGGTTATAGGCGGACTTAATTAATAAACGACTAAAATTTGCGTCTTTCTCGTCGTTGTTTACAGAAGTACAGAGACGTTTACTGTGATCGATTATCAAAGATCACGCTTGAGTTCGGGCGCTAATGACCTTCACGGTTTTTCACCCTAACAGCTCACTTCATCATCGCTTGAGTTAGACTTAGCGGTAACTTCAGCTTAAGATTTCTGCGACCGATGGTAACATGTACTTCGCATTATTATTACTCTTATAATTATAATGATAATTATGACCATTATTAATATTATTGTGACGCAGGCCGTGGCGCACAACAGAGGATACCACATACCAGACGCGGCGCGTCTCAAAGATGCTCGAGGTCAGGCTGCCTCGCGCAACTGTTGTGAACACATGACAATCAGATCGGCCAAAATAACAGCGTTTCCGAAATTATTCGTGGAGTGTCCGGCGGCCAGCGTATTTGTAGAATTTCCAAAAAAGGCTAAGTTCCAGAAAGGTCCGTGCTACGTCATCCTCACTATATAAGGTGACGAAGAGACGAGAGTAACAGGCAAGAGTCGTCGCAGCAGTCAGCTTTTAGTTTTAGTGTTCGTGTATGTGTGTGTCAGCTGCGTTTGTACGGTCCTTGTGAGAGAAGTGTGGCATCGAAAGGAAGATGACGAAGCAGTTAATGAGTGATAAGTGATCATATCGTCAGAGTAAGCATTTGTGAGACAAAGAGAGAAGGATAAAGCAGAAAATTATTAACGATATGAGAAGAATGCAACTGTGAGTTATAATACCCCGAAGGGCCGAAGATGGTTAACGTCAGTAAAAGAGAACTGTGTATTTGTGCAAAACACAAAGGAGAATAAAGTGACCAAAAATAACTCAACCAGATTTTGTCATTTTGTCACATTATTATTATTATTATTATTATTATTATTATTATTATTATTATTATTATTATTATTATTATTATTATTATTATTATTATTATTATTATTATTATTGTTATTGTTATTGTTATTGTTATTGTTATTGTTATTGTTATTGTTATTGTTATTGTTATTGTTATTGTTATTGTTATTGTTATTGTTATTGTTATTGTTATTGTTATTGTTATTGTTATTATTATTATTATTATTATTATTATTATTATTATTATTATTATTATTATTATTATTATTATTATTATTATTATTATTAGCCTTCACTAACTTTATCGTCAACTTAACTGGTGTTGTATGTCCTCTTGCGCGCCCACGCAAACCCTGAGACAAGGATCTTATAGCTCATCACTAGAGCTGAGAATGCTGACTTTCGAAATTGTGTGCTGAAGTAATCTTATTCGCGTCATTATACTTACGTATTACTTCAAGCCTTGGCTTGGAGCTGTCATTTTATACAGGGGATACGTTGGCTCGTATGTACAAAGGGACATTCATCTACCACCCGTTCGTTGCATGGAAAACCCTGGAGAAAGTGAAGTGGGAAGTCGTTTATATACGATGGTAGTTCATTGCAGAATTTCCCGCCGTTAAAATACTTCCTCGTCATCTGGAAGAGCTGTAAAGTTACGAGGCAGCTATGAATTTTGCCTGGAGCTTTGCATTTTCCGCTTGCATGAAACGGCTTTAACACAGCACAACTGCAAGGGCGCATATTGCAGCTTAATCCTTTGTTGGGGGCAAGAAAGCTTTTACTTCTTTGCTGAGAAACGCTTTAGAAATTCTTGACTGTTAGCTCTTGAATTCCAAGAGAGATTTCATTCCTAAGAGTTGCTACTGAACATGGGCGTTTCGGTGGCCCCTTTATCCTTAGATAATGAATCTCAAGATCCTAGAGGTCCTGGATCAAAAAACAAGGTTCTAAAGGCTACAGTCATGAAATAGAAGACTGCAGAATTTACAGAAAAAGAAAAGCGAAAACAAACGTGCTAGAGAATAGAAGAGAGCATTATTACGAGATGCAAGCAAACAAAATAAAACAAAAAAATCACCTAACAATCACACGAATTTCTCTACCCCTTACCAATTAGTTTCTAGAAAATATTCTCGCACAACAGTTATTGCCGGTCAAATCGCCATATCGAACTGTTGGGCGGAATACAATAAGTACTCAGTATGTAAGTACATAGCAGAGAACCGAAGAATTGTGAACATTTAGCATGAGACCTTAGTGCTAGGCAACTGTGTCTCTGCTTCTACAGGTGCCGACAGAGTGTATAAGGATGCCATCCGGTCAACCCACTTTCAATACCTGTGGTAATAGCATTGGTAATTGTTTTAAGCTTAAAGTGAAACTTTGGGTAGTGGTATTAAATATCGATTCTGAAATTTATCTTGGCGAAATCGCGAAAAAAGACAGAAAAAAAAAAAGATTAGAATCTGATTCGTCGGTCCAACTTACGCTTATTTCTCGGTTGAATAGTGAAATTTCAGATGTTTGAGTAAAGATGCAAAGGACAAGAAAATTACAGAATAATGTAACATGTAACAAAAATGTGCTCATATAAAAGATAGCATAGGGTGGCATTACCAAATAAATGTGCATTGGATATACGCTGTTAGATAAAAGAAAAAATGAAATTAGAAAAGAACTAAAAATAGACAGCATTATACAGTACATAAAAGAATACCAACAAAATTGGAAAGGCCACATAAATAACATGTCAGTTGCACGAATTACAAACGTAGTCATGACCTCTAGTCCAATAGGAAGGTCAATAGGGAGGCCAGTAAAACGATAGCGAGAACAATTTGATGGTGGTGAAACGGACCGAAAGGTGTAAGCCTTCAAGAAGATGAAGAACAAGATGAAGAAGAAGTGCATTTTCATAATCTAAAAACTATGGGACTATGTTTAATTCAACAATGCCTATGGTGCAATATTAAAACACATGTATCAGAATCCAGGCTTAGTTAACACACTCTTTCATTTTCTGCAGTAAACACAGCAGATTATCTGCAAGCTTTGCACCGTGTTACACTGTTACTGTATGCAGCAAATGGGCTTTGTGATAAAATACACGATTACGGTAGGATATATATCTGAAGACATCCACTGGGAATACAGCTGATACTTTTTCTAATGGTCTACCTTGTTCTGAGTTGATTAAATTGCATTTTACTAGAACAGCACTTCCCGCACAAATCCTTTCCTTTTTGCTTCTTGTTTTGTGCTGTATGTAAATGCACCTTTTCTCGGCTTGAGCCTAAGTCCTTGGTTTTTTGTTTGCATTGTGATTTTTTTTTCCGCTTCCATTTCGAAAATTAGATACCGAGTATTCTTCTTTTTATTTTGTTACAAGAAAAAAGTCCGCGAAGCCACCGTTTGGGTTTAAAATATGCTTGAGAACTTGTAATCTCAGTTAATCCACTTAAGCTATCACAGTGGAAATCGCAGAGCGGGTCTGTATGGATAATCCTTATCTCACGCTCATGCTCAATGTTTAGTAAGGATGTCATCTAAAAAGATGGATATTTCACCGAAAGCACACGCTTTTCAGATCAGATGAATTAAAGAAATACTCGATTCACGATTTTGATTCGTATCGATTAAATGACCCCTCTCCTCTGCGATAGCCTAGACAATGCGCTTATGGAGGATAACGTCGTTTGCAGTTTAGTTTTAACAGTCGTTCTTACCTACATAAGGGGTGGACATTGATGATACATGAAATCAAACTGTAATTTAAAAGGAAACCTTACAGGCATAAGTCTACAGTATCTCCCCGGCATTTGTTACTGATGACGATTAGGAGTATCTGAAATAAGAGGCTATAGTCAAATTGATTTCACTTTCTCTACCATAGGCCAAAGTTTAAGGGGATAAACTTACCTACAAGTTGAATAATTCATTAATAATATATAATCCCTTGCAGAGCTAAAAGGTATTACACGAGAAAACGTATAAAAATGTGAAATTTTTATCTCTTAATTTCTTTTTCTTTCTTCGAGACATCCAACAATGGGGAAAAACAAAACGTTAACTGCGGCCGATTTTCTCTTCGCCACATGTCATTTTGTTTGTGAGGTATCTTTAATATGGTCTTGCGCGCAGAAAATTTTAGCCTCGGTGCGGGGCAAAGTTTACTTCGTCACAAACAGCTGATCTTTGTGTGGGAGAAAGATCTAAGTCAGTGATTAGAACTTGAAACTTCATAGCTTTTTCCCTGTGAATAGGGATCACAGGGAGAGAAAGTCGGGACACGAATATTTTTGTTTTCAATTTATTTTCACTATAAAAGTCGCAGTTCAAACTGTGACATCAATGTGACAATGGCCCCTTGTTAACCAGCGAGGAAGGTCCTGACGACATTTGAACCATAAGTCCCACCGCAGAGGTCTTTTGTAGCTGTGTATATTTATCAGGGTGTACACTACAAAACAGCGTATTTCTATTGTTCTAAGTTTTGCATCAGACATGTGCACTATTCAGCTTGAATTTATACGTACATTTCCTGGTATTATTGTTTATAACAAACCACAAGGCCAAGGCATACCGCCCGACCGCTGGGTGCCTCGCCTCTGTCCACCATGGGCGCCATGAGTGGGGTGCAGTGCTGGACGTGGGACATGGTCAGCGCCCCGGTCCCTGCCGGCCGGTTATGGGGTCCACTCGACCAGGGCCCGCTACTTTTCAATCAAGTAACTCCTCAATTGGTTCCTCAGGGACATAACGAGGCCGAGTGACCCCGGACCAGTCTCCCAGCAGGAGAAAATCCCCACGTTGGTACTGGGAATCGAACTCGGGTCCCCGGCTTGGTAAGCAGCAGCGCTACCACCGAGCTAAGAAGACGACCAAACCACAAATATAGGCTGTTAAAACAAATGTTAAAAAACTGGGTAGGGTTAGACAAAAAGGAACATATACAGCCAAACAAATCTAATGCAAGAAAAATGGGCAAGTACAAACTAATATAATTATTATCTGTGGAGAATGCTTAAAGATGAAGCACAAACAACAAATTCCTATACGCTTGGCGGATCAGAAGACAGCATCCGGCTGTTTCCAATATTTCCGCTGCAGATATTCGCCAGTGTTCAATAATGTGCTCAACAGTTGCCAGGCTTGTTGTCAGAAAGACATTTTTCCAACACCTTTTATACCGAAATGTAAGCGTAACATATTTATAATGTTTCTCATCGTAGTATTATCAAGGGGAGAAACGTTGGGCGGTTCGCCGTTGCTGTAGGAGCGAATCTGTATAGCACTGACGTTGGAATGCCGCTGTCAGTCGCGTCATGCAAGAGAAACCTGCATCACGTTTCGCCATTTTCGAGATTTAAGGATTCGACACGCACCCTCTAATTGTTCCTTTACGAGTTATAAATAATTCCAATTATTATATTTCCTTGTTAAGCAGGAAATATTCATTTGTTGAAAAATATTTTACTTCTCCGAGTGTTCAATTTGAACGTTTTTATCGCTACAATAATCTAAATAAACCTTTAAATTGTGATTATTTTTACATAAAAACGTCTAGACCTGAAAGTATTCTCAATTATCACCAAGTCTCTTACGTGAAAGCTTGATAAACAGAGTATTAAAAGAATAAGTGGAATGAAAGAGCACCAGTTGTAAAGAAATACAACGGAGAATATTGCCGCATGGACACGCAAACATAAAACACAGAAGCTTTCAACATGCATCGAGAACCCACGATAATGAGGTAACGTAAAAATATAAATTAAACGCGAAAGTTGAGGTCAAGGACAGCGAAATGAGGTGCTCTCAAGAAATATATCAAAGCTGCTTTCACCATTCTACTGCACAAGATGTGAGCTAAGCCAGGCACGTTTAATTAACATTTAGGTGCACTTTCCAATTAAATTAGTTTTTCACTTTTTCCAACTTCACACATAGTGTCTACCACATATTAAAATATCCCTATGCTTTATTTTCAAAATTAAAATATATTGCACCCTATATTAGTTTTGGAGCCAAGTGATATTAGGTGAGCTACAGATGCCATTTTGTTTTGTGTTAAGCTATATCCAGATTTATCGCGTAAATCTTCTACCTGAAAGAAATGTTGGTAGAATATGAGTTAGAGAAAAAAAAAGAGAGAGAGAGCGAGAGAGATTGAAAAACGAAATGTAGGTAGGATGTCCTCGTTCCAGAATGTTGTATGTATTTTATTTTCTCAAATTTGAATTAAAATAATATATTCTAATATATTTGCACGCAAGATAAAGCACAAATCTTTAATTTTTTGTGCAAAGCTCTCGTTGGATTATGTCTTACCGTTTCAGATTTATTTATTTTCTCACTAACAGTTGTAATGATTTTTATTAAAATATATTTACATAACAAATAAAATGTAGTATATATTGAATTTTCTGAGTACAACATATGAAATCCACTTCGTTAGAAAGGAATTTTGTGTGATCTTGTGTATGAGGTGTTTCTAAAGTCGTTCAAACATTATGATACTACTTGAGATAGGGGGAAAAAAGGCAAAATCATCGTAGTGTTGGGCAAACAATAGGGTTTATAAAACATAGAAAAGATGTAGGTGTCCGCTGTTCTCTTGTTCTTGTCTAGGAATGACGAAGTCCTGTAACATGCTATAGTAGTAGGTGCATCCCGTTTAGTGTAACAGTCTGTTTCATTTCATTTGGTATTTTTCCAAGAAACATGGGCTAATGATGAACTGTGAAGTGAAGTCACAGCATATAGCAGCATTTAAAGAATGAAGACCCTGTGGAATTAAAGTCCAATTAATTATTGCCACAGAATCATGAAATATGATCATCGTGTCATCGGTAGGCACTTCTCAACAATGTAGCCCCCGCGACCACCAGATCTCCATTCGTCCGACTTTAGGTTGTGGAATTACCTTGGATGCCTTTAAAACACGATTTATTAAACATAAATTTTCTGTAGCATCAGCCGTTTCCGAAATATCCGTTATTAATGGTTCGAATAGCTCAATGGTTTGTCATTCTTTTCAAATCCTGTCGAAATACAGCTGTTTCTCGCGATTGTGGGGAAAGAGTATGACTTTTTAAGATCAGCATGGTATAGCGATTAGTTCTTAAACATTTGACTATTGCTATTCCCTTTGTATGCACAATGGTATAACCACACAAGTGGTTATACCATTCGCCTCTCACCAAAGCGGTCCGGGTTCGATCCCAGGTGACCGCATATGGGATTTGTGGTGGGCAAGGCGGCGAAGGGGCGGATTTCCTCCGGGCTCTCCGGTTTCCCCGGCCATCTAATTCCACCGATGCTTCATCTTCATTCCATGTATCATTAGTGTCACCACCTGTGGTGCTGCACTTAGTAAAAGCGGGCGTTGAACACGACCAAAAACAGTACAACTCACACCACTAATAACCAATAGGGGGTAGACAGTCTTTTTTTCTTCTTTCTTTGTATGGACATCCGATATGTCTAACTAGAATGTACAATTTACCTTGGTACAATATATAGCATCCTTTTAATTAAACAAGCAAGAGAATTCCAAGGTAATGCTAGAGACTTGCATTCAGAAGGTTCCGGGTTCGATTAGCGTTGGGCTAACCACTCTGTTCTTGGGGTTTCCTCCCGGGTTTTCTAGAACGAATTCTGGGTCCTTCTAATGAAAAAGGGCTAAAATTGTAATTACTTTGAATCCATAGGGTAAATCAGAAACATACACCAGAATGAGAATCCCAGAACTCCAAGAACGAACAGTTAAAATGTGTAGGGTAGTCTATACATTTAACTTGAACACGCTACATCTTCGAGATTTAGTGCCGAGTTACACAACATTAATAATCTGATATAAGCAAAGCAACTTGTGCATTCTCAAATTAACACAGTAAAAGCAGTATGGGGATAGAAGTTTGCACAACTGCACAAGACAAAAGCAACGATAAGAGTTAATACCAATATGATAATACAAACAATGCTTGGCGTTAGGGAATAGAAACTGTGGATTTATTTTTTTAAATAAAAGGAGTATGATTTACCGAGTGGAAGGGATTACAGACTGTTATTCCCCTATTGGGAACCGAACTTGCGATCTATGGGCCGCGAGATAAGCGCAAAGGTATTCCTGCAAGCTATAAATTGCAATTTCACTTCCCCTGAGATAAGACTATTATTCGCTCTCCAAGCCTACCGGAGCGTAACCAAGAGAGGATGCACACAAAACCAAAAGTAAGTTCGGTGCAGTCAAGCATCACCTGTGTATGTGATTGGGTACGAACCCGTGTCTCTCCAGGGAGAAGGCTAACAAGCCGAGCGAAGAGCGCCGGCTACTGCACTCAGGACATTTATTATTCAGCAAGGAGCTACCTACCTACAACACATATAGCTTAGCTAATGCCTACATACAAAGTGCCTTCCTTCCGCGACCTTATCATGTTATCTGCGAGATGCTTGCAGTGATTCCCCAGCGTGACGTCACAGAGCGTGCCAGGCCACGCAATTTTATCTCTTACTGCAAGGCTTCGTTCCGACTGTTCATAACCAACCTGGCTCCTTCGTGGTTTTCTTAATGCATTTTTCCTTCTAGTCTATAGCAGCGGATTTCTTTACTGTGAATTTCACTCACTATAAAAGATGACATCTCAATTACCTATTTCTTTTTAGTTAGTGTATTACTTCATGCAGACGATCTTTGTATAATAGAAAAAAACTTAAAATTATTTACAGTTGGATTAAATATTAGAAGAATGTGAACTAAAAATTGGAGTAAATAAAACCAAAGTGATGGCACTTTCAGGAAAACAGTCAGTAAGAGCGAACTCGCAATACTAAAAGGTCAAATAGTCAAGTAGGTGAACAATTGAAATTATCTTGGATTGATATAAGCTACATTAGTGATAATGATTTATACAATAAGCTTAATAAGTACCAACATATATTTGGGACTATTGCAAGAACTTTAAAAAATACAAGAAAAGAAATACAACCTAAATGTTATGTTATGGCCGTCCTGGTAATATTATATGAGAGTGAAAGTTGGGTTTTAAGACAGAAAGATAAAAGTCATACTCAAGCAGCTGACATGAAATTTTTGAGAGCAGTTAAGGGAGTAACAGGATGGGATGGATTAACTAATGAAGAAATAGGAGAACATTTAAAGATTAGTGCTATAGGAGGTGTCACAGAGAACAATAAACAGAAATGGAAAGATGATCTCAGTAGAATGGATTCAAGTAGGCTACCAGAAAGTATGCTAGAATACACATCTAAAGGAAGAAGATCGATAGGAAGGCCAATGTTAAGGTGGAAGTGAGACCGGAACAAGCCAATGGCTTAATCCATGAAAGGAGGAAGAAGAAGATTTCTCTTTTAAATTAAAACTCGGATGATACATGACTTGCTGAAGCCATGTTATTCAGTTTCCTTCTCAAACTGTTACAGCACACATTGATATTTTTACTACCTAGTTATACTTAGTAGGAGAGGAAAATATCGCAACCCACCCAAAAACTCGATACCGAGAGTTCATCGCAAATACAAGTTTTGAGGTTCCTTAAATAAAAAAAGAAACACTAAGAAAAAGGTCGGTGTGTATCTGTGTCTATGTGTTTGTAAACAGCATAGCTCAAAAAAACAGAAAGTTGGTCAAAATGAAACTAAGTATTTAAGTTCAGTCATCCAAGATGCGACATGACGATTTTGGAGGGAAAGAGAGAGGGGGAGGGGAGCTGGCGGAGAGGGGGGCAAAACTTATCTATATTACTCTATATATGAAAAACGTTTCGGTATTTTTCATTCTATCAAAGTGTCACTAACGAGTTTTATTAGGCATTTGTATGACAAGTAAAATGTATATCTTGCATTTTCTGAAAACCACTTGTGAAATCTTCGTTTTGAATGACATTTTTACAACTCGTAAACCGTAAACAAAATCTAACTAAACAAAAAGCTGCAGATCTCGTTAAAACACAAACGTATACTATGGTGGACACAAAATTTAATGGTAACTGATAGACGGCCACTTCATTATTATATTTTTCTCTTTCCTGTTACGCAAATAGACTTTGTGGGCACAAAATATGATACTTATTTCGCCGGCTATACAGACAGCGCAAGTTGAAGGCAGCCTCTGATTATATGCTGCATTGCCCAGGTCCTCATGCCACCCGCCATGAAATTTTGTGTTTGCTATACACACATTTTCGCAGCTCTTACCATTTTCAAAACATTGCAGTCCATAATAGCGCTTCTGTTTAGGGATTATTTGTCTTTAAGATTAAGTGTTGCCTGTCAGGTTTGCTTTCTCTACCCGTTATTGTTGTATCTCTTCTATAAGCCATTCTTAGAAAACTTATTCGTCTATCTCCTTCGTTTGCAGAAATACTTTCATTACATTTCGCTGCAGACACACGAGGCTGAAGCGATAGACAATTTACTGAAAAAGTGTTCACTAGCTTCCATACCCTTTGCAGGACATAATGAGAAACAAAAGGATTCTGACTTAGCATTTACGATAAAGTTATTGGAAAATTCAAACAAATATTTCGGAAATGGTTAATGACATACAAAAGTGATTTGACATTAACTTTATGTTTTAAACGTAGGTATCTACTTTTTTGTGTAACAATAAAATAGTTTGTATAAAAGTAATTCAGAACGAAGAGGACTTCATAAGGTTTTCGCAGAAAATTGGATATGCGTTTAGTTTGTTGTGCAAATCTCAACATATAGAATTTTAACAAAAATTGCTGCAGTCAGATCAAAATAGTGATAAAATTTCCAAATAAAAGATAGTTTGCTGCGGCGGGGAAGGGGCGATTCTTGAAAATCTTCGTGTCGCCAAATTGGAAAATGTGAATTCAAATACCAATTTGTTTTTGAGCGACACTGTTCATAGACACATAGACATAAAGCTTTTTTTACAAAATGCTTGTTTTGAATTTATGGGTGCTCAAAACGTGTATTTGCATGAAAAGTTCCAAATCAAATTTGTGGGTACAACGCAATACTTCCAACGGTTTCCCTACTGAATGCAGGTAAGTGCCTAAGGAAATATTAATTGAACACTGATCAAATGACGAAATGTCAACCTTTTGCTGCTACCAAGTTTTAAATAAAATATTCCTCTGCCAAATCATTTACTGTTTTCTCTTTCTTTTTATCAATTTACTAAGTGACTTAATTAGAGAATGAAGCCATTAATTTTGCAAGCAAGTATCGGAAAAGAGTCAATTCAAGATGCTATAATTGTCTGCCTCTTAACCGTCTTCAAGATCTTTTCTCGCGTCTTCAACTCTCAAATATTATAATTAATTTGAAGAGGATCAGTGACACAAATAAAAAGAGAGGTGCTCAATGAAGGGTTCTCTCCCTCACTCTGGCAAGAAGCTGTGAAGTATACCACAAGTTCTTCACTTGTTGGCTCCATTTTCACTAAGCAGACTAACTGCTGAGAACAGCATCACCTGCCTACTTGGTACTTATATCATTTTTAAGAAAGGGAGGAGGGGGGGAGGGGAGGGAAAAACGAAGTAGCTAAGGAGGAAGAAATTAAACCCCGTCGCTCAGAAATAAGAAGAGGGAGGGGGAAATCCTCCACTGCTAATTTCCCCACCCACTTTCAAAACTTTGCTCGTTAATTTTTTAACATAAAAAGTGCGCATTTTGAAAACTTCTGAAGGGATTATCTTCAACTATCTCTCAGACCTGCTATTCGGACATTCCTTAGTAGCGTTCGCGCTCAGCTGGGTGTCTTTTGATATCCTGACTATTGGCTCTTTTCATTCCCATTATTGGGCAGCAGTGTTACCTCGTTTACTCTTTCCCCAAGTGCACGTGTGTGTTGTTTATCTTGTGGTTCTAACCGAGGGCTATATTTGGCGTGAAAGACCGCTTAGTTTTCCTCAGAGGCCTCTTTATGAGGTTTGAGGTTCTTTTACGTGTCTTAAAACTACACGGGACCACCTGCTTTACTTCCCTTCCGAAGGATGCCATGCTAAGGAGTTTTACATCCTAAAAAATCAATCACCCTCAGTCGGGTTTGAATCGGCGACCTTGGGAACTAGAGTTGAGAACTAGCATGTTGAGACCACGGAGGACAATCCACAACCTCGATCGGGGCAACATAGTCTGCTGTCCAGGGTAGTATCGCAAGAATTTAGCATATCTCAAATCCTACCAGACGTACCCAAACCCCTATAAGTGATGGGACCAACTACACCACCGAGACCAACCCAATCCGAACAGCTCCTTAACGGGAGGGGGCTACGATGATCGACCCCACTTACTTCTACTGATAATAGAATTACAAAGATTGCTATAGGTTAATCTCAAATATATTTTACTAACCTTACCACGCACACATCGTATACGACATAAACTCCAATTTATGATCGTCTGTAAGCACGTTTATAAGTAGTGACTTATGATATCCGCTGGAATATGTGATTCCGTGCTTTTTTCTACTTCCCTTTTTGGCTAAGAGAGGTGATTTTCCTCATCTATACACCCATTCGCTATTAGCTAGCTGACAGTTTTAGTCCAATACTATCACAAGCCGTGATAGCACCAACCGATAAAATGAAATCATGAAGTCATGAATGAATGAAATAAGCCACTTGATCCCTGTAAGGCAAGGGATCTCCTACTATGTAGGGAACCTCTAGTGTTCTCTTACGGACAGCCAGGCCATAGTAGTATTTGTACAGATTTCTTATTGGTCTGCCATCCTAGTCTAATAAAAATGGATGTTTGTACCTAATTATGTAATCGCTAATATCCAAAATCACTGGACCAAGCACCGTGAAATTCGGCATGTATATGTATTTTTTCATGAAGATGCTATACACTTTACTGGGGCTCTAATGACCTAGCTGTCGACGGGCCCTTAAACCCTAATAACTCACTCCACTTTACTGTGCAACGTATTACATTCACACGGCTTCTCTACTCGCTCTTCAACATACAATTCTACATATGACTGAACTAGAAATGCAAGGTATTACGTTCACATGGTTTTCTCCACTCGCTTTTTCCTCTGATATCTGTGGTTTTTCAACAGTGCTTTTGCATAATGTTTTCCAAGTGTTTATTTATTTTGTTTATCTTTTTCTGTATGTCATATCCAAGATTTTTAATTAACTCCTCGTTTAAGTGTATTAAGTAATATATTTAAAAGTCTCCAAAGAAACACGAGGCTATTGGTTAAGTGCAAACAGTTTTTTTTTTTTTTTTTTTTTTTAACGTCCTCCAACGTAATGTCATATCGGACGGTGAATGAATGAAACGGGTAAAATGATGCTCAAATAAGCCGGAGGTCCATAGAGCTTTAAGTTACCGACATTCGTTTTCTCAAGATAAGGGAAAACCTCGGAAATAAACATTATCCTGATACCTTACCCTAAGCGACATTCGAACTCGCGACCTCTTGAACGCGAGGCAGACACGCTAACCATCACGCTATAGAGAACTACAACTTGTACAGATATATCGGCAAACCACGGGCAACGCCGGGTATTTCAGCTAGTAATGTTATAAACTAAAGAGATGCTGAGCCTGTTTTATACTATCCTAGCACATATTCCATTTACCACTTGGTAAATTCCTGGCACTCTATGCTTTTCACTTAAAATAACCTATGGCGTACTATACTCTTAACCTCTAAGCATGTAAAATTAATGGATTACCCAAGGAAAAATCTGATGTGTTGCACTCACTCTTGTACTAACCATTCTTACAAACTCTTATTTCTATATCTTCTTCGTGTTAGTTAAGATAAACGTTTCTACAAATTATCTTATTGCCCATTTCCTTGTAGGTACAAGGGGGAATACAGTAGGCTTTGCGCGATAGTCAAGTCTTTAGAGCTTTGAGATTCCGTTTTCTTTGCATACTTGACATATAAAAAAATGAACAATGATGCTCCATTTCACCAAAGTTTTAAGATTTCCGAAAATCACACACATAACAAGGAATATCTCCGAAATGGTTCAGTCTACAAGAAAATTAATTGAGACATAAATTGTGTACTTTAGCAAGATCTACATTTTTTGTAGAGTATGATTTGGTCTATATCTAACGGTTTACTAAAGCGCGTTTCACCCTTAGAAGACAGTACACGTTAAATGGAGTGCAGTGTTGCAACATGTACTAGTTGCGAATCTTTCTCCGCGCGCGACCCCGAAGTGACCAGAGTCCTGTACCTAGACCTTCAATTGCTGCTTGACGAGATGGGTACTTTTAACTTTGGTATCCCTCCATGCCTTTGTTACTGTATGACCTAAATTTACAAATGACTCGTCTGTATAAACAATTGATTTCCCCGGTCCCTAAACCTTTTTACGTATTTTAGATATTTATGTCGCCATCTGATGGTATCGTCTCTTTCTATTAATATGCACTTCTTACCCCTTCTTTGATATTCGGGCCCCAAATCATGTAAGAACCGACTAAGAGTGGCCCTTGAGAAATTTGGTAGGGTCTCATCACTGTTGACCCGTGACAAAATTATATTCAGCGTGGGTGGAATATTTGCAAACAGTAAAGAATGAACAATTCGCCGCACTCCACCTTGCACTATTCAATCATGTTGCGTTAACCTAGCGTTTTGTGTAGTCCCACCCTTTTTGCTTTCTTTTTCGATGGCGTTCTTAGAGACCTTTCATTACTTCCTTTTTAATCCTATACACTACTGCTTCTGAACACTCAATAGCATTAGCTGTTTCTTTTACTGCCTTACACGCATTTTACTTCAAAAATAATCTAACACATTCATAATTATTTGGCGTTCCTTACTTCTTAATTTACCAACATATCGTCTCTTCCTAGCTTCCCCCTCCATAACTACAAATATTTACAAAAATATTAAACAAATAACGCAATAACAGCTCACAGTTACACACACGGCTTCTTTCGAACTAATGTTAGTGCTGCTCCTTATACTATCTTCTGTGTCAGGCCTAGCGCTGAATAAATGAATACCTTTTGTTTGCCTTACTGGATAAAAGAAAGAGGTTACTGCCTTTTGGTTTATTTTAAAAACTTTCTCCAACCTTCCTCAACATTTGCTCTCGCTGGTTCCCTGATGTAAACTCAATAACAAAGTTTCACACTGCGTAACTTTTGCAGTGCACAGATATAAAATTTTACGAAAACACTTAATTTAAAAAATTATAACACTTAACTGGGTAAGCATAGAGAATTCAAAGTAGGCAGGTAGTAGCGCTATGGTCTACTCTACCTAAGTAAAAAATATAGATGCATTCTAGCAGTTAGTTTGTTAGTTAGCGCGTGATGAGTGTAGAAACATCAAATATCGGACTTCTATTGAAAAAAACGTTTTCTGAAGAAATTTGGGCCTATAGAAATGTATAATGACTCTGAAAAGGATATAACCTGATAGAGAAAAAAATTCTGCATAGGATAATGTGTTCAAACCTGAAATTTATAACAAATGAATATTTATACCATGCTATTAGTAATCTGGCAACAGCGCGAGGGTAGAAAAGGACGCGGCTAATGGCAACTTGTATGCGCTAGATAGAGACAGAGATGTCCCATTTAACTCCATACTGTCTTCTAAGAGTGGAACGCTATATAGTTATGCAAAAGTCGTCCAGAGTAAATACGGCTACAGGGGCTATAGCCAGAAAATTCAAGATACACATTTCATTTGTCATCAAAATATCCGAAACATATGACATTTTAATTAAAATCGTTAGAGCCATTTTCAAGAAAATCAAAAATTTTGAAAACTGTTCCATGTAAAGGCTAGTTTAGGGTGGGGCTATTTTCTTCAAAATCTTCGTGTCGCATCCTTGAAACACATTAACTTAAATACCAACTTTGGTTTTTAACCGACTTTTCGTTTTTGAGTTATGCTGTCCACAGACTGACACACACACACACACACACACACACACACACACACACACACACACACACACACACACACACACACACACACGGACCTTTTTCAAAAATGCTTTTTTTTTTTATTCAGAGGGTCTCAAAACATATTTTCGGCGAAATCGCGACATCGAATTTTTTGATGGAATACAATAGTTCTCCTACTTGCCAGTAGAGAAAGTAAAAAAAAACTATGAATCCCTGACGTTCCTCTTCTGCTGTTATTTATTAGAATACATTCAAGGACTGAACGTCATGCAAGCACCGATGGACAAATTCTCATCCAGGATCATTTGGGCTGCGATTCCTAACAGTAACCCAAGCGCCAAAACAAAATAGTAAGATTATCACTTCACCGGTTCCGGACAAGTCTATTCCAGTTGTGATTTTGGAGCTTGGATCACTATTGTTAATTGCAGTCCATTTAGTGCCTTAATTGATAAATAATCAATGAAGTTGTTGGAATTAATTAACTAACCGCGAATTGTTGCCTCTTCACGTGCAACGGTAAATGTTATTCAAATTGCACGCAGACTGGTAAACTTTGGGAAGTACACGCTTTTATTTCGCGCGCCAGGTGATACTGTTTACATACACAATTAATCTAATTTCAACGCCCTAGACTGGCAGGTGGCATTAATTACTGAATCTCCATCACAATTTTAACATTATCAATATTTTCCGGAGGTGTGACGTGTAACGAAATTTGACAGCGTGTCCGTAACATTTACAGCATGCACTGATTGCCAACTCACCGCTATGGACAACAGCCGCAGGCAGCACTCACCTGCAACAAAAAACAAATAACTTTGTCAGCTATAACATAAAATCAATCAATTTGGGCCAGCACATATGAGGCAAGAAGTTAACACAAGACTTTTACTGCATGCATTGGTGCAGTTTTAAATACACATAGCTTCACATGGACAGCCCTTTCCACACAAACTTAGTGTGTTTGTTGTTACATAGTTTGTATTACTGTAAGAAAATATTATTTTATAGCAACGGTATTGTTACACTAACAAAAGCAAGGAACCCAGATAACCGTTGCAAAGAGGTCAGGTATGTATTATGCTTTCAGAGCATAATGTACTATTGCGTGGCAAGCTTGAAAAATGCTCAAGTAAATACCAAGCTTTCACTCGGGGAATCAGAGAACATCCTTAACGCTGGCTCACGGCGCGGCCGCAGCGACAACACAACAAAGGACGGTCGGGTTCAGGCTGCCCCACTCCACTGGCACGGCGCGTCACAAAGGTGCTCAAGGCCAAGCTTCCCCACATCACTCATGTGAGCAAACACATGACTAACAAAAATCGAGTGGCAACACAATCAATTTTCCAGAGGATTCGAGAACTGCTCGGTAGCCAGGCGTGTTTGTAGAATTTCGAGAAAGGTTCTTGTTACGTCATCTTCGCTATTTAAGGAGACGAGACAGTGGGCAGGAGAGTGAGTTAGTTACAGGCAGGAGTCAGTGAGTTCGAGTTCTTAGTGTGTGTGTGTGTGTGTGTGTGTGTGTGTGTGTGTGTGTGTGTGTGTGTGTGTGTGTGTGTGTGTGTGTGTCAGCTGCGTGTGTCAGCTGCGTGTGTCGTCGCGTCGTGAAGGAAGATAGCGAAGCAATCATGAATGTCTAGTAATTGTATCATCGGAGTTTGTGTTTGAGAGACAGAGAAACTGAAGAAAGACAATGAAGTCTGAGTCAAGGTTACGAGAAGAAAAACAGCTGTGAGTTGTAATATCACGAAAGGCTATACACTTTGCTAA
Organism: Tenodera sinensis; assembly: GCA_030765045.1. Taxonomy (NCBI): domain Eukaryota; kingdom Metazoa; phylum Arthropoda; class Insecta; order Mantodea; family Mantidae; genus Tenodera; species Tenodera sinensis. Next base: position 203,856,120 of record CM060961.1, read on the forward strand.
CATCAGTAGAAGACAACCGTGTATTTGTACACTCAGAAGAAAGTAAAATGAGGAAAAAAAAGTAACTGGACTGGACATTTATTGTTTGGTCACATTGGTATCAGAAGTGGTATCAAATTGTCATTTTGTTATATTTCTTTTGAAAGTCGATATTACATTTTTGGAAGGTACACGATACTTCCTTTCACTACTATAAGTAGAGGCTAGAGAAAGTAAAGTCAATTTTAACACATAGGTCAAATATTATAGGCTAGTGCAGTAAAACACCGGTCTTTTCCCTTAAGTACCTCTGGAGTGTTCATCTCCTAACACAATACTGAGGGTATTTATTTGATTAAAAAGTTACAATCTAGCTTCAAAATGACCGCACCATTATACTTTTTAAACTGATACAACCATCTATAACGTACTATAAAACGCAATATACGAGAAAAAAACATTAAAGAAACATAAAAAGTAAGTTTTATAAAAGCTATAATATGCATTCTTTGTGTAACTGTGAAAACCGGACAAAGAAAAACAAGAAAAACGACAAGAGTCTACATAGTCCCAGTTCCTGATAGCTGCAGCGAAGTTTCTCGTCTTGGTTGAAGAAGAACATTCGCTCACAATGAAGGATATTCCATCTAAACAGTCACACAAAAGAACTGCTACGGGTGTATACAAAGGCACATAAATCTGCAAAGTACCGGCGACAGCAAAATGTTATTAGCCATAAACGCGAGGGCCATAAAGAACACGCTAAGAGCAAAAAGAGACCTTAAAGATCACCTGAGGTTGTGGACGGTCCATTCTCAGTGCAGTGTTAATAATAATGGGGTTTAAGCTTGCAAATTTAGTATGAGTTAATTAAGAATGAAGTTTTGCACGTTTTGTCTCTACAGCAGACGGATAGAACCGGTTCCCCACACTGTGCCGTCGCATGTGCTACGAACGCGTATAACTTCATTCCTCTTTAAAGTAGCTGGACTGCTAAGCCTAGTTATAATGCTCTATCTCATCTATCTAAATGCATAATGCATATGTAAACTTTGGCAAAAATGTGAGAAATGTGGATTTTGTTTTTCCATTTTTACTATACTTATAACTTGTAATTTTACACTCCACAATTGCTTTTTCTAATTAAAAAAGTTAACAAATTCTTGTGTAATTTAGATAAAAGCACCACATTGAACTTCAAACTTCATTTTTCTCAAGTAGTTGTGTTTTTCACTTTTCAAAATGTTACTATGACCAAGATATAATTTTTAATTTTCAGGAGAGCGTCAGGAGTTATGAACTTAAAAATTGCTGTGCAGAAGTTGCAAAATATGAAATAGTTGGGTTGAAACTAATTATTTTCCATAATTCAATTGAAAAAGTTAAAACTGCCACTACCATCTATTTTTTATTTTTCCTCTTTTGTATTTAAGATGAAACTCTGGGTCGTGGTATTAAATATCCAATCCGGTGTTTATCTTAGTGACGAAGGAAAACCAGGATTTGAACCCGGGATTTTCCGAATACGAGCCACAACTTTGGGCCATCCCGCTCGGTGAGTGCAGAATTCCCTCTACTTGCTATGGGTAAATATTAGAATAAAAAATGTTTTTCTTTTAATTCAGTAAACCTTAATAGTGTATTTCCGGTAAATATCGAATTTTTGGGTGCAACACAGTACTCAGTAGGCAGTGGAGAAAGCACAAAAAATTGTGTTTTTTGCTCTTGCCGAGGAATCCAGCGGAGTCTGAAATTACTTGGCGTCTTCGTTCCCAAGACTAGAGGAAAACTCTATTTGAAACAGGTTCCAGGGTAAACACTACACCGTGCTGCCATGTTAAAAGGTATGGGGGGGGGGGGGGGGGGTACATCAACAACCGTGGCTTTACTTAAGTGCGTGCAAGGTTAACCGCGACAAGCCTTTGCGGGGACACAGATTTTCGTTCACAGGTGTGGTTTACACTTCAGTGTGTTTGCAACATCGGCAAACAAAGGTCTTCCTCAAGCTTCTTTATCCTCCCCCTTTTCCTTTCATGCTGTGATAAACTGTTTTATTCCGGTTCGGCGTTTCTTCCTCATGCGATGATGCTCTTCTCCTTTGCTCTTCCTTCTTCAGGCTTCAGATGTAGTTCACAATTAGCCTTATGGCGCTTCTTCAGGACGAACTCCATCATGGAAACGTTTCAGGACGATAGCATGCTTTCACTGCAGCAGTGCCTGAAAATGTTGATAGTCAATTAGCCCATTCAACTGTATAACTGGGAACACTCAATAGTAAATGCAAGGCGTATAAATAGTAAGGCAATATTAAGCGCTAAGGAAGCTGAGCTCCTATACAATCCTTCGAAGAGGCGCTTGGAAAATTTTAAACATCCATATTTGGTCACACACTCCAGCGGTACCTAAAGAAAATTGCACCCTGACTAGCAGTCGTTGAGGAGCATAAATGTGCTACCTCCCATCTACCCTGAACCCTATTCTCACCCGCCACCATGCAAAGGCTCACATCCCGCCATAAAAGTGGTTGAGCCCTAAAAAGGGCAGGTATGCGAATGACACACCTTGGGCTGTTCTCAGCCTGACAACAGAAGTGAGCGAGCGCTAAGGAAGATATATGTATTAGGAAGACTCAAGGCAGAAATAATCCCAGGAGGGAACAAATTTAAACTCGGGTAGCCGAGAAGTCGTGGACACAAACACACTTTGGGGGCGGGATTCAGAAACTCTCAAAAATATGTTTCCAGTGAGGTCTCGGTAACTACTTTTTAAATGAAATACAGAACTAGAAAAAGGTGTATTTATCTGTGTCTCTGTGGTGTCCGTCAGTCTGTCAATGTCATCTATTACCAACAATTCATTTGTTTGCTGTCTACCTAATGACCTCTGCACCAACATAATATTTTGTACTAATGATTTGAATATCAATGACTTGATTCTATTTAAATACGTTTACTCATAACAGTGAATTTAACATCCAATTACTTTTCTTTTCTTCCTTTAAAAATTCTTTTCTGTGATTGAAATAGTTTGGGCATCTAAAGAGGATGAAGAATCTCAAAAATGATGTTGGATTGGAATGTACAGGTCGTTTTGCGATTACAAATAGCCCTTATTTAACACTGTAATATGTTCGAAGAGAACTGTTAAATTTCCTCAACCGTATAAACTATTGTAACAAAATGAAAATGTGGCAAATCCTGCTCCTGACACAAGTGCGATAAAACACAAGGCCCAGTTACTTTTGTACCACTTAATTTCTTCTCTAAAACTGAAACATACAAGCACAGTGGTCTTGCATCGTTAACACAATCTGCAACTCGTAGTGACCTTACGCTCTCAGCTTTTCTGCCTTCTCTTAATCTTGACACACACTTTTCGGTCTTTTAGTTCTCTCTCTTTCACACAAATTGCTGCTTAGACGAACACACTCGCTAAAACTGCTTCACACAACAAAACTTTACGACTCATGTCTACAATTGTCTCTATCGATAATATCTCTCTCGGCTGTACACACGCACGCACACAGACACGCACAACTAACAGCTGTCTCGTTCCATACTCACGATTCCATCACAAAAACAACTCGCTTCTCATCCTCTCGCCTCTTTATATAAGCGAGAATAACGTAGTGAGGATTTGTCTCGATATTTACCTTTCCTCGAACCTCTCACAAATACGTCGGCAGCCGAAAGTCTCGCGAAAACTCTGGAATTCCTATGTTCTGCCGCGTTCGCATTCGTCTTTGTTCTGACCGCTGCACTGTCGTCAGGTCACTTTAGCTTCACCTTGGCTCTTTTTATGTGCGGCGGCCGACCGGCGTCACAATACATTAAGTAAAGGACTCAATGCATCTGGAACTCACGTAAATCCTTGTCATCCTTTGGTTTAAACCCGCCTCGCAGGACAACGAAAGCACGTTCATTTATCATATTATAGTGCTTTTGTCACCTGGCCTCAAATTGCACAGCGCTTGTCCATCGCCATTTATAGATGTATTTTAGCAAGTCAAGGGAAAGAGAAAGGGAAGGGTGTGTTGAGGAATGAATGTCAAGGGGGCAAAACTTAAGAAACATGGTTTAATGCCTATTCATCTTATACGTACAACGAAAAGTGGAAATGTGTAATGAAAATTAGATAGGAGAATAAGCTTTTCAAGAACAGTTAGCACAAGAGTGAGTAGAAAAAGTCATATGAATGCAACATATTTTGTGTCCTAGTTTTGCTTGTATATATTAGCCCAAATGTGTCCTCCAGCTACCAGTTAACTCCAACAGATGCTTGTATCTCCAACAAACCGTGTGTCCACTTGCCGTAATCCTACTTTGGGAATTATTTCCAGAACGATTAGTCACGCAGAAAGGTCAACAGGGGCCAGAGAGCTTAAACAGTTCTGCAAATACTTCATCTTCACATGCCCGCCGAGGAAACAGTTTGGGTAGTTGTAAGGAAATGAACAAATGTACTCATACCCAGGATTAAACTTCCATGACGGTCAGATTAGGCTGCAGGTTCCTTGTCGGAAGCTGAAGCGACCGGTTCGAAGCCCTGTTATAATGCCCCGTTATCTGAATTACGAAGGTCTGAAGTAATCTGGAAGCGAATTTCAAATTCACATTACCAGCACACTATTTCCAGCTTTGTAACGTACCGGCTAATGCGATTATATTTTAATCTCTTTCTCCGCAAATGCGCTGCAGCTACAAAATACAGCTACTTGTGCCCGTTTCAGCGGGTTTCGTGCCATCTAGAAATGAGTTACTAGCAGTATCAGAGGTAATATACACGGCAAATGTGGGATTGTCCGAACCATTTATTGCGCCATTGCCTGCATTTACGCCGAAATCAATAAAACATTGATCAGCGCCCAGATAAAGTTGATTTTCGAATCCGTCGTAGGTGCGTTCGCGGATATGTCCTGGTTGTATTAGGACACATTCCACATTGCTTTCAGCATTTAAACCACTGATATACTGTTTTCATTTCTCCAGTCGATTCAAGGCCTTTTTCCCTGCTCTATAGCTGCCTTCCTACTCCATTCGCTCCCCCCTCTTGGCGTCATCTCTCTTTTGCTTATGTGCTGCTCTAATGGTAAACATGCGCTCTACCTTTGTTGATCAGAAGCCTCTCAAGTAACACACACAGCATTCACTGTTTGTTCTCGGAAATCGCTGATATTTCACATTGCAGCAATAAGCGTGTCACTTCCGCTAATGAAATTAAAGGAATCACAAACGCCAGGCAGTTGTTAACTCCACGTGGAGTAAAATACAGTGTTGCGACATCTCCCTTGTTTTCTCTCTCATTATGATCGTTTTCTGTGACATTTGTTTTCTAAGAAGTAAATTTCCACGCGTGGAGTGCGAACCCTTACTTGGAGAAAACGTGACACAGAATACCTTCATCTTTTCACTAGGTTTTGACGTGCCGCAGGTTAACCATTAGAACACAATACAGTTACTGCAACAGGGGGCATCAAGTGGAATGAGAAGACGCCTACAAAGTGGCGAAAATGGCTCGGGACTGGTGAAAATGAAAGCACACTAATTTATTACAATAAACACTTTCTGCACCTAGATCTAAAGAGGGACCACATCGAGCGCTACTTTGACCCCACGTGGTGATGTTGGTAAACTATACGAGGATAATGCACTTATATGACATAATCTTGTGATGCAGAAGGTTTATTTGTGCTTTCTCTAATGCTTATGTATGCCAGAGGATGTAAATAATTCCATAAAGTTCCTTAGGGACGCTTCATTCAAATGCAAGTTTTGAAGTTCCCTGAATAAAAAAGTATTTTTAGAAAATCCCATATGTGTGCTTCGCGTATCTGTCCGTGTATTTTGTTCGGTTCACCATATACCAGAGATGCGACATGAACAATAAAAAGATAAATAAAAATAAAATAAAAAATAAAAAAGCTGCACACTAAACCACTCTTCGCGTGGAAACAATTTCGTAGTTTTTTATTTTCTCAAAGGCATCTACAACAACTTTGATTAAAATGTCATAGCGAGGATAACTGCGTGACAAATACATGTTAATACAATACTTATGCCTATGAGGACGTCCGTATTATCCGAGCTTTCACTTATCCATGGTGACCCTGGTCCACATTATCTCAGAAAGCCAGGATTCCACTACTTGTGGTAATTTAAATGAAATTATTAGACAATCTGAGAAAATGAAAGGCTTTGAAACTTTCTCTTTGGAAACGATAGTTTGGGGAAGGTAATTTAAACTTCGTATTTATCCAAATTTTCGTGTCTGAGCTATGTTGTTCTGCCTTTCCTCACTCTGTTTCTCTGTCTCTCATTCTCTCTTTTTCGGAAGTTTATATTTTTATTTTGGATGGAATTTAGGGGACTTCATATGTGTATTCACAATTATGTCTGGGAATTGAATATTTGGGTAGAGCGCAATACTTCCCTTACCTACAAGGTAGGTAAGCAATATATGTTGTTAGCTAATGCTGGATTTCTGACAATGAAGTCATTAATCCTCTTGCTCTCCAATATTTTTCACTGATGGATGGGGCACTAGAAGTGGCTGGGCATATTTGAAGGTGGTCTCGGTCCATTTCCTCTTGCAGATCACATAGAGGACAGAGTGGTGAAGAATATATCCCAATTCTGTTTAAATGTTTTGCCAGACAATCATGTCCTGTAATCAACCTGAAGGTTGCAACTGCTGTTTTTCGAGGATACTCAGGAATCACTGTTTGAATGTTTGGTAGTTCCCATCTTTTATTCTTTGATTTTTCATAGTAATATTTTGCAATAATTTTTTTGAATTCAGAGTTGACTAATCTTTTAGCTGCATAAAATGGTAAATTAACTATAGATTTTTGTACACCGCTGGTACCCTTTTTTGCAAGAAAATCAGCTTTCTCATTACCACTCAGTCCACAGTGAGCCGGTATCCATTGGAAGACTAGGTGTTTTTGAAGTGCTGTTAGATGGCTAAGCATCTTCCAACATTCTATAATAGTTTGGTTTTTTGGTGACAACTTGGAAGTAATTGCTATAATTGCTGCCCTGGAATCTGAGAGAATAACTGCTTGCTGAAAATGTGAAATTCTGTACAAAAGATTTTGTAGAGCCATTCGAATTGCTTCAATTTCTCCATCAAAGTTAGTAGTTCCATAACTTAAAGATTTGTAATAGGAAAAGAGGTGACATGTGACTCCAGCACCTGCTCCATCTTGGTTTGATATCAATGATCCATCAGTATAAATATGGAGCCACTCATGTTCTGGAAATCTAGTATGGATTGGTAAGCAATATATAAAGTTCTATAAAAATAGTACTTAGCTAATAAAGGCAAATTCGTTTGAAATACACTCATAACTCCCAAAGACATCCAGAGAAACATTTATAATGATACTTGTCATATAGTTCAACCTTCACAATTACGTTCGTTCGTTTCACTCGTAGGGATGTCAAACACAAGACTTCTCTATTCTCCTGCATGACCAGCACTCAGTGTACATTTCACAAGTTATCGCACCTCCCTCGGAGAACATAATGAATTACCAGTACCTTAAGTCCCATTATCTTACTGACAAGGCGTAGGGATTTTTCAGGAAGTTCCAGAATATTCGGGAAGCGGGAGAAATGAAATGTTCTGAATATTGTGGTTATCGATAGCATTTTTGGTGCTTACGCTGCACGGAAGCGCTACTTATCTCTCCCTAAACTCTAACCGACAAACCAGCTGGCGCCAAGCAATTGATTTGTCGCAAGACTGCTGCGTCATTATTCACTATTTCCAGAGAAAATGGTTAGTGAAGCTAATTATTTTAGCTTTAACCTTAGCTTTGAATCCCCTTAAGACCACAAAAACATGAAAAGTATATAAAAATGTTCCGAGTCCATAGCGAACACTGAAGTAGATTAGCAGAAAGTTGTTGGCAAGATTTTAAAGTTTAGTGCCACGTTGCTAGATACAGAGCCCTATGATTTTAACCACAGATCACCAGTACTTCAGCAGCAGCATATATTAAACGCTTCCCAAAACAGGGTCAGAGAGTACGAGAGTAAAAAGTAACACAGCCAAGCTCTAACTGGAGTTTGAACAGTTATATCACCAAAACAGTTGACAGTTTAGCGGCGTGCGTGGGACGGCGATCAGTGCTGTTGTTTAGATAGGGCAGGGCAGTGACGGGAATAAATCATTTGGGTCGAAGTTGTTATCTCTCCAAACAGGACAAAATCGCAAATGGTCACCCCATGGCACAGGCCTATCTTCCCGACGGGGGAGGGGAGGGCAGCAGATAGGAAACCAGCACGGCCGCAGACACCCACATGTGGCAAATCGTTGCTCTAACTCCACACTCACTAAAAACTTATATAATACCAATGTTTGCTTTATGGCAATCAAACGCAGGAAGTAAAAATAGAATAGTTATACGGGCGATTTCAAAAATATTGCATGCTGTGAATTAGCGGTGAAAAAATAAAAAAAGCGTTATTTTGGAATCATGTGACTTTCTCTACCACTTACGATTCGATGTCGATATTTCAGTGGGAATACATGCTTTGAGATCCCTAAGCAAAACAAAATTTAGAAAAGGATCCGCACCCATGTCTCTGTAAATTTCAGAACCTAAAACTGAAACATCCGACGAGTTCAAAACTTGCACTTTGGTTCAGAAGCTGCCAAAGAATGCGACAGGAAGATATTTAAGAAAATTTTCCCACTTTCTACGTCTTCGTTCTGAGTAACGTTTGTATAATTGGTAAACCCTTACATAACAAATTGTAGGTCTCATTAAACCAAATATTCCTTGTTAATAGTTTGAATTTTCAAATACACGTTTTTCAGCTGGTAAGTCGCTACTTTTTTTTCTCAGAGAGAAGCTATCATAATTCCACAAAATGAATTAAATGTGAATATGATCTGGATTAACATGAAGAAGCTAGAACAATAAACTTCTGTAAATATTTGTTCTGGAAGAATAAAGAGTATACAATATATACGATGTTTTTTCGTACAGAAATAGTATTGCAAAACCCAAACAAATAACAAGGAATATCTCCGAAATGGTTCACTTTACAAAAAACGCATCTGGATATAATTTATGAGTTTTAAACAGTTCTATAATTTTTGTATAGGTAGTTCAGATTTGGTGTATCTTGGTGTACCAGTTATGCAAAAGTAATCAAAGTAAGCAGGACTACATAGGCTATACCCAGAAAATTCAAAATTCACATTTCATTTGCCATGAAAATATCTTCAATATATGGCATTTTAATCAAAATACAGTCATTTTCAAAAATATCAAACTTTTCGAAGAATGTTGCATTTAAGAGGCAGTTTAGGTTGAAGTAATTTTCTTCAAAATCTTCGTGTCACATCCTTGAAAGATATTAACCTTAAATACCAAATTTGGTTTTTAAAGGACATTTTATTTTTGAGTTATGCTGTTTACAGACAGATAAAAACACACTTTTTTATTCAGGGGGCCTCAAACCTATATTTCCGGTAAAATCTCAACATAGAATTTTTGGGTGGAATGCAGTACTTCCCTGCGTACTATACGAAGTAAAGAAAGTAAATAGAACCTATTTCTAAACAATTTGAGGTGAAAGAAAAGTAGCCAAGTGACAGCAGTGGATCAAAACTGTCCCATTAGAGTTACGTGTGAATACTAGTGCACGTACTTGTGTAATATTCTGGGTTGGAACTAGAAACTCGGAAATATAACTGGAAAAATAACATATTCCTCAAGGAATGAAAGAACCTGAGTCAGTAAACTAACAGCGGACTGTATCTTGCTGTAGTAAATAGTAGTGAACGTACTTCGCTGCTATATTGGATCTACTCTAGTAATTTTTACAGTGGAACGGTCGGAATTGTTACTGCAACATAATCTATTTTAAACGACTTGATGTGCAGGAACCCGAGTTGTCAAGTAACACTGGACCAAGAGTACCTTGCCCTTAGAGTAATCCGTGCATATTCGTTAACGTACTTGACTTATTTTGGATAGAAACCTAGTTCTTTTTGAAATTGTTACTTTTGGAACTGTTGTTGAAAAACAACTCCCATCTCAACTATAGTTTCAGCCCTCTGTGACAGACTTAAGCGATTTATTGGTTTGACACCATAACAACAGAAAATATTTTTACGAAATTGCTTTTTGTAGATGACAAAGAGCTTCCTCTGAGGTGGTGGAATCTTATTTTTGCTAGGCGGTCCATTCGCAAAGTTCCCTGTTCTAAAATCGATAGCCAGCTAATGAGATTGTTTTCAGGGAATATATACAGCACAAATACAAAGCGTCGAATGATTCAATCATTATGTATCAGCTTTGATGTTACAGATATGGAAATACTACATACTTGGAATATCTGAATTAGAAGAATAAACGGGCATAATGATCTCGCTGTTTGTGCTATACAGCAAAACGGCGTGAATTATTCACAAGGATAACAAACACGAGAAAGGAAAATATTAGACTAATGACCACGGCGATTTATTCAAGGATATTAACGTCAGTGAGCAAAAAAGGGTTTTAATGGATTGGCGTTAATGAGCCATACAATCAGTGAACGAAGAAACGAACTGAATGTATGAAATCTTATAAATAAAAAATATCTGATGTTACATTCCAATGATCTGACGCGGAACTATAAATTATTACTTTCTCTACCGCTTACGTATACTAAGTAGAGGATGTACTGTATTTCACTCAAAAAGTCCACTCCGAGATTTCATCAAAAGTGCATGTTTTGTGGTTCCCTGAATCTCAATCCCCAGAAAGCATGTGCAGAGAAAAATGTTTGTATGTATTTGTCGGTGAACAAATAGCTCAAAAAAACCCTTGTGTTGCACTCACATTACTTTCTCTACTCTTGTACTAACCATTCTTACGAACTCTTATTCCTATATCTTCTTCGTGTTAGTTGAAATAAACATTTGCAGAAATTATCTTGCAAGGGAAATACAGGAATACAGTAGACTTTGAGTGATACCAAATATTTTAAAGCTTTCAAACTCCGTTCTCTTTGCACGGTTAACATATAAAAATGAATAACGATATTCCATTTGACATAAGCATACGTGCAAGATCTACATCTTTTGTGCAGCAAGATTTGGTCTATCACTTACGGTTTACCAGTTATGCAAAAGTCATCTAGAGTAAACAGGACTACATGGGCTATAGCCAGAAAATTCAAGAGATACACTTCATTGGCCATAAAAATATCTCAAGCATATGGCATCTTAATCAAAATCGTTAGAGCCATTTTCAAGAAAACTAAAATGTTCGGACAATTTTCCATGTAAAGGGTAGTTTAAAGTGGAGGAATTTTCTTCAAAGTTTTACAGAGTGCCAATTCATTTTCTGATGTATATAAGTAAGAGAAGTCATATCCTGCGCGTGGACTGAATCTATGCCATGCCCTGCTTTCTGCCTCTTCTGGAACCCTGCCTCAGAAGCGTCTTAACGTAATTTTAACGCTCTTTATACAGTAGGTATACATTACACGCAGCTGAAATAGTCAGTAAGTTGGTTTCAAAAGGCGGTATGGGAAAGCTACCGCTGTGCGAGTATTTTAAATGTTTATACACTTGGTGTATTCCAGAGTGTGAGCAACTGCAGAATCTGTAATCAGCGACTGGAAACATCTGTCATGACGCTAGTTCAGCATTTAAACTAAGTAGAGAAACTGAAAGTAAAATGCTACGCTTCGGGAAATAAAAACATGCTGAAGTTCGAAGTCGAAACAATTCACTTTGCTCCGTTAACAACTAATTAGAAAACGTTACACAGAGGGGAAAAATAAATATTATCCTTTGTTATTTAACGTGTAAAAGATGCCAATGCACTCAGTTGACTAGCTCATGTTATGCATATTAACTGTGACAAGTTAACCGAATCCAGCTGTGTAATTTGGTGTATATATATGTGTTAGATTCACATAACCTTCTCAATTAACTAACGTTTATTACTTTCTCTGCTATGTAATTACGGTAAGTAACTGTATTCTACCCAAAACTTCGATACAGAGATTTCATCGGAAATATACATTTTGAGAGGCCCGAATCCAAAAAAGGCACTTTTATAAATAGGTCAGCTTATGCATATGTGTATGTGTGTGCCAACATCATAACTTAAAACAAAACAAGTATTCTGATTAAGTTACCAATGTTAAACGTATTTACATGACACACGAAATGTATATCTTGAGCTTTCTGGGAATAGCCTCTGAAATCCTTTACCATTTTGCCTATTTCTTGCATAACTAGTAAATCGTAACAGATAAACAAAATCTTACTGCCTTGTTATCGGTTTGCAGTTTAAACTACTTACACATTTCTCAATTTGGAAGTCGTTATTCCTCTCTCTCTCTCTCTCTCTCTCTCTCTCTCTCTCTCTCTCTCTCTCTCTTGACCATGCACAACGGAATTTCAAAGCCATCATAGGGCGACCAGCTCTTAAGGATTTAGCTGTCCCTTAAATCCTAGTACCGTTGTTCTTACAAGGGAATACGCAATAAAGAAATTTATCCAAATGTTTATCTCGACCACATGAGGATTAAGTTTTTATACGAATGATTTGTGCAAGAGTGAATAGAGAAAGTCATGTGAATGCAACATATCGGGTTTTGTTTTTTACGTAGCTTTTATTCACCAATCTTAAAAAGCTTATTAACATAACTATGGAAGTACTGCATCCCAAATTCGATACTGAGACTTCACTGGAAATACATGTTTTGAGGACCTTTAAAAAGGATTATCAAAAAAGTACAAAAGTGTGTGTGGGTGAGTGTGTATGTGTAAGAGAGAGAGAGAGAGAGAGAGAGAGAGAGAGAGAGAGAGAGAGAGAAAGTGAAAGAGAACATCATAACTCCAAAAGGACAAGCAACTTGGATCTTCAAGGATGCAACGCGAAGGTTTTCACCAAAATGCCATATTCTGCAGGACTCTTATTTTTGATTCTCCCTAAAATGGGTCTAACAGTTTTGATTATAATACTATGTAATGAGGGTACTTGTACCAAAAGAAAGAAAAAGAAAAAAATGTATATGCCTTCAATTTCATAGGAATACATTGCGAAGTACTCTTCATTTTAGATGACTTTTGCACAACTTGTAAACCCCGAGGGAGATGGCGCTGCGGTAACGTGTGCGACTCACTTTCTGGAGCTCGCGGGTTCCATCCTCGACCGCGCACACTGACTTGGGATTTTCGTGGTTTCCCCTTGTCGCTTAGACGAATGCTGGGGTACTTGACTGAACACAGTGACTTTGTCGTCACCTGTGGCGAGGGTGAGACACTGCTCCGTCACGGTGGCTCGGTGAGGTAGTGTAGTGTCCCGAAGTGAATGCTCCAATTCAAAGGAATACATCTCTGTCAGTGACCGTCACTGGCGACCGTCACCAGTGTCCCAGTGTAAGACGAGCTTTATGCTATACCGATGATGGTAGCTATTCGGTGGGGCCTGGGGCTGAGATGAAGAGATGTCAGCACTTTTAGGGACTTCCGTGCGTCTCCGTGGTCCGACTGCTTGCATTCCTGGGTTATCCTGCATTTCTTTTACTCCATCCTTTCCTCCTGGGTGTGTTAGCGCACACCGGATCTATGTAGCACTAAGTGTGCAAGGTGTCCCCCTAACCTAGCCTACCCTACCATAACTATACGACAAATGTAGATCTCCTTATGGCTCAGGATTAATGTCAAAGAGTATGCTCATGTGACATTAATAAAGATATTCTTTGTTCTAGGTTTGAATGTTCACATACTTGCACTTTTCTTCGAGTGGAAAATTGCAATGTTTCTTTCTAATGATCATGCAAATAAAACAGAATTTCACAGTCATAACAGAGCGATCAGCTCTTAAAAAATTTCAGTATTCACTTAACGCCCACTGTATTCAGCTATTCCCATTGTACACATAAGGAAATATGCAATAAAGTCATTGCTACAAATGTCTACCTCGATTAACATGGACATATTAGTAGTATCAAAATAAAAGCTCCAAAACTATCAGGAAAGTTTCAGCTACATCTTCATTATAGCCCATATTTCTTCATAGAAAGTTTTTGCTGAAATAAGAATTTTGGACACACTGTTGTGTATCCTGTTTTCTCTCCTAAGATATTGAACTAATGGAATCGTTTCCACTTGGTTTATTACAGATCAGCCAATCACGTCCTCGAGAGCGGCTAAGCTTGTATGATCCCATAATTGCAAACCATTAACTGCCACACACGCATTCCGACAGACATATCAGCAGGTGGTTATTGGAATCATACGCCTTCTCCTTCTATCGGACAACATGCCCTTCCTTCTGCAATGCTCTAATAGCCAATTACTTGCCTATTGATTAGCCGCACCCAATAATATGCCACGGTAAGCGCGTATCTGTGACGCAAGACCACATAGATGTTAACTAACCGCGCGGCTCGAAGTATTAACACGGAACATGACCTCCTGCATTGGCGTGCAAACCTCGTTTGCTTGTCTGTGTTATTTACTCATTCTCTGATTATTAAACAGGGGCATCTCTAAACTCTGTTCCACATATCTGATAACTATCACGTGCACTACTCACGTCTCATTGGATACTATCGTGGAAAGGTTGTTGTGCAATTGAAACTAGTATCTTAAGAGGACACTCCAGCATTAGAACTAAAACATGGGCTGAAAAATTTGGGGTGTTTCCATAGTCACTACCTCCTTTATGAGCTACGTTTCACTGCTTTAAATAGATATCATTGGGATAGGGCTGCAAGGGGTAGTGATGTGCATCCAGTAACCTCTCCTACCCAAATCTCATCCTTATCATCGCGTGGTGCATGTTTTTACCAACGAGGCTTTGGGGACCGAGTCATTGCGGGAAGTATGCTGAGGAAATTCAGTATACACCACCTTGTCCAAAAGCTGAGAAGTTGCAACCCCAATGTTGCCCTTACTGCTAGTAACTAGTAGGAGGGAAGCAATACTGCTTGCACCTCTACAACCGGACATGTGCACCATAACGACCCAAGCCTGAAAAAGGACGAACAACAAGACAGAGTCATACAATTATAAATCGACTTTACTTCTGGAAGTTCTGCGGTAAAGAATGTGTACACAGCTAAATATGTACAAATAACTTTATTAAAGGTTAACAAATTGAATTATCTGGGTTGTAACAGCGCTCCTTTTTAGCCCATCTAGGCATATTACTGAATATCCTTGAATTCCATAACACTCCTGAAATTATCAACATCAGAATTAAATTTTCCTTTGTATAAAAACATTCGCCTTGGTAAGACTTGTCCTCCGCCACTGAAACTTAAGAAAATGTGAATAGAGTGAAAATATGAAACAGAATTACTGCCAGTGAAATGAAGTTAATGTGCCGAACAGCAGGCTACACTAAATGGGTCCCTCTACGAAATGTAGACTTTCAACAACTGGAAATGGGACTTGCCGTGCAGTGCATTCATCAATATCAAGAAAATTGGTTTCAGCACGTCAACCGTATGGCCAGAATCACGATTTCCAAGAGACTTGAGCTTCAGACCATCATGAAAAAGATCACTAGGTCGCCCTGCGACAGCGGGAGACTTAGTAGACCAGAACGTCCTGGGACTGTCACTTATTAGGAATGTTTCAAATGCTTCTTTTAGAACCTGCAATCCTGTTGCTGCTCTCTGTACTATGTGGAAGAAGAAGAAGAAGAAGAAACAAAAACGCATTTTAATACCTCTGTCTACAATAATCATCTACCAAACAGCTGAGTCATGTTCTTAGTTGCATTATTTGAGGCGTTGAGCGCAACAGTGGCCCAACCCACAAAAATTCAGAAACTGAGTTATTAGCACAGACATGTTCCCCATATCAAACTCTAGGAGAGCAGTAGTGGCCTATACCGCATTTCTACAACCACCGACAGATGGCACGAGAAGTGTATTATTGCATGGAACTGAATCTGGCTTCCTAGATAGAAACAATGGCCCTACCTCCCTGCATGATTGTAACTATGTATCACGATGTCGGTGCTATATTGATTAACAACATAAACAACAAAACTTTCAAGTCACAAATATTTTTTATACTCCATTATTTCCATTATGTACATTTAGTGGTTGGGCCACTGTTCCGCTCAACGCCTCATTTGTGCTGTGATCTGAAAAACGGGGAAGCTAGTCGCTCATAATTACAGAGCTATGGTAAAAAAATCTGATGTGTTGCACTCACATGACTTTCTCTACTCTTGTACTAACCATTCTTACAAACTGTTGTTCCTATATCTTCTTCGTGTTAGTTGAGATAAACATTTGTACACATTAACTTGCTGCTTATTTCCTTGTAGGTGCAAGGGGAATATTAGCTTTGAGCGATAGTCAAATCTTTTAAAGCTTTGAGATACCGTTCTCTTTGCACTCTTAACATATAAAAAAGTGAACAAGGATGTTGCATTTCCACAAAGTTATAAGTTTTCTGAAACTGACACAAATAACAAGGAATATGTCCGAAATGGTTCACTCTACAGAAAAAAAATATTTAGACATAAATTGAGTTTCGGGGATCCACATTTTTTTTTTTTTTTTTTTTTTTTTTTTTTTTTTTTTTTTTTTTTTTTGTATATTAAGATCTCTTACGGTTTACGAGTTATTCAAAAGTTATCCAGAGTAAACAGGACTACATAGGCTATAGCCAGAAAATTCAAGATATGCATTTCATTTGTCATACAAATATCAGAAACATATGACATTTTAATCAAAATCGTTAGAGCCATTTTCAAGAGAATCAAAATGTTCGAAAAATGTTCCATGTAAAGGGTAGCTTAGGGTGAGGCTATTTACTTCAAAATCTTCGTGTCGCATCCTTGAAAGGCATTAAACTTAAATACCAACTTTGAGTTTTAACCGATTTTTCGTTTTTGAGTTATGCTGTCTACAGGCTCACACACACACACACACACACACACACACACACACACACACACACACACACACACACACACACACACAACACACACAACACACACACACAACACACACACAACACACACACACAACACACACACAATACACACACAACACACACACACAACACACACACACACAAACATGCGCGCGGACCTTTTTTCTAAAAATGCTTTTTTTTGGGTTCAGGGGGTCTCAAAACATATATTTCCGGTGAAATCTCGACATCGAGTTTTTGGGTGAAATACAATACTTCCTTCTACTTACCAGTAGAGAAAGTAAAAATACACCTCATGTACAAAGAATGAAATCTGTGCACACGGTTTTCTCTACTCATTTGTCTTTTACATAACACCGTTCTCTGCTCGCTCTTCAATGACGAGAATTCATATTCATAGAATTTTCTGTGACTGAAAAACAAATGCAACAGGTTTCATTCACAAGGCTTTCTGTACTCATTTTTGTTTTACGAAACGACAATCACGTGTGTTTTTCTACTCCCTCTTCTACAAACAATTCATAAAATGCTCTATATGTTTAAAATAG
Source organism: Tenodera sinensis (assembly GCA_030765045.1). Taxonomy (NCBI): domain Eukaryota; kingdom Metazoa; phylum Arthropoda; class Insecta; order Mantodea; family Mantidae; genus Tenodera; species Tenodera sinensis. The sequence goes on from CM060961.1 coordinate 203,873,573, forward strand.
AAATGCATCGTGTTACATTTACACGATTTTTTCTACTTACATGCCCTTCCCTACTCGCTTTTCAACATAGAAATCATACAATTTTCTATCTAATTGACATACTGAGGCAACGTATTAACTTCACATGGTTTTCTCTACTCACTTTTTCTTACGTAACACGTTCACCTGTCTTTCTCTGCCCCTCTTCAACAAACTATTCATACAATTTTCTACATGATAGCAACAGAAATGCAACATATTACGTTCGTTTTCTCTACTGGATTTTCTTCTTCCGGTATTCGCGGTTCTTCAACGGTGCTTTTACATAATGTTTCCTGGTGATTTTATTTATTTATGTTGTTTGTTTTTGTTCTTTATAGTATCCCAAGTGTTTTAATTAACTCTTCAAGTGCACTAAGTAATATTTGTTTTAAATGTCTCCAAAGAAACAAAGCTATTGGCCAAGTTGAACCTAAGCCTAAGTGTAGGGATAAAGAGTCAAATCACAGGTAACGGCAGATATTTCAACTAGTTATATATAACAATCAATTACATAAAGCGTGACCTCTTTTCTAAATAACCCTTTTCTGTTGTACCAGCGTTGGTTTGGGATTATCGACACTTCGCCGTTTTCTGAAGTGATCATTATTCTGATGCTTCTCGCGACGTTATGGAAGGAGCACTGAATTTTAAGAACTAGAATATAGCGAATCGCTTTTAAATATCTGACTGACGCTTCTATTTTAGTATGCTCTTGTGCCTACAGTGAAATGTGTAATTTTCTGCAAAACGTTTGTGTTATATCAATCATTAATGTGAAATACAAACTGTATAAAATAAATCGTAGTACATGGTGAAAGTAATGTGAACGTAACACTTAAGATATTTAGTTATAAATTACAAACATTAAAGGAAAATTGACCCCATAAAGCACACACTGGTGCCTAGAGAGCATTTATTGGGCATATACGTCGTAAGGATTACTTCAGAGCAACTCTTTCTTGGCGACGAACGAGAAGAAGCTGAATCGTTAAGTCCTTCACAGTGATTTGAGTTTCATTGTTCTCCTGTCTTTATAACAACTGCAGCCAACTTTATAACTAGCTAGTACCCTCTTTCAGATTAGTAGGCGATTTGAATGTCTGGAGCTATTTTGCATAGGGTTGGTTCTTTTTAATGGTCCCCAAGACGAAGGAAGGTCTGGAAATGTCAGAGAGCGCCTCTACGGGGGGAATGAGAAATTTGCATAACGTTAAGTTTTATTGGTTAGTAAAAGACACTGATGATGATCGAGGTTTCGCAGAAGATTTTATGTTAGAGAAGATACTAGCATCCTCTTGGAGACAACGACTGATGTCCTTCAATGTATTCTATGAACTTGTCAAAGGTGAAGATCGTAAAATCCATGGGCGTGGATTAATACGAACGTTAATACCTAATTTAAATAATGCCATAAATCAATTTCTTGATCGAGTATTGACCAACCCCAAAGCAAGGGATTCCCACGCCCTTTATCAATTTGTTACTTACATGCATAGTCAGCACATCTCAATTTAAGTGTTTTGACTGACTCGTTATAATCTTCAAATTTCATATGAAAAAACAAAAATAATGGCTTTTATAGGAACAAACCATTTAAGAGCAAAAATTAGCATAAATGATAAACCCATCCAACAACAAAGTGATTTTAATTATCTTGGCTATATTGTGTCATATACCAGCAATAGAGATATACAAAACAAAATAAACAAATTCCAAACAATATGTGGCACAATAAAACGAACTTTTAAAAATTGTAATCGTCAAACTTTGCTAAAACTATATAAAATAATGGCGATCCCAACCCTGCTTTATGGGTGTGAAAACTGGGTCTTGACTGTCTCACAACAGAAGAAAGTGGAGGCTGCTGAGATGAAATATCTGAGACAGGTGGCAGGTTATAGACTCATAGACAAGAAAAGAAACGAGGACATTAGAAGAGAATTGGAAATTCAGAGTCTAAATGAAACAATCATTGCATACAGGCAAAAATGGCAAGATCATGTGCAGAGAATGACCGAAGACCGTACACCACAAACAGTGCACAAGTATAAACCTGTAGGAAGAAGAAATGTTGGCAGGCCACGAATGAGATGGTCCGATCAATGGAACGGGCCACAAGGCTTATACCGTGATGATGATGATGATGATGATGATGATGATGATGATGATGATGATGATGATGATGATGACTGACTCGTAAAACGCATTTCGCACCAATCAATGCTTCCAAACCAGGGACCCGGCTCACAATTTTAAATCTTTATAAATTGTAAAAGTTGTTCGTAAATTTGTAACAATCTGTTTCACAATCTAAGTTTCATAAAGTTCAAGTTTACAAAGTAGCTTAAATATTTACAACGCAGTTGTCCTCAACTTAATGCGTGAGTAATTTCACACACTGGAAATGATGAGCCTGCTATCGTTGGATTGCTGATCACGACGAATGCATCTCTCCTCTATTTTCTTTAAGTGTTGTACACAATTGTTCCACAGTTCTGCATCGATCACCTATGCACAGCTTCTCAGCAAGTTGCAAACGCTTGCACTTAGTGACGGTTTTGCATTTCTTTTCCCCACTTCTCTCTTCAGCTTCGACCGGTAACCTTAAAACTTCATGTCCATATTGTCACCGCGCTCGCCGCATCTAATTGCCGACAACCGTAGTGTCACGCATCGCATTATTGTCGGCACTACCGCAAAGGAGCCGAAGGAAAGAGACAGAGCATGGCCGCATTGTTGGGGCGCTTGCCGAAAGAGAGAAAGTGATAGAGGCCTCTAGAAGTGTCTGCTTTGTACTCCAGCGCAATAAGTGAACGTTCTTGAAGCTTCCAGAATAGTGCCTGGGAGATATAAATAGCGGTAAAGTGTGAGAAGAGTCAGTCAGACGTATGTGAAGGTTGAGTAGTCGTGCCGACGGAGACGGACAGACGATGTGGAGAGTTGTGCCAACGGAGAAGAGTTAGTTCTTTGTGTTACGAGTTCGAAGCCGTGCTGTTGGAGAATCGGAAAAGACTTTCTTCTTGTTGCAACGAGTGTACAAAGTTACTGTTTTCGGAAATAAAAGTGTTTATCTCGGCTACATCTGTCTACTTTACTTCGCACCCACAACAAAAAAAGTTACACTGGTGTCAGGAGTGGGATTCGTCGAATTGCTTCTAGTTTCGTTACTTCGTCGTTAGAAGTTGCAACGTTAGAACCAAGATGGAGGGAGATTCGGAAACCAGGATGATGGCAATGATGAAAGAATTACTCGCCGAGCTGAAAGAAATGAAGACGGTAAACGACAACCTCGCAGCCAAAATGGAAACGTCATACGACAACCTCGCTGCCGAGCTGAAAGAGATGAAGACGGCAAACGATAACCTCGCTGCCAAAATGGAAACGTCAAACGACAACCTCGCTGCCGAGCTGAAAGAGATGAAGATGGAACAACTCGGTGAACTGACTGGCGTGACGGAAGACGTGGAAGAACTCGGCGAAAAGGTGGTAGACCTCTGCCAGCACGTGGACGTCGTGGAGGACGACGGGGAACGTCTTGGCGCCCTGGTAGTAAGAGTTGACGAGAGCGTCAAAGTACTGGATGCCAGGGGCAGACGGAATAGCGCGGAGTCGGGGAGGGAGCACCTAATAGCCGAGGCGACAGTTGCGCCCGTTCCAGATGATGTGAGGGAAGACGTGAAACAACTCGGCGAACTGACTGGCGTGACGGAAGACGTGGAACAACTCGGTGAACTGATTGGCGTGACGGAAGACGTGGAACAACTCGGCGAACTGATTGGCGTGACGGAAGACGTGGAACAACTCGGCGAACTGATTGGCGTGACGGAAGACGTGGAAGAACTCGGCGAAAAGGTGGAAGACCTCTGCCAGCATGTGGACGTCGTGGAGGACGACGGGGAACGTCTTGGCGCCCTGGTAGTAAGAGTTGACGAGAGCGTCAAAGTACTGGATGCCAGGGGCAGACGGAATAGCACAGACCCGGGGAGGGAGCACCTAGTGGCCGAGGCGACAGTTGCGCCCGTTTCAGATAACGAAAGTGTCCGTCTCGGGGAAGACAAAGGGGCAGTTCAGGGACGTCGTCGAGGATCCCCTGGAGGAGTGTGTCGGGTACGTAACCAACCAGGATATGACGTGGAGGACGATCAGCAGGGAAGCGCACAAGCAGGTGAGCAACACGCGAGAACCGACTTGGCGTGTGACATGGGAGGACCGTCGGAGCCATCCAAGCACCTGACGCATAGTGCCGTGAACGGAAGAATGGTGGACATCATCGTGGACGGCAGGATACAGGAGAGGCCGTGCCGAGCACGAGTGAACACGAGTGCAGCGGTGGACGCGACTCGCGCGGATGTGGCGGGGTTTGTTGCCAGACCCAACGGAAGCAAGGTGGCTGCGAAGGTGCGCCAGAGAGGTCGGCGGACACGGTACCCAATGAGCCGTTTCCAAGTGCGCAGGATGGCCCGTCAACACACCAGGAAGAAAGGTAACTGGACGAGGGACCGTCAAGACCGGCGGTACTGTTGCAGAATTTCGAAGCAGGATGGCATACATCGTCCTACCCGGACCAAGGGACACTATCCAACAGCGATACCTAGGATCGTGCCTCCTGGAGAAGAGGTTCGATGGGTTAGTCCACCGGGGCGCAAGGGAGATGCCGCAATGATAGTGCTGGTCGGGACGACCAGCTCTGAGGAGGGAGCAGTGTCACCGCGCTCGCCGCATCTAATTGCCGACAACCGTAGTGTCACGCATCGCATTATTGTCGGCACTACCGCAAAGGAGCCGAAGGAAAGAGACAGAGCATGGCCGCATTGTTGGGGCGCTTGCCGAAAGAGAGAAAGTGATAGAGGCCTCTAGAAGTGTCTGCTTTGTACTCCAGCGCAATAAGTGAACGTTCTTGAAGCTTCCAGAATAGTGCCTGGGAGATATAAATAGCGGTAAAGTGTGAGAAGAGTCAGTCAGACGTATGTGAAGGTTGAGTAGTCGTGCCGACGGAGACGGACAGACGATGTGGAGAGTTGTGCCAACGGAGAAGAGTTAGTTCTTTGTGTTACGAGTTCGAAGCCGTGCTGTTGGAGAATCGGAAAAGACTTTCTTGTTGTTGCAACGAGTGTACAAAGTTACTGTTTTCGGAAATAAAAGTGTTTATCTCGACTACATCTGTCTACTTTACTTCGCACCCACAACAAAAAAAGTTACAATATTCACGAGCGATGCTCTCAATCACATAGTTCTTGCCTATATTTGCCTTTTTTATCTCTGCCAAGAGTAATACTTTAATTGGAAGAGGATCACGTATTGCAATATTATGAACTCTCATGTACTGAATAATATCTTTAAACGATGACACATTTTTTCATTTCTTGGGAGATTTGTCAGAAGCCTACCAAGAAACCACTGTTCAAACACTGCTGCATTCATATTGTCAAGACTATCAGCCATTGCATCACTAATATTTTTCGTCGATAAGAACAGAAGTCCTTGACGCTCCCAGCGTGAAGTACCACAATTCTTTTGCCCCTGAATACAGGAACAGGTACGGTGCAAGCACAGGAGCCGTCATCCCATCCTTTCCGGGATACGTCATGGGTATCGTACCAGGTTTCATCTAAATAAACTATATTATGTCCATCATTGCGAAATTTTCTTAGCTTAGACAAATACATATATCGTAAGCAAATCATCTAAAGTGGGCGCTCTTCCGTTACTATAGAAATTATAAATTTCTCGACGGAATAAATCACAAGTAAAGTAATCTACTTTAGAGAAACATTTCCTTTTATTTACATACCTTGACGGCGTCTTTGGCATTCCTTTCGTTACAATTCTTCTTACTGTATTTCTGTGAATACCAAGAATTTTTGCAGTTTCACTGCACGACCCTTTACGAAGTTTATTTTCTACTACATTTTATATGCGTTTAAAACAAGCGCTTGACTTTGTTTAGAAAGAGTTCCCGTTATACATTTATTTTCTGAAACTTCCCCACAAGCACCACTCGGTCCAGCAACACTTTCCAATCCGTTCGGTCAAGCAACACTTTCCGATCCGTTCGGTCGAGCAACACTTTCCGATCTCTTCGCTACAGGAACACTTTCCGATCCGTTTACACTATTATTCGCACTATCGAAACTACTGTCTTCGCTGTGATTCTTTTCACCTGACTGAACGTTATCTAATGTTTCATTTGCACTTAGCACTGAATTCTCCTCCCATTATCCCCAAATGGTGACAGTCACTGAATTTTTGTAAGTAATGAAACAGAAAAACTGAATTTGGAACTTTGGCAACTGAGACTCCATGTGGAGTAAACATGTGCCTGCCAGTTCCTTAAAATCAGGGTTCCTATTGGTCTTAAAGGAAAGGGGGGAGGGATTTCTCTTTTCTGAGACGCGTAGATGGATTTATGACAGTCACTGTTGCGGGTAGCGCAAATTTTCTTTGTGACCCAACTGCACATGCGTTCACTAAACAGACTCTATAGCGAAGAGACCTTGAAGGCTGACTGTCAAAGGACCATCTACCCGTCACACAGGCACAGATGCAGTTGCCCTGCACAGCTCCCTCTGTGGACTCGTGAAGAAGCAAGGTGGTATGAGCAATATACCTTGAAGACTGCCAAAGCAGAGCCAAGAGCAAGAGCAGGTCACCACGGTAAACCCGGAGATCGCCACGGTACCTAAACTTGTATTACGGACTTATCCATGTGATGTTAAAGGTGTGTCGTTCTTCGCAAGCTTTTATGTCTTTGTCAGATGATGGTGGTATTTGATTTCTCCTGTTGGGTACTGAATGTGGGGTGGGAACGCTACGGGGCTGTCTATCCATTCAAAGTGCGCCCAGTGCCCAATACTACAGACTTGGCCGGCCGCTTACGTGACCAGCAAGTGGGACAGTTCAGCGAGAAGCCGACAGGAGTGAGGTGTGGGAGGCGAGGGTTCTCCAAATGTCTTAGCTGGGGGTGAAAGATTGTTCGGTCGCCCATAAGCAGTGACATAACCCGATATCTACTTAATTTAGGGGAGCAGAATTGAAGGACGAAGCAGCGGAAGTTGCCAGCCCATGGCATCCTTGGGCAAGAGGTAGATTTGCGTCTTCTGGGAAGGCGGTGCTCATATTGCCTCAAAGTGTTAACCAGCTGGTTGGCATGTTGTCAAAGCAGGTAACTGAATGACACCTTTATACCATCTGCCCGACACAGACCTTGAGTACAGCTGCCCTGCACTGCTCCCTCTCTGGACACGTGACGAGGCAAGAGAAAGAGAGTAGTAGTGTTTAACGCCCGCTTTTACTACATACGGCACCGCAGGCGGTGATACTGGTAATATATGGAATTAAGATGGAGCACCGGTGGAATGAGATTGCGGGGGAAACCGGAGAACCCGGAGGAAACCCGCACCAGCGCCGCTTCATTCATCACAAATCCCACATGCAGTTGCCTGGGATCGAACTCAGGCCGCTTCGGTGAGAGGTGAATGGTCTAACCACTCGGCTACGGCGCGGCCGTGACGAGGCAAGATAGTACAGGAATGAGACCTTGAAGACTAACTGATCTATGAGTATCTTCCAACAGATCCATTGCGGTGTGAGTGCGTAGTTAAACCGACGAAAAAGAAATTGAACAAAAAAATACTTCCTCTACTTAACGTGTAAGTGCATACGTAGTAGAGAAAGTAAAAATTATATTGGGTATAGAAAGCCACGTGAATGTGAAACGTCAGAGTTATACCAGAAAGTCCTCTATATAGCCTTACATCTGATTGCTATTTCAAGTTTTAAATTAATATAGCAGAACTTTTGCTCCACTTCTGGCACTCCGGCCCACAACTGTTGGATGTTTCATCCGATGTGGAAAGGGCTATTTGTACACTTGCCTCAAGATGTTTTTCAGACGGCTATGTACGCTTTTGAGACAGCATAGGTCTTCTGTGAGTAAAGAATATACACACAGAGAAAACCAATACCTACGCATTTCGAATTCTCAAACAAACACTGCAGGCAAGGAAATTCAATACTGGAATGTGCGTTTTACTTACCTAAGGGTGAAGATGTTTGCCCGGATACTAAATAAATTCCAACAGAAACATTTCCTCAAAGGGTTTCTGACTGCAAATTACATAAAAGCGCAAATATTACTTAACAGGTGGAATTACGGAGTAATTAAATTCACAGTGATGAAATTGTTATTTATTATACCCACGAGTATTAGAAGAAGAGGAATTTGCGAAACGAAGCCTAGACTAAGGGTAGCAATACTATGGGCAAAATAAAATGCATACACTATTTTTAGAACAGACTTGAAGTTTGTAAAATAACACTACATAGATTCCAAGCCTATATGCAACCAACAATGGGCCATTGTCACATCAATTTTACAGATCGAGTAGGTATTTTTTGTGAGTGACAGTACCTCGATAATAAAAATAATCGTGTCTTGATTTCTCTCCCATAGGCCCAAGATGGACAAAAATATTTACAAATTAGAATGATTAACTAAAAACATTAAATCCGAGAGAACTTACAAAAATGTGCAACTTTTATCTCCCGATTTTGTTGTTATTTAGTTTGTTTTTCCTCTTCTTCCTTTTCTTGGAACATTTATCAGTGGGAAAAACTTAGACGCAATTGCGGCTGGTTTTCTCTTCGCTACATGCAATCTTGGTTGTAAGTTATCTTTAGCGCAGTTTGCGTGCAGATACTTGTAGCTTCCCAGCAAAAGGGTACCCTGTGGGAGAGAAAGCCGACACCGACACCGATGTGTTTTCGCTATAAAAATCCTTAGTTCAATCAGCGACATCAATTTTACAGTGGCACCTAGTAAGAGAAATGCCGTCAAGAGCGAGATTTTCAGGATTTTTGGTAGCAATTCCAATGTTGTAAATCTTCGTGTCGCATCCTTTTTCGTACTGAGTTATACTGATCACAAACAGAGCGGAGGCAGACTCTCTCTCTCTCTCTCTCTCTCTCTCTCTCTCTCTCTCTCTCTCTCTCTCTCTCTCTCTCTCTCTCTCTCTCTGAGGGACCTTTTCTAATTTATCGTTTTTATCCAAGGAGTCTCAAAATGTGTATTTCCGTTGAAATCTCGACAGAATTTTCTAGAGTAATGGAATACTCCCTCTATTTAGGGTGTGTATAGAGAAAGTAAAAATACAACCTTTTGGCTTCAGGTCTCAATCCGATGAAATCTCAATAACGAATTTTTGGATGGTATGCAATACCGTCTCTATCTATGTGGCGGTGAAACTATAAATGTAATTTTTTAACTTACACCGAAAAAAAATCATTTTTCACTTTCTACATGCCGCGTTTAACATCTAATTTCATATTGGCAGCTTCTCCTTTGAAACAAGTGCACATCGGCAATGATGGTCACTCATTTACTATATGCGTATTTGGATTTGTTTATGTTGGGTTCTCTTTATAAACATTATTTTTAAACTCACTCATTCTTCCAGGTTCTAGGGAGGATGGAGAATAATCCTGGCTGAAGAAAAGGTCCTTTCCTTCAGCCGGGAATCGAACCACGCCCTCTATATTTCGAAGCTGCCATGCAAAGCACCAGACTACAGAGGTGATTCAAAATATTAATCTATTAATATTTTTAGAGAATAAATTTTGAAAGCGTTCCTGCAGGTGCGCAACGTTTTCCAGTTGAAACTTCTGTTCATTCAATTGCCTTAAAATTTTGTTTTGTTTCAACATATTTTAACTCTTTTATATGAGTATATTTATGAATATATCGTGTATTTTTTCAATGCATAAATGAATACATATTAGAACATAAAAGTTCGGTCCCTAGCAATAAGCTAACCAAATAGGAACGACTGTAGATAAACGAGACACCAAGGTAACAGATAATCTCGTAAATGCCCAGGAGGGGCAGGTCTCCAAAGCTCTGGTATCAAAAGTAAAAGATCCATCCCATTTTCTTGACACGTTGGATTTTTCCCACATGGCCCGAATGATGCTCTACAAGCTGTTTCAATTATTTAGTCGTTGGAGCAGGATACCGTGGAGAAATCAAGTCCCCGTGTACGGCACGGGAAATGAGCACAACTTGGGGACAAATACATCCTCTCCAGCGGATACACAAGGAAGCGTTGGAGGAAATGACCCACGGAATCAGCAGGGAAATGAAGTCTGACTGCTACACGAGACCTAAGTGACACACAAGAGACAAAGGTCGGGCTTGGTGACGTCGTTAAGAGATATTGCTTTATCCGGTGACGTATCAGTTAAACGCGAGCATTTGGGATTTCAGCGGCCCAAAAACCAAGTACACAGCATGGAAGCGTTCCAATGTTTCTGGTTTCCTATTGTGCTTTTCTTTATTTAATGTTGTCAGAACCTGCTCTGCAAGTCTTGGATGACACAATCTCTTATTTTGGATCGAGGGGGTTCATATGGACATATCGGGAGCTTTGACACAAAGATTCGATGGTATCTTTATTCTCTGAACGTTTAGATTAGGTTCTTGTACACTTTCGTAGTTTTTAACTTATTTTAAAACGCACATTCACATTCCTAGACTCTATGGCGGGTAGGGAATTATGCCAATTGAATATTTAAAAAAAAAAAAAAAAAAAAAAAAAAAAAAAAAAAAAAAAAAAAAAAAAAAAAACCAGCCAGAAATGAGTCCGGGAGTCCCGGATAAAAGCTTGGCTGCAGCCACTCCACACGAAGATAGTTCTTTCTCTTATTTAATCCTATTGAATCCATGGCTCCCCTGACCAACAACATTCTCTCCTATGGGATACGCAGTAACAACTATGGATATATTGTGATTTATTCTAAGAATTTGTGAAAAAATCTGATTTGTTGCACTTACATGACTCTCTACTCTAAACCGTTCCTATTGCTCAATCTATTTGTGTTAACCGAGATATGTACATATTTGCAGAAACTATCTTACTGATAAGTTTCTTGCCAGTGCAAGGGGCTATTAGAATACAGTAGGCTTTAAGTGAGAGCGAAGTCCTATAAAGCTGGTCGCTGTGTGATGGCTTTGAAATTCCATTCTCTTTGCACGGCCTAGAGATTAATAACTTCCCATTTGAGAAAAGTACAGTATTCTGACAAATGACAAGGAATATCTCCGAAATGGTTCACTTCACGAAAAAAGTGCCTTCATTAAATTGTGTTTCAACAAGATCTACATTTTTCTGTGCACTAAGATTTCGTCTATCTTTTACGGTTTAGCAATCAGTTATGCAAAAGTCATCCAGAATGAAGAGAACCAATGAGATTAATCCCTCATCATGCATTTTAATCAAAATCGTTGTGGCCATTTTATGGAAATCAAGATTTTCGAAAAATGTTCGATGTGAAGGATATTCTAGGGCGAGTGGATTTTCTTGAAAATTTTCGTCTCGCATCCTTAGAAGATGATGACCTTAAATACCCAGCTTAATGTTTAACCCACTTTTCGTTTACTGAGTTGTGCTCTCCACACACATACGGACCCCTTTATAAAAGTTCTTTATTTTTAGACTCAGGAGACCTTAAAACGCGCATGTCCACTGAAATCTTGGCATCGAAAGTCCACGCCGTCCTGCTCCTGGAGATGCACAGAGAGAGTGATGAACGACCTGTATACCAAGCAGCCCTCTAGTATCCTCGGGAGTATCTTTGAGCAAGCATCCACCCTTCTATCGTCCGCTATACGATACGAAAATTAAAAGCGCATCTGAAAAATGAGAAGGAAAGGGAATGAAAGGGAAACCATGTAAAGGAAATCGTGATAGATGAGACAAAAGGCCAAGCTTAGAGCGGGGCATCGACGGGAATCGAACCTGAGATGTACCGAAAGCGAGCCTCACAGGTTACCGCGAAGCCATCTCGCTGGGAATGGGGGGGGGGGGGGTGGAGGAGCAAACAGAACTAGAGCCAGGTAAGGGAAGTGGCGGAGGCGTTTTATTATATTCTTACCAACATAAACCACTGCGCGTTAGATCCGCATGATTCCGTGTATCTGATATGCTATCCCTCCGGTCCACAGAAACTCTTGCATCTTACACATGAAGAGCAACCCCCTAACTCCCCCCCCCCCCCCCCCCCCGTTCAATCCTGTTATAGAATCTCTTCTGCCGATAATCTGATGAAATTCCAGATACAAGAGGTACCAGAGAACCTGAAACAGCTGTTATGTGGTACAGGAGATCCCGATAACCGATGCGAAAATTATGAAAGTATCAAAACGTTCAACTCATATAATCGATTCTAAAGCAGGTGGTAGAATGTAGGGAGTTGCCTATACTTTAGCAAGAACCATCTTGTGGTTACATCGTCACGGTATTCATCAGTACTCAGGCTAATGTTTAAAAAAATTTACCTTACCACCTACCTATAATAGGTAAGAGAAAGTATTCAAAAGCAAAAAGTTCTATATGGATATTTCATTTTGGTATCCGATGAACACACTCACCCACCAACCAATAAAACAACTCTTAGAGAAGTGTTTGTGGTGGTGGTAGTAGTGTGTATGTGTGTGTGTGTGTGTGTGTGTGTGTGTGTGTGTGTGTGTGTGTGTGTGTGTGTGTGTGTGTGTGAACTACATAACTAAAAACGAAAAGCGAGTTAAATGCCACGTTTGGTGCTTAAGTTTAGTTGCCTCCGAAGATGCGACACGAAGATATTTTTAAAACATTTCCACCCCCAAACTATCGTTATATGAAACAATGTTCGTGATGCCTCAAAGTGTGTAGCCAGCAGTTAACCTTTCAAGTCCCATTTCTATACCATACCATCTTGTTTTCTAAGAGGCCGTGGTGCTAGGCAACTGCACCCCTGCATATTTAATGGACAGATGGCAGCTTCCACACAGGTCCACAGTGACCTTAGTGTTAGACTGCTGCTGTGATTGTCAGATGGTAGCTTCGACACGTGATCACAGATACCTTAGCACAAGCAACTGTATGTACATCTGCGTTGGTCAGATGGCATTAGGGTGCATTCGCTATTGCACTCTATTTTCATTTTTATATTGTTTGAGGTACTCAGTTTAGGCACCTCCGTTTTATTTAATGTATGAGGCACTAAGTATGAGTAAAAGCTCTATGTTTTGTTCTTTATGCCAGTAGAGATTTCATCTTCCTTAAATTAGTACAGATTATATAGAATTAAGACTACCATAATCGCATCAACATCGCATCAACCTGCTTCGTAAATAGCAAAAAACAAAGCTTTCTCGAATAGTAATGGAAATAGTTAACTGCTTAGAAAGTGTTGTGAGTGTTACACATCAGGAGTATTTACATCCCATGTAGTTTATGAAATAACAGGTGACATTTATTATGTAACTGATTCAGTTTTAGTTTCAAATTCTTTCCTTCTTTCTCTTTATTGTCTATTTTTCTTATCAGCTCTTTATTCGCCAAGCGTAAGACAATGAAGGAGACTGACAAAATTAAATAGAAAGTCACTGATGAGAATCTAGCAATCCCATAGATACCTCAGGTACCCTGAGTTAGTAAGAGCACACACAGCAAGTCCCCCATCTCTGTCTTTGGTGAAAGAGAAAGGAAAAAAGCAAGGAATGATGACGTGAGCTTTTCGTTGGAGGGAAATGTAGAAACTGCACTTACTTAGGGATGATCTGGTAGTGGCGGGATCCAGCCGCCTTGGGATGCATACAAACCGCCTCATTTACTTCCCACACGGTAGTACTCAAAGTGGCGACTTCTCAAACAGCATCACATAGGTCTTGATGCAATCACAATACCCACTCGTTCAGTCTGCACATGTTTGCACTTCTTTTTGAACAGTACGAAATACAAAGGAATCCCATCCGTAAATTATGAGATCAACCATTGTCATGTCTGGGAGATATGGTATATCCCAGTCTGCGTTGATTGTACGGCATTTCCTCTGCCACAATTGTATTTTATTTCCACAGCATGATTACATCTGCTTTAAGTTAGCAGGGATAAACGTTTCCATAAGTTAATAGTCTCATTATAGAGGGTTATTACAAAAGAAATAAGGCACTTTCAAATTATTATAAATACATAACTATTAATGGTATAATTAATAACTTTGCAGTGTCTGAGGAACTCTTGAGCTTTACTTTGTGAACCCACAAATCTTCAATGTGTAATCCCTTCCCCACACCACGCACATCAAGACATCAAGTTCATCCCAAACCCAATGTAACATATCTAAATCGACACTTGCCGTGGGTTGTTGGATACGTTCCTTTGTGTAATCTAAATCATGTGGAAGCGGAGGAACAAAAATCCTACCATTCACAAATCCTCAAAGGAAAAGGTCACAAGGTGAGACTGAGACTAAAATGCTCTGAAATACTGGACAACAGTTTAGCAAGTTTTAGTGCGCAGTGTGTTTTTTCCACAGGATTCAGCACTTCTGACCTTCATCACTAAGGTTACCAGTTACAACACTACCAATGCAAACTTCCAGAGCTTCCCAACATAACTGCAAAATTTATGTTGTTATCATAGTTTTGTTTCACAGCACTTCAAAATTGTCTACTTCTTTTGTCATAACCCCGTTCATTTCATTGGGCTCAAGAAGAATTCAGTCAAACTCTCAAAAAGGGGAGTCTCAATATGCTATACTCTTTGTCTAATATCATCAGTAAAAGAAGAATAAACACTTAAAATATTGAACAATTCAGGCTAATATTAAGAAATATCACAAAATTGTTGATCCCACAACAAAGGTTTACGTGTGTATTTTAACGATATAAAATACATTTTGTGTCATTCATTCAGATGAAAAAGAGTAACACGTATTCAAGATAACTCAATTAATTCAAAAATTCAAGAACTGCATTTTATTTTTACGCTCTCTACTACATAAAGTAAGTATAGGAAGTATTGCATTTCACTAAAAAATTCGATGTAGTGATTTTACCGGAAATACATGTTGTGAGACACCCTGACTTAAAGATTTCGATCAAAATATCATATTTTAAGTTATTTTGATGACACAACGTACTTTTTGGCAGTTTATAGTCGCTTTAATACATTTGTTCACTGCAACTTTATAATTGTTCGAACAATACAACAATGTGGGGCTATTTAACACAGAGACCTTGACACCATTATCTTAAGCTGTATAAAATTGTGACATTACAACAAAACTAAATTATGTAACTATATATTATATACTTTTATATAAATTTATGCTTTTAAAACATTCGACTATCGTGGGGTACATCGGATAGTCGAGTGCTGTACGTCACTCCGATACTGTTGTCTCCATTGATGGTGTTGTGGACATTCCACAATTATGTGTTTCATCATTAACAATATGTTACACCTGCGACAGATGGTGGTTGATCCTCTGCTGCGTGTGATCTTGGTATGGACTATTCTCAGTCCTGATATTAGGATTGAGAAGGGAATATCTGGGAAAATGTCCTGTCGAGATTTCTTTCGTCGAGACAAGCCTTCCTTTTGATGGTTGAGATAACATCACTCAGTGGATGTTTAGTGCTTGGTCAGCCAATTCGTCGCCTTGTATTCCAATATGAGATGGAATCCATATTAAAAGCACATACTTTCCTTGGTAATTGGCTCGATGAAGAGGATCGGATTTCTTTGGTGAGAATATGTGTCAATGAACATTTGAGAATCAGAACTGAAATGTCACAGCCAGGATTTGAACCACAGCCCCTCCGCTCACTAGGCGGGCGCTCTAATCATTAATTGTCATTACTGTGACAACTTGCCGGAACGACATTGAATTATCCAACCGATTCGTATTTTTACCTTCAAACATTGCCCACACATGGCTTGTGTGTTTAAAACACCAACAGTAAGTTTGTTGGCATAAATGAATAATAATTACCAATGATGCGTTGTTTATTGCAAGTATTGCACTTCTAGAATCCGAGGACCAAATAACTTTGAACCCTGAGTATTCAAAATATATAGTGCAGCTTGTTTAATTACAAACAACTCGCTTGAGAAGATGGTATAAAAGTCTTATCTTATTACCCTCCCCTTATGTAGGACTTATACCTCCCAGGTCGTACAAGGCAGTACCTAGGGTCAGACGCCTGTCGGGAAGTAGACGAATCTATGGACCGGACAGACTGAAGACCTGGAAGCTGGTGGTCGTCAAGCACCAGGTATGAGAGTGAGGAACAGGATGATATGCAATGTTGGAGAAATCAATTATTGGAAAGGTGATAATGGAGCGATTGGTGCAATGAGTTGCGGAGGAAACCACAGAACCCGGAGAAAACCCGCCCAGACGCCTCTTCGTCCACCACGAATACCACATGCGGGTCCCTAGGATCGAACCCGAGCGACCTAGGTGGTAGGTGAGCGGTCCAACCACTCGACCACGGCGCTGCCCTGGTACAAAAACCAGGAAGTCTAAATAGTGTAGTTGGATCTCGATAAACAACGGCACAAGTGTTCTTATTATTACACTTTGATCCATATTTTTAAATTTCTGTGAGTTTTCCATAGGTGTCACATACTTCACTAAATAACTGGTGATAAATTTATGATTTTTTTTTTTCCATTCTCGGTTTCTTTTACGCGAAGCGATAGTCCAGGACGGAATAGCAAGAGAGAAGTTTATTTGCGACACAAGAGGATATAAAGGGGCATTGTTGAGGATGTTTTGACAGGCTTTTTCATTCACGAACCAGATTTCGTTGCTAAGTTCAGGGCATATGTTAAAGTCAATTGTTTTCTCCTAACTATAAATGGAGATTAATTTGTTTACGTGTATAGTATCTCGATCGGACTAGTTCAAAACCAAATAGCTGTGTCTTGAATCATCACTTGCATTTGCATTTGTTCCTGACAAAGAAAGGAGCGGCGTAGCAAACTGCCTGTTTGTGTGTCCGAGAAACGATAGCATATGGAACGGGCTATCAATAAATTAGGTCGCATGTTGGAAATATCGACTTGGGTAAAGAGGAAGAGGAGGAGATGTAGGTAAACTCATGTTACTCTCCGCTTAAAGTCGGTCTGGGTGGCTCAGTTGGTTAGACGCTGGCCTACTGATCCCAAGGTCGCGGGTTCAAATCCGGCCCAGATCAATGGTTTTTAAGTGTGCTTAAAACGACAGCTCCATGTCAGTAGATTTACTGGTATGTAAAAGAACTCCTGCAGGACAAAATTGCGGCACACCGTCCGGCAATTGACAGCGTCGTTAAACAACAAAATAATTCAATTTCTCCGCTAAAAACTTAAAAACCCTTTCCACCACTTGCTTGTCGTCCGCTAAGACCTCTGCAAGTCTGAAAGGCAGCTGCAGATAATTTCGAAGGTGCACTAGAGAGAAACACTCTAGCAGCACGAGAGGACTGACAAAAGGTTGTCGCAGAGCGAACATAGAGAAGTAGGGTCCCGTTTAAATACGTAACCATGCGAAAAATTGCAGTGGCCAATTCACAACCGAGCCAAGTTAACCTCCTCGCGACGAGATATGCCCAGAGGGCCCAGACGAGGTTCGAGTAGTTTATCGGAAGTTCTTTCACTTCTCTAAGCTTATTACCACGGCGAACTGACTACTCTTCAGGCCAGCACGACAGCACCGCTCTCCGCACTTCAAGCCTAAAGTCTTCCGAAGTAGCACGAGAGATGGTAACACTGGGTTCTTGTCACATTTGCTGCCAAATCCGCCACCTCATTCCCCGGCAAACCTATGTGACCAGTAAAGCCACAATTCTTAGTCACCTTACCATGTGCATGGGGCTGTTTCGTTCAGTGCTGATGGCTTGCCTCTCGGTCTGGGCGAACACACTCCGGCATAACTGACACTCCTACACCCGATGCGGTACTAAACATTATGGCTTTATCAGTTCTAAGGCTTTCACGGCCGGTGTCAAGAAGAAGGAACCCAATAGACCACGGCCCACAAGCCCGGTTAATAGTGCATCTAGTATTATGGCTTTAATGACCAGGAATCCATGCACACACCTCGTTAACGCCAGGAGCGTGTAAACCACGGAGGGCATCCTGGATACGCTGAACAATCAGATGGGGGTTGTACAGCTCACGAAGGATCTGTAGTATACTAAGAGAATCACTCAAGATGACACAGTCACCTAATTTACGACGGCGAACATATAAAACGGCTTGGTAAATTGCATACAGCTCTGCAGTAACAACGGAAATGTTATTATAAAAACCGAATGTATGTGGTTAGGTTCAATAAGCATAAGCACATCCAACACCGCTGGTGCTCTTGGATCCATCGGTGTAGATAAAGACTTGGGTAAACCGCGCTGCAACAGGACGTGGCACTTAAAAATATTCCGCTGTCCTAATGCGCTCAATCCTTTTTTCCATGGCTGTACTACAAAGAAACGCGCAATGAAACTATTTCTGTTGATTGTTAATCTAGATTGACATAAAATAGTAAGAGTACGTATTGACTAGGGAAAGCCATGTAAATAACATCAGATTATGGAAATTCAACAAAATGTGTAGCGCTACTTTCATATACTTTCATATCTTGATAATATTAATACTTTTATAAAGAAATGATGTGGAGATGGATACGTAATTACAATAAATAATCTTCAGATGTTATAATCAATAGATAATGTAAGAAACACGACTTATAATTCGCAATTAGTCAAAAGTCAGAGTAGCTAAGGCAAGGTTCACGTAATTAGAACTCAGTACGTCCAGAAATCAGAGAGCACTTGAAAACCCACGTAGCTGTTCTAAAAATAAGGAGGGGGCAGGAATTCTTAGAAGTTAGCAAGCCACGGAATAAAAAAGTTGTGCTTCAGTTGCAATGAGCTTAAGATTGGGCAAGATATAACGTAGAAAATTTGCTGGAGTAGTGACCAAGTAGGTGAAACTTAAGTTTATAAAATAGTGCGTATTTCTAGAAATTCGGGTCTTAATTTTTACAGTTTACAGAAATGTTTTATTGTGATCGATTATCGGTAGTCCGTAGCGCTTACAGACAGCGCTGGGGTTATCAGAACACTTGTCCATAGCCGCAAGGGGATTCACCGTTTAGCATTTCAACAGTTCACGGTAAATTAAGCTTCCCACTGTTGTTACGGAAATAGTTATTTTAAACCGTAAATTTATTGATGCTTCAGAAGTTAAACAGATATAAATCTTCAGTAGTTACAGTTTCTCATGCTAAGATTCAGAACCAGTTTACTTCTCCATCCTCAAACAGTTGGTAACTAGCTCATTAGTCTGCATTACATTTATCAATCAACTTAACTGGTGCTGTCCACGCATGTAGACTCGGAAAGAAAGATCACATAGCAGACCAATATAGCAGACAGCAGCAGATTCATCGTGGAAACTTTGTTCTCGGCCCTTACTTGCAGATTGCAGCCGTTCAATGCGGAAAATACAGTTAGTTTCTACAAAGATAAGGCAGTATTTTTCGCCAGTGTTTTATGCAAAGTCGATGATCAGCGCATCTAGGATTCTTAAAAGTACGCTTCTGTGAACATTTGGTAGCTTGCCATTCTCAGAGACGATACTAGGAATTATCAAATAAAAAAATGTAATGCGCAGTGGAGTCTCATTAAAAACTTTCGCTTATTAATTTAGTTACTTCTTTATCTGACGTATGAGCTAAGTATCATCGTAACAAGGAACCAAAGTTTTCAAAACATGTAAGTTCATAAAGAAAAGTTCCTTTAATTACGTCTGCACACAACCTTTAACAAAAGGAAGAAGGAATATCTGTGTAGAAAAAAAGTACGGGAAATAACAAAACTTATCATGAAATCTTGTTAACTTTTCCCGTTTTGACCAGGACATATGTAGATATGAGAAATAATTAATCTGGCAGAATTCATCTGCAAGCAGAGAAAGTTTGGAATTAATGTGGGTGTTAAAAAAAAAAGAGGCAAAATTAAGAGAAAGAGATACAGAAGTAATTAACGGACAGCTCTTTGCGAGGTGTATGCGAGAACTGTCTAAGACATTCCTCAAGGAGTCTTATCTCCAACGGGAGAAGATATAATGAAATTTCAACGTGCTCACACAAAGTCCATAATGTCTGCTGACATATCACGCAAATTTAGCACGTCTTAAATCCCTCTTCGATACCATTCTAATTCCCGTTTTCTTTTCCGTGAAAGACAAGGGGGAAAGCTAATTTAAATTAAATCTACAGTTGGTATTTAAAACACGTTTTGTGCGGAATCCTCCGGAATGTATATGCACTGTATTTGATGAGAAAATACTGTGAACTGCTTATGTATCCAGTTTTATTACCTAAGTATAAAATATGCTCACTACATTCTAAATAACAGCATTCTTTAAGTAATTTTTCCAAGCAAAAACATCTGATGTGTACGTTCACATTGCTTTATCTGCCTACCTTCTTTTATTTTGATATAGCTTCTATAAACTATTCTAAATAACCACGTGGAGCAATAGCCCTTTCCGGGTCAAAACATACCGCCCTGCTGCTGCGTCCTCCACCTCTTCGCATCACAGGCGTCATGAGTGAGGTGCAGTGCTGTAGGGTGGGACGTAATCAGCCGATAACGTGGTGCTCGCGACCAGAGGCAGCTACCTCTCAACCAAATAGCTCCTCAATTGAACCCTCAGGGAACGAGGCTGAGTGCACCTGGACCAGGTCTCTCAGCAGGAGAAAATCCCCAACTACTGTAAATCGAACCCAGGTCTAGTGTTTAGTAGACAGCAACGCTACCACCACCCTAAAGAGACGGACTTTATTTTTCTATTTTATGTTAATCCTTTGCAAAAATGCTTTCATTATATTTCTCCTTGTAGATAAAAGGGCTATATGGGCGACGGAACTGAATCAGAGATGTAAAAGCGAGACACGGTTCTTTGCTCTTTCAGTGATATCAGAGAAACAACTGAATAACGATAGCACCACTAAAAGTGAATAAAGTGCTGAACATTCAAACCAATAACAATGGGTGTCTCACAAATGCCGCAAAGCAGATATTTCAAATAAATTGTGTTCTACTTCTACATTTTTCGTGTTGTACACAAATATATATACACACGCACGAGCGAAGAGTTTTCTGAATATGTTTTTATTGAATTTAGATGGTCTCAAAATATTATTTCCGGCAGAGAAAGTATAAACGCGCCATTGCAATCCGGAAGTGGCAAGTGTTGCGTCTTAAACATCAACAATATTACTGAATATCATGTTCTCGAGATAAGATGCCGTGAAGTGTATTTTTTTTTTTCTTTTCTTTCTTTCTTCTGGGAAAATTAATTTACACAATGCCATTACTTAGAACGTAGTGGTGCAACATAAGTTACTTGGTATTTAGATAATTAAACCTAATAAAAACTAATATAAAAGACTTCACGTATTCTGTGGTGAAATACATTCTAAAATTAAAAAAGCTAATGAAGGGTTTTCAGAGAAAACGTGTTTCAACTACCAACTGTGCAAATTAATTTTTACTTTCTGTACCGAGTAAAGAGCGTTCCACCCAAAAATTCGATACCAGGATTTTATCGGAAATATTTTGAGACCCCCTGAATTCTAAGAATTCTTTTCTCTTTCTAATTTTTTGGGACTGCCATGCGTGCGTATTTGCACCTAATTCTGATTTCTAGTTACCCGAACCTTAAGAGAGTGTAACTCGCACCACAAGAAGTTTCCTAATTGCCTTAGCTACACTAACTTATAAGTATGGTAGACAAAACATTTAATGGCGGAGATAGCTGACCAAATTGTGCAAATAATTTTTGTAGGCGTAAATGATATTTGCAGCGTGATTTCACAGTGTGTTTAACTATACAACACCGCAAGGCGTGGCAAGTCTCTGATTGGATATTGTGTCGAGCCACTCGCCATTAAATTATGTGTTAGCCATAGATGGCTTTTCCCCAATACTGCAATTGTCTGGCTGATGACTTTCTATTGTCTGACAAAATTACAACTCGTACTCCTTAAATTGTGGATTGATTTTAAAATATGGAATTTTTTGATCGCTGTTGTTTATCTTAACGCCATTCCGTTATAAAATCAGTAACATTTCTAATCAATAATTCCGGTTTCATATGCAAGAAAAATAACGAGTACAATACACCTAAATGACATCGCGAGAAAAAGGGACTTTGGACGAAGAGTTTATATTTTAAATGTGTACGACCGAAATCGGTAAAGCAGAAAAACCAACAGGCGACAAAGGAGAAATAGAAAACAGCGGGCGGTGAAGAACTGTCGATTGGTTTTTCCTTTCTCAAGTTACGCCATAAGCTCATTAGAGTGCAGATCCAGATTTATCAGACAGCGCTTCCCTTTTTAAAGCTGTGCTGCGTTATATTCAATTTAGATTCTTTCAGCAAAGCTGTGCGAAAGGCCAGGAGATGAGATAAAATGAGAATTACGGAACAAAGCTCTATTTCTATTAAAAAGGAGTCGATAACAGAAGGAATCGGTGTGCATGCAGTGCACAATAACCTGGCGACTTTGATTAAACCCGATGAGTGGCGGTTTTCTGAGAAACAAACTGACTAAGCTGTTTAAAAAAATCAGTCGAGTGCATGGAAACCTGTCGATGCTTCTGATACTGGCAGAGTCTCCGTATCATTTGTATTCCGTACCAACCTCTTATTAACTCAAATTCAGTCCGCTACACACGTATTACCTAATGAACAAGGGTCGGATAGATGAGCATCAAAAAAGAGGAGTTCAGAAATATTTCACCTGAGTGACTGGAAGGCATGTCTCGCAACGACGGCTGTGTCCAACAGATGATAACATCTGGAACAGACACTATGAATAAGCTCAGCTGTATGTTGGAAATATCGGCTTTGTAAATGCGCCGCAACACGACATGGGACTTAGAAATACTCTGCTCTTCTAATGTAATCATTTTTTCCATGGCGTACAGCATTAGTAAGTTAAAATAATGCAAAAAGAATTAAATAAATACCAATTAGAGATTAACACGAAATAGCGAGGAGTAATTGGTGTTAAATACATTAATTTAATTATTCTAAAGGTCCTTATATAAAGGTAATAGAATGTAGCATGGTATGAAGGTAACGTAAGTGACTTAATAGTTTAAGTGATTTCTAGTAAGTCAAACACTGATAATTAATTAGTGAACGCGTAAGCTTCAATAGAGGTAGAAGTAATAGTAAAATATAATAACACAGATCTATTAATATTGTGACGATGCTAGTTTTGTAAATTTTTGTTAAGTATAAATTTATAGAATTTAGATATTAGAGACATGATTTATCAAAGGCCGGACATGTGATTTCCTGTTCGCATTCGTGCAAATCATTTCTGCAGGCTCACGTTGTAGGAGCAGCTGGTTAAGTTATGCTCCGGTCCACACGTGCAATCAGCTTTGCTCACACATGTCGACAAATTCTTGGCCAAGCTACTTCGTCAGCTAGTATTTTATATTTAAAAGCCGAATTTTGATCATGCGAGGGTCCATTCCACATGCTAGGACGAACCTGAAACACTTTTATCTATGTAAATTAAACTTTTAACTAGAATTACATGTCGAGTTAACTCTTCTTCAAATTTTTAGACCCCTCAGTAAATAATACCCTGAGACCATTTCCTACACATCCCTTCCAGTCATGATGGATTGTTTAGTGAAGTCGTCCAGCATCCATTTTAATATCGCATCTGGTAGAGACGCAAAAGAACGTTCAGGGTTCAACGCTACAATATTAGAAATTCATAAATTCGTAAATAATTATTGAAAGTAGCTAAAACAGTCACAAAAATAAGAAAAAATACCCAAACACATTAACGAAAAATAGAAGATAAAGAGTTTTAATAGAACTACAAGAAGAGCTTTTGGAATAAAGCTTGTTAGTCTGCACAAAAGCTCTGCATGTTTATTCGTAGTTAATGTTTGAACTTTCCCAACGCACAACATACATAACAATGAGTGGTACACATCTTATCTGAAGCTTTTACGTTTCCGAAATGCAACCAAGAGGGTGAACATATATCTTCTTTCACGGAAGGTTTGAAATATTGCTGAGTGTTTGTGAGGAAGAAAACAGAGGTGGTATTTTCTCGAGGTAATGAACCACTAGTACTGAGGAGGAATCAACGATGTTCTCTTGTTCATTCGCAAAAGTTTCCCGAAGTACAACACAGGGCTTAGTTCGGTCACTCCTCCAGAAGAGGAAAGTAGCAGGCAGGCACACCGGATATTTGATGCTCCATACGGAGAGATCCCTCTGGAATTTTAAGCAGTTTTGCCAACTAAACCATTTCGTTCTACGAGGGTGCTACGTTCCATTGAGGACCTATAGAACGAAGCAAGCTTCTTTAAACTCTTATGTTCCCCAAGGGCCTTCTGAAGAGTGGCGAAATCCCAGTTACATATTCGCACGTGCTTCACAATCCATGGAGCCACATTTCGTCCTCAAAGCACAGTATTTTGAGTGTTATTCACTCTTTTATGTGCAACAACATACTTAGCGACTTTCTCCACTCATTTATACTACAGATAAAATCTTGTATATTAAACCCATTATTCGTATTATAAAACTGAATCTTAGATCTCGAGTTCGAATTTCGGCTAGGATGAGCATAAGCTTTTTTTTTTTTTGACACTTCCTTGTCGTGAGAAGGTAAAAGACGAGTAACTTTAAGCTCTATGAAATCCTGGCTCATTTGAACGTTAAAACGCTCTGAGTCAGAAATTAAAGGGGAATGGCCTATAGCGTAAGCTTCTTTGGTAGCCAACTTATCCAAATCAAGGTACAAAACAGCATGTCTATAATGAAAACTCTGATGTGCTAAGGTACTTAAACTCCCTCCTTTACAAACTATCCATAAAAAACGTTTATTTTATATACTTAGTGTTAATCGAACATACATATTTCCCATGGGAAATATGCAATGAAACTACTCGTATTTCTGCACAAGGCTTAAAGCGACGGTCAAATCTTTTTTGGATTTGGTCACTACGTAATTCTCTTTTCTTTCCATGATCACGAGAGAAAAAGTATAACTGGTTCCTGTTTGAGAAAAGTGCGTCTTTCAAAAATTCAAATCAATAACAAGGAATAACTCCAAAATATTAACTCAAAAAATTATTTACCTTAGTGTGTGCATCAGCAGTTCTATATTTTTGAGCAGTAAGATTTTGTCTGTCTCTTACGATTTATTTTTTTACCAATTATACAAAAGTTCAAAATAAATAGGTCTTCAGAAGCTACTGTTGAAAAATTCAAGATAAACATTTTATTTGTTATAAAAATTGTAATAATTTAACCTAAGTCTTTGGAGCCATTTTGAGAAAATAGAAAATAATAAAACATTTTTCACGCACAGGTAGTTTGGGGTGGGGGGGATTTTATTCACAATCTTTCTGTTGCATCCTTGGAAAATGCTGAACTTAAGTAGTTGTTTGACTTATTTTAGAAAGTAGACTTACACACACAAGCCACGCAAGCACAGGTTACTTTCCTGGGTTCAGGGGTCTCAAAGCCTGTACTTCGTTGAAAACAGGGCTGTTGGATGGGTTACAATACTTCTTCTACTTACTATTAAGTACGCAGTAGACAAAATGGAATGTTTAATTATTGTGCTATGAAATGGCATCACTTTATTAATGTTTGGGAGTGTTTCTATAGGCTAGTTTCACGTTTCCTGAAGATGCTGTTACATAAGGCTCTTTTGGGAAAACAAGAGAAGGCGTTTTGTACCAGTGTGGCATCCAATAGCGACTCCAATGCGGTTTCAGAAAGTGCGCTGTTTTTACCGCCGCTGCAGCGAGATGTTTTGTAGGCAAAGGAAGCTTGTTTTGTGAGAGAACTCTCAGCATACACATTCACGAAATGCCAACCCAAGAGTGGTGGAATTTAAAAGGAATTGACCTCGCGACCTATGGAGTCGCCTTGGATTTCCTTTCGAGTCCCTTCTTCTTCTTGCTTGCTTCTTCTCTTGGGACTTGCCATGCCTTCATCGTGACGTTTTGATGTATGTAACTAACTTCCGCGCTTAGAATGACAGGCAGAGAATGAAAAGTTGTCCGTTTTAAAAACAGCACTGCGAAACATTATTTTCATTGATCATAAGCAAGGTTAAGCCCTTTTGGTTTCACGTTAAAATATCAAAGGTCAAATACAGAATCAATATAATATTGCTAAATTAAGTTAAAGATTTCCGCTGCTTAAAATAAAGACACATATTTCTCATTAACGACGCTGTCAATTGCCAGGGTCATATCAGCACCGTCGTGTGCCGGAATTTCGTTCCGCAGGAGTTCTTTCACATGCTAGGAAATATACTAAAAAGCTGTTGCTTTTAAGCACACTTTAAAACCATCGGTCTGCACCGGGTTTGAAACCGCGATCTTGGGATCATTAGCACCTAACCAACTGAGTCACCCAGACTGACGCCCTTCCTCGACGTAATGTATTTGGGAAATTTCGAAACTGCACACTATATAAGATATCTTACTGAAATTTATGAATAGTTATCACACGTTTCAAAATGCCAGCTTGTATGGTTCTTTGAACGTAAATTTTTTATTGTGTAAATTAATTATAATAAAAATGCTCTACACGATGTAATTTCAAAAATATACACACACAATTCAGTTTAATGAATTTATAAGATCTATAATATCTGTCTTTTATATTAATCGCTAATTAATGTAGATACTAGTTTTGTATACTTCAAAATGCTTGAGTTTTCAAAAGTTAATCATTTATTTGTATAAGTTAGGTCATAATTAAAAAAAAAAATATTTTTTTCATTTTCTTTAATGTGCTCCTGAGAAACAGTACAACTCTTTTGAAACAAATTACTATACCACTGCGCCAACAGCAACATTTTGAGTATGGAAAAATGATAATGTGCTTTAGTATGTATTTCTGTGAACTTGTTTGATGTTTAACGGTGAAATGTGATAATTTTAGACAATAAATCTACTCCACCTTGCGGGATTCTGACTCTGAAGGAGTCACCGTGAACACGGCAAACTACTTGCAACTGGCACCTACCGCCTTCGTTCGTGAGGGAGAACATAGGTATTAAGTACAAACATCAGTTAAGAAATTGAAATATGAGCTATTTTTCAAACCGTTTTCTGTTGCTGTTCACAATTGGCTCATGATTGATAAATTAAATGTACTGCTTTTGTTGGAATTAAGTACCTACTTAGTACCAGCCCAAAATGACATACTAACAGTTAATTTCTATACCTATGTTTACTAGAAAATCTTTGCCTTTCTTCCTTTCCTACTTTGTCTACTGCCTACTTATAGTAAGCATAAGACGTGTTGTATTTTACTCAAACATTCAAATCGACATTTCACCAAAAATACGTGTTTTGTGGCCCCTGAATTTAAAAATACAGTTTTTGGAAAATGGGCTTTGTGTGCTTGTGTACATGTGTATGTGTGTGTCCGAGCTGTGGACAGTTCAGCAGCGTTTTGTGTCAAGGTTACGACGGAACAGAACAGTTGTGAGTGACAAGGTCATGAGCTGTGAATTGTGATTCAGTTTTGGAAGAAATAAATGACATAAAAAGTAACTGACTTGTCATTTTCTCACAAGGGAAAGGGTAGAGGCAGTCATCACTTATGAAACACCCTGCTCGTATAATAACGAGAGCTATGTACGAGAATTGCACCAGTTTGCTATGATCTGCACTACAGTCGCTGAGCTGAGTAGAGTAGGTAATGCATCGACAGGAAGGAACTTCTCGCGAGGCACTTAGAGGATACATTACGAAGAAAAACGACCGTTTACATATGTTGCATCCTGTTCAAGACGACACTGGCGTATATATCCATTTCCTGATTATATTTTTCAAAACGTTTCCCCTCAGCTTCCTTTCTACTTCTTCCTGCCCACGGAACAACAATCCACAGTCCTCTTTTCCGGAGTATTTCCGTTATTCTTGGTAAGCTACAACTTAAGAAGTCCATTTGAAATATATTTTGAAATGTCAATAAGAACATTAATAAATAATTCATATATTAAGGCTTCTTAACGTAATGATTTTTACTACTTCTACTATCTATTGAAAGTAGGTGAAGCATTGTATTCCACCCAAAAATTCCATACCGAGATTTCACGTAAATACATGTTTGAGGCTCCTTTAATCCACAAAAGCCGTTTAGAAGAATGTGCATCTGGTGCTTCTTGAACAGCAGAACTAAAAAACCAAAAGCCTAATAAATACTAATCTTGGCATTTAAGTCAACATCTTCTAAGAATACGATATGCAGGTATTTAAGAAACTTTCGCCATTTCTCATGGTCCCACCAATTTTGATTTGGAGCATACCGTAGACTTTAAGAGACAGTCAAATCGTTTAAGGGGGGTCGCTACGTAATGCCTTGAATTTCGTATTTGAGTATCGCTGAAAGTCTATGGTACTTCCGTTGCACCAACAAGAAAATTAAGGGACACTGGGAGTGACATTTTGGTCAAAATTGTCAAAAAGTCGAAAATTGTTTTTCTACCTTAAAATGTTCCTGGAACACCTGTGCATTTGGATCAGCTATCATTTTTCATATACCCCACTCCATGTGGTCATTACGGCCCTTTCAAATAGCGCTCTTCCCTTAATGTACACAGTATATTCCTATATAAAAGCCTGTTTTTCTCAAAACTACATTTTTGCGTATTCCAAAAGAAGGTCGCGCCTGAGTTTTGCTTCAAATTCAATGAAAATTTCCAAAAGTATTCACAAATAGCAGCTAAACAAAACTATGATTCATTATTGATGTTATCATTAACATGAATTGCAAAAACGTTTTTTTTTTTGTATGAAAAAAATCAATAAATTTTAAGATTAAATTTTTTTTTGTTATTAAAAAAATTTGTACAGCATAATCTGCAAACGTATTTGAAATATCTCCTCATACAATTGTTACCCATGTTTTAGAGTGCCAGTTCTGGTAATATAAACGAATTTTGAAAAGTCAATAGACGCGAGCTACATTTTGAAAATGTGCCTATTAAATTAATAAAATAATTTATATATCATAAAGGAATTATCCAATTTTAATGAAATTTGGTGTACCTCCTATTCTCATATAAGTACAAACACAGTAAAACTTTCAGAAAAATCTATCCAGAAATGTGGAACCTTCAAATTTCACTCCCAGTGTCCCTTAACAATAAGATAATTTGTATAAACGTTTATCCCGGTTAACACGAACGAGATATAGGAGTAAGAGTTTGTAAGAATAGTTAGTACAAGAGTGGAGAAAGTCGGGTGCAACACATCAGATTTTTTTTCCCTTAGGACAATATTTACATATTCTGTTGAAGTATTTGCATAGAATTTTTGAATGGAACATAATACTTCTACTTATTATACGTAGCTGATAAACCGTTTATTGAATGTTTACTAATTCCATTAATGTGAAGCTACATGAAATGAAACCAGACATTTCTGTGTCGAGCTGCAACTGCCATTTGTAAAACAATGCATAACGGAGTTTCAATCGTAAATCACTTGTAAAGGAATGGTATGTTTTATGAAAGAGCGGCTCTTCCGTGTAGATAGAGCATCTTATAAGTGACTGTACTCAGTTCCCTAATCGCACCGCTTGTTCTTTTCGCTTCTTTGTGTGTGAAGCGGAGACGAGAATTACGGCCGAGTCAAGGACTAAGTGTATGCAAATCCGTCTTCATTCAAATTTGCCTCGAGTGTGTCCCTGTTGTTGAACGAGTAAGGCCATTGTAGTGGGTTGGACATGCACTCGAGTGTACTCCTTCATCTCGACGTTTGCTGGACCGAAGAGGCAAAGAAACCGTTCCCTAATGTGCCCGTTAAGGGAAACACACACTTGATGATCTTCATTAATGCGAGTACACACTGCCAGCCCACCGTAATTACACAAGCAGCTGCTAGGGTGCCAATTTAACACACTCTCCACTACCTGATTTATAATCTGAATGAATTAAACATGCGAAACAGTGCACCAGCAAAGGGGTCTGAAGTTACAGAAAGCTAAAAAACTCGGTCATTACATCATTTGCCAGTAAATCTTCCTGGTTACAACCCACATTTTCAAATACACTGTAGAGTAAGCTATATTACAAGACAAATATTTACAAACATTCCCCAACCCAGTATTTATTTTTAAACCTCTTCTACAAACTATTCTTACAAAAAACATAGTTCTCTGTTTTAGTTCACGTTAAACGAGATTAACTTTGAATAGATGATTTCATTACAAGAGGGATATAGGATGCTGGTGGAATAACCTTTAAAATACTGTAGTCTGAATTTGCAGGACATTACGAGGATATAAACAATGGTAACTAACCACACCTAAAATTACAAAATTTATACCCATAGTAATTAACACCTCGGATAGATAATTTTATACACTTTACATAAATTATAAGTATTTTAGTAAATCTAAATTTTTCATGGAGTAACTCTTTATACCGAGTGGAACGGAAGTCATTAATTTAATCCAGTGGTAGATATCGGTATTTAGAACACAGTTTGTATCTTACGTTTTGGTTTCTAACCATTGTCTATGGTGATATTTTAGTTTTGTCGAAAACAAGCTGGCAACACTGCAGATTGTGTCGCACAGAGGGAAATTTTCAGAAATTCCTGGCAAAACTATTTAACACCATATATGTATGTTATCATGGGATCTTAAATTAATACTAGGTCAAAAACATAAATAAATAAACAATTTAAAGTTAGAAAATGTGTTTTATTATAAATTGTTTAAAAAATATGATTACCATTATAAAATTAAAATTAATAATTACTTTGGATTATGAATGAACTTGTTTTCAATTACAACTGGTATCTCTTATTATTCATCATCTTCGTCATCGGTTTCGTATCATCGTAGTCATCTACTTCTGCTTCTCCTTCTCCCTTTTCTTCAGGTCTTCCTGGTTGAAGCACAGGCTTTCTTTTGTTTTCAAGTGTACGGCCCACTAATATCTGTAGCGCTTTAGTTGAGAATTGCTTTACACTTCTCCTAGGTAGCTGTCGTAAACTGGTGAAGTACGGCTCAAATGATACAAGGAGAATTTTGAAAACATCTTCCAGATTCGATGTCCTTGATTATTTTCTGGCAAATCATTCTCTGTATTTCTTTATATCTTTCTTCCTTGCTTCACTTGTCTCTTCGGACAGTTGTCCTATTGAAAGTAAACATCTTTCAATTATAGTAGGGCCACGAATAAGTATTTTATGTAGAGTGGTTGTCATGTAATACCAAGAATATATAATTACAAATATGTTGGCAGTTTCAATTGCAAAACTTCATATTTATTGACATAGATATCATAGCCACCAGGGAGAACTTGTAGAATGGTATGCAATCGCTTTATCACAACGAGATCTATCCTAGTAATTTCAGATGATACTTCTGCATTCTGAAAAAATCTTCTGGCTGTATTGCCGTCATTGCTACTTTCATACCTAGCATACGCAAGCTCAGACGTCCCTGTCGTGGATCCGAGATCTTCTGTTCTATGCCTTTTGGTAGGTTCACTACTGTCAGAGAACTCGAAAGGAGGTCACCCACCCTTGGATGTATGAGTGCTGAAATCAGGAAAACGCGTTTCATTTTGACGACGACGCTGCGAAAAACACTGGAGGGTTGTGGTTGCAGAAGATCTTGCAGACCGCCCTCCGGTTCTTGCCAGGTCAGGGTATCAACCCTCTACTGGCCGTGTAAGTTGTGTTACATAATAGACGGTAAAAAGGTTGGTTTGTTGGTGAATGTTTTTTTTTTTTTTTTTTTTTTTTTTTTTTTTTTTTTTTTTTTTTTTTTTTTTGTTAATTAAGTATGTCAGAATATTGGTATGTCACGTCAGGAAGTTATGTCATAAATGTCTTTTTTTTTTTTTTTTTTTTTTTTTTTTTTTTTTTTTTTTTTTTTTTTTACGTTGCCAAGGACAAGTCGTGGGCGTTTATAACGCTCTCCAGGGTCCAAGTCATACTCGCCTAGTCCCCGTATTAATTGGTTGAAACTGGAAGGGAGCTTGTCAAAGAAGGGTTTTGAAAGTATGTTGATATATTGCTTCACTGAGGGAAAGTGAAGATCCTTCTGAATGGTAGCATTTGGTATATACCATGGAGAGTTTGTAGCCGTTCTAAGATATCTCGACTGAAGAACTTCTAGCTGTCTCAGGTGTGTTTGAGCTGCTACTCCCCAGATCTGGCAGGCATATGTAAAGGCTGGTCTAAGCACTTGCTTGTACAGTAACAGTTTGTTGTCCAAGGACAAGCGAGATCTCCTGTTGTAAAGCGGGTACAGCATTGCCATTCGTTTGTTAACCCTATTGCTGACGTCTTCCAGGTGTGTCTTCCAGGTAAGTTTGACGTCTAGGGTAACTCCTAGGTATTTCACACAATTAGACCACGGCACATCTTCCCCTGCCAGGCGGATGGGTGCCACGTCAACCATCGGGCGACGGCCAAAGGTTATAGCTTGGCTTTTCTGAGGGTGGATACGTAACCGCCATCGATTAAACCAGGTGGTCAGTAGGTCAGCATATTGTTGAATGCGCCTAGCTGACATATAATTTTTTGAAGATGTTGAGGTAATGGCGGTATCATCCGCAAAAAGATAGAGTGAGCACCGTGGTAGTGTAGGCAGAGTGTTTATATACAGAAGAAACAGTGTGGGTCCCAGTACACTGCCTTGGGGTACGCCGGCACGTATAGGATGAGAGGTGGAAGTAGCATCTTCATAAGCTACAGCGAAAGATCTGTTTTGAAGATAGGAGTACAGTAGATGGATGAGATATGATGGAACTTGATATGTGAGGAGCCGAGAAATAAGTCCCTCATGCCAGACGCTGTCGAGTTTCATTTTGCAACCAAGCATTGTTCTTTTGTAGAAAGTAATTCACATTCCTTGAAGTATTTTGCTACTTGGTTTCCACGGTAGAAAAAAACTTGAAAGAATCTTTTTAATTTGTCTTGAAGATGTAGTGGGGCAGGATGTTCTTTACAATATAATATCAGTTAGATAATTGCACTGCTTTCCAAAATCGTCAAGGTTGCGCTCCCAGGTTGCATGTCATACAACTACCTATGACGAAATTTAATTTTGCCTGGTGGTGTTTCACCTCCTATTAATAATAAAATAATCACTAGACTCATATAATATAAAGTGCTGTAACTTACAGTTGTAGTAAGCTGCACAATGCAATATTTTAATGAACATAAAAATCAGAATTTAAGTTATTTATAATCTGCGTATCATGCCTTCGTAACTTAAGTCTCAAAGCAATAACTGTCCCATTGTCTTACACCGAAATCAAAATTATACATTTTTGTTATGCCTCAATGTTTGCAAGAAATATGCTTTCACATTTGTGATAATATGATTTACATCCCTCTTACATTTTTCAGTGAATCAAACAATTATTAGGATGCGATGCGATCCAGTGAACTGCATACTATAACTATCTGGTGTGAAAGCATCCACAACTTCAAATATTATCTTTGAGGTCGTTAGCAAATATTAGCAGCTAACAGTTTCATAGTTTGTAGAGAACTGAGTGTGAAATATAACAAGCCGGGAAGTTCACTAAACACTTCGTAATACTTTAAAACCCACTTTTTATTTGAATATGTTTACAGCTACTGACTTTTCAAATATTTGCAAACACGACACATACTGATAAATAATTAAATATATATGTACATTACCTTTCGAGGTACTAGACATCCCAGGGAGAAAAGTACGTCGGTATAATGATCTCAGTCTTCAGCACGTCTTTGAAACAGCACGTTTAGAAACAGACTGTCGGGCCAGAGTCAGCGCTTTCAGCAAAACCCATAAACATAAGATACGATACCCTCTTTTTAAAAAAAAAAAAAAAACAAAAAAAAAACAAACAAAAAAAAAAAAAAAAAAAAAAAAAAAACAAAGAGAGCTCAACGCAGCTGGAAAAGAATACATTGATGTATTAACTTCGCTATAAGCTTGGTATTAGACTGACATTTAAAATCTTTTCAAATGGGTTTTGGCCAGGAAATTCTGGAAATTTTCCTCTGTGTGTCGGTGTTACTTTCACTAGGCCAGTGCATAAACAAACATCGTAGCGGTGCGCCTTGAGAACATAAACAAATACCCTGCCGTGTCATTCCATGTTTACTGTGTAAGTGTAGGCCAATCAGAATCGTTAGCTCCCAAAGCATTACACAATCCTGCAAGCGACCGACCTGTTTACATCCAGAAACTCGTTCAATTCCCTGACCAACTTCATCACACCGTTGTCAAGTTACTTCACGTCTGAAAGAGCTACTTGAATTATTCTTTCAATTCTTTTAACTGATTAACTATTTCGTTCAATAATTACTACCGAAGCTATATCAGAAATAAGTAATAAATCTTACAAGTAATAAACTATTATCTTCGTACATTCCTGTGGAATTATGCACCAATTTGGAACAAAAACCATTTATTTTGTTCGAAATCGGCTGATCAAAGAGCAAAATACCCATTATAATGTTTTGTTTGTAACGCTTCTGTGAACCACGTATTGGTAGGAATGTAACAACTTGTATTCTTCACAGGTTTATCTAGTCCTGGCAGGTGTCAAATTGTGCAGCAGTGCTCTGCGGTAGACTAACTCATGCGTCCACGGAAAATAACGTTCCTTATATTGCTTCTAACTTTGGTGGTATGGTATGTATTGGAAATAACATTATGTGAAGCAGTTCCTAAATCCTGTTTCTTATAATCTTGGCCTGCTATCATGTATTATTCCGCGTTGCGTTACCTTCCACTTCCCCATGCCTTCAAATGATGCCGAATAAGCCGCAAGTCAAGCAGAGGTAGGCGATAAAAGTGATATACACAATCATTATAAGGTATGAGATATCACAAGTTTCGGAGGAGGGACTTAGCACCTCGACCTATGAAAGATCTTGTGTACCTATGCTCCTGACTGCGCGTCCTCGGGAGGGAGGGGTGAGGTGAAGGGACACTGAGGGAAGTTGTTAAATAAGGAACTATATTGTATCGAACAAGTTCCTATCTCACGACCGCAACCAAGGACTAGTGACGTGACACTTAAGAGATACGGGGCAAAGGTATATGGAACAGACCTTAGGTGTCACGGTATTCACTGCAGAAAAGGATGGTTAATTTTGATAACTTCTACTCAGATCTACACATATGTAGACTTAGTTTATATTTGTAGAGAAATTGCCTGAAACAGTACAAAATGAAACAAACAGCCAAAAGTCACTAGGGACCTTAGTGGAAGTAAGTTCAAGACAATCTTTCCCTCATATTAAGTGTTTTCAAAGACAAAATAATTGACAGGCCTGCGCGCTCTCCAGAGCTAAAAGCAAGGCATTATTGCTTGTAGAAACACCTACAGATAAAGTTTATGTAACGCATTGTAATGCACACGACGAACTTGGCCAAATGGTGCTGTGTTCAAAATTGTACAACCAGTTATATAAATTACTTTGTTTACAATTGCCATTTAAAATTAAGCGCACTTTGTTTCAGTCCCTATATATCCTCAGAGAAAAATTCTAAACACCTATTTAAATTAATGAAAAATAAATGTGTACGACATTTATAGTGTCATTTAAAAATAAGTTTAGGGAGAGTTAGCCCGAAGTATAGGGAATTTTGAAGTACTTTGTACTCAGCTTGGAGTGGACCCTTTCTTTGGACCGATATCCAGGATTTACACTCGCTTGAACTGATTTCTAGACCTTCTTGCAGTGCATTCATGGAATCTGGATTTAAGAGGCATAGAAATAATGACCTAGGTCTCTCTCAAAAAGAGGCTTCAGCAGCAAGATCGTTCACTCCAGAAGAAGCCTTGCTCAGCACCAAGTGCATGATTAAAGCGTCACAAAGAAATACTGGAGCACTCTATATGCTAGGTTTTTTACCAATGTCAAACATTAGAAGGACGCATCTTATATCAGAAATCACCTACTCTTTCCTTTCTCTACTTCTTGTCTATAGTAAGTAGAGGGAATATTGCATTCTATCCACTGATATTTCACTGAAATAATCTCTAAATAAGAATTTCTAAATAAAAAAATAATATTAAAATAAAGAAAACAGTTTAGAAGAAAGTCCGTTAAAGACTGGATGTGTGTGCGTGCTGCGTGTGTATGTAGTTTGGGTGTGTGGGGGTGGAGTGGGTGGGGGTGTTTGTAAACAGTATACCTGAAAAATAAAAAGGATTTAGGTTCAGCATCTTGCAAGAATGCGTCACGAGGATTTGGAAGAATATCCCCAGTTTCCAATCAATCCTTTAAATATATGTTCGTTCTTTCTTACTTAAAAATGGCTCTAATAAGTTTGTTAAAGTAAGAAGTTTAAAATAGTTTAATATAACGGAAAAATCCAAATTCCGGTTGTTTTCCTATCACTTAATTGTTCTCTAAATTTTACTACATCACCAAGCTGCATTAACGGTAGGGAACAACTCCACGAGTACCAAATAACTTGCAGTTTTCAACAAGTAGGTATGTCTGTCTGCCACGTATGCGTGTATGCCTGTCATGTATGTTTCTGTCTGCCATATATGTGTGTATGTTCTTTCTCTCTTTGTAAGCTTAACATATTTTTGCCGGGTAGGTCAAATCGAGTGATGAATGAAATGGATGAAATGATTGCTCAAATGAGCCTGGAGCCCATAGAGCTGAGAATTATCCCCAGTTCGGAAGCTCTTGAATATAAGGCAGACAAGCTAACCCAGAAGAAGATAACTTCAAGCGGTGTGACATACTAGAACGAAGAGCAAGCCCATCAGTTTGTGTGACGTCAGGCGAGAGCCGTTTAATATGGTATGAGTAACGAGCAGTTATGTAGGTGAAGCGCTCTCGATGATAACATGACAAACAAAACGGAGCAGCCAGTGTTTCTGTCTGGTTCTGTTATGAAATTAGCTAAGTCCAAATTCCCCAGTGGGAAATCTGACCTTGTCACATCACAACCTAACATGCAGTCTTCAATTACAAATTTGCCAGACATTACGTCCCAATATTGATAAACCAGTTAAAGAAATACGAAACAAAGTGTCGAAAAATGTCCATGTAATTTTCTTCTGTATAATAATAATAATCTGCAGAGAAAATGAAGTTATATTTTATTCTCTTCACTTTATAACATGACTGTCCTTTACATGAACTAGAATTGTGATATATTTCCTCACGGCATAGAGTGGAAATGTAATTTTAAATAATCTGTATCCAATTGTGTAATTAGAACAGTCAGCTTTAATATTACAACATCTAAGACGTTGTTGTATTATTAATATTAGACATGTTTCCTGTCTTTCCTACATTGCTGCTCCTGTATGTTTCAAGTTATTCTTTCTTCCCCTGCGGCAGCAGTACAGAGTGCGGTGACGTCATACGCTGAACTCTTCTTGAGCCGAGTGTGTTCAGCGGTGTGAGATGACGTCACACAGGCACTACCTATCCTCCTCTGCTAGCCCAACACCACCGAGGTGAGTACTTTCGCTGTTAATTGTAAACTAGTGACCTCTTTATGTGGCTTATACTGATAAGGAATACAATTGAGATTAATTCTAGCATCCCATTGTCGCAGCAGACTAGGATCTTGCACGCCCACCAGAGTTACTAGCAGTATGATGGCAAGATGAGACATCACTGCGACCCTGTAACTAGCATTCTTCTAATCGTCGGACAGTATGGAGTCATGAATAATGACCGGTATCCTACATCAAGGCAATATTACCCTTAGGGACCAGCTTAATTAAATTCAGCGCT
The DNA here is from genome assembly GCA_030765045.1 of Tenodera sinensis. Classification (NCBI taxonomy): domain Eukaryota; kingdom Metazoa; phylum Arthropoda; class Insecta; order Mantodea; family Mantidae; genus Tenodera; species Tenodera sinensis. Next base: position 203,911,224 of record CM060961.1, read on the forward strand.
GGGATTGGAGAACATCTATCTTGCCGCTTCTGGGTCACCTTATCAACCGGGAGGCCAAATGCTGCTGTAGCATGTAAAAACACGACAGCAGCGAAAAGAAAATGGGTTTCTGTGTTGCATTACCATTCCTGAGCCGTGTTTTATTTACGAAAACACCAGCTGTAACCGTTTCCTACGTGAGCGTTACTTCTCCCCCATTAAATAAACAAAGTAACAAACGCTCACATTCTCATAGCTTATTCTGCGGTCTTCAACTTTGCAAAAGCGCTCTTGATTAAACAAGCTTGGACCGGCCTTACGCAAAACTACTTTTCCTTGTGGAGTTGAAATTCTTTGTAGTGCGCACAAGAAGAGTTTGTTTCCATTTTAGAAATAAAAATCTCAAGCTTACATTCACTTGACTTTCTCTACCACTATAGTTATGTTTGCATAGCTTCTGTAAATTATTCTTACGAAAGCTAATTTTTTCGGCCTACTTCATGTTAATGGAACATTTGAAGAAATCGTTTGATTACACATTTCATTATAAATGAAAACGGATAGAGGAAATAGAATAGTCAGATGTTTAAAAGCTGATCGTCAAATGCAAAGATATCGCGAGGGGAAAAAAATTCGGAATAGCTGGAACACTTTCAAAACGACCATGTAATGAAAAGTCCACGCCAATAATCACGAATAACTCGGAAATGGCATTGTAACTTATATATATTCGAGATACATTGTGTCTCACAAGCGTTTGGTTTACTAATTTTTCGTCTATCGCTTATATATTTTACCACTTGTACATAATTACACAGATTTGCTTAAGAGGCTGTTCCTGAGAATTCACGATCTCTTAAATAAAATTTATTTTAATCAAAATAGTTACAGCCATTATTTTTAGAGTATCCAACCTTCCGAAAAATCTTCCATGTAAAGGGAGATTTTCATGAAAATCTTTGTGTCGCATTTTTCGCACATGTTCAACTTAAATATCAAGTTTGCTATGTATCTGACATTTCGTTATTGGGTTATGCTATTCACACACACGCACGCACACACACCCACACACACACACACACACCCACCCACACACACACACACACACACACACACACACACACACACACACACACACGACGTTTTAAAAATGTCTTTTAAAGGTATTTTTACAAAAGTGTATTTTCTTCAGCTGAAACTTCGGCATCGAATTTTTGGGTGGAATACACTTCCTCTGTTTACTGTAAGATGAGCCGGAATCTACAGAGGAAGGAAAAATCCCGCCGGGAAGCGAACCCGGGACCCCTTGCACAGGCAGGTGCTCTGACGCCTGAGCTGCGGGGCAGCCTAAATTACTTTGTTTATTAACGAGGCTGGTAATAGCCAGGATGTGCCGAAATTTCGTCCAGCAGAAGTTCGTTTACATGTCAGCAAATCTACAACATGGAGTTTTCAAACCGCGCTTAGAACCTGCCTGTCTGGGCGGGGTTTGAATCCGCGATCTTTCGACCCTAAACATGTTAAAGGTCACGTTAAAACCTGCTAAAAATACCTGCTCCTGCAGAGAACATATAAGTTGCGGCGGAAACTTCTAAATGGTGGTGGCGACAGCGGCGGCAGCAGTAGCAGTACCAGTACCAGTACCAGTACCAGTACCAGTACCAGTACCAGTACCAGTACCAGTACCAGTACCAGTACCAGTACCAGTACCAGTACCAGTACCAGTACCAGTACCAGTACCAGTACCAGTACCAGTACCAGTACCAGTACCAGTACCAGTACCAGTACCAGTACCAGTACCAGTACCAGTACCAGTACCAGTACCAGTACCAGTACCAGTACCAGTACCAGTACCAGTACCAGTACCAGTACCAGTACCAGTACCAGTACCAGTACCAGTACCAGTACCAGTACCAGTACCAGTACCAGTACCAGTACCAGTACCAGTAGCAGTAGCAGTAGCAGTAGCAGTAGCAGTAGCAGTAGCAGTAGCAGTAGCAGTAGCAGTAGCAGTAGCAGTAGCAGTAGCAGTAGCAGTAGCAGTAGCAGTAGCAGTAGCAGTAGCAGTAGCAGTAGCAGTAGCAGTAGCAGTAGCAGTAGCAGTAGCAGTAGCAGTAGCAGTAGCAGTAGCAGTAGCAGTAGCAGTAGCAGTAGCAGTAGCAGTAGCAGTAGCAGTAGCAGTAGCAGTAGCAGTAGCAGTAGCAGTAGCAGTAGCAGTAGCAGTAGCAGTAGCAGTAGCAGTAGCAGTAGCAGTAGCAGTAGCAGTAGCAGTAGCAGTAGCAGTAGCAGTAGCAGTAGCAGTAGCAGTAGCAGTAGCAGTAGCAGTAGCAGTAGCAGTAGCAGTAGCAGTAGCAGTAGCAGTAGCAGTAGCAGTAGCAGTAGCAGTAGCAGTAGCAGTAGCAGTAGCAGTAGCAGTAGCAGTAGCAGTAGCAGTAGCAGTAGCAGTAGCAGTAGCAGTAGCAGTAGCAGTAGCAGTAGCAGTAGCAGTAGCAGTAGCAGTAGTAGTAGCAGTAGCAGTAGCAGTAGTAGTAGTAGTAGTAGTAGTAGTAGTAATGGTAGTAGTAGAAGCAGTAGGGTCCTGATTCCTGATGTTTAGTTTGTGTACCCTAAAATGTGGTGATCAAAGTTATCGAAGAATTTTCTAAAGTACAGGTTCATAAACATTTTATTCATATTATGTAATTTACAAACAATATATGCAGTATGAATAGTTTGTAGAAGTGACATAAAACCAAACGATAATGCATGACGAGAGCGCCATGTTATTGCTATAATATTTTTTGGTATACTACCTTAAATGGCAGATCGAAGGAAATATCGAAGTGGGAAATTATGAACGGTTTTACTGAGCTACGACTTACAAACAACCCCAATTATAAAAACATTAGTTAATTTGTTATTTCCAGCGTTGTAATATACTTAGATCCCTGTAAACAATATGCGAGATTGGTGGTTTGCTGCAGTTCAGCCCCTGGGAGAAGGCAATATGGTCACTGCATTAATTATTTACAATGTGCCGCATATAACAATTTACAGATAATTATTATTTGTACAATAATAGAATAATTATAACAAAAAGCTTGTAGAGCAACATGTGTGTAATTAACAATGTCATACACAAGGGAAAACATCCACAAACTAAAGTAATTATTTCCATATACATTTTAGGCTGTTATTTTACACTCTAAAGCCTAAACATGTATATCTTGAGTGCAAGAATAGACACAGAATTGATATAAAGAAGGCATCATACTTCATCTTTCGCAAATGGCGGTACCGCCCCAAAGTACTGCAACTCCAAAAAAGAGTATGTCTCCGGCTTAAAACATTTCAACAGCCAAATTCACCAACAGAAAGTTTTCACTTTTACTTTCTCTACTGGTAAGTAGGGGAAGTATTGTATTACACCCAAAAATTCGATGTCGAGATTTCACCGGAAATATATGTTTTGAGGCCCCCTGAATCCAAAAAAAGCATTTTTGGAAAAAGGTCCGTGTGTGTGTCTGTCAGTCTGTGGACAGCATAACTCAAAAACGAAAAGTCGGTTAAAAGCCAAACTTGGTATTTAAGTTTAATGTCTGTCAAGGATGCGACACAAAGATTTTGAAGAAAATAGCCCCACCCTAAACTACCCTTTACATGGAAGATTTTTCGAAAATTTTGATTTTCTTGAAAATGGCTCCAACGATTTTGATTAAAATGTCATATGTTTGAGATATTTTGATGACAAATGAAATTTATAGCTTGAATTTTCTGGCTATAGCCCCTGTAGGCGTATTTACTTTGGACGACTTTTGCATAACTGGTAAACCGTTAGAGATAGACCAAATTATATTATACAAAAAATGTAGATCTTGCCAAAATACACAATTTATGTCTCAATAAATTTTCTTGTAGGGTGAACCATTTCGGAGATATTCCTTGTTACGTGTGTGAGTTTCGGAAAAGTTAGAACTTTAGCGAAATGCAACAATGTTGTTCATTTTTTTACATGTTAATCGTGCAAAGAGAACGGAATCTCAAAGGTGAAAAAGATTTGACTGTCGCACAAAGCCTTCTGTATTCTAATATCTCCCTTGCACCTACAAGGACATAAGCGGTAAGATAATTTGTACGAATGTTTATCTTAACTAACATGGAGATACAGGAATAAGAGTTTGTTGTTGTTGTAGTGTTTAACGCCCGCTTTTACTACTACGGCACCGCAGGCGGTGACACTGATGATACATGAAGATGGAGCACCGGTGGAATGAGATGGCGGGGGAAACCGGAGTACCCGGAGAAAACCCGCCCTGACGCCGCTTCGTCCACCACGAATACCACATGCGGGTCCCTGGGATCGAACCCGGGCCGCCTAGGTGGTAGGCGAGCGCGCTAACCGCTCGGCCACAAGAGTTTGTTAGAATGGTTAGTACAAGAGTAGAGAAAGTCATGTGAGTGTAACACATCAGATTTTTAATATACAGAAAGAACCAACAGTTTTATATTTTACGTGATCTGGCGTTCTTCCAGATTTTCATATTTATTACTGGTAGGAAATAAAAACACCTTTCTGAACCTTTTCGTGCCTGATGTTCATAAAATAATTCATATGCTTTTAGCAGAACAATTCTATACTAGCAAATAAGTTGGTCATACAGCAAACTATCCAGATGATTCTTGTATCAACTAGGTTACTCTAATTGTGACACAAGATTAGGGTATATTAGAGGTAGTACAACGCTTAAAAGTTAAAGAATCGGGAAATAAATATTTATTTGAAAAATCTCTGTTCGATGGTTTCCTGAGGCTGATACAATACATTTGTTCTGTAACCGATCACAAGAACGTTTATGCTTTCTTAGGCTGACCAAGAGAAGGGAGAAGAAAGAAGGGACTGGAGGATTCATATGCTCTCTCTCTCTAACCCAGACTTAGGAAACAGTACTTGCAATGTGCAAAACCACTCCCCTACTTCTCCTCCTTCATGACCAAAGCAGGATACCGTTAGGAAAAACCGGTTCTACCTAATTCATGTGCATGTGGGCAGGTATTCTTCCCCAGGCCTGCTAAAATAGCCACTATATCCCTACCCGAGGTTGAATATGAAGAGACATTCACCAGCAAACAGTCTTTCCCTTGAGTTTATTTTGGTGCTATGTTATAGGTGACGTCAAACAATTTTTCTCAGTGGGATTTTAAACCATGAAACCATAGTTTCAACATGAATACAAATGTTTACCCCCTTTTGTTCACGCTCTTTTAAGGGTAAATCGCAGTTAAACGTATTAATCTACACATGAAATGTCATTATTGTAATCTGAACATCACCTTAACCATTATAGCTACAGTCATAATTTTTGCACTACACATTATACAATACTTGCGGTAAAATATGTGTAAAAATGAAGTTAATGGGTCCACAGCTAGGCATGTGACATATATAAGTTAATACACAGAAAAAATAAATATGGCACGCTTGTGTTCACTTAGGTACAATACACCCAGTGTACACCTCCCAGAGGGGATAAAATCCCAATGCTGGTACCGGGGATCGAACCCGTGTCCTCCGCGCCAGAGGCAAGCGCGCTACCAACTGCGCTACGGAGACGGTCCTTAAGTCTCCTAGAAAATATAAAAAGAGGAGTCAAACGAAAATCATAAATATGTTTTTATTTATTTGTTGAACAAAATGAAACACAAGTGCATCGCGTTTTCGATATACACAACGTAACATCCAACATAATCCTCCAGCGCGTACTTTTTCAATAGGCATTACTAAACTAATGGTCTTCTTCCATTCAAAATTTCAACTGCTGTTTTTAAAATGTTACACTTTAGAAGTTGTAGTACTAAGAAAAGTTTTCCTGGTACGTGTACAAATGGAGTAAAGTTCTCGTACCTACAAATGACGTGGCGATAGGCCATAAATTATCAGACCTTCAGAGTTTAATGTCTATAGTTTCTGAAGCTGTAAAGTAGGTTTAATTATCCATGAGAGAAGATATGGCAACAGTGCCGCTTTAATGTGGGGTGTGGTGCAAGGGTCGAAGCTTGCTGAGTAGTTAATTCTACAATCAAAATTGTCACCTAATAATAAAGTACATTATTTTCGCCCACCTTGCACTCACAGTGAATGCAGCATGAATGACATTCCAGATATTTGTATTTCTCTCTGTTTGTGAAAGTTCGCGATTCGTTAAAGTTGCCACCCTGAAGCCCCGTCAATAATTATTACTCTACCTTCTCGTTTCTTATCGAGTTTGCACAATACTGATAATTTACTGGAAGTAAACCACTGTTACGCAAGAAGCATAATGCTTGATTCCCTGTAAACGAGTGCCTTCGTGTACGTGTTAATGAGCAGCATATTTCCAAAATGAAAGGGTAAAGGCTACACACACCGAGGGGACACCTCGCTCACTTCGACCTACACAGATCTATTGTAGCTACCACCCCCCAGGAGGCAGGGATGAAATGAGGGAACCGAAGGTGCCGCACAAGGTCGCAGCTAGACAGACCACAGGGACGCGCGGAAATCCCTAAATCTTCAACTCGGCACAGTCTCCGACAAGCAGCCACCACACCACGTTTCCGGTGTCGCACTTAGCGTCCCCGCTCCGACGAAGGACAAGGCCGGTCAAACGCCACCTAGCGCCGAGAACGCAGTTACCATCCGCGCCATCTGTCCGGCACTGCCAACACTACACGCCTGAAAGTACACCTGAAATATATCAGGGAATGGAATGAAGGGAACTGATGGAAAGGAAACCGCGGTATGAAATAATGCACCCCACCATTCGCCTAAATGGCATGGGAAAACCACGGAAAAACCCATGTCAGAGTGCGCGGGCACAGGGATCGAACCCATGACCTCCTGAATGCGGGCCACAGACGTTACCGCCTGAGCCATCGCGGACGGTAAACATTTACCTGTGATATATAACATTTATGTTACACTCTAGCATAGCTCATTTATTTATTTTTATTGCACTCGACAATATGAGTTAAACCTTTACTGAACATAAATATCTGTTGCACAATAAATGCGACACAAATTTTGCAACTGTAGCTGACTGGATGAAATAATCACATATAACTTGCGTGCTAAATTCATGGATATTTGTGTACAAAACAATTATGACTGTGGATATTAAAATATACATCTAGCTCTTCTCATATTTGTAAAATTCCCATCCAATTTTATTAGAGCTACATAAAATAGTTACATTCCGCAAAAATATATTATGCATGGCAGGCTGATTTTAAATAAAAAAGTGAATTATTTCTTATTTTGCTACAGCAATAACGACATTATCACCGCGGAGCAAACGTGGCTAAGGGCGACAGGGTTAGTGCAACTTATTGTTTACCCCAGCCGCCCAGGGGCGCCTAAAGACCGGCAGGTCACCTTCATAACAATAAACACTCCCGGAAAAATAATAGTCATTGTATGCCGCTTCCCTGCTGCGAGGGTTTCTTTTGACCGTCTAGAGTAAGGTTCCTTTTCGAGAACGTTTATATTCGGGGCCTCTAATATAACGTGTTGACTTGTGGCCGGCAGAGAGTTGACAACTGAGTTGAGAAGTGTTGAATTAAGTTCAGCGGACAGTGCCTAGTGCAGTGCACTTGTGAACGTGACTCAGCAGTTTGTTATACAATTCGGCGGATTGGTTAAGTTACACTCTGAATGTGTACAATAATGTCACAGGTGTATCAACTGGGCTATGCTAAGCGCCTAATTGATAAATGCAGGTTATTTAGTAGCAACTACTGTTTCGATTTGTTACAATATCAATTATAAATGTGGAATTCTAAATAAGTAATTTACGAGTACATCGTAATTAGATTACTTACATATAGGATATAACATTTTAAAAGGTTTATTTTATACAACATTGGACTGAAATGAGTAATCTTCCAATTGAAATGTTGCAAAATTGTTAGCGAAATGTATGAGTAGCATAGTTTGGCAGATTGTCGTAGCAGAAATGAAGATCATTTTCAGGACATAATTTTCAATAAATGAATTATTTTTGTGTTAAATACAGTGAAATATTCCTGAATTATACTTCTTGACTTAGTATGACTGCTTCAAATTGTGTTATAATTAATATTGTATTCTGCAATGTGATGAAACGGGAAAAAGTAAAAGAGAATCTAATATTAGAGAAATTTGAAATACCAGAATTTGCAAATGGAGCCAATATGATGATTAACTCGAGATCAAATGAGTATATGGAGAAAGCAGAGAAACATTTAGAGAATATATACATTTTCTAAATGTTTCCCTGCTTTCTCCATATACTATCATATATATATCACATACATATTACATTATTTTAACCCGGCGGTAGATATCGGTATTTGGGACACGTTTTTTACCTTACGTTTTTGTCTGACCATTTAATACAAAGATATTTTAGTTTTGTCGAAAACAAACTGGCAACACTACACATGTACTAGCTGAGTACATAAGCAAACACCGTAACGATACGTCTTGAAAACAAACTCATACGCTGCCTTGTCCTTCCTTGTTTACCGTTCGAGTGTAGGCCAATCACAAGCTTTAGCTCCCAAAATATTACACAAAAGCGAAATCGCCCGACCTCTTTACATCCACAAACCAGGTCAATTCCCTGACCAAGCTCAACGCAACGTTGTCGACATACTTCAAGTCTGAAAGAGCAGTTCGGAGTATTCCTTCACGTCTTTTAACTGATTAATTATTTCGTAACCCTATGTGACGTCCCATAATTACTACCAAGCTATGTCAGAAATAAGTTATTCTACGCATATTACAAGTAACAAACTTCGTACATTCTTGTAGCATTACGCATCCAATTTGGATCAAAACTATTAATTTTTTCGAAATCGGCTGATCAAAGAATAAAATGCCATTCGATTATTTTGTTTGTAATACTTCTATGCAGCACATATTAAAAGGAATGTAATAACTTTCCCTCCACCCTGTGTATATATATTCCAAAATAAATAATTTATTTATCTTTAGTCTATTAAGGATGGAGATAAAAGTATTTGACTGCCAGGACGTTTAAGATGACAGAACTATTTTCTTTTTGACGAAAATGATCATTAGCTTTATCAGCTTCTTGAACCCTTAAGCTTATTTTAAGTGAACCGTAGGTGCCATTAAATTTTGGTTTCCCATAAGCCTAACATTCTTTGTATTCAATGTGCAATTTTTAGATAAATGTCGTTACTATGCCTCGTCAAACCATTAGACGCATAGGTAACAAAGGAGGTAATTAACGGATCCTCTGAAATTTTTTATACTTGGCTGGTTTTACATTAATTTAATTTAAATTCAGTACGTTCCGAAAAATATATTTTCTAAATACACTGTCTAACCACCAGAAGGTAAATATGAACTGTTTCTTATCTTAGAAAACCTGTCAAATCTTATGCCTAATAATTGTAATTTTAAGTGTAGTTCTAACATACTCTGTTGTCATTTTCTGCATGGGGAAAATGTTTAACGGATCCTGGGACTAAAAATGACTGGAAAGTATCAAATTGACGATTTTTAGGTTTATGCATATAAACGTTCCCCAAATCTTCAGTCATGGGTGGGCAATGAAATCCTTTAGATTCCGCAACTTTTAATTGTCTAGCAGAGGCTTTGTATGCCATGTGCGCTACCTTTAAACAGCATGCTCTTACCTGTGGTTCCGAGCTGAGGGCTTGTTGATGAAAGTCGCTGGGTGATAGCGATCTCTTGTGGACGTGTTGATGTTCCAGCAGGAAGTAGCCTTCTAAGCTGCCGATCTGCAACAATACAAATAAACACATATTACTTTCTATTTCTAGTCACGCATTTTCCAAGATGAAACTAACACCACGTGACATTAGTGGCAAGACAGTTGCTGAAAGTGTTTTAAGTGAAGCAGTTTTAATGAGTGTGGGGTGAATCGTTGAAGTCAGCTGTTTGGTAGACAGAGGGTAGAAAAACAGTGAAGTGTATACAGGTTACAAGAGAACAGAATATCTGTGAGATACAAGGTCAATACAAACTGTAAATTGTGTTAACGATAAAACAGAGAACTATGTTTTGTGATTCTGTTTTAGAACAGAAATAAAGTGACAGAAAAAGTAACTGGACTTGTCATTTGCCATTCAAATAGATTATTATTCCCTCCATTAAATTTATTAGCAAACGTAACTGCCGTTGCTTATCCTCACACCCATCCACGCATTCCCTGAGAAAAATACCTATATTTTAGTTCGCCACTGGAGCAGCTGGCAGAGGATCCATAGAAGGTCGAGATATTGGAGACGATATTACAAAGTGCTATATCAGAGAACTTCGTTATCAAGCCTTAATAAACAACATTCAAAGACACGAGTTTCATCATGTAAATCCATTTGTTACTACTTGTAGATCTATTGTTAGACTCGTGAATAAGAATAACATATGCTAAATAGGAAACCAATATCGCTAGGTTTAATACACATAAAGAGAGGATTTAGAATGAAATATGTAAGTTAAGACTGGAGAATTACGAGAATTGAGATGAAAAGCATTTTAAAAACGTTAAAAAAAACATTTTCCATGCAAAAGAGCGCATCAATTAAAAAAGTAATTTAGCCAAAGTTCCAGGCAGTAGAGAACCTTAATCAAGCGGAGTAAAAGAAATTCCTCGAGAGATGAAACAAAATAAGCCCCATATCACAAAGGACTCTGGGTGCAATAAAGCGTGCGGTATCCATCCATCCATCCATCCGTCTGTCTGTCTGCTTGCCTTGTCCTTTCACCTTAACGATCCCTAGCTAATTAACTCGGAGGGAGCATTTGCATGCGTCACCACAATGTCTTAATGGTGGCCCTTGCTCGCTCGCTCACTCACTCGCCACTCTTGTTCTTTATTTCGGATTACGGTCTCTCACAGGTGCGTGTCTGGGTAAGAGGTTAACATTTTCATTAACAACAACGATAACACGTAGGCCGGCCCAGAATTGGCCTTAAGGGCGTTGGAGTGGTGCAGCCAGCCAATGGAATTTCCCTCTGTGGAGTGATTCCACAGCGCTTCAAAAAATTCCGACCCATGACAAAAAAAAATATATATATATTAGCTTCAGGCGACATGTAGCTGACTTCCCCAGCGTTGCACGGATGTTTTCTGTACCTAAGAGGTTCAAAATAAGAACAGGGCTAGCTTTTTGAAAGTCACCGCTGGCCTATTGTTTTTGTTGAAGCTTAAAACGAAAGTGCCCAGGGTTTTGTTAAACAAAATGTTGTGTCCAGGTTTGTCGGTTGCCGCATTTTTATTTATACTGTTACAGAATTCAACCGGTAAACTTTCAGGGGTTACAGAGGACTGTTAGGCGAACACTTTGATAAAGGACACTATGTTCTTCGAGTTCCTGGTTGCTTACAATACACATCATGTGCAACAACGAGGCAGTGTGTCACTGATAAAAGTTCTTATATTGCTGTTTCATGCATAATCGTAGCCATGCTATGTTCAAACATTCCATGAAAAATGAAGTTACCTTCCTCAGTACAAACACACACACACACACACACACACACACACACACACACACACAAACACAACACACACACACACACGCATGCACTCGTAGGATGTACATTGTAAAAACTGTCAAATTGGAGCTTACAGCGCAATTCTAAGCTCTGGTAACTTGAAGATTGTTTTATTGCTTCTAACTCTAGGAAGAGGATAGACATAATACACAGAATAGAAAAGGATTAACTTGAAATAGCGTTTTTCCACCGATTACCATAAGATCGTTTCTCTGAAGTCGTGCGGTGCATTAAGGATGAGATATGTCTGCTTGGGTAAGTGGTCATAAAGAGTGGACGGTAGCGGGTTGTTTTGTTGCTCCAACAGACAGACAGACGTGACCATCTTCCCTTCACAATTCAATTACTGCTGGCGCGCCCGTAAGCTCCGATTTGACAGCTTTTACAACGTACTACCTTGTTTCTTCAATGCGGATGTGCTCACTGTTTGCTACCAGACGCTTTTATGTAAATGTCTTCACGAATGTAGTTCGGAGTCTTACACAAAGTGATGGAAACAGAAGGGCGTGTCGCATACAGTAACCTTCAGAAGGACATTCCAAATGCCACTTCAGTTGCAAACATGTATGGAAATTGTATACCCGGTGATGCGATATGATCCACGGTTCATTCGGAGGTCCCGAGTTTGAGTCTCGTAGGGGCGGCCACTCTGACCTTTGAGTTTCCCATTGTTTCTGTAGGTAGTCAGGCAAATGCTGAGGTGGTTCCTTTTCTACCACGAATTTCCTGACCTATTATTTTCCTTTCACATGCTTCAGAGTTATAGGACCGGACGATGGCGATAGGTGCGTGGCGATGGAACGGTAGCATTAGCTGGCGTTTGGAAGGCTGGTTCGTTCCCTTTCTTGATGGATTCATTCCCGAGGTTGGTGATAGCGCAGGCAGGTTCATGGCGGCATCATCACTGGTGGCACTCTGGAATCCTTAGGATCCTTGTTCAGCTAGTGCTAATCGTTGTTCGAAAGTGGTCGCCCTTCTGGTCTTCCTTTCATCTTTTGCTCCCAAGAGGTATGTAAGACCCAACTGACCTACTAAGAAGGCCTACGTGCGCTGGCAGTAGGTATAGCAAATAACTGAACCCTGTTCCAATACTTTTTAATGGGGCACACATGGAGAACTAATATTTATTGTGATTTTGTGATTGTTATTTGGGGCAGATTTTACCGGGAATGTTCTGAAACTTTAAGGGTTCTTGTCTATTCTGATTCATGCTAATTTAATCCCTGGTCGTGCAGGCTTTGTTAAATAAATTGTGAAGAAATGTTATAGGATTTAAGTGTGTTTTGGTGAACTCTGACTCACAACCGTGTAGGCTCCCTTAAATTATAGCGTTCATCCGTTACTGTAAAAGGGATAAATATGTAGACGTATACAAACGATATTATTACCTGCTTACGCCAATGTTCTTGTATTTAAAACGCGTTTACACACAGATCGAGCATTCCAAGATATCGAAATACATTTAATGACATGAAGTGTCAAGATTAATCTGTACTGAGACAGCTTTTGCAGATTATTTTATTTGTTATTTTCTAAAATATACTTAACAAATCATCGATAAACGGGAATAGTTACTTGACAGTTTTGCCCTTCCATATGGCTTCTCAGGGAAACCCTTTCCACATGGCAATTTAACCAGCGAAAATAATGCAAACAGGGCAATGTGTTAAATGTACATTAAATTCTTGTGAAAAGGAGTGCATAAATGAAAAGTTTCCGAGATTGATGTCAAACAAACCGCGTCATGCAAGTAACGTAACAGTGAACCAAGAGTTTGTTCAGGCTAAGCGTAAATACTCATCGAAGCACTTCCTTGCTATTTTGCAATTATTTTTTGGAACTTGGCATACATTTCAACTATGGTGCACTCAGGCTTATTAGGTCCCGGAGGGGCCAATTGAGGAGCTACTTGAGAATTAGCGGCCCGAGGTTGTGAAGGCCGCATAACTGGACGCTGACCACGTGCCACCTTCCAGTACTGATCCCCACCAATGACGCCTGTAGTGGGCAGAGTTGGGGGACGCAGCGGCTGGGCTATTTATTATTACTACTCCCACTACCACCACTACCACCACTACCACCAGTAGCACCAGTACCACCACTACCACCACTATCACTATTATTATTATGATTACTATATTACTATTATTACTATTATTATTATTACTATTATTATTACTATTATTATTATTATTATTATTATTATTATTATTATTATTATTATTATTATTATTATTATTATTATTATTATTATTATTATTATTATTATTATTATTATTATTATTATTATTATTATTATTATTATATTTCAACAGGAAAGCTCGAAAACGTTATTAAAAAATTTGATTTACTACTTCCACATGACTACCCATTCTTCAACAGTCTTATTGTAAGACTTATTCTTCTACATCATCATTATCGTCATCATCTCCTTTAATGGTTTAGACCATTACTGATGTCCTCGGGTTCCAGAGTATAGTTGCTCACTCCATCTTTTGGTCGGTCGTCCCCGACTTCTATGACCTTGTGGATTATAATTTAGGATTATTCGAGGCAGCCTCTGCTCATTGATTCTGCTGACATGTTCAAACCATTTATTTCTATATTCTTCTGCATTTGCTACTATGCTGACTATCTGTAGTTCTTTGCGCACATCTTCATTCCTTCTCTTATCTAAGAGAGTAGATCCTGCACTACTCGGCATAAACATTTGTAGACATGATTTTATTGTACATATTCTCGTAGATACACTGGGAATTAGGGAATACAGTAGATCTAGGCGATAGTCAAATCTTTTAAGGGTTGGCCACTATGTGATGGATTTGGAATTCCGTTCTCTTTGCATGACCGGGAGGGGAAAAATAATAAGGAATTCCCGTTAGAGAAAAGTTTAAGAATTGGAAAAGTCAACCCAATAACACGGAGTACCTTAGAAATGGTTAATTCCACCAAAAATATGTGAACACACCCTTTAAGCTGTCTTTTCTCTAAATTAATGTTCGATTCCTCCTCAAGCGTGTTATTTTTGACTGCCAATTGTATCCCGGTTTTTTCTCCCCGAATTTGCAGAAGGCTTTCAAACCTCCATGTTTCACATTTTCGTGGGGTCAAACCCTAGGCCTTAGCATATCATCCTAAAGACGGTGCCGACATTGATGCCAAGAGAAAATCTCCTTACTGCTTGACAAAGACAGGACTGGCATTTCTTTGCATTTGTTTGCTTGTCCATGCAATTTCCTTGTTGACGGTGAACAAGGGTACTAAAGGCGTAGTGACCGGATCTGGAACGCTTTCTCTATTCCATTCACGTTTCTCTTTGTGCTATAAAGTGATGTTCACAAAGGAAGGAAATGGAAGGAGAAGAAAATATATATGTTCCTCCTCAGGCTGGCTGGAGGAACAAAAACAACAGCAAACTGTGTCGATATTCCGGTCCGCTACCATCAAGTTTTGTTGCCTCATTCTGAATCAAGTTACTGCGGTCATTACTTACTTCCACAGAATAATAATTTCCTATTGCTGTGGTATCCCTCCGATAGAAACATTTCTCGAAAGCAATTTCCTTCCAAGTAGTGGCTTTTCCTGTTTTTATTTCCTAATTGTAGCTTCTAAAGGACTATAATAGCATTAACTCCCTTCATCTTGTTGGTGGATGTGGAGTGGTGAGTCTTGCTTGACCATGTACAGGCACCATCAACAATGGTGGCACAATGTAGACTAGAACGTTGGCCTGCTGCAGGATTGCAATGGTGTGTTTGCTACTTCGGGGGCAAGAACACATTTGACCATTAAAGACCTTGCATTCTAGATGTATTGTTATGTCTCAATTACCCTTAAAAGTTGTGCCTTAATATTTCTATTTCATCTAGTATACTCCAATAGTAGGTAGTTGAAATATTCCACCAAACATTTGATAACAGATCATCCCACCAGAAATACATATTTTGTGATCCCTTCAACTCCAAAAAATGGATTTTAGAAGAGGTATGTGTGCGCACGCGCTTGCTGGTGCCTTTGTTTCTCTCTCTCTCTCTCTGTCAGTCTGCCTGCCTCCGAACAGCATAACTCAAAAACAAAATGTCAGATATCATAAAATCATCCACCTGAAAGTAATCTGGGAAATGTTTTCGTTATTTTCCATTGTCTCAATAATTCTTATAACAAGTTCGATTAAAATATATATTTGATACATCTGCATGAAAATTAGAACATGTGTATTTTATGTGAGTCCTCTTCATTCTGAATGACTTTAGTACAGCTGTATAGTTGTATCTTACTAAACAAAACATGTATATATCTTGTTAAAACATGGAATTAATTTCATATGGTTTAATCCTTTTGTGGCGTAAATCGTTTCAAGATATACTTTGCTATTAGTTTAAGTATTCAAATACTTATACATACTTTTTCAAGCTCTTCGTTTCTTGGATAGCAACAAATAGAAGTAACATGGATTGCAAGCTAATTGCATAGCGACCGCTATTTACTTTCTCAACTACGTATAGTACGTAAAGAAGTATTGTATTCGACTCAACATTTCCATGTCGAAACTTCATTGGAAATATATGTTTTGAGGCCCGCTGAATTCATAAAAAGCATTTTAGGAAATGGTCCTGTGTGTGTCTATGTTTGTGTATGCCTGCCTATGAACAACATAAGACAAAAACGAAAAGTCGGTTAAAAATTGGTATTAGATTTCGTATCTTTCAAGAATGCGACACGAAGATTTTGAAGAAACTTCCTCCAACCTAAACTACCCTTTACATGGAAAATTTTTCGAACATTTTTATTTTCTCAAAAATGGCTTTAAAGATTTTGATTAAAATTTCATATATTTAAGATATTTTTATGGAAAATGAAATGTATATTTTGCACTCGTACTGTACAGAACATGTGGATCTCATTAAAAGACAAGTTATGCCCAAGTGCATTTTCTCGTGGAGTAAACCATTTCGGAGATATTCCTTGTTTTGCAATACTTAAACTTTTCTCAAATGGAAGGTCGTTACTCACTTCTTTATCTCTTGGCTGTGCAAAGAGAACGTAACTTCAAAACCTTCATATAACGACCAGCTCTAAAAGATTTGACTATCGCTCAAAGCCTACTGTATTCCCATATTCCCCTGGTACCTACAAGCAAGTATATGAATAAAATAATTTCTGATAATGTATATCTCGATTAAGATGAAGAAGATATAGAAATAAGAGTTTGTAAGAATAGTGCAAGAGTAGAGAAAGTCACGTGAATGCAACACATCAGACTTTAAAAATGTGGCTATCCTTTCTACTAGTTCCTTCTTTTGCCTATAATGAAATATGCAAATGATGCAATGAAGGCATATCTCGCTTAACATGCAGTAGATAAAACAATAAGCTTTTGAAATAATAGTTTGCACAAGAGGGAGTAGAGAAATTCATACAGAATTGAAAACATATTTTTGCTACAAACTTATTTATGTATATCGATAAACATATTTTTTACTTATTTTTGTAACTGCTCATTAGAAAGAAATGTGTTCGTTACAACTCTCATGTCCAACAGTTCTCTCATTGAAATTCTATCATGGAACTTTTTAACGATGTATTTATTATTAATCATCATTATTCGTTTTTGTTTGTTTCTCTTTTGATATTGGTCGTCAGTATTTTGATTTGCTTCTGATATATGCATAATATTCAAGTGGTGCATATTACACGTTATTGCAAAACAAAGATACATGGTTGGAAATGCCGTCCATTGTGCACGTTCTGATTATCACGCTGTATAGATTCATCCGTGCATGACTGCTAGTTGCCAAGTGATGAACAAGAGTGTGGTTCACGCCATATACCTCCAAAAAGCATTCCAATTCGTTCGTGCATGTTTTGTGTTATATTTACCGAATGCTTTGATTGACGTCAGGTAAAACACTATTCGCACAATAAGGGCAATGTAAATAAAGCCAGCGTTTTATTTCCAGCTTCCAATGAAACATCTGGAATATCATATGAAAACTTTGCACATAGGACAGCGTGATAACTGCTCTGTCACAGTGATGGAGACATCAGTTTATGGGAGTCGTAAAGCCCTACATTTCCAAAATGTCCCCTTTTCTCAGGCTCTATTGGATACAGAAATCCAACTTTTTTGTAGTATCTTTAGTGGTCCTTCCTAAATATAATGCTTCTCATTCATAGTATTAAAATCTAAAATAGCACATTCTTTTTATATTATTTTTACTGTAGCTCTAATTTTTTTCATTAAGTAATTTAACTTTTTATTTTTAACAAGTTAACCCGTTTGAAGAAGTTGACTCTATGAGAAACCACATGTGTGAAATGCAGAGTATGTGTTAAAAATTGTATGTAGATATTACCAACGGTTTATGAGAAAATGGGGCTTTTTAGTTGAAAATTGTAGTTTTGAGAAAATTTATATTCAAATAAAACGAGAATAAAATTTTCATATAAACTCATATGCATTACACCGGGTGGAAAGTACTGCTTCGGCCATACATTAATCAGGGTTTCTACATGGTGAGTGTAATAAATATGTCTAATACAATTATTGCCAACATCAAATCTGAAATCCAATCACGAATATTACAAATGACAATGTCATTAAAACCGAACTTAATATATTAATATTTGTTTCAGCTTCATTGATATTAATCTACTTTTCTCTGCGATGTATAGTTTCCTTTTAGAAGCACTGGGTGGAGTTTCAACATTCTCAGCAGGATTGTTCAACACTAAATTTTCACCTTGTTGTGCAGGTACATCTTGTTGTAACAGAATGTGTTCTATAATGTTGATTTCATTTATTTTTTCGCTTTTGAAACGAGCCTTTAGGCTTTGTCATTTGAAAGCAACACAAAAAGGATGAGCACAATGTAAAGCTATACAAATACCTAAGAAATTAGCATTTGTTATATAATTAAAGATAGTATAACCATACAGATCTGATGTCATTGAATTCCAGAGTAGCCAGCATATGAATCCGAATTTTCCCTTAAACACAAGCTAAAACACAACCTTCCAGTTCTGGGGTTAAGCTTTGTTTTATAAAACCTTGCAAGGATTAAAAATAAACAATTCCTGTTATATGTATACAAATTAATTTAAAATAGTATATATTGGTGTATTGTAATAAAACATATCAACTTAATCAGAATGGATTATATTTTGGTAATGTGCAAACAGTAAAAAAATAAACATTTTCACGAATTTCTTCCAGCAACGACAAAATGAGATAATACTCGTTGTATCCTATATAGATACTATACTACTCCCACAGGCCAAGGCTTACCGCCCGGACGCTGCGTTCTCCATTTCTTCCCACGTCAGGAGTGTACTGCAGCACTACAAAGTGGAACGTATAAAGTGCTGCAGGTGGCGGCCTTCGCAATCAGAGATCATTGCTTCTCAAATGGCCCCTCAGGAACCTTAGGAGACTGAGTGCACCCCGGACAGGCCTACCAGCTGAAGAAAATCTCTACGCCGACGCCAGGAACCAAACCAGGGTCTCCCACTTGGTAAGCAGCAGTGCTACAAGTGCTCTAAGGAGAAACCCTATATAATAATCATATAAAAAGCGACTTGATTACCCACATTAAGTAACTCAGAATATATTACTTTCCCTGCTCCAGTTAGCAAGTAGTGGATAGATTGCATTGCACCCAAAGATTCGATATCGAGACTTCACATTTTTTGACACTCTATGTAAATAAAACATCGAAAAATATTCGTTTCTCCCCTCTATGTGTGAGTGCCTGTGTGAGCATAACTCCAAAATGAACATTCGTTTGATAATCAAACTTGGTGTTTAAGTTCAGCATGGTGTTTAAGGATGCGACATGAGGATTTTCAAGAAAATCTCCAAAACTTAAACTATACTTCATATAGGAAAACGTTTCAAAAGTTTTGATTTTCTCGAAAACGACTAACGACTTTGATTAAAATAGTAAAGTTCAAGCTATTCCTATGATATATGAAACGCACATCTTGTATTTTCTGCCAATAGTCTCCGAAGTCTTTATTCTGGATGAATTTTGCAGAACCGTTAAATTTACTATACAAAAAATACAGTTCTCGTACGTCCCCGCCCCCCCCCCGCCCCCCATTTTTATAGGGTTAACAATTTCTGATATTATTCTTGTCATTGTGTTGAATTTTCAGATACTTCTACCTTTTGGTTCCTTTTTCTGCTCTCCTGTCATACAAAAAGAGTGCAATTTCAAAGCCATCATGCAGAAAACCAGAGCTTAAAACATTTGAGTATCGCTTAAGCCTATGGTATTCTCCTATTTCCGTTGCACCTAGCCTACTGTATTCTCCTGTTCGCAATGCACCTATAAAGAAATATCCAATAAAACCATATAGAGCAGATAGAAGAATAAACGTTTGTAAGAAAGTCGAAGGACGGGTGACGAAAGTCGTGTGAATCTAGCAGATCAGTATTTGAATCTTACCAGCTTACGCATACCTAAGTAGCCGTTACAAATAAATATTCCGAGTGACTGCTTTTTGAAACCACTTTTTGTTGGTACGGTAAATAACTTCTGGGTAACATCTGAGAGGATTGTATAACTCGCTGTAAAAGACCTGCTTTTAAACATTATGTTGTGCAGTTTCTGGCTATAAACATGTAGTACTTCCTTGGAAAACAAGCAATATAAGTTGGCGAAATCTTGGAATAAGCACTTATGCTTCATTGCTATGGTCTTTGAAAAGTTACAGTTCGAGATGTCTTGTCTACAACAAAAGCACAAAGAAGCATTCTGTTTCTTTGACTTGGATGGTTCTCCATAAACTTAAGGTCCATTAGTGATCATTTCATGCTTATTGCGTCAGCTCCTCCATGATGCTTGCCTTAAAAGCAAACCTCATGACAGTTTTGCTTCACAAATAACCTAAGTATCCATATCCTTGCTAACAAACTTCACAGTATGTGCACAACATATAATACCTCTGTTAACTCTACTTGCGTAAAGCTTTCCGGTTCCTTTGAAAATACTGCCAGTGCGCAAGTGACGTGCAGATAGAGTGTCTGTCTTATAATTCCCCGTGAGTTCGACTCTAGCTCAAATGAGTTTACCTCTCTACTACGAACTTATAGCAAGCAGAGAAAGTACTGCAATCCATCCAAAAGTTCTATACCGAGATTTCACCGAAAACACCCCTTTCAGTTTCCCTGAATCTAAAAATCTAATTTTTACAAAAAATTCAAAGATGAAAAGCCAATTACATACCAAACTAGTTGAACGTCTTTCAAGGAAGCAATACAAAGATTTAAAAAAAAAAATCCCTCATTCCTAACTACTGTTTACATGGAGCGGTTTTCGAAAATCTTGATTTCCTCGAAAAATAGCTCTAACAATTTTGATTAAAATATCATAGGTGTAAGGTATTTTCCATGACAAATTAAATATATAACTCGAATTTTCTGGGAATAGCTTATGAAGTATTGTACATCCTAAATGACTTTTGTATAACTGGTAAATCGTAAGCGATATACAAAACCTTACTACATAAAAGTATAGATCTCGTTCAGGCACACAATTTACGTCAAATTTGGTTTTGTAGAGTTAACCATTTCCAAGATATTCCTTGTATTTTCACATTTTCTCGAGTAGGAAGACACCCTTTTTAGGTCTTGCTCATGTCAAAGCCATCAAATAGTGATCAGCTCTTAAAAGATTTGACAGCAGCTTAAGCCTACAGTATTCCCCTATTCCCATTGTACTTACAAGGAAATATAAGCCATGTGATTGTAGCACATCAGATTCTTCTCCGGGTTTTTCTTATTCTGAGAAAGAGAATGCCCTAAGCCCTAAGGGTTCCGGCTCCATTTGAGTTTCATTTCAACCATTTCATTCATTTATCGTCCGATTACATCGGATTAAAGAACGTAAACGCATAGGTGAAATTTCTAAATAGTGCAGTTATTTATTAATTTATTTACTCATTTTAATTGTGTTACATGCTACTATTTATGCAGATATCCAGAATGGTTTTGGGAAAAAATAAAACTGTCGTTTAACTTTATTGTACTAAGTAACCAGGTGTTGCACTCAACAGAGAAATTGTAATGTTGAGCAAATAAAAATACCTCCAGATTATTTAAAGACTAATGGGAAAAGCTGGCATGTAGAATTGTTTTTCAGAATTCTGGTTGTTTCAAAAACAAACTATATAATTTGAAAAACGAGCTAAAAATAGAAAAAGAAAAAAATCAGGACCGAGTAGAAGGTATGTTCTTGGATACCTTCAAGTATCTTCTGAGAGTAGTTACAGTATGCAACCAAAAAGGTTCAAAGTGTCATTCGACATAAAAACCTAATTTTTTGAAAATGATGTCCAAATTGAAACTATGCATACCCTTAAAAATAACTGCCTCCGTAGCGCAGTTGGTAGCGCGCTTGCCTCTGGCGTGGAGAACCCGGGTTCGATCTCCGGTACTAGCATGCGGATTTTATCCCCTCTGGGAGGTCTGGCACGGGGTGCACTCAGCCTCGTTAGGTTCCGGGGGACCAATTATTGAGGAGCGGCCTCAGGTCCAGAAGACCGCATAACTGGCCGGGAGGGCTCGGGGCGCTGACCACGTCCCACCCTCCAGTACTGCACCTCACCAATGACACCTGTAGTGCACAGAGGTGGGAGACGCAGCGGCTGGGCGGTAGGCCTTGGCTGTCGCGCCGGGGTTAAAAAAAATACCCTTAAAAATTACGTCACCCAAACTGGTACGGACAAGATGTTATTTTTGACATGCATATACAACAAATTATGTTACAATTCACGTGTTCTGACACTTTTCATCATTTTTAGTTCTATTAGTTTTATAAATTTTGAAAACTAATGTTAGAGAGGTAGAATCACGATTGAAAAATTCAATGCAATAACCGAGATTTGAACCAGGATCTTCATCTTCACGCGCGGTTGCTCTAAACCACTGAGCTACCATGGCAACTTGCCAGTATGACATTAAATTCCTCAACTGAATTGTTATTTCACCTCATTCGTTTGTGATGTTAATATCATGCATTTAGTAGAGAATATTGTTTTGTGTAAATCTTACTGTAAAGATGTCCTTTGATCTCATGGAGGAAGACATATCACAATCATGAATTAGTCATTTTTACTGAACTTCCTTTTTATAACTTTACAAAATTGTTTCTACCCCGTTTTAAATCAAATCAGTGAAACAGTAGGTTTATAGAAAAACACTCTACTACATTCCTATAAAATAACTTTGTAAACTACAGTCATGGAAACATGTTAAAATCGCTGGGTTTTTTTTTTTTTTAATCAAAATCATAAAATTACTCAATAGAAGATCTAGTGCAAAATATGTTGCATTTAATGATTTTAAGAGGCATTAAAACTATACACTTATAATCCTATTATTTTGATGCTCTAAAGAACATCATAAAACTAAGCTACTACAATGAGTAACACATTTATCATCTAGGGCTGGGAAGTTGAACTCTATAAATTGTGTAAAACAGGCCCTAAAAAGACAAAATGTTTTAAAATGGCCTTAATAACTGGGGAAAAAGAACTAAAATATGAAGTAAATTAATAGTTTTCAGCATTTTCATTTCAAATATTCATTTAGATATTGAATAATGCTTGACATTAGGCATCAAGATAATTTACGCCAGTGATTATCTATTTATAAGGAATACTATGCCAAAATTGTGGACTATTGATAATAGATTTTGTGGCAATCTAATCATCGTCTGTTGAAATTGTAAGACAGCAGTAAAAGTATAATCGAAAGAAGGTGCTGTCTCCAAAAAAAAGAGTCCAAGAAAAAGAATATGATTTTTTTTTTTTTTTAATGCTAAAGGAGTACAAACAAGGCAAATAGAAACTACCAATGACCTAGCATGAACACAAACTATGCTACGTCTCATTTTCAGGCGCTCGAAAAAAAAAAAAGAGCCTTAATGTCCGAGCCTTAATCATAAGGGCAATATAGGAACGCCCGAAAATATATATGGATCAGCTTTGCTATGAAAATAAGAGAAATTTGGCTGTTAAATAAAGCACTTAAGGGACCCTCCTAGCGACTTGTTAATTGGAAGTACTAGAAACACCCTCGTGATTCATGTGAGTGCTCTCATCTCTCTTCAGTCGCCTGTCAAAGTGAAGCAACCCTTCTCAGTCACACAATTAATAATTCCTATATCTCTCACGTGTCAGTCATGCCTTAAAAAAAGTAAAAGATCCCAACCGTCAGGGTCAAACATTTTCAGAGAAACATGGAATGTAAACACTCACATGGCTTTCTCTGCCCATGATAAATCCACATGTTATTTTATTCAATAACTGAGTGAGATATCTACAGGAAACATATGATGATGACGCGTTTAATTCCCATCAGGGCCCATTCTCGCCTGGTGTTTTTTGTTGTTTCCCTGGTCGATCAGGCGAATGGTGTTGATTCCTTATCGCCCTCAGCGGGCTACTCCGGTAGTGTATTGGGTCTATGAGCTGGCAATTATTAGGGATCTCCGGTTGCAGCCTGCAGCCCCCTGTGGTTCCTATATTTCGTCCTCCTCTTCTGGGGAGGTGGCAGGCATAAAAGATCCATTTAGGTCGCGGCGCGCGAAGTGTCCCCCTTTGTACATCAGCTATATTTGTAACAAAAGTGATTCTGCTGTCAACGTTACGTTTCTCGGAATATAGTTTTGCCAAGAGATGATTTCAAATCAAGCAAAGAGTGCTTCGTTACGACATTGGAAAACAGCATTCAAATGTTTAGTTGTAGTAATAAGCTATTGCGAAAAAAGAATACAAATGTTTCGAGTATGTCCCTTGAGAAAGTATACACA
Source organism: Tenodera sinensis (assembly GCA_030765045.1). NCBI lineage: Eukaryota > Metazoa > Arthropoda > Insecta > Mantodea > Mantidae > Tenodera > Tenodera sinensis. The sequence continues at coordinate 203,935,569 of CM060961.1, forward strand.
TACAGGCATGGAATATTTCAAAATGACTAACACCACTAAAAATGTATTTTTCCAATTTTTAAAGTTCTACATTTTACTTTCTGTACCACGTACTTATAGTAACTAGGAAAGTATTATATTCCACACATCCATGCTGGATTTTTACCGAAAATATATGGGGTCTTTTATTTAAGGAAGAACAAACATGTAACTGTTACAGATATAATATGTAAGATAGCTAAAAAGAAAGAAAAAAAAAATAATAACAGTGTTGGGAAAATGATGGGGTTTGGTATACATTTGTTTATTATGCATCTCACAGTGGATATCATTTTGTTCATTCGAAATCAGTGACCTTTTTCAGACAGACCCCACTTAACTGCGGAGTTAACCGGTAACTGCAGACTTCGGACAGAAAATTACCCTCAGCAGAGTTTTCATGATTTAAAATATATTTTATGATGTGTCCTCACTTCACAATTCACCGTTCGCCCAAGTTTCTTCCAAAAAGGCATTAAAGGAATCAGATAGACTGTTAAAGTAAAGGGAGAGAGCAACTACACCAAGTAACAGAAACTCATGTCAAGACCCAGGAATCACTATGTGGAAAACGAAATCTTCATCAAAGATGGCGCTCCAGCCCTGAAAGCAGTCAATTATGTAGATGTTTGACGACCGTATAGGCAGATCAGTAGGCAGTTCCCAACAATGTGGCCTCCGGGATCTCCAGATTTGATTACGGCAGACTTTGGATTGCGGGGTTACGTTACAGAACAACTTTCCCTGCCATCTGAAAGATGCTGTTTGGCAAGAAATTGCCAATATTCTATGACATTATCTGCAAACTGTGCATAGTGTCGCAGACGGAATCCTATATGTTGAACAAGAGAATGCCGGATATCTTCCCAACATTTTTTAATTGTTTGCCCAACACTGATTTTTTTGTATGTCAAGTATTATATTTATAGCGTAATGTTCGAAACGACTTTTGAAAGATCCTGTACATTTTAAGGCCCCGAAAACTCCCAAAAAGCACTTTAGAAATCTCTATATCTCGCTGTTTGTGAGTGTGCACGTATGAATGTGTGCGTATTTGTGTGTGTGTGTGTGTGTGTGTGTGTGTGTGTGTGTGTGTGTGTGTGTGTGTGTGTGTTTGTATGTGTGTGTGTGTGTGTGTGTGTGTGTGCGCGCGCGAGAGAGACAGAGAGAATAGCATAACCAAAAGCGAAATATTGGATAAATACCAAACTGGTACCACTTTAATATTTTCCAAAGATGCCACACGAATATTTTCAAGAAAATATCCGCAATAAACACTACTTTGCATGAAAAATGTTCGATATTTATGTTTTTAAAAACCTGCTTACTTAAAATGCCACACGTTTGAGATATTTGCACGACAAACAAGGTGACGTGTTTTATTGTTAGAACTGCAATTGGAGTCATTTTTATTCAGAAAGAATTTGTATATATAATTTTAAACAACAAATAATGGTAAAAACTGACCACACAAATTTTTCCATTCAACGTATAAGTGGGATAATTTTCCCCCTTTCCCTTCTATTCCCCGTTTTTTGTTTTCTTGTTGATTTTATGCAAACTATATTATTGAAGGAAAACTTAGTAGATAAGATTAAAAAAAAAATAAATAAATAAATAAAAAAAAGTAGAAAACAAATAGGAAAATAAATAAGTGGTAATCGGAATACCTAATTAGCGAACAAACACGTTTAGAACAAAGAAGATCAAAAACGGATACGACTAAGGGATGAAAGAGACTGTTTTCTGTAGCACATTTGTGTGTAGACAGGAAGGTACCACGTATATCGCAAGCTAAGCCAGGCCAAGTCGCCATGTCGTCACATTTAAGTGGAGTTCTCTCGTAACTTGAATCCCCACTAATGGCGCCCAAGTTGCAAACTTTGGGATACCTTGCAAGTCCGGTCATGGCTCGAGTTTAATATAATTATGGCACATGTAACCGTCGTGGAATAGCGGCACAATCGAGTCATCCATCCTACTCCCGTCCTAGAATCATTATTATTATTATCATTATTATGCTTATTATTATCATTATCATCATTATCATGTTTCGTGACCCTCCCGCAAACCTGATGAGACGAAATATCTTCAGTAGCTGTTTTGTGACCACGAAATGAAGCACTGCATTGGGCAGCCTCGCCCTCTAAATGTCATAGTGAACATTTCGCTCATTGTCCTAAATAGAAGACAATGACCAACCCGTTTGAAAGAATGTTGGTTTTCAATTAATCACGGCCCTCAAACTTCACTGAAGTCTCCTTTCCCACTCCTCCTTTTGTGGTAAATATAGCTCCTTGCTTTCACCTGCTCCATAATGCACCTAGTATATACAAGAGGTACAGCCATGGAAAGAACGACTGAGGGCATTAGGAGAGCACAAGATTTCTGGTTTGTATCACAACATATGGAACAGAAATTATCAATGAACTCAGCTGCATGTTGTAAATATCGATTTGTGTAAACTACGCTGCAACACGATGTGAGACTTCGAAATATGCTGCTCCCCTAATGTGCTCAATAGTTTTTTTCCATGACTGCATGAAAAATACAATCATATCCCTTTATGTTCTAGCAATAGTTGCTAAGCCATTATTGTTTGGAGTGAGAATTATGTATCCGTTATAAAATAATGCTTTTGCACAATGTCTTTGTTCTTTCCCTACGCATTCATCATCCATTAGTGCAATCATAGTAAACTAATACAGATGATTATGGTATCTCTTTTTTTGGATCCCATTTTGAAAATCGTTTTTCTTGCCTTTCATTTCAAACGAATTTGTGTAAATAGCAAATAGTTATCAACCGTTCATGGTTTAAAATCTGAAAATAGACACTTTAAGGATGCAAAGCACCATCCAGACATAAAAGATAATCATACTGGTAGACCTGGCAGCCAAATTTGAAAACGTATTTCCTATTGGGTACTTTATACCAGCATAAAAATAAAATATTGCAGGTGGAGAAAGTTATGTAAATGTCAACAATAGCGTTATCGCTTTTTTTAAAAAAGGTCATGTGGAAGTTCAAATTATAAGCTCCCTTTTAAACCAATACTCATCTAAGGAAAACGTTTTTGTTTTCAATGATAAAATAGTTATTAAAATTAGTTTGTTAATTAGTTTTTGACAACTATATTTAAATAATTCCAATTATGATTTGAGTAATTGTTACGAACAGTTCTGATGCGAGATGTAAGACACGATTCCTTAGCTATTGCCCTTTAAACAGAACACGATCTGTTGATAAAACAATTGCTGCACAATGCATTAGTTTTCAGTGATATATATGCAGCAATTCATGACGATTAGAATAAAGGCCTGCTTGCGAATGCATCAAAATCGCCTATTGTCAATAACAGCGGTGTTGTGTCGGAACACGCCAAATATTTGTGCTAGCAGATTTCGATCCAAAATTCTCGCTAAATTTATGTGCACCTCTCTATCTGTTGGAGCTCTGATTTATTTAGCGAAATAAATTTTCATCATCGCAGCTTCCCGTGCAGCGTCCTTATCAACACAAACCCTACAGCCCGTATTATCATGCAGATTTCGCGTCATCCGCTTTGTGTCGAAGCAGCGTCCGAATCTTGTCCGAAAACATCCCTTTCCCTTTTATTGGCTTACACAGCAAACTAACAGCGATTAAATGAAAAATAAACACATGATGCCCTTGTCAACATGCTGTTTCCTTCAAACACATGCTTCATGATGTCCCACAAACCTGGCAGACACAGATAACACCACACTACAAAATGGAAACTATTCCATTTTCACCGCTGGGACCTAGAGTCCATATTATAATTAGGTGACATAGCTACTGAAGTTTTCACAGGAGTAAAGCGCAAGTAGCTCCTGTCACGCGATTTACTCCACGTGGGGAAGATATTCTGATGTCTCTCATTGACTACAATTGGATATGAATCGACTCCTACTGGATAGAAGCGGGTTACCAATGAACTCTATTTCAGCCAACAGAGCATACGGTCGCGAGAAAGAATGACTTCCCTTTTCAGAAACAAAAAATAATTGAGAATAATAACAACAAAATTCTTGTAAATCGTTACCTCTAGAAAAGAAAAAATGTAGGGTAAGGTTGCCTAATTCCGTGATAATTTTGAATAAGTGTTATGTAATGGTCATAAATGGGCAAATGTCATTTAAAAATCGATTCAAAAACACAATTAGAATGTTCTTGAACATATTTTACCTAATTGAGAATTAAAAAGCTGTATAAGTATACTAAAACTGGTAGAAATAAAGTATGTGACGATGGACCGTAAATGGGTGATAGGATTCCTAAATCCGTGATAGTGGTATCCTAATTCATCCTAATTCTCTGATTTCAAAAACAATGATGACGTATGTGCATTGATTCTCTTGACCTTCTTCTACGTTACAAAATTCAAACCGTTATTAACATTATTGCCTATATATTTACCTCCAATTAATTGTTTGAAATTAATTGAAAATTTTGTTTCGGCAGGGAGTCCAATGCTCACAAAATCTTGATCGTTTCATCAGCATCATTGAACAACAGTTGCTGAGAAAGGAAAGTAGAACCGTTCAGCTATCTGCTGGATACAGCATAACTACTACCTATTGCAGAATAAAAGATGGCAAGAAGCGCAACTTTGTATCACGGAATTAGGCATCTTAACCCTACTTGGCATAAAGTTTGTACTTTAACCCACCTACATTAATGTTGTCTCTCTTACAGTTTACCGGCTATGCTAAAGACATTCAGAATGAAGATGACTTCAGAGGCCCCTTCCAGAAAATTTAACATACACATTTCATTTGACATGAAAATGCCTCAAAGAAATGGTATTTTAATCAAAATATTGGAGCTATCTCTAACCGATTTTCGTTTTCGATTTATGCTGTTCACAAATACACAACACACGCATGAATGTCTTTCCAAAAATAATTTTTATTCAGGGGACCTGAAAACATACATTTGCAGTAAATATGTGTACGTAATTTTGGGAGGGAATGCAAAAGTGCAAGTCAAGAGTACTTACTAGGTACAGAACATAGTTTATCTTTAAGCCTTACTCCCAAAATTCTTTTAATTGAAATACCTAATGAAGTAAACACATCTATTACTGGTGTTCTTAAAAAGGTGATTTCTATCGTCGCAAAGAACAAGCGCGTTTTTAATTGTGAAAGAATTATCAAAATAAGTTGATTTTTTCAGATTAACACGCGCAAATACACATACACACAATTTCTATGTTTGAAATATCACTATAGATAACGGGATAACTGCATTAAGTTAAAGAAAGAAATATCATGTTTTATCATATTCTAATTTAAAACAATTACAATAGTATGTAACGTTAATGAGTGTTTAGTCTGCAAGGTTTCTCCCCTTGCAGGACGAAGGTATCTGCAGCAAACGCTTGCCAAAAGGCGAAAAGAGGCTTAGAAAGGAAGAAATGTACACACAATGCGGCTATAACTTATCTCTCCCTTTCTCCACGAAAGATAATTCTATTTCTATTGCTCTGTGAGCAGCCAGCCACTCTCTCGCTAAACCTATCTGCTCTTCCTTCCGGACCCCCACAAATATTCACACCACTCTTCTTATCTTTCTTCATAAATCATTCCCATCCTTTATGTGTGCCTGGTCTTCCGCCCTCGTGGTTTACACCAAAAACAGTCGTGTGTTTGCACGCCACTGACGACACTTACAACATGAGGGGAACGACCAGTTTGTAAGGCGGCTTTCAAGTGGCCCTTAAAGAGGTTCCAGTGAATGTACTACATTGGGAAGGAATGGTGCACTTGTGTGCTTCGGGCTTCACTTCCTTCAATAATGATAAAAACCTTACTTTACACAAACATTGGCTACTATAAAGCGTATTTATTAAACACATCAACTAAAATTTACTTGTGATGATTCACAGATGGATACACTTCATCATATTCATTGTTCGTAGTAGGTAGGTTACACATATACATGCCAATCGCTCTTCCGCACCAATCTTGTATTTCGTGGAATACTTTAATTATTGTCTTGTGTCTTACCAAAGATTTTTAATGACTGAATATTTCACAAAGTGAGTAGCATATGTTAATATTCCTTACTAGCTAAATTCGATTACACTAGAATAACAAATATACATATAGGAATAGGATAGGAGAGGTAGGGAGGGGGTTCGACACCGAAGCCTGAGGCTTACTGTACCTATGTCAAGGGGGCGCCCCCGGGAGGAAGGGTTAGGTGAGAGGAGACACGAGCGGCCAGATCCAGACTAACGATTCAAGCATTGAGAGAGGTCGCAAAAGTTTCCCAAGTTTGACGACACCTCGAAGTGTTTAGGTCTTTTGGGGTATATCTCAGGGGGACCTCGGCGCGGTGTCCAACGTCCTCAGATGCCGCCCTCTTTTCCACCCAGATCTCACGGACAGGGACGGAAAGAGTTCCTGTGTCAAGCTGCACCTAAAGCCTTTCTGACACTTGCAACCCTGAAAGAACCAATGGAATGAAGGATGAATAAATGATTAATGAAGGGAAATGGAAGGACAGGAAATTAGGTGGATGTAATTATCTTTCACAGCATTCGTCTAGCGACCCGGGGAAACCCCGAAAAAGGCCCATGGATTAGGAAGTTCGGCCACGGAAATCGAACCCATGAGCTCCCGAATCCGAGCCCACATGCTACCACGGAGCCACCTTGTTCGGTAACAAATAAGTAACATAATGACTAAACTTAGTAAGTGAGCAACCAAAAGAATGAAGTTGTGCACGTTTTGTCTATAGAGCAGACGGACAGAACCTGTTCCCCACATTGTGCCGTCACATGCACTACGAACGCGCATAAACTGATTCCTCATAAAATAGCTGGAGTACTAAGCCTAAATCACTATTAAAGCATGTCCTGCTGATTTTTACCATAATTCGTTTATCATTGTCATTCCAAAAGACATCATTTCGATATATTTATATCCAAAGATGACCTTTGCGTGAAATTCCCCCTATTTTAATATTTGTTATAACAAAAATTACTTTGCGCAGAGGTATAAAATTTCACAGAAATGTTTTGATCGTGTGGTTCAACACACACTAAATATTGTAGATTTTACAAAATATAAGGCCGCATACTCGTCCCAGATAGGCAAGTTGTATGTGTTGGAAGTTCCAGCAGTTCTTCTGAACTTGAAGACCTCGAGTGGTGGTGGTGGCGGTGGCGGTGGCGGTGGTGGTGGTAGTGGTGGTGGTGGTAGCGGCGGTGGTGGTGGTAGTGGTGGTGGTGGTAGCGGTGGCGGTGGTGGTGGTGGTGGCGGCGGCGGCGGTGGTGGTGGTGGTGGTGGTGGCGGTGGCAATGGCGGTGGTGGTGACGGTGGCGGTGGTGGTGGCGGCGGTGGTAGTGGTGGTGGTGGTGGTGGTGGCGGCGGTGGCAATGGCGGTGGTGATGGCGGTGGCGGTGGCGGTGGTGGTGGCGGCGGTGATGGTGGCGGCGGCGGTGGTAGTGGTGGTAGTGGTGGTGGTAGCGGCGGCGGTGGTGGTGGTGGTGGCGGTGGCAATGGCGGTGGTGGTGACGGTGGCGGTGGCAATGGCGGTGGTGGTGACGGTGGCGGTGGCGGCGGTGGTAGTGGTGGTGGTGGTGGCGGTGGCAATGGCGGTGACGGCGGAGGCGGTGGTGGCGATGGCGGTGGCGGCGGTGGCGGTGGTGTTTAAGCGAAAATAGTCTTCTGTGCATCTAGTGGATGCAAGCTTTAGTTGCGCCAGCTCTAATCAGTACACAAAGTACGTAAAACAATAATAATCTGACGTGTTACAATCACAATACCTTCTCTACCTACTGTCATTCACTTTTATGTAATTTTTAGGAAAACTAACTTATTTTAACCATGATAAACACTTGTACAAATAGTTTCATTACACATTTCGTTGGAGGTACCAGGGAAATAGAAGCAACCGAATTGATAGCCACATGCTTAAAAGCGAGTGGCTATATTCCGACGTGGAAATTCCATGCTCTTTTCATAACATCGTGTGAAACACGTGAATAGCAGTAGCACTTCGTAATGTAAAACTTCACGAGGTACTTAACAGAAAATTCAAGACATACATTTTATTTTTCGTGAAAATATCTAAATATGTACTTCAGTCAAAATCTCTAAAGCCGTTTTTGAAAAGAATCGAATATTTCGAAAAAATATTTCGAAAAATCTTGCATGTAGCTTGGATTATTTTTTTTAAAGATACTGAGTTTAATTGCGGTGTTTGGTATTCATCTGAACTAATTTTTAAGTTATACTTTCACAGACACACACACACACACACACACACACACACACACATGTACATGTATTTCCGGTTAAACGTCCATATCAAATGTTTGGATGGAATACAATACTTGCTTTACTCAGTATATGCAAACAGCAGAGAAAATAAAAATTCTACTTCCTGAGCATTGAAACATAAGGCAACATTCTTCACAGACCATTTATTTCTGTAAGTGCTTGATATTACGCTTTTAGAACACACATATTCAAATTTGTTAGCACCCTGTATCGATGAACCGTCACTGGATGTGGTACTCTGTTGTTTACTTCATCTATAGGGCTTCACCATTCCTCGTTAACCCTCCAGTGCCACTCCCTTGCATTGCGGTGAACTTGGGTGTCTTATCGTTTTGGATAACAACGGAATTAACTCGTGATGTGTTGGCCTGAGGTTCAGGGTAGTCTCAACTTGTGACGTGGTGATCCTCGCGTTACAGCAGTTGAGAAGTCTAATTACGTGTACACTCGCGGCACAGGATTACCTAGGTCCGATTCCCGTACACGTGTTTTCACGTTAACAAGGTTGGATACAGTGGCTAGCTGCGCGATTTTCCGGTTCCAGAACTTCATCACATCATTATTTCCGCCTTGCCTGGCACCGTGCACACATGCGTGACTAATTCAACAGCCATCGTTTTGATGTCCTGAAGAGCAGGTCCCTTCACTTGTGGATATGAATCAAACGAAACGCTTGTCGGAAATCAACGCCGTTCACAGCAAATCGACTGGCATTTCAATGTTTCCGCACTTCATGGGAATCGATCTCCAATCTTCCTGGGGGAAGTTATTCTAGAACCCCTTGATGGACACCGCACTTGAGCTGTTGATTTATAGCTCTATGGTGCTGTACTATATAGAAAGGAAATACTGTCAAATCCTCTAGTATATTATCACTGTCAGCAAATACTCCTCGGATATGTTTACGAATTCAGTGTGCATGTTACCTCACTCTGAGTATCTCGGACCTCTGCTTTATGAATTATTCTACTGAAATATGCTTACAAAGAAAAACGAATTAGACGCGTTACATTCACACGACTTTCTCTGGCTATTATCGTTTATTATTTTCTCTGTAAGGTACTTACAGTACCTAGAGGAAGTATTCATTCCTCCCATTCCACCCAGAAATTCGATGTCGAAACTTCACGGAAAATACACATTTTTGGACCCCTTAATAAAAAAATTAAAAAAAAACTGTTTTACAATGTGTATGTGTGTGCGTGCGCGCGCGCGCCCGAACAGCACAAAAGCGGAATGCCAAATGAACACCAAACTTGTTCAGTCTCTTTCAACGATGCAAAAAGAATATTTTAAAATCCCCCAACCGAAAATACCTTTTACACGGTAAAAGTTTTCAATACATATGAGTTTTTAAAAATTACTCTAACAATTTTGATTATAATGCCGTGTATTCGAGATATTTACATGACAGGTTGAAAGTGTAGTTTGAATTTTCTGGGAATAGAAGTTCTCTTCAACTGAAAGGAATTTTATATAATTTCGTACCAAGGCTCAAACAAAGGATAATGACAAAAACTGACCACAGAAGAAAATGTAGATCTCTTTGAAAAATAATTTACTTATAGCATTGGTTAAGTGTATAATAGAATCTTGGAAATAGAATATCGTCATATATGTACTTTCAAGCCTTTGCTCCATTGTGCTATGAATAGAGCTAAGCATTTTAGCATTTTGTTCCTTTTAGAATCTCAGTCTTTGCATGCATTAACAGATTTCTTTTTGTAATGAGAACTTTTAGTATGTTCCTTTTTCCTATCATAATTTCAGTACTTTTGTTATTGGCGATTATTTATTAATATTTATTAATGTGATATTAACCTCAGTATTATAATTAATAATGGGCCATTATTGACAACATACCTGAGGAACTGTAATAATAAAACAATGACTACTTAGTACAATAAAGCGCACAGTAAATGGTCAACTACAAAAAGCTATTGGTTCACACACTAGGATAATTTTATTAACTCGTTGCTGTATTCATTAATACGATGGCTTTATTGTTTCTGCCTCCCACAAAAACACAGCACTGACCTAAAACCACTGCATTTATTTCATTGAAAATCCAACAATAGCCTGTAATGTATAAAAACCTGAATAGCAATTGCAAAATAGTGTGGGAGTGTTAAACGTATTCAAGAGAGAAGTTAACTAACAACTGATAATAGGCTTTGAGATAAACATTCATAGTAACTGAAGAGTGCAAATTTAAGGAAACATGCTTTACAGCGCACGCTTCACTAAACGAATAGTGCAAATTAGCAACTTCAATATGTGGGGTTGTCTACTTGATATGCACGCACCTATAGCTTTGTCATGTCAAAAGTCTATTCGGCAAATGAATAAATAATCCGTGTATACTTAAATACATTTCATTTTAATAGGTAGATAGGATACACAAGGTTCGGTGTGGAACCTGAACATCTCAACCAATTAAATTATTTTGCTTCTGCAACGGACGCCTGCTGCGAGGTAGGGGTGAGGTGAGAGGATACGAAGAGTGGTCGACCCAGAAGAGGGCAGGGTCGCTGACAACTACAGATTTGAACTCTCCGGTGGCGGCTCGTACACCGGCTCTCGTCCCCTTGGGGGCTTGCAGGTCCCCTAGGGGACCTGGGTATCGAGTCATCCTGCTATCCAGAGGACGAGGATTTACAAACAACAAGCATTTGCTATGCACCCCGAAACTTCTGCCGACATTTAGAACTCTGAAAAACCGGATAGAAGAAAGATGAAGTGAAATGAAATAGAGGGACAGGAAAATTCCTTCCCTCCCGGCGTGGTCATTTCTCCCCTGTTGGGAGGTCTGGCACGGGGTGTACTCAGCCTCGTTAGGTCATTCAGGGGCCAACTGAGGAGCTACTTGATAAAGTAGTAGTTTGTAGTGTTTAACGCCCGCTTTTACTACTATGGCACCGCAGGCGGTGACACTGATGATACATGGAATGAAGATGGAGCACCGGTGGAATGAGATGGCGGGGGAAACCGGAGTACCCGGAGAAAACCCGCCCTGACGCCGCTTCGTCCACCACGAATACCACATGCGGGTCCCTGGGATCGAACCCGGGCCGCCTAGGTGGTAGGCGAGCGCGCTAACCGCTCGGCCACGGCCCCGCCCTACTTGATAAAGAAGTAGCGACCTCAGGTCTCAAAGACCCCATAACACCCTGGAGAGCTGACCACCGTCCACCCTCCGGTTCTGCACCCTACTCATGACGCCTGTAGTGGACAGAGGTGAGGAACGCAGCGGTCGGGCGATAAACCTTGGTCCGGGAAGGGGTGTTGCGCTAGGGATTATCTTTTTAATCATCCTTCAAGCATTCGCTTAACGACTCGAGGAAACCCTAAAAGAAACCCATGGCCAGGGGAGTCGAACCACGATCCCGTACGTTACGCGGAGCCATTTCACTCGGTATCATTACTGACAGTGCCTACTTAAAAGCCTATTTGGAACATCTTAAAGTGCCTACTTGGCTACCTAATATAGGTATTTTATCATCTATTCCACGAGCTCTAGTTATAAACCAGTTACCGTCTTATATCGCAATGCAGGATTACCTACTGTGAAACTAAACTCGGCATACTCCGTTTCCTGCGGTGTTGCTAATATTGAGGAAGACTGGATTAGAGAAGTATACAAGCAGTAGGGAAAGAGGGCGACGGGACTGTCTTGAGCAAACCCTAGGAATGTACACACACTGGCCGCTGTGCACACCGCCTGGCTTCCAAGATAATGAAAAAATATGACGGTTATGGGCGAGGTTCCCAGAGCAAAAATGTAACTGATCACACTGCTGAGACCCGATCGATGTAAATTATACGGACCGCCATGGGAACCGATGGAACCTCCATTATCCCATTATGTGTTTGTATTGTGCGTGCGCCGCGCCGCCGGTGGCCATCTTTCAAACGAATGGCAATCCGGCCACTTGCTCTAACTTGCTTCTCTGCAGCAAAGTGGATTACTGGACCGCATTTCGAAACCTCGAGGCTCAAGCGATTCATATAGCCAATGTCCATTAAACAACAATGTTTACCAGAGGGTGTATACTCAAATATTTACCTTCTCTACCGCTTACCTGAGGTAGAGGAGGTACTGCAGTCGCCACAAAAAGATGTATTCACATTGTGATCTGGGTGTAGTGCGTCTGTCTCGCACTCGAGAGGTTCCATTCCGAATCTCGGTTAGGGCAAGTTACACGGATAAGGTTTTATTCCGCGTTTCCCTTATACAGTAAACATGAATGAACCCCAGGTTCATGTGAGCATAATTTCACCCATTTCATCCGACGTCAGATGTGATCTATCCATTTCAAGGACCCTAAACTAATAAAAAAACTGATGTGTTGCACTCATATGACTTTCTGTACTCAAAGTAACCTTACAAAGACTTATTCTTCTATCTATTTCATGTTATTAATAGACATGGCGATAGAGATTAGTAGAAATGTTTTTATTACACGATTCCTTGAAGGTACAATGGGAATAAGGGAATACAGTAGGCTTAAAAGATAAATCTTTCAAGAGTTGGTCTCTATGCAATGGCTTTGAGATTCCATTTTCTGAATGGCCAGAAAAAAAAAAGGAATAACGAATCTCCATTTGATAAAAGTATAGGTATTGGAAAATTCGACAAATAACAAGGAATATCTCGGAAACGGTTCATTTCATGAAAATGGATTTGACATAAATTGTCCATTTTAAGGACATCGGCACCTTTTGTGTAGCAAGATTTTGTCTATCTCGATATGGAATGGGTGTACTGGGTGATATACTACACGCCCTCAAGTAAGTGAAAATAAAACAAAATAATATGGAGAACTCGACATTTGGAGAGTACGGTTCTGCAAGAAACTTAGCCAAAGAATTGAAGAAGAATATTTGGGCTAAGTTTGGAAACAATAGTACTTCAAAACCGTATAAAATAAAAAAAAAAAATAAAAAGAACTGAGAAAGGGAAATATATATGGATTCGAGTGACAAATTTGGAAGGGAAGAATTAGTGTGGCCGAATATACACACTTTCTTCAAAGGAAGGGGACTTCACAGGCTTAATACAGACAATTCAAGACACACATTTTATTTTTAATGTAAATATTTTTCATATGACTAGATTATCATAAATTCCTAAGAGTCGTTTTAGAAATTAAACATTTCGAACAATGTTCCATTAAGGGATAGTTTCGGATTAGAGTGATTTTCTTGAAAATCTTCGTGTGAGATCCTTTAAAGATATTGAACTAAAGTGACAAGTTTAGTATTTATCCGACTTTTTGTTTTTGCATTGTCTCGTTATTTGACACATGTAGAGCGGACTTTCTCTAGGTGCCTTTTTTAAATTCAAAGACCTCAAACTTGTATTCCCGGTGAAATTTTGGTGTTGCATTTTAGGGTAGATTACAATGGAAGTAACGCAACGAAAGCCTGCCAACGATAGCTGCACGAAACTTTGGTACTACTCGTATAATGTCGGGTTACCTCGCTCGATTGAAGGTCACATGCTATTTTCACTTCCCGCATTGTACAGACAGCACGGAAAGAAATCAGCACTGGTTTCTTGCGGACACGTCATTCCTTACCGTTTGTATTAAGTCGGGCTTTCATTTTCTTCTCTGACATTATCACCTTGTAGGAGCGTATCACACCTTGTGTTATATAACGAACCGATAGAGCATACCTATGCTGGTGTTGTCAACTCACTGGCTAATTACGAATAGGTATAGCCACCTGTCTCAACTGGAAGGGAGGGGAGGTAAGGTGTCCTTTCTCAAACTGGTGGAGACCGATATTAGAAGACACACTATAAACACCCCTACAGACCAACAGAAATTCTATGTCTACAACTGTGCCCTGTGTGCCTGCCAGTGCCATCGTCTGCTCCACTAACTCATGCAGTGCGGTATGCAGGTTGTTAGATACTGGAGCCCGTAATAGGGATAATGTCGCCCTGCAACGGGTATTACGATAACGCATTAGTAAGTTTACGAAAATAATCTTCACCGCATGCTGCTGATCGGCAAGCTTTCGTTGCGCCAGCTCTACCTTCTCTATCTATAAGTAGGTGTTAGAGAAAATATATAAGATTTTTATTTCAGGGAGCCTCAAAACATTTATGGTAAAATATCGGTAACAAAGTTTTGGGTGGAATACAACTCTTTTACTTAATATAAGTACGTAGTAGAGAAAGCAAAAATATGCTTGTACCACGGGTAGAAATATTCATTCGAAAGCAAAACAGTAACGCCACGTAGTGGTAAACAGTAGATTTTTTGGAGTACTTCATTTAGTAGAGAGTAGTGCATAAGAGTTTTCTGTTGCCTTCTAGACGCGCGTCTTGACATGCTCATACATTTGTTAAAGGCAAGGAAACTTGTAAAGTCAGAGCAGACCCTGTGTCCCTGTAATCAAGAGAATGGTGCCATTAAGGAGTCCCTCGTGCTTTACACAAAACGCTGACAGAAATCACGTTCACTTCAGCTATTTATCTCGTGAGCTCTTTACCTCACACAATGAGATTAACCTAGGCGCGGTGTACCCTCCCACTGCTGTCCTTACAACCTCCTCTGCTGTAACGTTTAATCTACATCGCAGTTCACCCTCTCCTGCTGTCTGCCTGCCCATTTATGTTTTGTACCACTACTTCTGTACACATCACATATAATGTTTCAAGTTGTTCATATCACCTGGGGCCAATGCTTTGTTTACCTTCTCTACTACATATAGCAAATAGGGGAAGTATTGTATTTGACTCAAAATTCCGATGCCGAGATTTTGCCCGAAATATGTGTTTTGAGGTCCACTGAATCCCCCCCCCCCCAAAAAAAAAAAAAAAAAAAAAAAAAAAAAAAAGCATTTTTAGAAAAAGGTCGGTGTGTGCATGTGTGAACAGCATAACTCAAAGATGAAAAGTCGGTTAAAGAACTATCTTGGGATTTAGGTAAATTTAATATATTTCAAGGATGCGACACAAAGATATAGAAGATAATTCCTCCACCCTAAATTAACCTTAAATGGAACATTTTTTTGGAAAATGGCTCTAACGATGTTGATTAAAATAATATGTTTAAGATATTTTTATGGCAAATGAAATTTATATGCTTAATTTTCTGGCTATAGCCTCTGTAGTCTTGTTTATTCTAGATAACTTCTGCATAAGTACCTAAAGACCAAATCTTACTACACAAACAATTTAGATCTCCTTAAAACACACAAGTTAGGCACAGATGGATTGTTTGTGGAGTGAGTTTATGTGAGCTTTGCAATACTAGAATTTTTCTCAAATCGATGGTCGTTATTCACTTTTTTATATATTGGCCGTGCAAAGAGAACGGAATTTCAAGGCCTTCATATAGTGACCAGCTTTAAAACATTTGACTAACGCGCAAAGCCTACTGTATTCTCGTATTCCCCTTGTACCCACAAGAAAATTAGTAATAACATAGTTTCTGTTAATGTTTATCTTGATTAACATGAAGTAGATAGAGGAATACGAGTTTGAAAGAATAATGCAAGAGTAGAGAAAGTCATGTGAGTGCAAAACATCAGATTTTTTATTACTTTTTCCACTATGTGTATGTAGTCAGCAGAAGTATTGTATTCCACCGAAAAATGTGACGTCCAGATTTTACTGGTACTACATGTTTCGAGACCCTCTAAATCTAAATAAGCGTGGTTAAAATAACGGTCTGCAAGCGTGCGTGTATGTGAACAGTGTAACTCAGAAATAAGAAGTCGATTAAATACCAAACCTGGTATCTACTTAAGAATCTCTAGGGATGCCACGAAAATGTTCAGGAAAATACCCCAACGCAAACTACTCTTTACATAGAAAAAGTATCGCAAAGTTTTATTTTCTCAAAAAGGGCTCTAACGATTTTGATTAAAGTACCACATGATTTAGACATTTTCAATGCAGATTGATCTAACTTTATGCTCGTATTCAAGAAGCTCTTTATTAAGCAATATATTAATATTGCTTAATATTAAGCAATATGATTATTATTATTATTATTATTATTATTATTATTATTATTATTATTATTATTATTATTATTATTATTATTATTATTATTATTATTATTATTATTATTATTATTATTATTATTATTATTATTATTATTATTATTATTATTATTATTATTATTATTATTATTATTATTATTATTATTATTATTATTATTATTATTATTATTATTATTATTATTATTATTATTATTATTATTATTATTATTATTATTATTATTATTTCCCTTGATTAAAAGCTATTAGCAAATTTTTAAATTAAATAATTGTAATTATTAACACCAAAGTATATCTACAACAGCAGTAAGGATTTGCTTTTAGCATTCTAAAATTTAATTTAGCTTTCTGTAATCGTTTCTGGAAAAACTGGTCTTTTATACTAGGAAACGCTATTCACAGGAAAAGCTGTTCCAAGAAAAATGGAGAAAACAAACTCCTGTACCTGTAAAGAAAGAAATAACACGGCTTGAGATTACAGAAGCCGCTATATTTCACAGCAATACCAATTTGTGAAGTAAAATGCTCCGTTAAAAATAAATTAAGGTTTACCTCACTATTCTGTCCAGGAGTTTTGAATTTTCTTTCTCTGTGAAATGTGGTAGAATTTACAAAATGCAAGATGGAATACGTTTAAAATAGATTTAAAATATAAGTATTGCACCTACGAGCGAGAGAGACGGCTCCGCGTGTAAGTGCGAGGCTCACATTCCGGAGGAACGGTTTTCGACTCCCATCGATTGTTCATTCTGACCAATGGTTTTCCGTCGTTTTCTCTGATCGGTAGGGCAAAGTTGAGACGTTTTATCATCTATCATAATTTCCCTTTCATTCTGTTGATGTCTGAGTTTCGTGGCGTATGGTGCCGGAAATATAGTGCAGATGCTTGCTCAAAGGAAAGAGTATTTCCAGTGGACAACAGAGGGCTGCTTGGTCGGTAGGTCGTCCTCTCTGGAGGACCTCTCCAGCGGTGAGATGTGTCTTCGAGGTTATAACTGTTGGGGACTTTCGCGCGTCTCTGTGTACTTTCTATCTGCGAACTGTAGCCCCTTTTGGTTCCTTCACGTTATCCCTTCCTACTTAGGGGATGGTAGCCACAATAGATCAATGTAAGGCCCGATGGGCGAGGTTCCCCCTCCGTTATATAACCTGTGCCTTATGTTGTGCCTAGGATGATGAACTGTGACGCCGGCCTACGACAGCGGCAACACAACAAAAGAGGTCGGGGCCAGGCTACCCCATCCCACTGGCGCGACGCGTAACCAAAGTGCTCAAGGTCAAGCTTCCCCACAACACTTTCGCGAGTAAACACATGATTAGCAACAATCAAGGGCTTTCCAGAGCATTCGAGAAGTGTCCGGCAGCCGGCATGTTTATAGACGCTCAAGAATGATATGGCTACGTCATCACCGGTATAAAAGCTTATGGGGCGCGTGAAGGCAGTTTTGAGTCGGTAAGTGTGTCAGTGAGTGCGAGACAGCTGTGTTCGCTACTGTCGTCGAGGAAGATACGTCGCGCCGAAGTGAGGAAGCTTGAATGAGTGTTGAGCAATTGCAACGTCAGAACTAGTGTTTGAGAGACAGATAAAGTAAAGAAAGTCAGTGAAAGGACTGAGTCAAACTTACGAGAACAAAACAACTGTGAGTTGTAATATCATGAAAGACTAAAGACTGCGTTAACGTCAGAAAAAGACATCTGTGTATTTGTGCAAAAGTTTACAATTGAATGATTTTGACACTTAGTCATACTGGTGTCAGGAGTGGAATTTGTCGAATCACCGTTTAATTACAATATGCAGGTGTCAAATTAAAGTGAAAATTTCAACGTATGCCACTGTTAAAAAATGGCGATTTTTGTCAATTTTCGCTATTTCGTTTGCCCTTAAATCTGAGTACATGTTCTTTGTCGTATGCTTAGGCTTCCTGAAGACACAAAAACATGAACACTTCAATAGGACCTGTTTTTACAACTGGCTGAGACAAGAAAGTTTTATCGCCTCGTGATGTAAATGAGATTAAGTAAGTTCGGCTTGTGGGAAACAGCACAAGATGTGACAAAGCTGTAATCCAGAGAAACTTGACCAGTGCTGCAGCGGTTTTAAAGGGAATGTGATATTGCGTGCGGTGAACCGCAGGGTCGCGTCGCGTCGCGTCGCGTAGCATCGCATCAAACGTTCGTCATCACTGGAGACCCTTGGCAACGTCGCACATATCAAGGAGGAGTTATGGCGAAAACCAATCATCATTATCCTTCTGTTTTTCCTTTCAGAATGATTGGTTCGTTTCTAAAAGAGAGTTATAGATAGCGATTTAGTAGACAGAGGCTCTAAACTAGAATCATGCGGTGGCATATAAATTGAACACAACCAGAGATCTCTTCGTTCTTTCTGGAAAATCTTCCCTCTTTGGATTTATGTCGTCAGCTATGCTTAAGCCCGTCGACAGTCTAAATTGGACCTACCAGCGGATTGAAAAAAATGCGACTACCACACAAAATGAAATACATAAACATATTTAAATTACAAGGAGATAAGCAACAATCTGATGTGTCCATTCACATGACGTTCTCTACTCACACTTGTACATACAAAATCATTCCTATAAACTCTTAGTGTTCTACTTACTTCATGTTAACGACAATAACCAGTTATACAAATGGCTTCATTACATGTTTCTTTTTAAGCGATAGTTAAATCTTTTACGATTGGTCGCTACTTGATCATTTTGAATTCTCCTTGTATGCCTAATAGAAATAATCTGATGTGTTGCACTCACATGACTATCTCTGCTCTTGTACTAACCATTCTTACAAACTCTTATTCCTATATCTTCTTCGTGTTAGTTAAAATAAACATTTGTACAAATTATCTTATTGCTTATTTCCTTGTAGGTACAAGGGGAATATTGAAATACAGTAGGCTTTGTGCGATAGTCAAATCTTTTAAAGTTTTGGGATTCCGTTCTCTTTGCACACGTAACATATAAAAAAATGAACAACGATGACCAATTTCACGAAAGTTCTAAGTTTTCTGAAACTCACAGACATAACAAGGAATATCTCCGAAATGGTTCACCCTACAAGAAAATGTATTGAGACATAAACTGTGTATTTTAGCACGACCTACATTTTTTGTATAGTATGATTTGGTCTATCTCTAACGGTTATGCAAAAGTCGTCCAGAGTAAATACGACTACAGGGGCTATAGCCAGAAAATTCAAGATATACATTTCATTTGTCATCAAAATATCTCAAACATATGACATTTTAATCAAAATCGTTAGAGCCATCTTCAAGAAAATAAAAATTTTCGAAAAATTTTCCATGTAAAGGGTAGTTTAGGGTGGGGCTATTTTCTTCAAAATCTTCGTGTCACATCCTTGAAAGACATTAAACTTAAATACCAACTTTGGTTTTTAACCGACTTTTCGTTTTTGAGTTATGCTGTCCACAGACTAACAGACTGACACACAGACTGACAGACTTACAGACACACACACACACACACACACACACACACACACAAATGCTTCTTTTGGATTCAGGGGCCTCAAAACATGTATTTTCGGTGAAATCTCGACATCGAATTTTTGGGTGGAACACAATACTTCCCCTACTTACCAGTAGAGCAACTAAAAACCGAATACGAACTTCCCATTTAAGATATGCATTAGTATTGGAAAATTGAGACCAACAACAAGCACTAACGCGAAAGCTGTTAACTTCAGAAAAAAACTTACACATGACATAAATCGTGTGCTTTAACGAGATTAGCATTTTGTTTCTATAGTAACATTTTGGCTATATCTACCTAGGTTTAATAGGTATGCAAAAGTCATTCAGAATGAGGACTTCAGAGGACATTTTCAGAAAATTAAAGGCATACATTTCATTTCACATGAAAATATCTTAAACATATGGTATGTTATTAAAAAACGATTGAGCTGTTTTTGAGAACATAAATACTTTCGAAAAATGTTCCATCTCAATGGTGGTATGCGAAGGGAGAATGCCTTTAAAATCTTCGTGTCGCAACCTTAGAAAACATCATCGTCATCGTCATCGTCGTCATCAAGGTTTGAGGCCCTATTGACCTGTTCCGGTCTCGTGCATTACACATTTGTTGACTCCATCTTTTCTTTGATCTGCCGATGTTTCTTTTTCCTGTCTAATAGCAGTTCTGGAATGTGCTATTCGTGCATATTTTCCACATGTTCTTTCCACGAAATTCGTATCTTCTCTGTTAATTTAAATATTCATAATTCCTTCCTTAGCTTCTTTCCTTAGAAGACGCTAAACCTAAATGGTATGTTTGGTATTTAAGGGAATTTCGTATGTTGTAATTTGGGTTATGCAATTCTCACACACACACACACACACACACACACACACACACACACACACACACACACACACACACACACACAAACACACACACATGAACTTCGCAGCCCTTTAGTAGGCAAATTTGAAATGTGTTTCATGTGGAAAAATGATGATATCGAAGTGCACAGGAAACTGGCATTTAAATAGCCACATCCACTTTAGAAATGTCAAATTCAACAGGCTGTAACTAAAAAGATAATGAACATATCACAATAAAACAACTTTTATATGATTTACCAATATATTGGTTAGCTGATTCACAAATTTCACGTGTAACCAAAGTTACGCCACATTAAGGAACAAGTCCCTGCCGCAGACAGGAATAGAACCCACCACCTCCAGTTTGAGAAGCCAGAACTAAATGAGTCGACCACAAATGAGCCAGTGTTGAGTCTACCACAGATTCAATCTCAGTAGGTGATGAATTAAGGATTTATATCACTTTAGCTTTACATATGAAAGAATTCGAGTGGAATACGAAGCACGTGATAAACCTGAGGAGCACGCAGTACACCCAGCTACAATGTAACAAAAATTTGCCAAACCAGCAGCCTCTGCAGACTAATTCCTCTATTTCAAAATAAAATTAACTACCAATATGTTTATAAATACGCTAACTTCACATTCGTACAAATCCCTTGTGCCTCGTGAAAAACATTGTTATACTTTATTCTGTGTAAAGCAACTTTATTTCATATACATAAATTACAAGGTTGTTGTGCACACTGCTGCAATAAATATCTCCTACATCCAAACATACTTTAAATGGAATTATTTTCTGTGGGAGTAGCACTATTAAAGTATGCGATGCCTGTATTAGTACCACCGAAATGGCTCCGCCATAACGGACGTTCTCGATTCGACGGCGGCCCACTCTAACTCATGGTTTTTTCGTGGTCTCCCGAATCGATAGGTTCGTCTTATGTTACGACTTTCCTGTTCCCTTTATTTCCTTCATTGTCGTCGTTCGTGGTCTAAGTAATATGCTAACCCCTAGTTACCGAGTGTTCAAACACGGCGGAAGGCGATGTTTTCTTTTCTTATAGCCTGAAAATCTGAAGTAAAGCCTCCTTCGTATGGGAAGTAAAGCCGGTGGTCCCGTGTTATACATTTACGTCACGTAAAAAGAATCCTAAGCCCGATAAATTGGTATCTGAGCAATATTAAGCGGTATTTCATGCTGACTATGGAATGGGAGGCTGAGAGCCATAGCAGTTAAAGAGCGTACATAAACTCAATTTCGTTTAATTTCCATCATTGTCATCTGTTTCAGGGTTAAAGGACCAGGAGACGGTGTTCGGAGTGTTGCGGGTGGGCGGTAGAGATTTCTTCCTGTCCTCGGTCGGGATTGCAAGCCCCCTTCGTAGTGACCCGGGAGTTGGAATTGTGGGTGGGTTTGGACGGGTCAGGTGCGTGTCGGCTGAAAACGTTAGGAACCCACCCATGTCTGTCATCTACATTTAGTCGCCCTTCAGGTCCCCTCCCTCACAGAGGTCACGGTAGTAAAAGTACAAAGGGTCAGATGACTTATGTGCGGTGCTCTGCCCTCCGTTTGTTTGTACCTTTGCACCACAAAACATCTAATACTGTGTTTGTATCTCTCTTTCCTCCTCACGTTTATTGCACCGTGTGCTGTTTTGATGTGTATTTGCTTTAATACTAATTAAACTGGTGGATAAAAGTAAATACATACTGCGCTGGGTAATAAGTAAACAAAGATATCCTGCAGCAGCTGCTGGGAAAATACGAGGCTTTCAAATGCATTGCCACTTTCTCATGTATCGATAATTATCGCAATCTAATTTAATATCACAATTTTCTATAGACAGTACCTCGTCTCCCCTTCAAACACCGTATCATCCAAATAAACGCACAAAACCTCTCATATGCATAAACAGCGATATTACGGTTTATATGTTCAGGCTGTTTTTTCAATATTCTTCGTTTTCTTAGCCCCTTCATATTTGCCCCATTTCTCAATCCAAAACTTGCTACAAGAAAAAGTAAGGGTGAGAGACATTTCTTTGTCGTTCAGAGTTTTCGCAATATTCCTTGCTGCAAGTTTGCGATTTTTACTTTTATTTCCATCGCAGGGTCTGATTAGCGAGAATAAACACGGGAATACTGTTAGCACATGTAACTAAGCACTTCTTGGAATGAAATAATGCTCAAAGGAACCCAACGACCTCAAACCTAGAGTTTCCAAACATTCGTCTTCTTAGGATAAAGGGAAATTCCGGAAAAATCCCTATCCTGATAACTGACCTAACAGAGATTCTAACTCGGGACCTCTTGGATGTGAAGTAGACTCGTTACCTTCACAACGCGAAGGCAAGCCTCGGTTAATTTGAAATCATTTCTAAGCAAGAATGTATTTTAATATAAGGTGGGTAAAAGAATCGTGTTATACGAATACTGCTATACATTTTGGGATATTGTGTGAACTAAGTGTCCTTCACTGTTCAAAATCACAATATTTGCTCCTAAAATTCTTTCAGCATTAGTTGCACATGCTGATTAATTAGTTTATCTTACAGCAAATGCTCCCGTCATAAACTAATTGGAAACGCTATCTACATTCCTAAACGTTCTTTCTAAACTACAGAACCTTCATCGCTACTTTAACGTTTCTGTCACTTATCTATTAGTAAATAAAACGAATACTCTAGTGCAGCCAAAATTTCGAAATCAAGATTTCACCTAGAAATACGCATTCTGAGATTCCTGGAAGCTAAAAACAGGTCCGCTTTAAGAGGAATTCTCTGTGTGCGCGTGCGTGCTCTCATGAGACTCCTCCTTAGTACAATCGGCACCACAGGCGGTTGACACTGATGACATATGAAACTAGATAATTATTTCAGAAAGAAAATTGAGAGTTACAAGCCTAAGTTTACAGCATCTCCCTTCCATTTACCAGTTAGAAGACAAGCACGGACCTGATATTCACGAGCCCGAGTCATAACGACTTCGGCAAGCGTGTGCGCGCGCGTGTGTGTGTGTGTGTGGTGAGAGAGACAATTGATTTGATTTTAAACAAAGCTCCCTGTCCACAAACTACCCTTTAAATAGAAAAAGAAACTACTTGTTTTTTTCATTTTAACTAATGTATCTTTAACAACTGTCATCAGAATGCCACAAATATGTCTAATTTTATAAGTTCCATTTATCGTTCTTCCAGACAATAGCCGTCTTTAGGGCAGGATTGGAAAGGTAGAATGAGATTGAAATATTCAGTGCACAGACGGGATTTGAACCATGGATCTACCAGTTACCGTCCGGCTCCTCTAACCACTAAGCTACCATACCGACACGACATTAAATTCTCCAACTCACTCGCATTTTCCCCGTAAACCACACAAGGAGAACTTAATTCATATGAGATACTATACCATAATGTCGGCTTAAATATTGTAAATACTTTCGTCCCGAGCTTCTGGTTTAACCAATTAAAAGGGCAATCAATGCAATACAAGGATTAATAAATAATTTTTTTTTTTTAATCCATAGGCTTCCAAGTTGAAATTCCATACCCAATCTAAAAGGACTTTTACCAATTGCTCTTTTTTCTCGTATAGGTCAATTAGTAAAAAAAACTGATTAACAATATACGAACTGTTGTGAACCATCCTGTATACAAGTTCATATTA
Source organism: Tenodera sinensis (assembly GCA_030765045.1). NCBI lineage: Eukaryota > Metazoa > Arthropoda > Insecta > Mantodea > Mantidae > Tenodera > Tenodera sinensis. The sequence goes on from CM060961.1 coordinate 203,959,955, forward strand.
CTTAATCTGAAATTATTACTAGTCATTCATCGTAACGTGATATAGATACATGAATTGAATAATCACTTTTTTGTGGGTCCTGTGATTGTCGCAGATGTCAGAGTTTTGATTGGTTATCCCCTAGTTTCGATATTGTAAATGGTCTCATATTCAGGATGATGTTCAAGCGTACAAAAGTGCAGGATAATTCTTTATAGTGAAAAAGTAAAGCTTATTTATTTTTCACTGAAATTACATACAGAAACAAAAGTGATGGGAAATTATAAAAGATTTTTATGAATTCGATTGTCCATGTCAGCCAGACATCCAACACTTGTGACGTGATGTACATGCAACTAAGAAGTTCTTCCTTCATTTTATACTACTTTTGTTTCTGTATGTCATTTCAGCGAAAAATACATAAAGCTTTACTTTTGCACCATCCTTTTTGAATTGCCTTGTGTAAAGAGAGAACTTTGTATGCAGAGTAGAAAAAACATTCTACAAAAAACGGGGAGGAACTAAAAAAGGAGAAATTAATTAATCAATTAATTAAATCTTGAGCAATTAAATAAATTAATTACTGCAGTGCCGCAACGATGTTCCCGTCAGTGAAGCAGTACATTAATTTAGCTTCAGCTCCCACTTTGTCAGGCTTAGCTGAAGGAGACCTGACAACTGGAAATCAATCGACCCTTATGTACTTCCCAGCTTCGATCGCTGCTGTTAGCTTCTTTATGTCCTAGAATTATTTATGGAACATATCCTTGCCATAACGACTTTCCTGTATAGCGATAATGCTCCTACACTAAGCTGCCCGTTCATCTTGTTTAACTGCCGTACCTGTCATTACGCTATCTGAAAACTTTCTGCCGGTCTGGGCTTTCTCTGCCCAAGGATTCGATCCCGGGCCAGGAACTTGGCTAAGAATCACAAAGGCAAAAGCTGTATCCTTATTTTGTAGCTCTACAGATGTGTTCCCTCCTAAATATAACTGATACTATGCCTATACATATTATAATAAAAAATCCCAGGTCAGATGGGATTTATCCATTTCAAGGACCCTAAACTAATAAAAAAAAATCTGATGTGTTGCACTCACACGACTTTCTCTACTCTTGTACTAACCAGTCTAACAAACTTTTATTCCTATATCTCCATGTTAGCTAAGATAAACATTCGTACATATTATCTTATTGCTTATTTCCTTGTAGGTGCAAGGGGGATATTAGCATACAGCAGGTTTTGTGCGACAGTCAAATCTTTTTGATCTTTGAGATTCCTTTCTCTTTGCGCGATTAACATAAAAAATGAATGTTGTTGCATTTCACTGAAGTTCTAAGTTTTTCGAAACTCACACATATAACAAGGAATATCTCGGAGATGGTTCCCCTACAAGAAAATTTATTGAGAAATAAATTGTGTATTTTAGCAAGATCTACATTTTTGTGCAGCAAGATTTTGTCTACCTCTAAAGCTTTACCACGTATGCTAAATTCGTCCAGAGTAGGTAAATACGACTACATGGGCTATAGCCAGAAAATTCAAGATATACATTTCACTTGTCATAAAAATATCTCAAATATATGACATTTTAATCAAAATCGTTATAGCTATTTTCAAGAAAATAAAAATTTTCGAAAAATTTTCCATGTAAAGGGTAGTTCAGGGTGGGGCTATTTTCTTCAAAATCTTCGTGTCGCACCCTTGAATGACAATAAACTTGAATATCAACTTTGGTTTTTAACCGACTTTTCGTTTTTGAGTTATGCTGTCCACAGACTGACAGACTGGCACACAGACACACACTGACCTTTTTGTAAAAATGCTCTTTTTTTTCTTTCTTTTTTTTATTTTTTTATTCAGGGGGCCTCAAAACATATATTTCCGGTGAAATCTCGACATCGAATTTTTGGGTGGAATACAATACTTCCCCTACTTACCAGCAGAGAAAGTAAAAATCACTACCCTTATTTTACCTACCGTTTACATGTCATGCGTGATGCATTCCAATCAAAAAATTATTCTACAAAATTTCACTATTCCGCTCATGTTGGATTATCACCTCTTGGTCGTGATATCATTGCTTTGGTTATATGACCTCCTCCTTGCGGTTCTGCCAAACTTCATAAACGTTTTCTTACGTTTCTGGACATCTGAGGTATCCATGTGCAGTAAAAATAATATGCAGGTCATTCAAAAATGGGACACAAAACAATTTTATTGTCAATAAATTAAGACGTGCAACCTAGAGATCCCTGAATATCACTCAACAAACACACAAGCCGGTTCATTTACTTTTTAAAATGATATCTTTAACTATTGTAATTTTAAGTACAGCAGACCTGCCATTAATGAAATTAAACGCTAAAATTATTGTTGTTCGCAAAGACTACTGGATTAGTTGTGCCAACTGTGAAAATAAACCTTAATTTAAATGTATGAATGCTATTGTAAGTGGTACATTGTTTACTTATAAAACACTATTAACATTAAACAAATGAATTATTAATTGTACTTCGCGGAATATTCTAAATAAATACCACTCGAGATTTTCATATTTTGGATAATGTTTCTCAAGCTTCGCACTCGCAAAATCATCCTCATATGAAACGCTCTGGTGATATGTTCTGTGTTTAAGGCCCACTTTTACTATATACGGCGCCGCAGGCGGTGACACTGATGATACAGGGAATGAAGATGGAGCAGCGATGAAACGAGATGGAGGGGGAAACCGGAGAACCCGGAGGAAATCCGCCCCAGCGCCGCTTCGTCGCAACTTTTTTGGGCTGCATTCGGGAGATATGGGGTTTAAGTCCTATGGGCTGTACAATCAGTGTGTTTTGTCCCTGTAGTTTTCCCTAGTCAAGGTGAGCTTAAAGTTGGATATTTAATACCACGACCGAAGTTCCATGTTAAAACTAAAACAACGGTAATGAAAAATATATAGGATAAGCGAATGTTCAGTCATCTATCCGAAAACAATTAAAGTAGAGGTACAAATACACACACACACACACACACACACAGAGAGAGAGAGAGAGAGAGAGAGAGAGAGAGAGAGAGAGAGAGAGAGAGAGGGTCGTTTTATATAAATGTTTTCTTTAAATTCATGGAGCCCGTAAACGTGTATTCCATTTGAAATATCGATATACAATTTTTGGATTGAATGCAATACTATGTATAAGGTAGACAAAGTAAAAAGTTATGTTATTATGAATAACCACTTGCAAAATTAACTATTCAGATGCTGATTATATTTGCAAGAGAAGTATGCGCCTAACCCGAGCGGCATCTTCTCTGACAGCTCCGTACGGCGGGTGGTATCTCAATCTTGATTCAGGCGAGTAATTGCAGAGCAGTGTTCGCAGCGCAGTTGGTAGCGCACCCGCTGGGAGGACTGGCACGAGGCACACTCAGCCTCCATAGGTCCCAGAGGGGCCATGGAGAAGTAGCGGCCCCAGGTCGGGAAGACCGCATAACTGGCCGGGAGAACTCGGGGCGCTGACCACGTCACATCCTCCAGTAGCGCACTCCACCAATGACGCCTGTAGGAGCTGTGGGCTGTTGCGCTGGGGTTTAGTTTATTTTATTGTTCTTTGTCAGAATATCTACTATTGGTTTAGCGTCAATGAAATAATTGTATCCGATGATATAACCAAAATTTACCACTTCCAACATTTATAAATAAACTCACTCTATACATAGAGTTGTATCTTTCTTCGAAATCACACGCGTCATTGCCAGCAGCGAAGCTCAAAAGAACACATTGTTCGAAAACAACCTTCAGTTTGTAGACAGTAACAATTACAATTCCAACGAAGATTAAGGGTGCTATTTAAAGAACCTGATCTTATATTTACATGAATTCTTCTATGTGCTATGATTTATTACTTTCTTTCCTATGTACTTACAGTAAGTAGAAGTACTGTATTCACCTAAAAATTCAATACCAAGATTTCACCGGAAATACATGTTTTGAGACTTCCTGAATCCAAAAAAGCATATTTAGAAAATATTCTGTAGGAGTATGTGTGTCTGTCTGTCATTCTGTTGCCTTTGAATAACATAGCTAAAAAAGAAAAGTCAGTTAAATACGAAACTTGCTATAGTTGCCATTAAAGCACACAATTTATTTCAAATACCTTTTGTGGTAGTATAGCCACTTCCGAGATAATCAATGTCATTCGTTTTAGTTTTAAAATACATACTTTTAGAAAATGGGAAGTCAATATTCGTTATTTTCTCTCTCTCTCCATGCAAAGAGAAGGGAATACCATAGCTATCACATAACGGCCAGCTCTTAAAAGGTTTGACTGCTGTATTCCCCTATTCCTACTGTATCTAGGAGACAATATGTAATAAAGCCAATTCTACAAATGTTTATCTTAACGTAAAATAGATATGCTTTAAAGCATTATTTATTTTAGGAATCGGTAGAGAAACTTTTTTCAATGACATTTTTCTCGAGATTTCCAACACATAATATATTTCTTTGAAATCTTGATATTAAATTTTTTGATGGAATACACTTTCTCCTACATACTGTATAAAGGTGGTAGAGAAAGAAAAACACAATAATTGTTTTGGTGTGAATGTTATGTAACAGAGCATACATCGTATGGGATTCCTGTGTTGTCTCTTCTAATTAGATCTGCATACACAAGTTCAAAGCGAAATATTAGATATTGGAAACTGTATTAGCTTGTATATGATCCGCAGACATGCGGAGTATTTGCACCTTTGTGATAAAATATCGAGCAAGGAATCTGTATTTCTGATGCATCATGCATTCTCCTCTAAATTCACTGTTATTGGATGCCAACCTCTGAAAGCAATACTGCGCCAACACAGTTGTAAGGCGGTTAGTTCACAGAGCAAGGCGGTTATTCACCTTTGGCTAATTGTCACAGCATCTGAACTGGTATTTGTAGAAACTCAATTGCAATTTAAGTGAAAGAAGAATCAAGATATGACGTATAAAACGATCGAAATAAATCTAACAAAATTACACAAAGATATGTGCTAAAGAGATGATCTAAGACTGTTACGCCACACACCGATGTACAAGTATCTTCTAACAATTCGTCGCGATAGGATACGCAGTTAAAGCAATATACAAGAAATCGAAAGAAAAGGATCACACAAAAACTTGCCTTTCTGTTCGGTTCTTGTGCAGTGCAACTCAGGTCTGCGTTAAAACCAATCTCCTTGAAGTTTCCTCAATCGCCAAATACTGCATTGAATATTTCAGTAGTACATCCCAAACATAGATGTAAATATAAACAGGAATAACATAAGCAATAGAAGAAGTTGACTATGCAACTAAGGTAGTTTGTCCGGTATGACTACAACTACAAGTTTCATAAACCTACAGAGCTCCTCCACGATAGTAAAAATCCTATTTCTGATTAACTGAATAATAAACTCTATTACTTGTTTTATTGCATGCTTACAATAATAGAGGAAGTATCGTATCGTATTCCACTCAAAACTTCATGTCGAGATTTAGCCGGAAATTTGTATTTGTAGATTCCCTGAATAAATTAAGAGAAAAGGTAAATTGAGTATATATGAATAGCATAATTCAAAAGCAAAAATTTCCATTTAATTCCACATGGTACTCAAGATTAGCATCTCCCAGGAATCCGAAACGACGACTTTCAAGAAAAACCCGCATCCTAATGTACCATTTATATGGAAAAATGTTCAATGTTTTGATTTTCTCAAAAATGGCACTTAACGATTTTAATTAAATTACCACAGGTTTAACATATTTTTATGAAAAATAAAATTTATATTTTAAATTTTCTGGGAATAGCCTCTTGAGTCCTCTTCATTCTGCATGAGTTTTGTATAACTGTTAAACTGTAAGCGATAGACAAGATCTTAATATACAAAAAGGTAGATCTTGCTAAGGCACACAATTTGTGTCAAATGATTGTTTTGTAGAGCTAACCATTTCCAAAATATTCCTTTTTATTGGTATCATTTCCCAAATAGCTATTCCTTTTTTTATCTCTCGGCGATTCAAATAAAATGGAATTTCAAAGCTATCACATAGCGATCAGCTCTTAGAATATTTTACTAGCGCTTAAGTCTAGTAAAATTCCACTCGAATCTACAACAAAATCTGCAATAAGATAATGTTTCCAAATGTTTATCTCATGAAATATATACCTAGAGGAATACACGTTTGCACAAATGTGTGCATTACAATTTTGGTTGTTAGTACAAGAGATACAGTAGTCTAAAGCGACACTCAAATCAATAAGTGGCTATATGCTGGTTTTGAAATTACATAGTATATCCATGACATCGTGAGAAACGGACGAGTGACGGCATAGCTTAAAAATGTATGATGAATACTGAAAAATTCAAACAGCAATACACATCCCAGAAATGGTTGCCATAATATTTTCACATAAATTGATCCCTTAGTGAGATCTATATTAACCATACAATAAGGTTTTGCTTTTCTCTTATAATGATGGCATTGTAGAAAGTGCATTCAGAATGAAGTGGACATCCGAGGTCATGCATAGCTAATTCCGATATATACAATTTATGTCATGCAGATATCTCAAACATATTATGTTAAACAAAAGCGTTAGAGTCATTTCTGATAAGAATCAAAGATGACAAACAATTTATTACAGCTTCACGGGCGATCAGCCGTGTAAGGTTTAAAAACATTTGAGCTTTCGGCCATTGTAGACTCTATGATCTTCATCATCACCCGTGAAGCTGTAATAAATAACGCGCGCCGTGAAAGCTTTAAATCTTACATGACAAACAATGTCCCACATAAAGTATTGTGTCAAACTGAGAGCAAAATCCAGTTACTTTTGCTGTCACTTTATTTTCTTCTACATTGAGGCACAAAACACAGTTGTCTTTTATCATTAACACATGCGCAGTACTTTGTAGCCTTGCAACTGACAGCTGTTCTGTCGTCTCGTAATCTTGACACACCCACTTTTCTGTCTTTTAGCTTCCTGTCCAACAAACTGCTCGTTTTGGCGATCACACTCACTAAAACTGTTTCTCACAACAGCAACTCCGACATGATATTAAGTGTCCCAAAATGTCTGTCGACACACACAATTCTCTCACGACGACTGTCCCCACAGACAGCTAACGGTGGTCTCGTTCAACACCCACAATTGTATCCCATACAGCAACTACTCTCCCTTTTTATCTCAAAAATGCTTGTCTCTCGCCGTTTAGCAAGCATTTATAGGCAAGAATGACGTAGCATAGATTTTTCTGGAAATTCATCTTTTCCCGACGCTTGCACAAACACACTGGGGCCAGAAGTCTCGAAAACCTTCTCCAAATGGTTTGTTCCGCTGTGCTCTATTGTTGGGTATTTGCTCGCCGCCAAGTGGTGTGAGGCAGCTTGATGTTGAGTCTTTGAGGAGTGCATTCACGGCCAGTTGTTGTTGTAGTGTTTAACGCCCGCTTTTACTACTACGGCACCGCAGGCGGTGACACTGATGATACATGAAGATGGAGCACCGGTGGAATGAGATGGCGGGGGAAACCGGAGTACCCGGAGAAAACCCGCCCTGACGCCGCTTCGTCCACCACGAATACCACATGCGGGTCCCTGGGATCGAACCCGGCGCCGTCCTCACGGCCAGTGTCACAGTATATCTGAATGGGAGTGTTTTGTTGAAAATCTTCGTTTGGAATCCTTGAGAGTGCTGAACTTAAATAAAAGTTTTATATTTATTCAACTTTTCATCAATGCGGCTGTCTCTCTCTTTTTCTCTCTGCCTCATACATACACACACATAGGTAACTTTCCTTTAAAGTACCTCTTTTGAGATTCAGGAGACCCTAAATTGTGTATCTTTTTATGAAATCTATGCAGCATCACACATTTTTGGATAGACTGCAATACTTCCTCTACCTAGCTCCTTCAAGAAGTAAACAAGGCTTTCACGCGGTTATATTTACGCAACACTTGAATTACACCTGCAAGGAGAAGTGACGAGATATATTACTCCGAATAGCGCTGGTAGCACTATGGCCGTGTTTACACGCAAGTTGGCTATAGTTGCTATACACAACATGGATAGTTGCCACGAGTAAACAAAGCTACAGATATGTCCCGCGTGGCACGATTTCTGTAACGTTTCAGAGAAGACCAATACACGAGGCCTAATGGGAAATATTAAAGCAAGTAGCGTCTTGGCGTTACAGCCCAATGACTTCGTGACCTTAATCAGCTAACAGCAGAGCGTATGCTGTGAAAGCGAAAAGAAATTCCGAAGTCTGCGGGGAAGGTTTATCAAATCGGATCAAATGGTGTAATCGGATTTTGTACCGCGTTCTCAACATCCCATTTTTAGGCAGCCGCCAGACCATATAACGGAGAACAGGCCAGAGACGGTTTCATATCTTGTACACAGATACGAGAGCTTGTCCAACAAAATAAATGAAGAAGTGTCATTTTAGACTATCCTAATTTCTTATTATGCATTTGTTTGGCGAGAGGTGCGCCAAGAGAACGCTTTCGTTCTGGCTGCTTCTATCATATAAGTACGCGAACTAACGGTGCTTAGAAAAATGTTACAAAACAATAACAGGGGCCCGTGTTGCAGCTCAGTCAATCAGATATACCAGCTAATGTACACTTAAAACTACTATGCTATACTGAGAAGCTAGAAGTAAGGTACTTGCACTAATCTGCTACCGAGCGATAGGTGGTAACGTCTGCGGTCCGCATTTGGGAGGTCGTGGCTTCGATTCCTGTGGCCGACATTCCTGATCTTGGGTTTTTTGGAGGTTTTCCCAGGTCACTAAGGCGAATGTTGGGAAGGACATTTATCTTGCAACCCCCATTTCACCTCCTTCCGATTTATTCTCACTATCCGGTCTTTCCAGGTTGTAAGAGTCAGCGCTGCGGTGGTGCTTGCGCTCTGGAAATAAGGTGCTCGACTGAGGGCAGGTGCTGCGGTCGGCTCGCCGCTATCCCAAGGGGACTGATCGCTCAGTCGGAACTGGATGGTGGTGACTCTACGTGGCGACCTGGAACTCCTTCGAGCTGAACTTGTCTGCACCTATTAGGAACTGCCCACCGTAGTTGTAGTTCCGCCTATGCTGAGTTCTTTCCGCCTGTAGGGTACTTCCATATCATCCCTCCTTTCAGGGTCTGACGCACGTAAGTCATCGGCTAACGTGTCAGAGCTACTACCATGACGGACAGACTATTTTGCAATGTAAAAGTTGGCGCAATATTGTGTTATGTTGTAACACATCCTTCATTCATTTCGCATGGTTCATACTTAAAATTAAATAACTCGTTGTTTTGTAATAATGCTAGTTGAACTGCCAGGAGTACAGCAAACAATAGAGAAGCCTATTTCTGCTAGGTAAACCCAAAACTGTTGAGTGCACGAGTACTACGAAGTGATATTTTCTTTAACACGAACAAAGTAAGCGTTTTTACTAAGTAGCCCATCTTCTATATTATCCTCAGAAGACAAAGTGAAACTGAAATACATGGGAAGACCTGCTCCTGGTCATAAGTATAGGAAAAAAATGTACCGTTAATCGCGTAGGGATTAAGTAGGACATTTCTATGGATGTGAAGTCAAAAGTGCTTTATTCTGTTTTCCCTGCCTTTTGTTTAGTGACGATTACCTCTGGTCAGAATAAGGTGTGGTGTATTTAGTTCACGTCTGTGGAAACAGCTACGCCCCTAAGTTGATATGTTGCTCGTTAATCTATTTGTAAATTTTAAGTAGCTCGATACTTGCAAGAGGGAAAAGGCGGCTAAACTTCCGAGTGCAGCGGAGATCATTAGTTCTGCATTGTCATTGTAGGTGTCGCTTAGTGCCAATCAACGTGCAGCGAAAGAAAACATCATTATTAATGGCTGTGGTTACATATTGTATCCTGTAACTGAGCATCATTAGAACTATTTCTTTCATTAACCGTCGGATATCCATTACCTGATTGTACAAGGGCGTTAATTCATCAGCTTTAAAACTTAGCGAAGTAATGTGCATTTATACTTCAGTCGCCACTAATAAAAACCAAAGAAACGCAATTGTATACGAGTCAACACCACTATTTTCCAAAGGTAAGAGGCCACCGATATGACTATTGCAGTTAAAGGTGGAGTATAAATAGAACAATAACAACAATAATAATTATAGTAATAATAATATTGATAATAATCATATTAATAATAATAATAATAATAGTAATAATAATAGTAATAATAATAGTAATAATAATAATAATAATAATAATAATAATAATAATAATAATAATAATAATAATAATAATAATAATAATAATAATAATAATAATAATAATAATAATAATAATAATAATAATAATAATAATAATAATAATAATAAATAAATAAATAAATAAATAAACGGTTAAGTATAAAAACAGTTCGCTTACCCCACAATGAACCGTTAGCTTTTTAATCCTGAATGACGTATTAAATTTTATTTCATTTATCTTCCCCGATATTCACGCAAAAGAATGTGAACAAAGTCGGAAGTTCTGCAAATTCTGCATGGTCAATAAATACCCTATGGCGATGGAACAATCATCGGTCGGAATGGTCTGCATGTGTTAGCGAACAGCATAGCTGAAACACGAAAGGTCGAATAATTGATACCAAATGTATTTAAGGTCACTAGCTTCCAAGAATGTGACAGTAAGACGTCAAAAATAATCCTCAAGACACAAACTGTTCCTGACAGGGTAAATTTTTTCGTTACTTTTGATTTTGTCGGACTAATGTATTGATTTTGATTATAATACCATGCGTTTAAGATGTGTTAAGATAATTAAGACGAACTATTAACTCTTCTACGAGTATCCTAAAAGCTCTGCTTCGTTCTTAATGAATTTCGAATAACTTTATGTAACTGCTATACCATAAGAGATAAGCAAATACTGCACAGAACATGGGGATGTTGTTACACACAATTATTAAATTGTTGTTTGTGACATTTCCGAGATTATCAAATACTCCACCTTTCAGTGCTAGGTTCCCATTATTTTGTTTCACTTAGCGCGCAAGGTGTATAAATTTGAAAGCCATAATACAATTCATCACCTTTGCTGTCGTTTTGGTCGGTCTCAAGTTTCCCTCTAGAAGCACAGAAGAATGGGATGTGAACATCATACGAACGCATAACTTCAGATGTTTTTCTCCCACACTGTATGATACAGGTAGTGCCAAAATTGAGTTATTTATATGGTGTTAACTTGTATTTTGAGAACAAAAGTTACAACAAAATCGTTTAAAAGAAGCAAACACATGTAATTTAGTAGTATCAATTTTCACCTAACGAAGTTTTCTAACGAGTGAATTATCTTCAAGTCGTTGGGGGTAATAAAAAAATGTTGATTCAAAGATTTAAGCACAAAGTCATGTCTTATTATTGTGTAGATAAACCGAATGAATGCCAGCAAAGCATAGGCTGGTGATCCTCAGCTGAAGGAATGTTCTAACGAGAAAATCGCTTGATGTTACGGGAGGTATTTTCTTCCCAAGTGATGTCATTAGTGCAGGCCCGAGGTGAGAAAGGGGTGGCTGGATATATCGACTTTCAACTTCGACCGTAACATCTTTCTTCGTTAGCCCGGGCAGCTCCAATTTAGCGTCGTTAAAAAGAGATCTAGGCATCCTCCATGGCTGTTATCCATTGGGCGTGTGTTCAAGTTAGGGCTAGTCGTATTTCAGTATCTGTTTCGCCGGAAACAAACATCCCTGTACGACTTCCGCACGTGTTCATGTTCAGATGATCTTGGAGTTATCTCTGAGTAGTTACCAGAGTTGGGAGTACTGCAAGACATCCATGGCAATCAGTGGAGTATTGAGTAGGCAACAAGGCACACTGTTTGCTGTGAAAAGCATCACAACTAGCTAGTCTTCAAGAACGCCGCTGTGCGGTAGAAAACCTCTGGGAAGTCATAGTCATGCCGCCGATGGCCAATCGTTGGTAGTCTATTTCGGAACGTGCTGGTGTGAACCTGCATGCTGTTTAGCAGCAAAATTTTATAGTTCTGAGCTATAAATTGATTCCATTGTGCGGATTCAGACTCTGAAATAGAATTCACCGACGACGATTAATGTAGGATATGTATTATGTCATGCGTTAATGTTTAACTACAAACTAATGTGCCTGGCTCGCGCCAAACTTCTATGTGATTGGGACAACTCTCGTTCACCTTCCTTGAAACTGTCTGAGCGACTACTGTCATTTACCGCCTTCGTCCGTAATGGAAACTACAGCTTCTCGACAAAGCATAAATAATAGGAATAGGAATTTGGCATCGGTACTATCAAAGTGTGCTTTTTATGCATTAGTATTTACGAAAGTTATTTCACCTTTCTAAAAGGAAGAAAATGGCCGAAAATAACGGGCATAGCTTATGAAAATTAAGTCCTGTTGATCTAAACTGAAAGTCTTCCTGGGCAGGTACAATCTGTGGTAGAATCTTGAGCAAACATTCGCAAATTTACTGCCGAAAAATTGCACTGATAAGGTCTTCAAGCATCATTATTAGTCAGCAGAGAAATTGGAGCTGTCACCATTCTGCAGTTGTGTGTTTGCAATAATAAAATGATAGCTGTAAGATCGGTATTCCTGTGTCAGTAGCTGCAGATACATTAACAAAAAAACGTGTTTCATTCACATGATTTTCTCTACGCACTCAAATTCGCTGAAACAGTATTCACACAAAAGATTCCTCTAACTACTTCTTGATAATAAAGTTGAATCTTAGTTACACATGCACACATTTCATTGTAGGTATAAGAATACAGTAAGCTCATAGATGGGGAGAACTGAACATTGTGTCATTTTCCTACAACGTAGTTTTATCACCATCCACTCTCACACTCTCTCTCTATCCAATACACGGTTAGCTACCAGGCCACGCCCCTGTAGATACTTCAGAGTCGAATGGGAACATAAATACTTTTTGTTCCTAGTAAAAAAAAAGCACTTGTATTTATTTGGCAAAAGAAAACGTATGTAACATGATCACAATCACGCAATAACAAAACCAATACATCATGTTTTTATTCGGTTTCACCTTGTTTGTAAAGACGCGTGTATACCTAAACACAAAACCGAAAACGTGAGGTAGCCTTGCATTTGGCGATGGGCTATGTGGACGGGGTAAATACTTGATTTCATTCCTATCACCCCTCTTCCCCATGGCTGCAGTGAGCTAAAACGGTAACAAGATGCTTTAAAAGCGTGGTGGTTTTAAAATAACGGTCTCTTTGCATAACTAGCCCCCATCAAAGAGAAATGAAAGCAAAAAAAAAAAAAAAAGCAAAGCGATTTGCAGGTGAAAAAGATATGAAGAATTTTAAAAATCAAACCAGTAAAATAATATCTCTGAAATGATTAACGCCACAAGAAATTTTATTTGACATAAATTGTATCCTTTAACAAGGTCTACGTATTTTGAATAGGAAGATTTGTTTATTTCTTGCGCATTGTTAGACCCATATCGATAAAATAAAAATTACAAATATTTTTCGATGTAGAGTGTGGTTTAGGATGGCTCTTTGATAATGCAAAAACTTAAATACCATATTTTCGTTTTTGAGTTACCGTTCAGACACGCACACACATATAGAAAGAGAGAGAGAGAGAGAGACGCATTGGCCTTTTCCTAAAAATACTATTTTTGGAGGGTTCAGGAGGTGAAAAATTTTGCATTCCTGTTGAAATCTCGACATGGAACTTTTGGTTGAAATAGAATCCCTCTACGTAATATAGAAAGTATAAATAGGATGCTATCACACATTCACCAATTGTCGTTAATTTTACATATTTTTTATAAACGGTTTTTACAAATGTGAGGTTTAACGCTAAGCTTCTATTTAATTAAATTGAGTGTTGTTTGTTTTTGCAGTAACTCCCTAATTAATTATTGCTTGTAAATCCTTAGAAATGGCAACAAAAGGCAGCCGAAAAGCATCTCTGCTGCGACTCCATATCGAGAATAGCACTAATCAGTGTCAGTAACAATAACAATAATCTCAAGATGACATGTTGGCGAGGTGTAATCAAACAAATGGGTTTCAACGTGTAGAGGGAGCTAATGAGACTGGTGTCCCAGTGTGACAGCGACATGGCATTAACTACAACAAACTACACTCTGTCACGTGATATGTAGCTGACATGAGGTCAAGTGAAAACCTTGCCACGTACACACGCCTTATTAATAAAGCGGCACTTGCCAAGATCCCAAGCATTAGCCACACATTTACTTATTGATAATTAGTTCAATAAAACACACACAAATTTGTTAAATGTATAGTTAATTTTGTTGTTTAGAACCAACGGAAGGAAACTTTGAAATAACCACAGACCTTTCATAAAAGTCATCGCTGATAATGCTCACAGCTCTAGGATGAATTACTTTCTCTACAGTGTTCCTGAGTATTTTATATCACTACTTCACCCAAAATGTTGATTAAATACAATACCCTTAATATATTTTCATGACAATTAAAATGTAGGTATACTATGACGCAGCGCCTATAGTCTGAGCTTACCGACAGTTCGTGCAGTTGGAGAGATAAACAGAGAAAAATAGACGCAGTAGCGCTATCGCCAGATAACTACAATGTTCTGAAGTTTTCCCCTTTTACCCACCAGAACATTCTAGAATGTTCTGTGAAGATTTCCAACTGTGATAAAAGCGAGTTAGTGAGTGCGTTTGTGATGCGACATCAATTGCAGTTCTACACGAGAGTTTGATGCTGCAATCGCGGGATATTAGAGACGTCCTGTATTCGATTCCCCACTATGCGGCTAAGTCACAAAGAAAAGAAAGTGTGAAAGTCTAACTAAATCAAGTGAGGTATAAAATAAATGAAGTCGCAGTGAAAGTTGAATTAGGTCAGTCAATGGAGTGAAAGTGAGAACTCGAAGTGAGAGTGAAAACTGGACAGCATGTACAATATATTTAATTTTCTGTAAACACCTGTGAACCTTCATTGGGAATGAATTTTGTATAACATGTAAACCCTAAGAGATAGACTAATTCTTACTACTCTTTTAAAGCAC
This sequence comes from Tenodera sinensis, assembly GCA_030765045.1. NCBI lineage: Eukaryota > Metazoa > Arthropoda > Insecta > Mantodea > Mantidae > Tenodera > Tenodera sinensis. The sequence goes on from CM060961.1 coordinate 203,975,011, forward strand.
ATAAAGTTTTTGTGACGTCATACATTTCCAAAATATTCTTTGTTATTATTTTGTATTTACATATATTAACACTTTTTTTCAAGTACTAAGTCACTATTTTGTTTTCTTTTTCCCCTCGTAGAGCTGTGGAATTTCAAACCCATCGTATACCGATGTGAAAGTCGCTTAAGCATTCTGTGTTATTTCTACAACAAAATGCGTCATGAACAATGACAATTTATCTGGATTAATAGGAAGTAGATAGAAGAATAAACTTTCGTAAAAGATGCACATGTGCATGCAACACATCAGATTCTTTATAATTGATAGTTTTAGGTTGTAAAATATGTGGAACGATATTCAGACACACGTTTAAACTCAAAAAATTACGACATAGCAATACTAGCTGTTTGTTTCGTGATGTTATGGTAAAGAGTTAATGAATGATTCCAGGACATTAATATAAACTTGTGAAATAATCGAGAGTCCTACTGTGGACTTAAACATCAAACCCAACTTACTTATGCAGCAACAATCGTGCAGTCAATGTATGCGTTACTTTTGGACTGCACCTTGTACCATTGCTTGCATATTTCATACCGTTCTCGAGAACGGTCAGGCTTGAGAGTGGCAAAGTTGTTTCTTCATCAGCTATCTCATTTCCGGATGTGCCTGTGTGAGATGGAGTCCATGACAGCATTACACGTTTATTATTTAATTATATGGCAGTAAAATGTTCTGCACTAAAGAGTTTCTGGGTGACATCTGTTGATTGTGCACATAGAATCAGTAAAGATGATGTACGTAACAAATGTGTTCAGCTTTCACGGTATATTCCAAGGCAAATCTTATGGTGAAAAAGCAGACATTTATGCTCAGGATGTACCAGAGCTAAATCAAGAATATTTATGTCTTTACTTTAGGTATATAAGAACTTAGACTAGCTTCCTGCGTATATCAGCAAAACATCGGATAACTCTCAAAACACTCTTCATAATGAAATTTCTGTGGAATTCCTTCTTAATAAACTCTAAGCAGATTTTGAAATTTTACATTTTTTTCGCGTTAATGTCTGCCAACTTCTTTAAGCTACCGTAGGACCTGGTTCAAGCATTAATTGCACTTCTTTCCTTCTTTTAACTTTACGTTATACTTTGTATTTCAGGTTTAATAAGTTTCTAAACTCAAAGGTTTACGTTTTTCAAAATTTGATATCACTATTATAAAATAATTGATCCAGGATTCGCAGTGAAAAAACGTACAAGTTTTACCAAAAATTGTTTGTGTAGCACTTTAAAGGTCTCTCCCTCTTTCTCTCTCTCTCCCTCTCTCACTCTCTCCCATTACCTTTGCTTGATGATTCACGGCGAAGACTTAACAGGAGATTAAATTCCAAAGAAATGTGCAAGTGGCAACTTAGAAGCCCAAACTTTTCTGCATTTTCCCCTAAGAGTGCACGAGCGCATACACACACATTCTACTTTCTTAGTCTTTACAAATTCCAGAGATTAAAACTGGGGACAAAAAAGAAGAACACAAAAAGCATGGCGTGAGATTTGTGGGCTGGAGGAAGAAGATCTTGTTTTTCAAATGGCCTCAATTTTTCACGTCTCTGTATAAGGGAACAAAGTTCCCTGGCCCATAAAACACGGCAGTGTTTGCGGCTTAGACAAAAGGTTGCAGGGAGAAAAACCCCTTCGCCCCCACGCAATTTAAGTTACCCCCTGTTGTGTATTCAATGAGGATTGCCAGGAGGGTGCAACACTATCAGGGTAGCATGACAAGAGATAGCTACTATTTTATATTTAATTACAATTTTGTAAACTCTTCCGCTGTAACGCGAATTCTCACCTAATCAGCACTCCAGATAACACTTGCTTCTTGTTTAATAAATGACAACTTATAAGAGCTGATCATTACCATATCAATACCACTACTTATAAATCACATAACCTCCTCTATCCACTAGGTACTGCTTACTTTTATATGTCATTAAAATTATATATTCATGTTAATCGAGATGCATTTTTAGGAATAAGACCAATTTCATTACACATTTTGTTGTAGGTATTCACAAGGGATAGAGGGAAATCAGGCCGCCATGTAACATCGTAGGAAACAACTGAATAGCACTGTCTTAACAGCTCTTAAAATGATAAAACTATGTACGTTTGTATTTTGCAGAACGGGAGTGGTGCAGAATGGAAGTGCCATGTCAACTTGTAGTGGTGGAGAGGTTCTGTGTATTTATAGGGCAAAAGTTTTGCGAGAGAATGTGCTTCTGGTATCCCTAAGTAAAGAGCGTTCGTTTTATGGCCCGGCCCTAGATCACGAGTATGCGTGCTCCATACACTATCGACTAAAGTGGGGGTTTTTCCATTTTAAAACTCTCACTTTACTTACTGTATGACTAGCAATTTTGTTATCCGTGGTGTTGAGACTGCACTGACATATTCCTGGCATCTTCTGGTGAAATCTTCATTCCCAGTCACTTTTGCGCAATTTTCCTCAGATCTATATTGTCTTTAATTTCGCCCAGTCCTGTATAAGACTAGAGTTTTGCGAGAAACGCGTTCCATGTATCCTAAAGTGCTATTTTATTTCTACATTTAACGTAATCTTCAACTCATGCTTAACGTTATTCACCACAAGTACAAATGACTTCAAAGTGAGCATCGTGGTCTTTGTTATAATGAAGGACGAGGAGAGAGGTTTGCTCTTTATTCCACAAGCAGGTCTTTGTTTATCATGGACTTGAGACGTAAAAGGCTGCAAAATATAAAAATATACCTCAGCCTTAGCAAATTTAGGCATCAAAGTTCAATATTTTAGGGGTTATGTATTTTACATAAACTGTATGATTAAAGGAAATTTATACTTCCAGCTGTAAGTTTTCGTTTATAGTTATATAAAAAACTTCGGTGAAAACGGCCAGGAATTAATCGTCTACTTACACAAAATTTAAAAAGGTACACTTATTAGCATGCTGCTATCTGAAACTTATAGTTCAACAAACACATTAAAGCCATTTTTGGGTAAATAAAAATTGGCGAAAACTTACCATGTTAAGGGTTGTTTAGGCAGGAGAAAAGTCTTCAAAATTCTCACTTGGTAGCAACATATGACGTCTGAATTGAGCGAATTCGTTCTTATCCAACTTTCGTTTTGGGTTACACTGTTTTCCTCATCCTTCACGGCCCAAATGACCTCGTTGTCGACGGGACGTTAAACCCCATACACTCACTCACTCCTCCTTCACTCTCCCTATCTCTCACCCTTCCTAACTTCATCTCTTTATTTCTCTCACTACCTTCACCCTGTCTCCCTTTCTACCATTCCTCTCCTTCCATTTGTCATTTTGTATCTCCTTTCTCCCTTCCCCTTTCTCCCTCTCTCCCTATTTCTCTCGCCCTCTGGTGTTTACTAACGTCCAGAAGATCCCTTCCAATCCAGCGATGTGCATACCTTACTTATCTAAGTTTTTAGTTAATAAATAAAAATAAGAATTATCTCACCGTGCTCTTTCATCTCCCAAAGCAAGCGGACAGACCTTCAAGGAAAACTAATAATTCTTCTCTACCTGTGAATTCAATTACTCGAAAGTGACACAAAATCCAAAAAGAGGAAACTCCACACTTCGACTAGGTTCAATCTGAACCACCTCATCAGTGTGAGGATAAAATTTCCACAAACTTTTGCCAGGATGTATGTGTGGACTTGGTAGTTCCGAAAAACTTCGTCAAAAGTGCAAACGTTCCGCAAACATTACTTGGGGCGCGGAGGGGGGGGGGTGCGTTTGAGGATAGACTAGAATATGGGCGCTCGCTCTATACTCAGCACAAGACATACGTTCTTGTGGTGACATTTTGCTTGTGAAGCTTGTACTGCACTGTCTTTATGCACGAAATAACTATTTTTCGATGGTAGTGCTCTTAATCCACTTCTAGCTTATGCTATCACGTATGGAAAGTTCAACTTCCTTCATCCGTGCGTTTTACATATTTACTGCATATGTTATGAAAATGTATTAATCCTCCAACTATTGATCTTGTCACGCGGCGACAATGGAGTACGATTATCAGAGTTCGGCGCCGGGCAGTCGGAACGTAAACAGATAAGCAGTGTACTCATCCAGCTTAAACATCGAAAGCGATATCGCCAGATAATCAGAATCCTATAGAAAGTGGACCTGAGAGTGGAAAGTTCCAATTGCTATATAAGGGAGCGCTCTCGTAAGTCAACTTCATAGAGTACAGTGTGGGTGAGCAAGTCAGCGAGTAAGCGAGTGTGTTTCTGTTGCGACGAAAAGTTCAATCCTCCGAGTGACTTGGGACGACAGTGGCGACATGCAATGGTGCTGTTACTGCAAGGGACTAGAGCCATCTTGTGTTCGACTCCTAGCGACTGGACCATCCGGAAGAGGAGGCTGCATCGTATTTCATTTCATGCGAAGAAAGAAAAGTGATAGGAGAACAGTGGAACCTGTTCACAATGGTGAAGTGAGCGCGAAGCTTCAATAAAAGTTGAACTAGGTTAGTGACAGCAAAAACTGAGTGAAGTGACGCTTTAAAAACTGTACGAAATAATTATATACATGTTTGATGTCGCACGAGTCATCCAGGCCTGCTCATCTCGTACTTATGAGAGGAGCCAGCTTACTTCAGTGATTTCGCGGCTCACGTGCTGAGGGTCCGTGGTTCGATTCCCAGACATGGGATGATTAGTTAAGCCACCACCTCTGACTAACACATGTGAGGCATCCCTGAGGTGGTTTGGAATCCCCTCAGAAAAGCTGTAGGTCCATTCCATTCCACCACTATTGCTCTAACATCGAAAGTAACGCCCGCCCCTCTGAATGCCACCACCTCAGAAATGGGTCCTGGAGGTGCCTGTGTTTACAAACACACCAATCTTTTTTATTTGAGCGTACCAAAATTCTACGGCACCCACTTTCACAACCTCAGCTACAGATAGCAGCAGCGTCGTCTTCTGCTCTTCATCTCAAATGTATTGAGAACAAAGTTGTATCGACTTCTTTCTTCTTTCTTTTTCTCGAGACCAACTTTACGTTCAATGTATTCCTTACCCTGCTGCCTCTTCACTAAAAGAGAGATATAGACTGAGAAAAAGCTAAGAAGGATTCATTGATGAAGTTATTGTGAATTTAAACCTGCGCCGCTAGTATTCATCGATCCTCGTTTAATTCCAAATCTGAAAAGTTTCGTAAAGTCGGCTACTTGCTGAAAAGGGGAGAGCAAGGAATTAATACTCTACATAAGCCCTCTGCGCGGACTCCAGATTACATAAGCCTCGCTACAGAACAAAAGTTTAAAGATGAACTTGCCGTTTTCTCACTTTTAGAGTTCGATATGAAAAGGAGGGATATTCAGTCATAAAGAATTTATGGAGGGGCTCTTGCATGCTGCAAAACCTCCCTCTTCGGATGAGTGAGATAATTAAATGACTTTATGTCAAGGGAGATTCAATCTCAAAGCATCATAACCACGCCGGCACAATTTATAATCAAAAAGAGCACCGCTTCGGCCTTTTAAATGAACCTTCTGATTTTGCCAGCCCCTTTTTCACGTGTTTATGCCCCACAGCAGGGCATCTTTAGCATTTTGATGGAGCTTTAAACAAAGTACAGTTCACACATTTATCTACTTTAACTAGGGATAGGATGATACTACTAGACCTGATACTGCACTCTCATTTCATAAAAAAGAAAATATTACAGGCAGTAGCCCTTTCGTTACATTATTATGACTACGGCCCGGATTTGCATGCATAATTGAAAGTAAAATACCCATACAAATATTTTTAAAACTTTGTTCCACGAGATGTAGATGCCGAAATTTTTTAAAAGTAAAAATACAGCCATATTATTTAAACATCACTGTACACAAATTCCCTACAGAAATTCATTAATTACTGGGGTTGTCGCAGAAAATAAAAGTAATGTTTTTAACAAATGTGTTCTTAGTGATCTTGAACAATTTAAAAGTAAGGTAGTTGTTTTACTTCTCTACTACGTAAAGTAAGTAGAGGAGGTATTGTGTTGCACCCAAAATTGCGATGTCGAGATTTCACCGGAAATATACGTTTTGAGAACCCCTGAATTAAAAAACAGTATTTTTGGAAAAACATCCGCGCGCATGTGTATGTGTGTCTGTCAGTCTGTGGGCAGTATAACTCAAAAACGAAAGGTTGGTTGAAAACCAAAGTAGATATTTAAGTTTAACATATTTTAAGGATGGAACACGAAGATTTTGAAGAAAATTCCGCCACTCTAAACTACCTTTACATGAAATTTTTTTTCGAAAAGTTTTATTTCCTCGAAAACGGATGTAACGATTTTGATTAAAATGATTTATGTTTTAGATATTTTTATGGCAAATGAAATGTATATCTTGAATTTTCTGGCTATAGCCTATGTAGTCCTGTTTACTCTTGATGACTTTTGCATAACTGGTACACCGTAAGAGATAGAGCAAATCTTACTATACAAAAAATGTAGATATTGCTAAAACACACAATTTATGTCTAAATAAATTTTGGGGTGAACAATTTCGGAGATATTCCTTGTTATTTGTGTAAGTTTTGTAAAACTTAAACTTCCGTCAAATGGAAGATCGTGATTCATTTTTTAAAATCTTAGCCATGCAAAGAGAACGAAATCTCAAAGCTTTAAAAGATTTGACTATCGCCCAAAACAGATTCCCATATTTCGCTTGTATCTACAAAAAATTAACAATATGATAAGTTTCTGAAAATGTTTATCTCAGCTAAGACGAAGAAGATAAAGTAATAGGAGTTTGTAAGAATAGTTAGTACAAGAGTAGAGAAAGTGATGTGATTGTAACACGTCAGATTTTTAAGTTCATTCTCTCTCACTATGTGCTGAAAATTTGAACCAGGTACAAACTGCATCACTGGAACATTTTAATTCCAAAAGGTTAAGAAAAGTCAAAGTGGAGTAAAAGGCTTTGAGACTAAATACAGCCTTGAGTATTGAAACGGTCACGTGTTGAAGCCTTAAAATGCTCTGAAAGGAAAAGCCGTGGTATGTAATTAAACCTGAAGGTTCGAAGTGCTTTTGAACATAACAAATATTGCATTTTTTGAAAATTTTGATCAAATGTCCGACTATATATGCATGTGTCTCCTTAAATTAAATTGTCTGCAAGATGCGTTACAGATAGCTTCCAAATCATTCCAGTAGCATAGCAGAAAAAAATGAAGTAGGACAAGAGCATACATGAGCACAATTAGATTTTTGAGCAGCCGATTTCACTTCTCTCTTCCTCTCTCACTTCCCCACCACTGTTGCTAGTCATTTGCTGAAATGATATAATTCAGAAATGCTATCACAACATCGTATACACACTAATGGACTTTTGATGTCTGACATAGTTTGTGGTGCAGAGGAGCCGATATAACTTGCGCATTCTCCTTCCTTTACTGTTCAGTTAATAACACATCTGTCAAAAGCGGGTACTTGCGCAACCTTCCAAAATCGTGAGTCGTTTGTGTTTATTATCCTCATTTATCCATTTTTTCTGTCCCTTGTCTTTTGTAAACATCAGGAAAACATTTGAGATGTTGCATTATGTTTTTGACACTTGCAAACATTTATACCCCTTCCACTAATCTTCTTAAATCTGTTTGCAGACTTCAGGTTAATAAGAATACGAATTTCGCCTTTCGGTAGAGCTACTAAGTCCTCCTCCGCAAGTTTTTATTGAGTCATTCGGTCATTTACTACAAATTACGGTGAAGAAATAATTATTAAGTCCTTAATGAGCTCGGGTATAAGAATTCTTAAGCACGTGGCTTCAAGTTATCTGCACTCAAACCATTACCACTATAAGGAATGCAAAACAATACAGTTACAGTAAAAAGTCAATCTGAGAGTCCTTAAATGCGAAACCACTGGGGTCGAGTGGTTTGTTATCTGCGACGTTCCTATCTATAGTCCGACGCCATTATTTCCTGGACCTAACGCTCAAATACTGATGACGATGATGATACAAAACTTGTATTTTACTGAGCTGTAGATTGCTTGTGTATTGATTTTCTTTCATTTATTGTTACCTAGTTGAAGAAATCTAATGTGTTGCACTCACATGACTTTCTCTACTCTTGTACTAACCATTCTTACAAACTCTTATTAGTATATGTTCTTCGTGTTAGTTAAGATAAACATTTGTACAAATTATCATATTACTTAATTCCTTGTAGGTGCAAGGGGAATATTAGAATACAGTAGGCTTTGTGCTATAGTCAAATCTTTTAAAGCTTTGAGATTCCGTTCTATTTGCACACATAACATATAAAAAATGAACAACGATGTTCCATTTCACGATAGTATTAAGTTTTCCGAAACTCGCACACATAACAAGGAATATCTCCGAAATGGTTCACTCTACAAGAAAATTTATTCAGACATAAATTGTGTATTTTAGCAAGATCTACATTTTTTGTAGAGTATGATTTGGTCTATCTCTAACGGTTTACCAGTTATGCCAAAGTCGTCCAGAGTAAATACGACTACAGGGGCTATAGCCAGAAAATTCAAGATATACATTTCATTTGTCATAAAAAATATCTCAAACATATGACATTTAAATCAAAATCGTTAGAGCCATTTTCAAGAAAATCAAAATATTCGAAAAATGTTCAATGTAAAGGGGAGTTTAGGGTGGGGATATTTTCTTCAAAATCTTCGTGTCGCATCCTTGAATGACATTAAACTTAAATACCAACTTTGGTTTTTGACCGACTTTTCGTTTTTGAGTTATGCTATCCACAGACATACACACTGTCATACAGAAGGACCTTTTTCTAAAAATGTTTTTTTTTTTTTGGATTCAGGGGTCCTCAAAACATATATTTCCTGTGAAATATCGACATCGAATTTTTGTGTGGAATACAATACTTCCCCTACTTACCAGTAGAAATTTAAAAATGTATATCTTTTTTTAACCATGTCGATGTCTCAAACGAATAATGCTTTGATTGAATAAGGAATAAAACAATTTTGTCTACAGGGTTGTTTGATGTGTGAAGAAATGAAGAAATGTTTTCGTATCGCATCATAAAGACGTTATTCTAACCTAGTTGAACTCCCTCTAAGGCCTACTTAAGAGAAAATGCATTCCACCCGAAAAGTAAAGGTCCTGATTGCAGTGGAAATGTTTTGACACCCCCTGCATAAGACATGTTTTAAAAGTATCCATGTATGTACTTGTGAACATATTTCAAAAACGAAATGTTCCATACATTTCGATATTGCTATTTAGATTCGGCATTTTCCAAAGGTGTAAAACAAAGTTTTCTAAGAAAATCCACACACCCCAAATTACGCTTTAAATGAAAAATCACTCAAAGCCTTGTATTTTTTTCAAAAAATACTTTTTTCACAAAAAGGTATAAGGATTTTTTATTAAAACCATGTATTTAACATATTTATGTCCATGAGAAATAAAATGTAACTATGAACGATGATGGCTGGAGTTACACACATGTAACGCATCATATATTTTCATTTTTTAGTAGTGCACACACGTGCATACGTACTTGCATATACAGGACTTTTTTGGAGTGCTTATACTTTGTATACTACGTAGAGCAAGTAGGGAAAGTTTTCGATACCGGAGTTTCACCAGAAATGCATCCTAGACATCTTGTCTGTCTGCATTACTCAGAAACAAAACATCGAATAAACACCAAACTCGTCATTTAATTTCAGCACCTTCCAAGAATGCGATACAAAAACTTTCAAGCAAATTCTTCACCCCAAACTACCCTTTACAAAAATTTTGGAACATTTTTATTTTTTCAAAATGAACTCTGATAATGTTAATTAAATTACAATATGCTTTACATATTTTCATGCCATTTTCATGAAGTCCTCTTCATCCCGAATGGGATTGCATAACCGGTTAACTGAAGGACATAAAAAAGTCTTTTTACAGAAAAAATTTACGTTTTATTAAAATGCGATTTACAAGTGCATTTTTGTGGAGTGAACCATTTCCGAGATAATCCTTGTTATTTGTTTACATTTTCCAATACTATTTCTCTCAAATGGAAAATCATTTTTCGCTGTTTACTTTATTTTATTGTTTTATGGTCATCTCCTTAGCGCTCTGGTAGCGCTGTTGATTACCAAGCGAGTGACCTGGGTTCGATTCCCAGTGTCGGCGTGGGGATTTTCTCTCGCTGGGAGACCTGGTCTAGAGTGCACTCAGCCTTGTTAGATCCCTGAGGGGCCAACTGAGCAGGTGCCATATTGAAAAGTAGCGGCTGAGGTTGCGTCGATCGCATAACTGGACGGGAGGGATCGGGGCGCTGACCACGTACCACCCTATATATCATACACATACGCACGCACACACGCGGGCGCGCGCGCTTCCTTGTAAGTACAATGGAAAGAGGAGAATGCAGTAGGTATGTATGTGTGTCTTGGCCATGCAAAGAAAATGGAATTAAAAAGCAATCACATAGCGACTGACTCTTAAAGGACTTGACCATCCCATAAGCCTACTACATTCTCTTCTTCCTATTGTACCTAAATGGAAACTTGTTATACAACAATTTCTATAAACGTCTATCTTGACTAATATGAAGTAGATAAAAGAAACGTGTTTTTAAGAATATTTTGTAAAAGAGTTCGTATAGAAGGTCATGTGAGTGCAACACATAAAATGTTTGTATTTGTAGACTTGAAACTTGCATTGCACGTGAAATCCCAATATTTAACTTCGACATTATATTCTTTCTCTCCCATATATAAGCGGTAGCGTAAGTAAACATGGTGAAAAGGGGCAAGGAGAAACAATTATTTACTTTTGTCTGTATATAGTAATATACTGGAGACAATGTATCAACTGAAATGCAGCAAGAAAGTGATCGTCATCTGTTCTCGCCACTTAACATTCGCTGCACTGTTGGCTGCAAGCAAAGCACTTGGAAACAAAGTTATGAAAAATCACTTCCAGCGAAGAGGAGCGCAACGTTTTCGCATTATAAAGAGCCCGAGAAGAGGAGAAAATCTAAATATTTTATTGGATGAACAAGCGGGAGGTAATCTGCATTCGACGAGCAATGAAATATGTATGGCGAAAAATCTATGTTTTCTTGCAGGCGAGGAGGAAGGAATTGGAAGAGAAATAGATATTTCATTATTCAAGGGGTTTGTGCAACAGTCACAAGAAGGAGCATCCACTGTGCGACCGCTAATGGGATTTTGGCAAGACGATCTGCTTAATGGGCATTAAGAGCTGTTAACGCTTGCCACGCCACAAAGTGAATCATGGCGTCTTCAAGGTTCACTTCTCTGCATTACTTTTAAGAACATTACGTCAATCACTTGACTCTCCTGGGCTTTCAGTTATGGAGACTTATATAAAATCCCTTTTTCTTAAAACTATATTTTAAAATAGGTGCATACAAACGATTCCGAACGATTGGATCCGCGATGAAGTATGGGGCTCACCTATGTCCCAGATTCGATTCCCGTAGACTGCCCGCTCTGATCTAGGGTTTCTTCTTCTTGTTTCCCTTGGTCGGTAGAAGAATGCTAAAGTGGTTTCTCATCTGTGGAACCATAGAGGTCTGCTTGTTTGAAGTGGTCGTTCATCGTCCTTTCTGGGCAGCATCAGTAACGGGACGAGTCTCAGATCCCGGTATTGCACATCTTTGTGACCTGTCTGCCTGCGGCCCGCACCCTCCTGTGGTTTCTTCTCTCCATCCCTTCCTCCTAGGGGAGCTAGTCGCACTAGATCTGTCGCAGATCGCGAAGTGCGAGATGCACTTTTCCTTGAACATCCTATACCCTGTTCGTGTTGCTAACATTCTTTTCCCAGAAACGCCTTATTCTAAAAATCCTTATGACATTGTCCCTCCACAGAAGTGCATTTACGTTGTTTTACTTGCACTTCTTCAAACTATCAGGTGTATCTTGGAAAAGCCCCCTGGTCTCCCCAAAGTATCGTCATCCCCCTTTCTACGTCCGATTTTGGGATGGACACTGATAATGCATAAAATGAAATGACAAATGGGATTCAACATTTGGGAAGAAAACTTCCATGACAGAGGTGCTCCAGTGCTACCTGGTGTGTCCGAAGACCATGCGGGAGACGTTGTATCAACTAAAGCGGCGAGTGGTGGGATTATAAGTAATATCCTAGGGATCGCATCCCATTATATGGCGAGGCGGCGGCACTCAACTGGCCTGACAAGAAAACGATGGCGCTATCCCTGTTTTATTTTTACACTTGGTGTACACTACGAACCCTCTCTACCAAAGGTGTCCGTTCCTAGCAGTTACCCAGGGTTAGGAATACTCGAGCAGTTAGTTTCAAGTCATCTGCATACAAACGTAGTCAACAGCGATCATGAGCCACTGGTGTCTGGTCTGATCACGTCAACAGATTTAACAGGGATGGGAGGTTTGCTACCTACGGCGTCACTGCGTATGTCCGGTAGCAGTTCAAACTTGTTTCTTTTCGTCCTGGCTTTAATGCTTAGAAATTCCTATATTATTGATAATGTCTTGTTAAATTTAATTTACTTACGAGTCTGAACTAAGAACTAGAAGTACATAGGAAAAACCAAGATACCTCGTTTCTGCAGCTGTGATCCAGAGATCTTACTAAACCTTGTTTGCAAGAACGCATCTCTAATCTGGAAAGAAAGCGAGGCAAGAAAGAGACGAAGAGAAGACTGCAACTGAATTGCAAATGTCGTGCTTTGTTTGCAACCGCGGAGGTGAATTTGAACAGCATCTTGGCTCCAGGTCCATTAGTACTGCACCGCTGCATCTGCAACCCCTTCCTTCAAGAACAGGATTGATCAATTTACCGTCCCTTGCTGAAATAAGTCTTCCTTCCTCCTTCCAGGATATAAGTGAGAGGGGAATTGGATGAATTATCCAACAAAGGATTCCATTAACGTTCACCAGATGGGGCTGCATGTAGGGGACTCCTTTGAGCAGACAATTGAGCCCGGTTCGATCCTCGGAGCTGACCGTTCTTGGCCAACCCCTCGGATGTTTTGTTCTGCCACGGCACTTCACTGAGATTCAGGAACCAATATCGTCTGAATTGCACAAAGGAGACGGAGAGGGATAGAGAGTCACCTCTCCATTTCCAAGCTAGAATGACGTAAGCCGTTTATGTTACGATAGGTGCTAAGTAAGACTCAAATCTAAGTTTACTGTTAAGTCCTGGGGGTGGGTGTAAGTTTCCATACAGGAGGGTACACAGAGAAAGAATAAAAACAAGAAGCTTTACCGAAATATTTCTAAGGATTCTAAATATGTTCTGAAGTTCACCAACTATTTGATATGTTTGTAAACGCACAAATTTATTGCAATTCTAATGTTACATACGCATGACTTTTTCTATACACTATTGCTTATTTTAATATAGGTACGCTACTACAAACTATTCCTATGAAAGCATATTTTTCTACTCACTTCATTTTTACTCTGTCTACTACGTATAGTAAGTAGAGTAAGTACCTACTGTATTCCACTAAAAAATTCTATGTTGAGATTTCACCGGAAATATATCTTTTGAGGCTACCTGAATTAAAAAAAAAAAAAAAAATAGAAAGAGGTCCGCGCGCGGATTTTGAAGAAAATTTCTTTAGTCTAAACTACCCCTTACATGCAGAATTTTTCGAAAATGTAGATTTTCTCAAAAATGGCTCCAACGACTTTCATTAAAATGCCATATGTTTCAGATAGTTTTATGACAAATGAAATGCGTATCCTGAATATATTCAAGATGTTCTCGGGCTTCGAGCCAGGTGTAGTGATGAAGAGCCATCGACGTTTCGGGAGTGTGAATCTCTCCCTCATTAGGATAACGAATGGCTCAATGTTGACGGTACCTCAATTTTTGTTTTCTCAAACAAGAGCTATAATTATTTAAATTAAAATAGCATTTGACAAATGCAATGTATATCTTGAATTTTCTGGGAATAGCCTCTTACACTTTTTTCATTCTGGACGAATTCTGCCCAACTTACTAAACAAAAAACTGTTTAGATCTCGTTTAATTTTAAAACTATTTTCGAGATATTCCTTGTTATACATTTTTACTGTCCAATACTTATACTATTCTCAAATGAGAAGTCGTTATTTTTTATCTTTTCTCTTTCTAACCGTGTAAAGAGTATGGCATTTCAAAGCCATCAGAAAGTAACTAGCTCTTAAGAGATATGACTATCACTTAAATTTACTGTATTCCGATATTGCCATTGTACCCGCAAAGAAATACATAACAAAACCATTTGTACAAATGTTTACATCGATTAACATGAAGTACATAGTTTGTACGAATACTTGTCCAAGAGTGAGTAGAAAAAGTCATCAGATTTCGCAACATGTGGGATACATGTTTTGTTTTGTTATGACAGCTACATTTGTGGGGGTAATGGACTCTATTTTTTGTTTATTTTCTTTTCATTTCCCGTGAGGTAAACAATATTGAGATAAATATTTGTACCATTATTAATTTATAACCACAAGCCAGGAGTATCATTCATGTAGAGAGCTGGTTAGACGTTAAAAAAATTAAGAGTATGGTAAGTTGTAGGGAAACACGGTCAGCATTTTAATTAAGAGAAGCCAAAGGTTTGTTGACACTTGTATGTTGACTCCTGGACCAACCGGAGCGAAAAGGCTCTGACAAACCACCACTTCCTTGCGGCACATCGAAATACGATCCTGTAAAAATTATTGCCTTCCTGCGCCTCGTAACAAATTAAGAGCCGGCGGGGGGCGGGGGAGGAGGCGAGGCTCCTGATGGATTGATGTACCGCCCTTACTAACATTTCCACATCTGACCCATTCACGAGAAGAATGAAAAATAAAACTCCTGTTTTAAGAATTAAGCACCGACAAAAGGGAACAGATAAGTGTTGGGGAGGTGTCGGGGTAAGAGAAATATATAGTTACGTCTGTGGCACACCTCTACCACTTAACCTCCTTTTAGCACTTCACCAAAGTACAAATGTACCCAGCTCGAGAATGCATTATTAAAGTTACCCCAGCGGCGGGCTTTCTTTGTGAGCGGAATAAAGGGCGCAACAGCAGCTTGTTCTTGGCTTCAACAGTGTATCACGTGTTTCTACGGGAGAATGAGCAACCAATTTAACCTATCTGTACGCCAAGATGAGTTTTAAATGGGACGCTGATTCCTAAAGTGGACGGCGATCAATGTTGTTGTTAAAAAAAATACATTACTCACAACGTGGTTCAAAGAGCAATGAGTTAAGTAATATACTGTAGCAAAGGCACTAAGAGTCAATTACTTTTTTCTGTCACCTTATTTTACTTTTAAATCTGAATCACAAAACACAGTTCTCTTTTTCCGTCGTTCATACAGTCTACAGTTCTTCGTCATCCTAGAAGTTACAACTGTTCGGTCTTCTGATAAGCTTGATAAGCTGTCTTTCTTCGTCTACTCTGCCTCACAAACAGCTGTCTTTAGCGATACAATCACTCAACACTCACTAAAACTGCTTCACTTCAAGACTAACTCATTTTCCATGCTCTCGCTTTTGTAGTTCACGCGAAACGCAGATGAATTCTCTCGAAAAACAGTTGAACAGTTTGGAAAAATCAGTCATTGTACCGGGCCGCTTTATTGTTGTCAGTGACGTATTCGCAAGCGAAGCGGTGGTGTGGGGTAGTTTGACTTTGAGACGCTTTGATGTCCAGGCGGCCGGTGTCACAGTATTCATTTATCTCGTCTTTCAGGTCTTTTGAACAGAAATCGCAAGTTATAAAAATCGTTGAATGATATACACGTACAGTTATAAAGTATAATAGTGTTTTCACAACACATAATGAATACAAACAATGAATGGTAAGAACTTACTTCAGGTTTGTCTTGAACGACGTGCCCTGCACTCCGCTGCTTTCACGTATGGGATAGCGCCAAATAGGTATTAGAATGCATCAACAAACAGAACTGCAGCTACTGGAGTACTCTAAATCCACACATTCATGTTCATCCACAGTCACCATTTGGTGCGCAATTAGTGCACAAAGCATTATTGGGTGCATTTTCATTGAGAGAACTGTTACAGTACAAACCTGCTAGAACAGGTATTTGCACCGGCTGCACAACGCTGCCGAATGCACCAAAACTACTGGCTCTTGCAGGATGAAGCACGCTCACATCGTACAGCGGAAGACTTCGATTCCCTTCGGACGACATCCAGAAATCGGACTGTTACCCTTGACACCTAACATTACATTGGACATGGTGTTGAACTCCCCCTAATAGTCCTCGCAGACATGATTAGATTAGATCGGATTGCGTTCAGCGAGTCCACAAGTAGCCGTGGAGACCCGTTAACATTCAACATGTCAATTTTATTGAACTGTACAATATAGCATAAAACATACTATGTCCAGTTGCAAAAAATAAAATAGGAATAACTGAGAAACACAATTAAATCTTTCCTGTAGTTATAAAACTAACAATGTATAGGTATTTAAAGATACAAATTAAACTTTCTTTTAAACTTTCGCTAGGCTTTTCCTGCCACGCCCCATTATTTAGTTATATAATTAGCAATGCATGACATATTTTGCTAGTTGTTCAATACGTATACATTTAAATAGCTTTCGAGCAGCATCATAATTTGTCATTTTGATAATCTTGTACAGAATAAAATGATTTTGAGCATAGATACTCTTTAGCAGCAATTTTAAAATCATTGAAGTTGTCAACTTGTCCCTAAGATCGCTAGGACGACCATTAAATATTTGTATGGTTTCATAATCTACACATTTCTGGAAGCAAGAATATTTGCTCTTTTGTATAGTGTTTATCTCACGATTTTCATTGTTTGTTATAAATTTGGCTCGACTGCATATAAAGAATTTTAGGATCGAGAATCCATGCATGCAGGGTAAGGTTAATATCTTCAGTTTTCTAAAAAGATCTTTGCATGAGCGTTTGCTGGGAGTGGAGGCATGTCATGCATACATAAAAATTCAGTTCCCTACAAGCCTTCATAAAAGCACACTGAGGAAGTGGACAAGGGCAAATATATAATAATAGTAACGATAAACTGCATTGTGCATTTGTCCGTGAAGCCAAAGTTTGCATTATGGAAACAGAAAGAACCAGGCTTTGACAATAATCATGTCTAATTTGCAGCAGGTAAACCGCTGTTGACACCTTGATGACATGCCCGTTCATTTATGCTTCGGTCAGCACTGTTTTTAACAAGCCTCTGCCATTAATTATTTTGCCCTGTACACAGCCATAATCTACTCTTCCCTATGGGGACAAGATATTAAGTTAAATTATACACGTCTCTCTTGTGACGTCAGGTCGAGTATTCATTCCCGAGTGTAGAATTCGTTGCTCAGGTGTATATGCTTGTTTCAGCACCAGAACTATATCCTCTTTCTTACAGGCTTGCTCCGCCGAAGTGTATCATTTTCCTCGTTTCCTTTCCACCCCGTTTCCCAAGACCGATTAATGCATACCATTGAATAAAGATGCATGACAAACAAGCCCTGTGCAATGTAAGGCCAGATGATTAAAACGCCCTTTCATGATATAGGCATATGCTTTCGTCATCTTGAGGCAGCTTTAGCCAAAGCATTCTCCTACCTATTGTTGATAAGAATTAAAACATTACTATTCCAGATGCATTAACTCTGTTGCGCAATAGATTTGACATCGGTTTATGAAAATGTCAAATGGACAAATTTCTTCGAATAGGCAGGCACACATCAAAGCAAGCCAAGATCAAGCGCCTCACACCATTGCTAGTGAATAGGTGATCGACAACAATAAAGCGGCAGAACAAAAGAGTTCGCGGGATTTCTAGCTGCCGGCTTGCTTGTGAACTTCGAGAAAAATTCGTGCAACGTCATCCCAGTACAAAAGCGTTTCAGGACGACAATAAGAGTGAGCAGTTGTTAGTTCGTGAACGGTGAGCTGCTAGCACTGCGCGAGCGCGTGTATGTTTGTGTGTGTGTGTGTGTGTGCGTGCGTGCGCGCGCGCGCAGTCATTGTGAAAGGACTGTATGTGTCGACAGACATAATTTGGAACACGTCGTGTCGCAGTTAGTCTTGAACTGAAGCAGTTTAGTGACTGTATTGTCGAAAGCAGCTGTTTGTGACACAGAGAGGGTGAATGACAGAAAAGAGTGTGTCAAGGTTACGAGAAGAAAGAACAGCTGTAAGTTGTAAGATCGCTAAGAATTATAGATTGTGTTAACGACGGTAAAATAACTGTGCTTTGTGCTTCAGTTTTAGAAGAAAACAAAGTGACAGAAAGACTAACTGCATTTGTCATTTTGTCACACTGGTGTCAGAAGTGGGATTTGTCATATTGTTATTTTGCGACAATATTAACATAAATGATCATATTAAATATGGAACTACTTTGTGTTTCAGAATAGCCAATGAACGGTGACCAGAGCCCGTGGTACAATTAAGGGATGTGGAGCAAGGATTCAGAGGTCGAATGCAAGGGGTTGCAGCAACGACTAATGCTACTGTTTGTGAAAATGTGACGTCATCATTTCGAAAGCACTCACGTCTGTTAACGGCCAAGGTTCGAGAAGTAATACAGATGTTCAAGTACACTAGCACAACAGGCGAATAAACCAAGAAAGCATTAACCCCATTTCCTGGACGGGTGGATGATAATCAAACTCTGCTCACCCCATGCACGTCTAACTGCTGATCTCGAATGCTATATCGTTCCCACTTACGGGCATGGCTCTCGCTTGCACAGTAGCAATAATCGCAAATGGAATACATTTCAGATACTTTTCGTTTTTATGTTCTCACTTGGATATCAAAAAAATACAGCGAGCGTGCAATTAAGGCAAAATTTTTCCAATACTGCCAACATTTCCTTTCTAACGTTTTCATGACGGACGACTTGTTACAGAGGCTTTTTGTGAAACGCTTCAAATAGTTTAGGCAACATCACTTCAAAGTCTCTTACAACTAATGCACAGAACTTCGATAAAGCGATAAAGTGCATTAAGGAAAATTGCTCAACTTTCCATCATAGAGGATTGGAAAATACTTTAGTAGTTCTGCGTATAATTTCAGCAACAAAGTGGATAATTTGAAATTGAAGATGTTCGTTCAGTCATCTGCTATATTTTCGCATAAAGGTTGGTGAAACCTATAAAAGCTGGAAAAAATCACAATAGGCTATGTGAAAATGAGTACGATATTGATTCTTAGCAGAAGTTTCTCAACTATAAATTTAAAAGTGAAACATTAAAAACTTTCATGCATTACATTCATACAACTTTCGCTACCCACTATCATTTATACCAGGTGGGTCAGCCGCGCCTTATTTTTTTGGAAGGTAGGCCACCCATCTAACGGCATGTGCACCTTAGTCCAGTTTTGCGCTTACTAAAATGTATTGCTTGACGTTCTTAAAGAGAGGAATGCGCAAAATTGAGAGCAACAGTGCTTTAAGGGACAGAACGTCCTCCTCGCTAAAGTACACCTCAAAAACATACGACTCGTTTACTGAGAGCGAATTCCGGTTCCCAGCCGATTTTACAAACTTTTTATTAGAGTATACATAGCAACGTAATTCAGTAAACGGCTCGGAAAAAATGGACCAATCATATGAGTACACTAACAACGTCAGCTAAAAAGAAAATAGCGGATTCTTGTACTTAGAGCAGGGGTTGGCTGGCAAAAATTAGGAAAAATTTAGACACGCCTCATCCATCATGGACCTGTACAGTCAAAACGGACATATTATTAAACCATAGTTTATTTACATTTTTGCGTGAACTACGCCTCGTACATCTCAATTAATATGCATAACAGCTTTTGCCATTCAAGTAATAATATTAAAATGCCCAGCAAATGATTAAAACTGTCTTAAAAGGCTAAATCAAACCCGAAAACTTGCGAGGTGGCAATGTCGTAGCGCCAGGCATGCAAGCCCTACTATAGAACGCGGTACGTGCTTTCAGTTAAGTCTCGAAATAGCTGAATAGGATTGTGACGGGACCTCTGCGCTAAGCCCCAATGACACAGGTTCGACTCTCAGCATTGTAAATATTTTTTTTTTTTTTTTTTTTTTTTATGTTCATCAAAACTTGGAAACCGAATTCACAATAATCTAATTATGAAGTCTGAGGGTTTAGGACATTATATTTTAAATCGTTTTTGGTTGTCTGCATTTTTAATAGCACAATAATTCATTGTGTGCAAAATTGAGCTTAACTTCCATGTTAAACTCTGACAATGTAATTTCCTTGCTTTCTGTGTTCAAATGTGTGTGAATAATCCTTATTTCCATTGTACCTACCTATAGGTGTGTTTAAACAACTACATAATTGTAGTTCACCAATAAAGAAACATCAAACAATGTCATAAAACAATAAAAATGAATATAATAACAGTTTTCAGAATAATAGTTTGTAAATTGTGAGGATTGCACGGTTAATTAAAAAAAATCAGTACATGCAGGTGATTCGTACCACCTTCACAGCAGACAGATTACTTCGGAGTCTTGCGCTCGTTCCAACTGAGCTACCTAGTAACGTGTGAGATAAACATTCCGTTCAACATGTAATATTCGCTGGTTCCAGTGAACATTTGCAGAAGTGCAAACGTCAGCTGTCTAATTACGAATATATTAAAAAGCGATGTGATAACATCTATATTAGTACTAATTTCATCGAGTGTTTAACATCCATTTCAAATACGCGGGTAGAACCTAGTAATGGGGTCGATGTTTTCATGTTGGACTATAAAATGCGGATTGCATAAAACTCGAGAATAAGGGGCAGCTGACTCACCTGGTATTTACATACCTTCTATGAATTGTTCTTACAAAACATTTTTCTATCTAGTATATGTTGACCGAGATTTGCGGTTGCAGTCAGCCACAAGCTCCTTGAGGAGAGATGAAATTCTTTCGAAACGTCAATTTTTCACCATTAACGCTTAATGCCCAGTTATTACTCGGCCTTATTTACTTATTTATTTATTTATTTATTTATTTATTTATTTATTTATTTATTTATTTATTTATTTATTGTGACAGGGCTAAGGCCTTCTCATCCACCAAACCACACAGATATCCTGAATGCAACAGCCTACACACAATGGTGGTACTGGCAAAGTATAAAATATAACACCAATATTACAATAAACTTGATTTAGCCAATAGAAAATGTACAGAAATGTTAAAAACAATCGAAATCCTAAGAATATATATGTACAATTGATTAGAGTATGCTTCCAAACTATTCGCACAAGTTAATACGGGTGATAAAGAACATCAAAACAGATATATTTCGGTACGGAACATATGGTCTCTGAAGTCTATTTGTAAAGTTAGGGAACAGTTTGAGAGTGGTGTTAATGTAAGCAGTTGTGTCGATGTCGCTGATTCGCTATATTGTGAAAGTTGTCAATCTGAATGTCTGTGAAGTCGTAGGTCATCGACATGAAAGTGATATTTACTGCAGCGAATAGAGTGAGAAATATCGTTACATCAAGTGCAAATAACAAAGGACGCGAAACACTACCCTGTGGGACTCCTGATTTTACGAAATGTAATCATGAGGAAAGATTTTAAAAAACCACAGGCTGCCGCTTTTAAAAAAGATATAAGTTAAACTAGGGACAGTTGTATCAAACTTAGTGCCTTAGGTTTAGCGAGTAATACGTCTTTCAAGAAACAAAGTTTTTGTCATATCCAACAGTATAATAGAGTCAGTTTCGTTAGTATAACGAGTAAATATCAAAGCTATAATGGTTACTTCCTTTAAGAGCTATATGCATCTTCAGAATTTAGAATCCTTTTGTGAGCCTTTATGCTTTTTTCATCATCTTGGTGGAATCAACAAGTAGTATGAACCAATCAAAAGGCATCCGAAACCAAATATCACTCGGATAAAATGCTAACAAGATATAAGAAATGAAGTAAAGTACCATTTCTTGACAAAGAACGGAGGATTACGGCTTTAAAAGTACAATGGCATAAGCCGATTGCATGGAAAGACTTTAATGAAGCCGCCAAGGCAGAAGGATGGTTCCTTTTGAAAACCTAAGACGTACGCAGGTGGTTCTGATTGCAACCGCAAGAAGCGCTACGATTAGCTCACCAATGAAAGAGTTTTATAGCTCTGATGTAGAAAGAGAAAGGAGGTTGGGAGGGGAAAGGGGATAAAACGTAAAAGCTGCCATTGCAGTTCTCTGGATATTACGGCCCGTCACAAATTAGAACACTTGACTGTGATCTATCCAATTGTGTAACTCACTTTCAAGATCGACCAGCGACGTCATAAAACAACCTATACCCTACTTATACATCCCCTCCTTTATTATTGGCGTTAGCAGTGGTCAGGGTGGGGTAGGTTTAATTACACAAGATTACAGGCAACTTTATTAGTCTTACCATTGACATCTCTGCGTGCAAAAAGTGAGTATATTTCTGGGGCGCAACTTCCTAGTCGTCGTCGTCGTCGTAAAATACCAATATCTCGAGGTGTGAAACTAACTTACAGCTATACCAGTCACGTCTTAGTTGTCTTAGGATCATTTTATTCAGGTAGGTTTAAACCTGATTCATTTCAAACTAGTTTAAGAGAGGGCTTAAGCTATTTTGAACCTATAAACTAAATTCTAAGTGAAACCTTCTTTCTCATAAGGTTAAACTGTGGTTGAGCCAAACCTTTTGAAACAGTATACATAACAGTTAGGATTTCCACGCAAAAAATAGTTTTTCTTCAGTTCAGTTACTTTCTTGCCAAGTGACACTTAAGGAACGCCCATCTGCAAAATGACTAAAATCCGCAATTTTAATTCGATTTGAGATGTTCATACTAAACTCCAAATTCTATCCGTACTTTCAAATTCGCCCCAGAGAAATTAATTTTTCTTGTTCCTTTTTATTATTTTGAAACTTTGAGGCATACGAAGCAGTTATTTTTTAGAAAAGTTATATTTTAGAGTTAACTTCTTTAATAGTATACTAATAAATTTAAGAGATGAATGTTTGGCACAAAAATTGACAGAAGGTGACCACTGTTGTTACCATCACAACTATGTTGAAGAAAATTCATCTTGCCATTTTTATCCTCTTATTTATGAGGAGATATACAAAAGTTCATTAATTTATGGTGAAAATTACATGGTGTGGAACAATCTGAAAATGACACCTTTAAGATACCCTGTATCCACCACATGAAGAATAGCTAAAAATATAAAACGAAGTAACGTTATTTTCTTGAACTTTATAGTGCAACATAGTTTCAGAGAGGAGACTTATATGAGGTTTATTAACGAATATTATGTTTTATATGTGATCCATGACATAGGCACTAAAAACACACACTTTACGACAGCAATAAGATCATCTCTAGCTTTATTCAGGAAAAGTAAAGAAACGAGTGAATATTTTAACTATTGGAGAATGTGGCCAAGACATATAGATAATTACAAAGAAAAAAGACTATGTAAAGCTCTAATTCTAATTAAGAACGTTTTATTCACGATCAATTCATGCATATGTACTTCTACTCACAGAATTTAATGTCTCACTTAGAACTTTACTGCTAAATTTTACAGCTCAGACTGTTTTTCTTTCTTTCTTTTTCGTGGCATTAAGAACGAAAAGTACGAGCAGTAAGTGTGACTATGATTGGCCAATTATTATAGAAATAAGAATTCAAATCTAAATAATACTTCGTACGAAATAGACAATTTAAAACTAAATATCATACAAATGTTTAATTGTTAATGAGAAAAAAATGAAAAATCATTATTTAACGGAAGACTAAAAACACAGGTCAATAGCAGCATTGAAAAGTGGTTTTCACCACGTCAAAATTTCATTCCGCTGTATTCAATAGTTCCTGGGAAAACGTCATTTATAAAATAAACGTAATTTACAGTAAAAGCTGTTCAAAGTAAAAACGGTGGAAAAAAATCTAATTTCATACATTGCAGGATTTTGTCTATCCACTATCGTTAGCTTTATACATAACTTCCACAACCTATTCTTACAATGCTTATCTTTCTATTTGCTTCATGTTAACCGTTAACCGTGATAGACTTTGCAGAATCATTTTCTTGTAGGTAGAAGTTGCATTTTTAAAAATCTGGTTGCATGAAACAAACGAACAGCGATGTAGGTACTTTAAAAAAATTACGAAGTATTGAAAATGTAAACTATAACAACGGAAATGGCTAATACCGCAGAAAAGGTTGTTTGAAAGAGACTGGACGTTTTAAAGAGATGCACGTTTTCTCTATGGTGATATTTTGTTTATTATGCTTTAAGAAATATTAGTACATTATGCAACGAGATTATAATGGTAGTAATTAAGAAGCAAGTTTCATAACTTTCATACGAGCATTTTAATTGCCATTATAGTTAAGTGTCATGCGAATTATTTATGCTCGACTATGTGTCTGACTTTGAACTATGTATAAACTATTTGTAATATTCCACTGTTACCCGAGTCAATAAGTGCACTGACTTATCTTCACAATGAAACAGCTGAGAGCATTGCGATATGTGCGCAGACGCGAAAGTAGCGATTTTACTCTGATTTGATTTCAAAATAGAGTAGTGAACCCACAAGGTCGATGGTTTCTTACTTTGGAATAGTTCTCTGAAGGACAACAATAATACATTTTGTGAACATAAAGTGAAGCATTTTTATATGGGCAATCCATGGATTGTGCCTAGAATTTGTCATAAACCATGTTTCATTATTTTCGTGCCAGTAAGTTATCAATAATACAAATATTGCCAATTGTCCATACTTGGTTAACAGACGTCATTGCCGGACAGTCCATAAATGTGCTGGTACCCAATGAAAAACTATTCTTTTCTTTGGTGAGGTCCAACACTCGAGAATTCGTTGGTTTTTTGGGGTATTCTATTACTCTTCATCCACTTCATTCGTAATTCTATTATTTATAGAATATTATATCTAACAGTTACATGTATGCAAATTCATTTATTGGCATTGCTTTTATTGTACAAAGTTCCAGACGGTATTGGCCACATTTTTGCCCGCACAATTTGCAGTCACACGTGATGTTTGGACCGTGGTAGGCTGAGTTCTTACACATGATATGCTGAAACCCGTGGATCGTCATCTTGTACATATGTGCCTCATCTCAAAGTTCGCTGCTGCACAGGATTGATCAATCATGGCCCCTGTAAACATACCTCACGCAAAAAATCTAACCAGACTAGAAAGGATCAAAGCAATCTACATACGAGAAAAAAGGTGATTGGAGTATCAAAGACTTCGAGATCCAGGCTTGTATATCTCCTAGCAAGAGAACCGTATCTCACTGAAGACAGATTACAAATGCTCCTTCTCAACACCAAAGCATCAGAAGTTATTAGTCACATCGCGTGCGTTGGCAGAATTTTCCGGCGGTGTAAGTTGCATCTCATTGCCACTCAAATCAGTGTTTACTCGAATTTACCTTTTCTAAACTCGCGCTAGTCGTTCTTCGATTGAACATGCTGGAATAATCGATAGATTCACTTTCTTCTGATTGGTGGAACCTGCACTTTAATGAAGAGGTGTACTTTAATGAGATTCATTAAAGTGCAGCTACCAGACGTGTAATTACTGCATTTAGGCATGCTCACTGTCAGAAGTTGATTGCTTACAAATGTGTTGAGAAAACTGAAACCTTCATACTTTCATTTATACTTACTGACTCTAGGGCAGCGATGTTCAACGTTTGCGAAAGAGGGGAGATTGGATTTAACTCCTTCCACTTTATGCGGACTGTGCCACTCTATTAACACTCAGTTTGCGATAGAGGCTCTTAGTATAGTTCAATTTGGAGAAACTGTTCGGAAATGTAAGTAGAACTATAAAAATATTCCTGCAAATGCTTATTTCTCTATCTACTTCATTTTAATGGACATAAGCATTTTCAAAACGTAACTTATTGCTAATTTTCGTGTAGCTACAAAGGGAATACGGGAATACAGTAGGCTATAAGCGATACTCAATTGTTTTAAGAGCTGGTTGCTATGGGATATCTTTGAAATTCCGTTCTCTTTGCAAGACCAATATATAAAAAACAAGGAACATATGAATCTAATTGAGAAAACTATAAGTAATGGGAAATTCAAACAAATAATATAGAATATCCCGAAAATAGTTCAGTCAAAAGGAAAAAGGAAGTATTTGACATAAATTGCGTGTGTTAACGAGCTCCACAGTTTTCATTTTGTAAGGTTCTGTCTGTTTTAGTGTTAACCATTCATGCAAAAATCATCCAGTGTGAAGAGGTCTTCTTAGGACATTCCTAGAAAATTCATGGTATAACTTAGAAATTGCTACTGAATCGTCTCTTTATGTCCCTCACTGCGAGTCTAAACGCCACAGGCGTGATTCACCCTCCGACTGAAAGAGCAGGTGGGGGATAGCAGTCAACTACGTAAGCAAGTTGAACATCATTGCTCGGGAGAATACGGAATAATCCTGACCAAATAAAAATTCCCTCTCTTCATCTCCAATAAAACCCAGCATCTATGTATCTCGGAGTTTAACACGCTAACCATTGGATTCAAAAATACTCGCTCCAATATTTAATAGCAAGCATGGTTTAGAATACGAAATTTCATATTTTGTTGTCTATAGTCTTAATATAAATTACTTTGCTTTTGCTTCTTCAGGATACTTATCCTACACGGCCTGCAATAAATTCGTCTTATGCCGCTTATGCACTCACTAGTAAGCATTTTCTGCTATACGACAGCTTTCATTGAAGCGGGGCAAAGGCGTCGAGGTTTAATGATGGCTGGCAATCCCACACCCCCCTCTCCCTCTATCCGACGTTACTTATGAGGGAGGTGTAGCTAAGCCTCTGTATATTAGAGTGCCTACAAGAAACCATCGTGATTTGCATCAAGAACTTCTTATGACGGATGCGTTTTCTTCTTCAGGCAAAGGAATAAATGAGAAAGCGTGAGAGGGGAGGGGGGCAATATTCGACATGAAGTCGCGCTTTGGCACACGTCCTAACTCCTCCTTGGCACCCAGCACACAAGAAGTGGGTTTACGATTTGCAGGGACATCACTCGTCTCAAAAATCTGCCTGTCTCAGATCTTTCATCGGCGCTCAAGTCGATGGCTCACAAAGAAGTTGAACCTTCTCTCAGACTTCACTTCGTCTGCATTCGTTACCAAATGCTTTATATGGTTAAAACTGCTACGAGCACAACATACTTCGTAAAAAATACTCGCACCTACAAACAAGTTTTAAAAATGATACGCTGGTATCACACCACTAAGTATAACTTCATATTTAATCTGCTGATTATTTGTAAAGAAGCTTGCTTTCTCTGTCTACATCCTGTTCATCATAAACGTTTTCAAAAATACTTACAATCCATTTTTACTCCACCCAAAAATTTGATGTCATCAGAAATATGTAATGCTATGAGGCGCTCGAGACCCTCTATGGCCATGCGCATGCGTATATGTTTGTGAGCAGCATAATTAAAAAATGAAAAATCGATAAATACCACACTTTGTATTTAAGTTCAGTATCTTTGAAAGATTCGATACGAATATATTTAAGAAAATCACCCAAACCCAAACTATCCTTCACATAGAAAATGTTCCGTTATTTTTTATTTTCCCCAAAATGGCTCCAACCATTTTTGCTAAAATATCATAGAAGATAATATGGCGTATAAAATATATTCCTGAATTTTCTGGGAATAGCGTGTGAAGTCCTATTTCGAAGACAATTTCGTTTATTTTATGTGGGGTAAAGGTTAGGGTTATACAACCAAGGGGAACACCTCGTACTTTTAAATCTGCATATATCCATTACGGCTACCACCCCGGCGAGGAAGGGATGAAGTGAAGGAAACAAAGACAGGGGATTATAGGTCGCACACAGACAAGCCATAGAAACACGCGAAGTCTCTTCCAGGCTCGAAGAATTGTACCACTGCTGGAGCTGCCTAGAAAGGGCCTGTGGACCACAGCCCTCAAGTTTTCTTTAAGCAGGTATCCGCACCATTTCTGACACCACCATACCCCATGAAATCTAGAAGAGCTCCTAAAAGATGAGAAAGAAAGGTAATATAATGGAAAGGAAATCGTGGCAGACGAGGAACCACCCTTGTACTCACTTAATGGCCAGGAAAAACCACAAAAAGCCTAATGTCAGAGTGGCCAATCGACTGGGATCGAATCTGGGGCCTCGCAAATGCGATACTCGTGGTTACCACGGAGCCACCTCTCCAGGTAATTTTGTCTCCCACCTTCCCAAAAAATTAGATCCCTGTAATACACAATTTATTTCCGATATATGTACGTATTCACTGTAATTGGTTTGAATTGCTTTGAAATACTCTCATGCTTCTGTTGTTTCTAGAGATGTCATGAAAAGAGAGTGGAATTTCAAGGACGGCATGTACTAACTATTCTTTCAACCTCCTCTGTATCACTCCTATACATACCTACAAGGAAATGTGCAATGAAACTATTTCTACTAAAGTTCGTCTCGATTAACAAGTACTCAGAAAGATAAACGATCCGTGGCTAACGAAAAGAAGGGCTGCGGCGCGAATTGGAATTACATGCAACGGTAGTAATGGTAATTTATGATACATGGCTAACCCTGTATACCATTATGGTGAAACTGTATCTTTTGTATAAACTCGACGAGCTTTTGGGTGTTTAGAATATGGATATATTAGGCGATTGTGGTTTTACTTCATTGGGCCATCATCAGACTAAAATTACGTTAGCCATGCTAGAGACCCTAAAATAAATTCTATCCTGTATGGATGTGACGTAGTCACGTTGTTCCGTGATTCCCTTCTCCATTTCTGCATGTAGCCTCTTACGAAGACTTAGGTACATGAGCAAGCCAGCACCGTGCCTGTGCCCCAGCCTAACACAGAGCTAGGACATGTCGGACGATAAATGGACGCAAAAATGCGGTATGTTAAGTAACACGGTAAGTATCGCTAGCTAGATGCGCAGTAGGCTTCCGTGATAGTGACATCAGCTGATGTAGCCGGCTAGCGCTTGCTCTGATTGAAATGGCAGGACAAGTAATAGTATAGCTCGTTCTAGAACACTGAAATATTTAAATGCAATCTTTGATGTGAGTCACCTACGATGACCACGGCATACAGCTATACATACACCACATTACGTCACGGAGAGCGTGCGCTACAGAGAAACCTACACGTGATACCGTATTACTCAACATGCTGTGGTTGAATTAATGTTTAAATGAGCTCGGGGTCCTTAGAATTTAGAGGTTGAGGAAGGTATGACCAGGGAGCAGAGAGTCATCTTGCACCTCGACCCAAAGCGGATCTTTTGGGCTTACCATCCCCAGGAGGAGCGGATAAGCTGAAGGAACCACTGGGGGCCATAGGTCGCCGATAGAGATACGCAGAATCCCTAAAAATTCCAAGCATGGTAAATTGGCACAGCGGCAGATCGCCCAGAGATTTACTTCTGGTGGAACTGGGCAGAACTCGACCCACCTTAGACGGCTCAGAGAAGAGCCGTGAGCATCTGTGAGGCCGAGAAGAAATTTCACCTACTGTTTGCCAACGGAAAGAAAGTACCTGACAGGAATTTTCTGCCCTTATCTGTTTGGAAACAGTGTGAAAAGGATAGTGAACGTGTGTGACAGAGAACTTATTTTACTTAAGGAGTAAAATTATTTTAAAAATATTGGGCCTCACTGTGATTACTTTTACTTTCTCATGCATTTTACACATCACTATAGGTACCTATGCAAACACAGGACCATTCAAATAGAATTGTAGACAAATATAACTCACTACGGGTGCTAAAACTGAGAAGCTGTTCTTCATAAAAGGAGAAGGCTACAGATCTTGACATATTTTTCAGAGGGGCCTGTCGGACACGTGTATAATTTGGAAATTTTCCTCCGGCTCCTCATTCCCCGGACTCTTTCTTTGCTGTGGTAAACTAACAATCACCTGCACCATCTGTCCGACACGACGGCATTGTAAAACCCCTGAGCCTATCTAAAACATTCAAAGCGAAGCGAAATAATAGGAAATGATCAAAAGGAAATGCATGGTAGAAGAGTATGCATGGTAGTATTCGCTTTGCCAACCAGGGAAAACACCAAAACTCACGGCGAGCGTGGAAGGCACCGGGAATTGCACCCAAGACCTCCCGGGTGGGAGTCTAACACATTTCCACGGAGCAACCTCACCCGATGACCTTAACCCTTTCTAGCCCAAGTTGTTTTGCTACTTATGCCGGTATTCCTCTAATTCATAAAACCGGTTTTCATGTGCACATAAGGGATTGTCTCGTGCAATTGACCTGGACAGCCAAGATCGTTTCGGCGAGACAAATGAACTGGCTATCCATTGAAAGCATGGATGATGAATGCAGTTGCATGGATTACGTTTCTTTCTATTGGGAAAAAAACGCTACAATGAAAATTGTAAAAATATAATATTTTCCAATTAAAAGCATCTCAAATGCATGTGTTTTAACGGCTAAGACAAGTATAACAATGATATAGAAAAAAAGGAAAATATTCTGAAAGATTCATAACAAATGAAATCGTTGAACTGAAAGGGTTAAGCGTTCAGTGGACATTCGGCTTCTCAAAATAAGGGAAAACCCAGGAATAAATCTTACCCTAACCGAGATTCCAATTCGAGGCCTCCTGAATATTAAGCACACACGCCACGGTGATCTTCGTATTGTTGAAGGCGAAAAAAGGAAAAAGAAGCACACATGCCTCAGTGCTCTTCGTATTGTTGAAGGCGAAAAAAGGAAAAAGAAGCACACATGCCTCAGTGCTCTTCGTATTGTTGAAGGCGAAAAAAGGAAAAAGAACGCTGTGTCAAAAACTCAGATAGAGAGCCCTAATTACTAGTTTTTTCTCCATTCATGTTGTATAGCTTTAATTAAAAATCATTTCACAGATCGACTACTGATTGTACAAATACTCCAGTAACGCCGATTTATTATTTTTTTCGTCAAGTGGTTGTATTGTTCGAGTGAAATGACCATGTATAAAGAGATATTCAATTTAATAAAGCAAGTAACTGCATGGAACTCGACACCCTCACATGAGATGTGTTTATTAAGCGCGATGCATGAATCGTATACACTATGTAGCTCTGGCAAAATTGAGGTAATTTCCAGATTTTTCTAAACCTCCGGTGTTGTTAAAAACCCTTGGTTGGCCTGGTAATGCAACTGCATTTAATTTTCGGTCAACTAAAAATAATTGCTTCACAGACTTAAATAAATGTGGTGGTGATTAATCACTGGAATAAAGGAAAATATCGGCTAGCATACCTTACTGAATGGAAAGACTTAACCAGTAATTGTGAACTTCTGCACGAGCTTGTTCACGGCGAGAAATATCCTTAATGACTGCATCAAGCTTTAAGCGCAGTGGGTTTTGAGCGCACACTAAAATCCTAGTCAGACACACTTTAAAAGATATAGACGTCGTTAGTGGCTCACTGTAAGGAAACACAAGGTCACTGAGTACTGCACTGGTGAATTTATTAGGAGCAATGCTGATATAAATTTTTCCGCGGTAACGGGAGTTCTGAGGTTGAATTCCCTTAATTATTTTTTCTTTGCTAACATCGCTGTCAATTGCCACGATCATACCAGTGTCGGTGTGCCGAAATTTCGTCACACAGGAACTCTTTCACATGCCAGTAAATCTATACTGACATGGGGCGTCGCTTTTAAGTACACTTCCATTCCCTTGATCGACCACGCTGAGTTGGGATTTCCTTGGTTTTCCTATTTGGAAGGTGAATGCTGAGCGATTTCGCTTGATTTCCCTTTCATTTAATTTCATTTTCATTTTTTACGCTTGCTTCTAGATTCGCAGTGTGTGGTGGTGCCGAATAGATGGCGCAGGTACTTCCTCTTAGGCAAGAGTATGGCCCGTTGACACTAGAGCTGTCAACTGTTGAGGACTTCACGCATCTTTGGTCTGTTTGCTCTTTGGTCTATAGCCTTCTGTGGTTCCTTCACTTGATTCCTTACTCCTGGAGTGTGGTAGCTACAACAGATCTCCCATAGGTCACAGCGTACGAGTTGTCCCCCGCGGTATACACTCCAACAGCAACACTGTAATTATATATTCCTGGTTCAATGGTGGGCAAGTTGCATTAACTTTCTAGGTGGCTAAATGGAGCCTGAACTGACTAGTAAGAAAATTAATTACATTCAAAATGCATTTAGATCCTTTACTTTCCCTAGAAATGTATATTATCAAGTACTTTCTCCATCACGTATATTAATTACACGTGATAGGAGGATAGAGGTTGCGAAGGGGGTCAAGGGGGGCCGTACCCCCCCCCACTTTGGAAATTAATGACTTTAATGTGCAGTCAATTACTATTATACTGTTGAATTTTTATGTAAAGAAAAAATTTTATTTAGCATAAATTAACGATTAACTTTTGACAATAGAATAATGAATTAATATTGTTTGATTGCAAACTTCCAATTGTGCCCCCCCCCCCGTCCCCTGAAAAAAGTCTGCCGACGCCCGCGGATAGGAATTGATCCCGCTTTAGTGCTGTGAACATCTTAGTTGTGACGTCAGTAGAAATACCTCCAAATTTCCCTACGTTTAAGGCGTAAACCTAAAACTTTGCTAGTGTGGCACGTAGTCCAGTTTTAAAAAGCCATCTCTGTAACGCTGCTAAATATCAAAATTGAAACATCGCTTGTTTAAGCAAGAAAACTTCTAAGCATTCTAAAATAGTTCCAGACGTTTGTCACGGATGTGAAATATTTTATTGATTTCTGTTAACAATGCTTGACATGGATGTCCCAGATCTTGAAAAGATAACTCTCCAAAAGGACAAGAGTGCTATTTCAACTGAAAGTCAGTTTATATTTGGCTAACTGTTGAGGTGAACATTTAAACGGAGTTTTGGAGTGCCTGGCAGCAACAAGTTCCAACAGACCCTTGACCTCGGTATGGAGGTCCTCGTGAAAGTTACGGACGGCCCACTTAGGCCCACTCCAGTCGCCCTGTGAGGTGCCACCGGCTCATCCCAAAAATCCAGCAGGTTCTCTATATTTGCACTGCTTTAGACACGTGGTTGCATTTTAGAACTGCACTCCAGAAACAGAATTTGCACTTTTGGTTTTGTTGCAGGTAGACTGCACAACTCGAGAGTTACCTCCTTTAGTTACAAAACTGATCTCTAAATCCCTCTCGGGAGTTTACCTTCCTCTTTATCAAATATTGCCTTCTCCTGCATTGCACGGATGCAGCAAAGTGAAGGGTATAAAACATGGATGGGGTGATATGTGAAAGTGTAAGAAGTCTATAATTTTCATTTGTACGTAAACGCAGGTGCTCATAGTTTTGTCCCAATTTCTACACAAGGTGTTGGAAAAAGGAGAAGGGTAATTTTGTTGTAAGGAATCTTATAATTTTAGCCACTTCTATACTCCAGAGGCACACAGGCCGCGCCGTAGCCAAGTGATTAGAACATTCGCTGATTACCAAAGCGGCCCGGGTTCGATCCCAGACAACCGTATGTGAGATTTGTGGTGGACGAAGCGATGCTGGGGCGAGTTTCCTCTGGGTTCTCTGGTTTCCCCCTCCATCTCATTCTACCGGTCCTCCATCTTCATTCCATGTATCATCAGTGTCACCACCTGCGGTGCCGTATGTAGTAAAAGCGGGCGTTAAACACTAAAAATAAAGCATAAGGAGTAATACTTAAAATTCCAAGGCACTAAGTAGATACTTTTGGGAAATTGGAAAGTAGCCTATGATGTTTTTCCCAGGTCAGTAGCCGAACAGCCTTGGACAACTTAAGCCTAATGAACGGACTGCGGACTTCACTCTCACGTGTACAAAATAGAGGTGGAAAATCAAATGTTGTGGAGAGATGCACCGTGTTTTCCCCAGTTGTTTTCCTGTTTTACAGACCATTACCCTTGTAGCTATTCAAATACATCACGATCGCAGTCGTCGCTGGGTACCATCCTAAATAAGAACCGATGTCAAGGTGACCTGGAACCCACCCATATCCCATCGCCGGGAACAGAAGCACCACGCCTCAAGCCGTGGCACAGGACGGTTCTATAGTATCTATTTCTACAATATTTTGACCAGATGGGCTAATAGGTCAGATTTGTACATAGGGATTAAATAATTCGACATCGAGATTTTGCCAGAAATTCACGCTTGGAGATCCACTAATCAAAAAGTAAAGTTAGAAAAACGTGTAAGTGTGTATGTATGTGTGTCTGTGTGTGCGTGAGAGAGAGAGAGAGAGAGAGAGAGAGAGAGAGAGAGAGAGAGAGAGACAGAGAACACAACATAACTTAAAACGAAACGCCAGATGAATACCATAGTTCAACATCGTGCGAAGATGCAACATGAAGATTTTGAACAAAATATTCCCACGCCAAACTAAACTAATCTTTGCATGGAAAGTTTCGATAATTTTGATTTACTCAAAAATCACTAGGGTTTTTGATTAAAATTGAACAAGTTTAAGATTACGGTAATTTCAAATTTCTGTGAATAACATGCGTAGGCCTCTATTTTTAACCGATGTTGCATTACTTGAAAAGTATTACGAGACTCAATTTCTTACACATAAATGAGATACCGTTAAAATATACGACATTTTCTTGCGGCATTAGCCATTTCTGCGATATTAGTTGCCTTTGGTGTGAATTGCCTTAGTCACCATTCATTATTTCTTGTTAGGTCTGCAAAAAGAGGCATTTCAAAGCTAACGCACTGTGACAAAACGGCTCGACGAATCCCACTCCTGACACCAAGTGTGACGCCGAGCGCAGCGCACAACAAAGGACGGTGGTGGCTAAGCTACTTCAAACCACATTCCAGGCCGGCGAGCAAAGGCGCTTAAGGTCAAGCTTCCTCACCCCATTTACGCGAGCGAACACGCGATTAACAACAATCAAACGGCAACACAAAGGGTTTCCAGAGCATTCGAGGAGTCCCCGGCTTGTTTGTAGGTGCTCGAGGAAGATCTGGCTGTGTCATCGTCTGTACAAAAAGCTTGCGGAGCACATGGAAAGAAGTAGTTTTAAGTCGGTCAGTGTGTCTGAGTGGGAGACAGCTGTGAAATCGAAGTTAAGCGAGCGTTAAACGATTGTGTTGTCGGAGCTAGTGTTCGAGAGACAGAGAAAGTAAACACAGTGAAAAGAGTGAGTCTAGGCTACGACAAGAAAACAGTTGTGAGTGCTTTTGTGCAAAAGTTTAGAAGAAAAATAAAGTGATGGGAATATAACTGGACTGGACTTTTGTCGATTTTATTACAATTAGACTTCTTTTAACATTAGAGCATAATTTAGTCTTCTATCTGCAGCTAAATGTTTAATGTGACTGTTTCTACAGACGTTTACCTCAATTCAAATGAAGTAGATGAAAAATAAGCTTTTGTAAGAATAGTTAATGCAACAGTGGTTGGAGAAAGTGAGAAGAATGTTAACATGAGATTCTATACTGCTATTGATCTTTCAACATTCCTCTTTTCTTTGTTATTCTTTCCCTGGTTTTCTGAGTTTTATCTAAGATAAACGAACAGAATGAAAGCTGTAAAGAAGAAAAAGGGATTTATTTATTCCTTCTTTGGGGGGAATTTCCCAGAAGCCAAACATGTAACATTTGATTGGTGTTTCTAACAGCTGAAAGTAAAAAGGAGGGGTAAACATAAGCAAAGCGCCTATTTTACGATGGCCGTTGGGTCCTGCCTCAGGAAATGGAACTTGTTGGCCTTTCTAGTCCTTCCAGCTGAAGACCAAAGACAGTTAAGCGGAACTTAATTGAGCCGTAATTACCTTTGGCTCCCGCGCAAGGCAGTTTTAGATCTGCAAAGGCGAACGCTATTTCCCAGACAAAACTATTACCCGGCCTTTACCGTTCATCGCGCTTTTGATCTCGTGCCCTTGCTATTTAATGCTCATGTCAGAATGATAGACATAAAGTGATGTATGCACGCTAGAGAAGCGAGTGTACAAATGTGGTCTGTGCAGCGGCGGCCCTTCATTTTCTCAAAATAGCGTTTTAGAACCGCGAATAACTATGTCTAGGTAACACTGGGGAGGACAGGATAAAATGGATAATCTCATATAACAGCGCTTGATATATTTTTCTTCTAGGAAAACAACTGCCATTTTACTGAACTATTTAACTGAATTGCAGGTGTAATTGTCTTAACCACAGCAGCCATTGCAGTCGTTTAGTTCACCCTTAAGCATGAAACAAATCGCAAATGTTGCAAATACATGGTTGAGATATTACAGGTTCCCCGAAAAAAAAAAAGAGTAAATACAGACTCTTCAGTTTTAACAGAACTTCCTTTTCTTTGCGAATACGGTGTAATGAAACACGTTTACTGGAGTGTTCAACACAGGACTTTTCTTCCATCGCACAGCACGTCACAACTTCAATCGTACGGTACAGAGTGACCAGCATTTTATGTCGCAGAGCACCAAACTTACCCTCTCCCTGTCACGAGAACGCTCGCTGATATACAAAACGCGGGTTTAGAGATAGAGATAGATAGAGAGAAAGAGAGAGAGAGAGAGAGAGTTCGCGGGAAGCGGGGGAAAGAAGCATCCAGAAATGTCTCATATCTCAATGCCGCTACTGGGATCACGTTGGATGAAAGCACCCCACCCTTCCCTCCTCTCTAACCAAACACATATCTCCGTGTAGCTTGCCATCTATATTAGCGGGAACAAACACTCTCGTCACAGTACACACCTTAAAGAACACAAAACCATCCTTGTATGCTACAGTAGACATACAATTTAATGGGGGCTATACCTGACCATTACTATTATCTTTCCTGTTGTGTACAAATAAATTTTAAGATCGCAAATAATATATAACCGGCTTTACAGAGTGATTTCACAGCGTGTTTAACTATACAACACACAAGGCGTGGCAAGCATCTGACTGAATGTTGTACTGGAGCCACCCGCCACTAAATTTTCTATCAGTCATAATAATACAGTGTGTTAATATAGTATCCGTTGCATTATTGCCCTACCTTTCCGTTTCCTCTGATTCACATGTGCATATGGCGACGCCGGACAGATGGTGCGGAAGTTTGTTCAACGGGCAGAGTACTCCCATGGACATTAGAAGGCTGGTTGGTCGGTGGGTCGTTCATCGCCCTCTCTAGACAATTGCAGTAGTGAGACGGGTCTTCGAGCCTGGAATTGTTAGGGACTTGTGCGAGGATCTGTAGCCTCCTAAAGCTACTTCACTTCATCCCTTCTTCGTGAGGGTGGTAATCAAACACATATTTGTAAAGTTATGTGTGCGAGGTGTTCCCTTCGTTGTATAGCCAAAGGTTAAGGCTTCGAATTCTTAATAATCAGGTAAAAGCCCAAATATGTATTAAATAAACACATCATTTGTTAAGCGGTACTAATTGATATTTCCATTGTTTTTATCCTGTTTATTTTTGTTTATATTTTTTGTAAGTAATTCCCATTTTAAACACTTGTTCTAATGCTTCCAAGCTTTCTCTTATCAAAACGTTGTGCATATTCACCAACATTTTGATTTCTGTCTTTATAGCTACCTATGCATGAAAATAAACACGACGCACAAACATAACAACTGAAGCATAGCTTATTCTTGCTACATTTACACTCATTAATATGTTATATCATAGAGATGAACCAGTTTCGACAGATAAAAGGAAAGATAAAACAAAATGTGAATATATGCTACGCCAACAAAACCACAACTGTGGTTTCATACATTTTGTTAAATGCGCTTTTACATATTATATTGATGATAACGTATACAGAGAATTACAAGGCTTAAAAATACCGAGCAGAATAAACGTTGCAAAAAATAAAAGTTTTATGAGAAAGGTAAAATAAAAGCAAAATATGGAGTTTAATCATAACTTGCTTCCAACAATGGCAGTATTACACAAGTGATATAATTATTTTCACTCTACTAATTCTTGAATATATTTTAAAGTGAGTTAGCGATCATTACACTTCAAACGCACTATTATCTATTTCGAAACTGCGGAACGGCTATTAACGTCACTTTATTGATTCGTATGTAAAAACTGACCAATCATTTCAAATATGGAGCTGATACTATGTAGATATTACTTAAATATCGAGAGAGATGGCTCCGTGGCTTGCATTTGGGATTCCACAATATACTCTTGGCTTTTTCGTGGTTTTTGGTGGTGGGTAGGCAAATGATTACGTGGTTACAGCGTAGCTTTAATATTACCAGTAAAAAGATGACTTTGCAACGCGATGTCTTACGGTTTAATGTCACGGACATACATTCAGAAGAACGCGACGTTCTCCTAAGTTTTATCCTTCTACGCAACTGAGGCTGAAGATGCACAAACAACAGCCAGTTCACCGCGACAGCACTGCTGCCTCTAAGTCTTGCTCCTTCCACCTGTACTGCTATTCCACCTTGTAGCGCAGACGTTTTCGCTTACTTCCGCCATAACTCCGGAAGCCAGGAATATTATTACCGCCTTATAGGTGGCCTTCGTTGCGGCTGGAAGATGCAGCGGCCGGGCGATGAGAGTAACCTCTGTATAGGGGAGACGCCCTGGGGATAATAGGAGCCGATAAAGCTTTGATACACTACCAGGGAACCTGTCTTCTCTAGAGCTTGAAACCATAAACCTGGTTGTTCTACATAAGACAACAGACTTCAAGGAACATTAGAAGTAAACTAGTTCAGAATAGATCAGCAAAATAAATAATTCTTCAAAGTGGTATACGGAATTTGTATTTTTGTTTCTTCTGTTCTATTTTTTGTTACCTTGGAGTTAATTGTGTTATAAGATTAGTCTATATTTGAAAAAATCAATATTGTATCAAAAGTATGTAATCTTTATCTAATAAAGTTAAAAGTACAAATAGAATCTGAGAAACTTGCCCTGGTTTGGATACTAGGAACCAGGGTAGTAATAATGCAGATTTTATTTTTATTCATTTATTTTTGAAAACAGATAACACTTCAAAACGTTATCTGTCTGATCTTCAGCGAATTACAACCAACTCGTTCTAATTCACCTGGAAGGAACCCGTTCATTTGAATACATCGTAAGTTATACAATTAAGGGGGACACCTCAAACAATTAGATCGACAGATAGGTCAAGGCTAAGACTTCAGGCCGTAGAGACGAGTAGAAGTCCCTAACTTTTCCTGATTTGAAGACATGATCCACTACTGGGGCTTCCCAAAGGACGATGAACGATCTATGCAACCAGGCAGCCCTCAAGTGCCTATGGGGAATACTCTTTCTTTGGAGCAAGCATCCGTGGCTTCTGTTCGGCACCAAGAAAACATCAAAGCATTACGTAGAAACGGAACGAAAGATAAATTATGGTAATGAAACCATGGTAGAAGAGGAACCACACCGCATTCGCCTACCAACCTCGGAAAGCCCAAGAACAGAGTAGATAGCCGATGGGAATTGAACCCGGAGCCTCCCACGTTGGCATTTCCATTTAATTCTTCATCTGAATGGTGAGCGACCATCGAAATCCTCTGGAGATTCCATTTTGGTATGCGGTCGTGCTATCTGCCCGCTCCTGTCTGTTTGTCCTACTGCTGTACAGCAAACGTAGGAGAGAGAGACGCTGCGAAAAACACTGGAGGGTTGTGGTTGCAGAAGATCTTGCAGACCGCCCTCCGATTCTTGCCAGGTCAGGGTATCAACCCTCTACTGGCCGTGTAAGTTGTGTTACATAATAGACGGTAATAAGGTTGGTTTTGTTGGTGAATGTTGGTTTTTTTTTTTTTTTTTTTTTTTTTTTTGTTGTTAATTAAGTATGTCAGAATATTGGTGTGTCACGTCAGTAAGTTATGTCATAAATGGTTTTTTTTTTTTTTTTTTTTTTTTTTTTTTTTTTTTTTTTTATACGTTGCCAAGGACAAGTCGTGGGCGTTTATAACGCTCTCCAGGGTCCAAGTCATACTCGCCTAGTCCCCGTATTAATTGG
Organism: Tenodera sinensis; assembly: GCA_030765045.1. NCBI lineage: Eukaryota > Metazoa > Arthropoda > Insecta > Mantodea > Mantidae > Tenodera > Tenodera sinensis. Next base: position 204,015,035 of record CM060961.1, read on the forward strand.
TTGAAACTGGAAGGGAGCTTGTCAAAGAAGGGTTTTGAAAGTATGTTGATATATTGCTTCACTGAGGGAAAGTGAAGATCCTTCTGAATGGTAGCATTTGGTATATACCATGGAGAGTTTGTAGCCGTTCTAAGATATCTCGACTGAAGGACTTCTAGCTGTCTCAGGTGTGTTTGAGCTGCTACTCCCCAGATCTGGCAGGCATACGTAAAGGCTGGTCTAAGCACTTGCTTGTACAGTAACAGTTTGTTGTCCAAGGACAAGCGAGATCTCCTGTTGTAAAGCGGGTACAGCATTGCCATTCGTTTGTTAACCCTATTGCTGACGTCTTCCAGGTGTGTCTTCCAGGTAAGTTTGACGTCTAGGGTAACTCCTAGATATTTCACACAATTAGACCACGGCACATCTTCCCCTGCCAGGCGGATGGGTGCCACGTCAACCATCGGGCGACGGCCAAAGGTTATAGCTTGGCTTTTCTGAGGGTGGATACGTAACCGCCATCGATTAAACCAGGTGGTCAGTAGGTCAGCATATTGTTGAATACGCCTGGCTGACATATAATTTTTTGAAGATGTTGAGGTAATGGCGGTATCATCCGCAAAAAGATAGAGTGAGCACCGTGGTAGTGTGGGCAGAGTGTTTATATACAGAAGAAACAGTGTGGGTGCCAGTACACTGCCTTGGGGTACGCCGGCACGTATCGGATGAGAGGTGGAAGTAGCATCTTCATAAGTTACAGCGAAAGATCTGTTTTGAAGATAGGAGTACAGTAGATGGATGAGATATGATGGAACTTGATATGTGAGGAGCCGAGAAATAAGTCCCTCATGCCAGACGCTGTCGAAAGCCCTAGTTACGTCCAACAATAGGGCTGAGACGTAATGACGTCTGTTAAAGGCTGTGTATATCTCATCCACCAGCCGGAGAAGTTGGTGAACAGTTGAGTGAGATGTTCTGAAGCCGAACTGTTCGGGCCTAATGACATTGTGCCTGTCTAAGGTACTCCTTAGCCGTGTCTGTATCACGTTCTCAAAGAGCTTGCTCAGAACGGGAAGTAAGCTGATCGGTCTATAGCTCTCTGGAGATGACGGATCTTTGCCTGGCTTGCATATTGTGATAACTTTCGCATACTTCCATGTTTGTGGGAAGTGCGAAGTTTTAAGTATGGCATTGAAAATATGTGCCAATAGTTTCAGCCAATCAGGTGGAAGGGCTTTAAGAGCGGCGTTTGTGATTCCGTCAAATCCTGGTGCTTTGTAGGGAGCAAGCTTGCGTATATATCCTGTGATTTCCTGCACCGACGTTTCCTCAAGGTGAGAATAATCAGCAGGAACCTGGAGAAAGTTGGTAATCTCCGTTTGGACTTGAGTGATGTGGTCCTGGTCAGCTGAATCCGCTGCCATAAAAGATGTTTCCAAATATCTAGCTTGCAATTCAGCTTTTTCTTTTCCCGACTGAGCTATCATCTGTCCGTGTCGAAGAGGTGGGTTTTGTTGTGGAATACCCATTAGTACTTTGGTTGTCCGCCAAAGAGAGCCGTCTTCAGGTTTTAAGTGACAAAGGTGAGACTCCCATTTGTTGTTTGAATGTTGGCGGAGTTCAACCTTAAGTTCCTCTTGTAGACGTCTGTAAAGTGTCTTGTCCTCCGGGGACCTGGAGAACATATAACGTCTCCTGGCTTTATTCTTGTTCTGTATCAGGGCCCTTATCCTACCAGGTAGAGGCTCGCTGTTAAATTGGTGTAGTGTTGGCTTTGGCGATGCGCTCTTGATCGCAGACACTATGGCTTCTGTTGTATTTTTCACCAATAGTTCAACTTCCTGGGAAGTTGTGCAGGGTTCAAGGCGTGGTTGAACTTGTTCCAATATATTGGTGAACTTTTCCCAGTTTGTAGTTCGAGGCGACGGAACTGGCCGTGCTAGTTTATATGTTGGCTTAGATGGAAAAGTGATGAGGACTGGATAGTGGTCAGAAGATAGAGCTGGCACTGTATATAGTATTATGTGAGGTCTCACATTTTTGACCAGTGCAATATCAAGCCAATCTGGAGGTCTGCGATCGCCGTAGTGTATGGTAGGTGAGTTAGGGACCTGTACTGAGATGGCTCTCGAGGTCACATAGGCATTTAACTTTTGCCCTCGGTGAGATATACAGGTGGAGTTCCAGTTTTGGTGTTTACTGTTATAGTCACCTGCAGCTATAGTTGGTACTGGAGAGGAGAACAGTAAATCCAGTTCCCTGTCTAGCAACGGCCTTGTTGGTGCAATATACACCGAGAACAGGTTTAGGGGTCCTCGAGCCGTGCTTATCTGGATACCAGTAGCTTCCATGTTTCTGGTATTTGAGATGTCAAGTTGGTGGTGACAGATGGAGTCATTTATATATATTGCTGTTCCTCCAAAGCCATCTTCACGATCCTTTCTATAGCACTTCATTCCAGGGATTTTCATCCTTATGTGCGGATGCAGGTGCGTTTCCTGTACTAATAGTACCTGGACTTTGTGCATAGCTAGAAAGTCGGTTAGTTCTTCTCTCTTGGATCGCAGCCCATTTGCGTTCCAGTAGCATATTATGAGCTTGGAGAAGTCTGGTTTTGCAATGGGCGTACTAGCCATGACGACTGCAGAAGGTGAAGACGGTGCGGATTAGCACTGTGTCCGCCGAAAGTGATGGTGGGCGCGACAGAAGTGCTTCTGCCAGTGCGGCAGCAAACTGGATGCGGAGGTGACAAGGAATACGGTCGATTACCTCGTAAAACGCCGAATCCATTTCCTCGAAGTTTGAGGCAGATGATGCTTGGTTTGCGTGAGCATTCCTGGCTGGTGGTGTAGTAATAGTAATGGTGTTTTCTCCCATTGGTTTAGGTTGTCGCTGAACGGCCAATGAGGGGATGTTGGAGGAATGCCTTGGATGTTGTGCATGTCTCTGTGGAAGTGGCGTTTTCTCCAGAGGCTGAGACTCTTGGTTCGAGGAAGTGTTTGCTGCAGCAGCATAAGATGAGAAACTTAGGGGCTGGCGAGATGGTAAGCCAGGGTGCCTAGTTCCGTAAAAAGCCTCCTTTGGAAGACCTCGAGGGTTTGGGACCCTGGGTGCGGCATCAACTCTGGATGGTGTTCCTTTCTTGCGGCACTCCATCTCGTATCTTGCCTCTTGCCAAATTGGACATTTGGCGTATCTACATGAGTGTGCATCCCCACAGTTTGCACAGGTGGGTTGCGCCCCATCTATCAGCCTCTTGGGACAGGAGTTTCTTTCGTGGCCTTTTTCACCACAAAAGGCACAAACAGGGGAAAGGTTGCACCCTGCAGCTCCGTGAGTGAACTGCTGACAGTTCGTGCACTGTTGAGGTCTACGGGGTGGTCTGTAGGCCTCCACTTTGACAATGGCGGAAAACATATGTGTTTCTTGATATATCCCCTCTGTGATTTCCGTTTTTTCTAAAGCCACACGGAAGTGGGGCAGGGGGCCTTTGTAAGGTCCACGAACAGCACGAAGCTGGGCTACATTGACTACTGGGTAGCCCTTGCTCTTTAAGAGGTCTGACACCTCTTCAGTGGTGATGTACTGAGGCACGTTTTTTATAGTTACGTGCAGCCTCTTTTCTTCAGCCAAGGGAGTGGCGATAAATTCCAGTTTTTGCGACTCCAAAAACCGGCGGACTTGCCTATGGGCTTCAGGGGAAGTTGTCTGAATGCACACTGTCTGTCGTGCATTTTTAACAGTAAATAGAGGCTCTCTTGCCTCGCGGAAGTGATGGATAACCTTCCTGGCATCCTCTGGATTACGCAGAAAGATTGGCGTAGTCCTTCTTGTATTTTGTTGCGGCTGTTGGGCAACATTGCCTGTCTGGCTTACATTTGGAGTGGCAACATCCTCTTCCATGCTCTCAGCCACGTTATTTTGAGTAGACGTGGAAGCCAGAGCTTGGTATTGATTTGCCGTAGATACTGGCACGTTTACAATGGGATGAGAGGGTGTATTTCTCTTCCTCTTTGGCTGTACTGTGTGCCACTGTTGTTGGGATTTCGTGGCCTGGTCGTGATGGAATAGATAGCTATCTATTGCATCTAATCTTGCCTTGTGTGCAGCCATGGAGATGTACAGTTGAGTGCAGTCGCTTCTCGGTATTTCGTTTTTAGGCAGCATTTCAAGCAGCTGGGAATCAGCTTGTTTGATGTAAGCTTGCCGTGCTTGGCGCTCGCTTACAAGGGTGTTGCGAATATGCTCCTCCAAGGGTAGTGATGGCTCCTGGATGAGTTCCTGTCCAAGGAACGTTAAAATATTACCTCCCTCAAGGTAATATAAGCTCATTTTTCCAGTTTCGGATGTCAGGGGACTAGCCATGGTCAGTCGTAAAGTTTGGTGAGCGCGGTTTGCCCGGGTAATAGAGGACAGGACCAAAAGGCGCCGTATCAGTAATAAAACTGATGGCTAAGTCTTATTACCCTACCCACCGGTCTTAGAAATAGGTTTAGAGTGCTTTAAAAGCACAAAAGTCGTGTGGAAAGAGTCAATTGATACAGAAAGTTTGTACCAATCGGTCAGCCTAATACAACGACGAATCACAACGCCGGGATGAAGAAATGATAGACGCTTCTTCTCTCTGATTCGTCCACAAATAGCAAACGTAGGCGTTCCTAAATTAGAGCTTTATACGCAAGCAAGCTCGCTTGGTCTTAATTAGTGATTGGTGCAGATAATTCTACAAATAGCCGTTTACCTTTCCTTCGCTTCCGGTGTAAACGGCGTTACGATGTTTGCATTTCTCTGTATCGCATCGGCCAGTAATTGGTGATTGTCATTACTTGGCAATTGTTCTCAAAATGCGAGGGTCGTTACCGTAATGGAAGATCATTATCTCTAGGGCCGGCAGTATTTCCTCAAGGGGAAAAATGCCTTTATCAAGGGAAATTTCGCTGGCTCATCTTCAACATGCACTAAGAGAATACCAAAGGCCGTGTTATTACAAAACAGTCTTGTTCCTGTTAATCTTCTACTTCTTCTCCTTTCAGAGCTTAAGAACTCTTTCTATCTTGCTGTTAGTAACATGGTTTAGAGACAATTTTGCACAGATTCATCTAGAGTCCACCAAAATCTATACTATGAGGCTCCAGAGATAATAAAGAACAGCATCAGATTATCGCAGATTGCACACGACTATATTAAATAATAAGTGCAATTGACCATTTATGGCGTTTTCTACATGCTCTAAAGAGAAGGTGCTCAAAAGGGAGAATACGTATTATAGAGGTGTTAAAATTATAATAAATTATTATTAGACTCGGGAATTTCTTGTTTGTTTACTGACCGAGGTTATGTCTCGAAAATACTGACGGTTTAGTGTGATAATGAGTATAGATTCCTCCACCAATTAGAGTTAGAAAACTGTCTATACATTAAATAGTAGAAAAAATACAGAGCTAAACATTATCATTTATACTCTACTACGGAATCGATGGACCTCTATTTACTTTCTCTACTGGTAACTCTGAATGTCTGTCATATTCCAGTATGTTTATCTCAACTAACACGAAGAAGATATAGGAGTGAGAGTTTGTAAGAATGTTAGTACAAGAAAGTCATGTGAGTGCAACAAATCAGATTTTTTTTTCTGATCCCATCGCACGCTGAAAAGTGTTTACCAAAATGTTGTATAATGGAGTTCTTTTTCAACCGTAGAATCTTGTTTCTCTGCGGTTTCCTTTGACTTTAATTCTTCGCTTTGAAATCCTAGAAAGGATTTTATATCAATATCAGCAGGATAAACTTTAAAAGCTTCTAGATGCGGTGCCCTTTAATCTTGAGCCTTACAGAGCTTACTTCAGTACTACGAGAGGGCTTAATGCGAAGAAAAAGAAGAGATGGAAGAAAAAGAAAAGAAGAAAGAAAGGCTGTCGTTTCTTCTTGGAATGCACGCAATGTTGACAATTATTGTGGTTAACTGTTGGGACAATAAAATTCAGTACAGCGTAACGAAATGGAACCACCAACGGAATCTGCGACTGGAGACAGACGACTTCTGCATTTTCCTCTCCACAAACAATGAGGACATTTCTTTGAACAGTTTACTTCACAAGGAATTCTTGTCATTTATGCATGTTTTGTCTTAAGAACCTGCAGCTCCTTCTCCCAGACTTGCCTCTCCAGGAATCAAACAAGCACCTCTCAAATGTCCAAAAAATTTGATGTGTTACATTCACACGACTTTCTCTGCTCATCTTCTACAAACTATTCTTATTCTTCTACTCATGCTTTGTTGATCGAAAGAAAAGTTTGCAGAAATTTTCTTTTTTCTTTTCTTTTTTGGGCGGGGGAGATAGTACGATTTCATGGCCTTCCCGGTTATGTTGACATTGCAGGTAAATGAACTATCCCGTATGCACTTCTACCAACTTAATCTACCCTCCTATATTACGTACTTTTAAGGTTTAGGTCGCTAGCATTTGCTCACCCTTAAACTTAACAATATTTTGATTAATGCAAATATATAATATAATCAAACACACTGGTTGATGTTTACCACCTCAATTATTGTCATCTTATTTATCCTGCATACGTTCTAATTTAAAAGAATGAAGCACTGCAATCAGTCCAACTTTCGTTGTACTGGCGATCGAAGATATTATGCAGAGAGTCACTGAATCTTAACACACGTTCCGCGAGGTAAACAGAGTAGGCCGTGCTCAAATCAATAATTACCCATAGTAATTATAGCAGCTAACTTGAATCTGTGCGTTGACTCTGAAATCGAAGAAAATTGGAAAATAGGCTGTACTCCTCCCATACCTGAAAAATCTAACGGAAAATACGAAAGATTTTATAGTATATATGCTAATTAAGTTCAACCATCACATCCTGGAACGATGAATGTTACGTTTCAGGGTTACCATTTAAATTTCATTCATACGCCATATTAAATTGCTTCATCTTCCAAAAATTGTATGTAATACATGTGGGTAAGTGGTTTCACTAATTCTCGGAAACCCTAGTCCAGTAAAAATCACTTACCATCCTTATATCGCAATATACTACATTACACATTCCGATATATAACAAAAGGAATAGGGAAAGCTGAAGCAATAATGCATTTTGTTTAAACATGGGTATAAGAAGTCCTAAAATTCCACTCTTTAAATGACAACTTAAAATTGTGTGCTAGCCTATCATATCTAAAACTGACTTCTGTTGATCGTAGTGTTTCTTAGAAAGTGGTTTATTATTTCCTTTTTCCTCTATCCTTTACCTGTAGAAGTAGGGACGTACTATATTCCAAACAAAAAAGCGATATAAAGTACAGCTTTTGAAGTAAAGAACTATGTTCATTACTTCGACAACAATAACGTTATTTTATGCCCATCCCTATCACAAACGAAGAATGGGGTACATCTGAATAAAAATTGCACCACGGGCATTAAGTTTGAACGTCCAAACAATTGGAGCGTCATTGCCGGAAACTCTGATACTGATCGCAGGTCAACTGTTCCTAGTCGGTGATGCAGCACGTCTAGCAACCACGGGGCGAAGCATCGAGTTCGATGCCTGAAGGGTTTAAAACGCAGAGTACCCCGCAGGTTATATTACGTGTCAGATTGCAGCGATAATATATCGGAGCCTTCGTTGAACATTGTATGTAGCTGGAGTAGTTTTCTCCAGGACAGAATGGCAACCTCGCATGCATTTCCGAGGACAAGTTGGCGACACAACCAGGGAGCATGACGGGTAACAACTAAAGCAAAGACTTTCAGAGCTCTCCTTTGCAAATATATACGCTTACTAAACATGTTTTCACTTTGTACATCGCGTGACGTGTGTTGGCTTAATGTGGGCCCTTCTTTCATTCTGCAAGTTCTGCAGCAACACTAAGTAATTATCTTTCACAAAGCCGCCTGTTCCCTTTCAAATACGCTTCTGTCCTAACATTCCTCTGGTGCGTTCTTGGTGTGTTTGTTAAATCTCTCTATTCTAAATAACAGTGAATAGCCTCCAAAGATCAAAGCTTTCTGGACAATTCTGTTTAAAACGAAAATACCACTGTGCCCAGAATATATTATAATAAACTCACCTGTAAGTTTTAAAGAATTTCGTTATCATAAGAATCTAATATGTTGCACACGCAAGAGTCGGTCTGGGTGGCTCAGTTGGTTAGACGCTGGCCTACTGTTCCCAAGGTCGCGGGTTCAAATCCGGCCCAGGCCGATGGTTTTTAAGTGTGCTTAAAAACGACAGCTCCATGTCAGTAGATTTACTGGCATGTTAAAGAACTCCTGCGGGACAAAATTCCGGCACACCGGCGACGCTGATGTGATCCTGGCAATTGACAGCGTCGTTAAACAACAAAATAATTTTAATTTTTTAATGCACACGCAAGACTTTCTCTAACCACTCCTGTACAAACTATTTTTGCAAACGCTTGTTCTACTGTCTGCTTCTTCATAATGCAGATAAATGTTTGCAGAAAAAGAATTGTGCATACTTCCTTGTAGGTATAGTGGGATTAGGGAAATATAGTAAACTTAAGTGATAGTCAAATACTTTAAGGACTGATTGCTATGTGATGGCTTTGGAGTTCCATTCTCTTTGCATGACTATGAGGAACGGAAAAAAACAACAAAAATACGACTTACAACTTCCCATTTAATATAAATATTTTAAAATGCTAAACAATAACAAGGAATATTTCGTAGATTTCTGCAAAAATAGTGTGCTTTAACGAGATCTGTAGTTTTTGTGAACAAAGATTTGTCTAACTCTTACAGTTTAGTAGATATACAAATGTACATAGTTCTGAATGAAGAGGACTTAAGGCACTAGAAAACTCGACAAAGTATGATGTTAAACCAATTCGAAAATCAATTCATTATGCTCTTCTGTTGATCGTAAGTCTTCTAAAACTAAAAAAAAAGTATACATTATTAATTTTCTACCGAACAGAGGCTGTTTAACCGAGCGCGATGACTCCGGCGTAAGTGTGAGGCTCGTATTCGCTTCAGGTGACCGACCTTCCTGATCCATGGGTTTTTTCGGGGGCTTCCCCGGGTCGCCAGGCGAATGATGGGAAGGGAAGTTACATCCCCCGAATTATCTTCCATTTAGTTTCTTTAAACATTTCACTCATCTTTTACCCCGTTGGTTCTCTCAGGGTCACATGTGTCAGCGAAGATGTTAGGTGCAACTTGGTAGGGACGATATGCGCACAGAAACCCTTTTCGTCCTTCGTTGTCCGTGGGATCTGGGTGAGGTGGTGGAATTGGATACCGCGTCGAGGTCTTCTGAGATGGTCCCGTAAGCCCTAGAGACTTCGAGGTGATGTCAAACTTGGGAAACCTTAGCGACCTCTATCAAAGTCTGAGCCGTTAGTATGGATTTCGCTGCCCGGTGTCTCCTCTCATCTCATCCTTCTTCCCGGGGGTTCCCTGAGGGACATAGGTACAATAAGCCTGACTTCAGCGCCGACCCGTATCTCTCCTAGTCCTAAGTTGTTAACATTCTGGAAGAGGGAACCATCTAGGATTCGAATGTAGAACATGGAGCGTGTTACGGTGACAAAATATAAGTATGAGAATTCTCTTCCAAGATATTAAGATAAATAGTATGTGAAATAATGAACTAATTTGTGTCGCACAAACACCTATTCAGCCAATTAGAGGCTACCAGTGCACGTCACTGTTAAAGAGATACGGGACAAGGTTATATGCTCGGCAGCTTGGCATCATTATATTCACATCCGGCTACACCTCTGGAGTAAATCTGCTACAACACCATACATAGTGATGAGTGGAATGACACGCCTTCTTCCATCTCCATGGACCATGCTTATTCTTGTGTCACATTACATATACATTTCAGCCCCGTGTTGTTGGTGCCGAGTTAAGTGGATGACTCTGCACAGAAAATAGAAACATTACATATTTATAAGACTTTCCGGTTGAAAGATTGACGACGCAGCCCGTGGGTTCAATACGCTACAGTTGTAGAATGCTTTCAAAATGTATGTGGACGTATTTGTTTGGGACAGACACTTTCTTTCAAGCGAGCAAATCCGGGCAGGGAAGTTCCTCTGGAAATTATTTATGTGCTACATTGTCCAGAAAAAATGTCCTACGCTTCTTTAAGAATAGGCAGATGATCTGAATACGTTTGTTTTAAGGCAGTTGTTAACACTACAGAAGCATTTACAAGCAGAAAAACTATCAACTGCTGATTAACTGCATTAATTATATCCCTTATGCATGCTCATATTTCTTATTAGTATTTTTGCAATGCAAATACCTATAAGAGAAAGCACAGCATGCGCCCAAAAATTTCAATAAAAAGATTTCATTAAAAATAGATGTTAGAGATCCCTGTTTTCTTACATAAAGCTCCGGAATGTGTGTGAACGAAAAACGAAAAGTTGATTAAACACCAAACTTCGATACATAGGTTCAGCGTATTCCAAGAATGCGGCACGAAGCATTTCAATAAAATCTGCCCACACTGAACTGCTCCTTACGCGGAAAATGTTTCGCTAATTTGATTTTGTTAAAAATGGCTTTGACGATTTTATTAAAATATCACCGCCCAAGATATATGTATTGACAAAATATTTGCGATTTTTGGGAATAGGTTGGGATTTAGAGATTAAAATTTGCATAATTTTCTGCAAATGATATATTATAACTTATAAGAAGCAGAGAAAAACTTACACAAAAGGCACACTTCATTTCAAATGGTTTATTTGTTTCTTCTTCTTTCAAAATTCCCGAAATAAAGTTGATATTTATTGGACGGTTCTTTTTTGAGTAATGATGTACACACCCATGCACGCACACAACCGAGCTATATACAAGAGGCTTGCATTTGTTAGGTCCTGGCTTCAATTTACCATCGACCGTCCACTTGAATCTTGTTTTTTTTTCCGTCATTTTCCCTGGTCTGTATTCGAAAGTTGGGGTAGTTACTCATCTACCGGTTACCTTTCCATCATCCAGCTTTCATTCCGTTTCTCCGACCCCCCCAAAAGCACATAAACCGTAAAATAAGATATAAATAAAGTATTATTAAAATTAATGTTTTAACAGTTTAAAAAGCAAAAATCAGTTCTGTTTTTAAAACTTCAAAGTAAAGGACCTCTAGGAGTGCTTCTAGGTTTCGTAGCGTTTGGCGGTGTCGGATAGATGGCGCGGATGCTTTTTCGAAGGACAGAGTCCCCGTGGACACTAGAGCAGTGGTCGGCAAGTATCGGACTTATGACGCAGGAGCGGGAGAACACGTGCAGTGTACGTAGAGCAGCGGTAAGCACATGTAGTGCCGTGACTAGTCGTATTGTTTTGTAACTATAAGTAACCTAATTCTAGATGATTCAGAGTACAATTTCAAATATTAGTTTAGAATTTATACTACTTTTGTTAATAATAAACACATTAACCGGGGCTTGACTAAGTGACACAAGTTCCCAAGAGCCCTGGACAATAGCTACTATATCATGTTTAACGAGCTTGTGTAATCTTATATATTGTTATAATATTGGCGTGTTTTTCGTGTTTACTTGTTTACGATAGCCAAAGAAAGCACTCCATTAGCATAAATAATTAAGTAGATAGACCGATAGAGGAATAAATAGAGGAATAGATAGACATGATGATGGGCGGGCGGGATGGGATGGGATGGGATGGGATGGGATAGGATGGATGGGATGGGTGGATGGGCGGATGGAGGGATGGATGGACGGACGGGCAGACGGACGGACGGACGGCTGGGTAAATAACCTCCCCTTCTCTGCTCTTGCAAGCAGGCATACTGAGAAAAGGGAAACCCTGCTCCGTGGAATGTCGTCACAGAGCGAGTGACCTGCCGATCTCTGCAAAAGAGAACTGCTCTGTTGGCTGTCGTTCATCGTTCTTTTAGGCAGCTCCAGCAGTGAGACACGGGTTTTCGAACCTGGAAATATTAGGGACTTCCGCGTGTCTCTGTGACTAGTCTGCCTGCGGCCTGTAACCTGTTGATCCCTTCCTCCTGGCGGGTTGTAGCCACTTAATCTACGTACGTACATAGGTACCAGTGCGCGAGGTGTGATATGACCTATACCTTGGCTGGGATAAAATACCACCAATGTGCTTAACAAATAAGAGCACAACTATTCTTGAACACCTACTCTATTGCTAGAGAGCGCATGCGTGGTTTCTAAGGCATCAGTAATTCATGAAGACCCCACACACGCTCACCCCACCGAGGTGCGACAACGTTGTTATTAACAACCTTAAGTCGTTTAACCATCGGCTGCGGTTCCAATATGATTCAATTATCGCTAATCAGTTTTGTACTAACGAGCGGGAGATGCCGCCAAACGTTTACCAATTTCCTGCGACGCCGGTGTAAACTCCTGGCAGTGTCTTATGCCACGAACATTTCCCAGGAAAGAGCAAGTTATTCACACCAGCCTGGTTCCGATTAGTGCTTCAGTCTGACAAAGCACTACAGCTGGGATGAGCAATCAATTGCTAAATTCAGTAAAAGCATTAATGTATATCTTACATAAGTTAGCTAAGATTTCTGTTGGCGACTTCCTCTATTATGCAGAGAAAGTACTTCATTCCACTCAAAAAATGGATATTCAGAGTTCACCGAAAATGCATGTTTGCACCCTCCCTAAATCTCAGAAAATCACTTTTGAAAAAAATGCGTGTGAACAGCATAACACAAAAAGGGAATGTTGGACAAATACAAAACCTCGTATTTAAGTGAAGAACCTTCCAAACAAGTGACACATCAAGACTTTTGAAGTACATTCCTTCATCCCAAAATTGTTCGGAATTTTTTTATTTTCTTACAAAAATGTCTAATGATTTTGATCAAAACATCGCATGCTTAAGATATTTACATGAGAAATATAATGCAAGTCTTGAATTTCCTGGAAATATCGTGTGAAGCACTCATTCTGAATGACTTTTGTATAACTTACACCGTAAGAAATAGACAGAATTTTACTCTACAAATAAGTAGAGCTAGTTAAAATATTAACGATCTCATTAAAATATTTTAAAAACCGTTACAATAGAATTTTAACCATTTACAATATATTATTATTACCAGTAAGAATTTGTATACCGTATATTTGAGATATTTACAGGTCTTGATTTTTCTAGGCATAGCTTGTGAAGTCCTCTTCGTTCTGAACGATCTTTGTGTATTTGGTAAACCCTAAGAGAAAGACAAAATCTCACTACAAAAAGAACATAGATACACATATGCCGGGTGGAAGGGAAGTCATTACATTAAGTTAAACAGTGATAGATCTCGCTATTTGGAACACATGTTGTGTCTTACGTTTTTGTCTCTCACAATTTCCTACGGAGATATTAGTTTTGTCGAAAACAAGCTGGCAACACCGAAGATTGTGTGGGTGTCACTTTCGCTAGCTCAGTACATAAACAAACACAGTAACGGTGCTTCTTGAGAATACAACATGCCCTGCCTTGTCCGTCCGTGTTCATGCGCGAGTATAGGCCAATCACAAGCGTTAGCTCCCACAACATTATGCGAAAGCGAAACTGCCCGACCTGTTTACATGCACAAACCAGTTCAATTCGCTGACCAGCCTCAACGCAACGTCGTCGACTTACTGCACATGTGAAAAAGCTGCTTGGAGTATTTCTTCACGTCTTTTAAGTGATTAACTATTTCGAAACCCTGTCTGATGTTGCATAATCACTACCGAAGCAATGTCAGAAATAAGTTACGCTACGCAACTGTTATCTTCGTACATTCCTGTGGAATTACGCATCCAAGTTGAATCAAAAACCATTTATATTTTTCGAAATCGGTTGATCAAAGAACAAAATGTCATTGGACTTTTTTGTTTGCAATGCTTCTATGAAGCACATATTAGAAGGAATGTAATGACTTCCCTTCCACTCTATATATTCTTACGCAAAAAGCAATGTTTAGAGGAAAGCGTGTGTTTCATAGAGTGCGGAGCGTGTGCAATAATACGTGACACAGGTTGGTTGGGCACGGAAATTAATAACGTAACCGGTACCACGCAACAGTTATATATGCATGCGTATCAGCAGACGTCTGCAGCTGTGTACATGCGAGAGTAGTAAGAATAGAAGCCGTGTGTATTAAAGTTGCGGCTTTTGCACACCGCCCTTCAGTCATAAACGTCAAATGTTATCTGTGCGGAATCACTTCACGCCACGAAACCTTTGAACACATCTAAAAGGTGGGAAGGAAACGGAGTTAAAGGAAAATGAGGGAGAGGAAATCGTGATTAGGCGAGGAACTAACTTAACATTCGCCTTCTGAACAAGGAAAAACAAAAAAATCCCAAGCTACGTGAGGACAGTGAATGGGAATCAACCCGAGATCTTCCGAATGGGAACCTCACACGATAACGTGGAGCCAGCTTGCGCGCTTAGATGCAGATATGTAATGTGTAATTCACAATTTGTTCTACATAATTTCACTTAATTCATTCGATAGGTCTTCTAGCTCTTTCTATTCATATTTTAACAAGCTAGCGAAGCCCACTTTCCTATTCAATACTTTTATCCTCTCAGTTTTATTCTTACGCCATATTTTATTGACACTGCTGTGTTTGACTTCGTGTACATTTTATCTACCTATTTTGGTAAATGAATCATCTATATTTAAACTTTCATTGAAGTGCTTGTGGTATCTGACATACATCCCAGCTAAGTAGAGAACATAATGTTTGCACATGGCAGATCTAGAACAGTAAATTTCCCAGCTTTGCCGTCCGTGTTGTGGGTATCTAAAGCTGAAGAGCATTGGACGGTTTCCACCTCAACTCCTGGCGAACAGACGAGACAGGATTTAACAATGCAGGATGTGCTTCCTGGGTCAGAAGCAAAATCCCTTATTTTATTGAGGTTGCCCAAAGCGCGTGTGGATTAGACGCTGTTTACAATGTCCCATCAAATCCAGCAAGCTTTTGTTAATATTAAAGCTGGAGCTAGTTTGGATGGGAATTCCAACTCAGGGACCGGAAAACAATGGCGGAGTTGCTGCAGCCACAGATTTAAGGGAAGGTATTATTCCAGCAGCACTCTGCATCGCAACATAAGACATACTTTCTGCTTTTCAGATCACCACTAACGCTCAACTCATCATTAACAACACTAATAAGACGAGCCAATATTACCAAAGTACAAAGTACAGATAAAATCACATAGCCTCTACTCTTCTACAATTCTGCTAATCCAAATAAACGTTCAATTCGCATTTACATTTCGTTATAGGATACGGTACGTAAAGCGATAGTCCGACTTATAAATAGCGTTTCGGTACGTAATTTTTAACGTCCTACAACGTAGTGTCATATCGGACGGTGAGTGAATGAAATGGGTGAACTGATGCTCGAATGAGCCCGAAGTCCATGGAGCTTTAATTACCCGATACTCATCTTCTCTGAAAAAAAACCTTATCCGGATAACTCACCCTAAACGTGATTCGAACTCTGACCTCTTGGACGAGAGACAGACCTGTTACCATCACGCTACAGAGGCAAGCATCGGTACGTAAAGGTTTTTAAACTACATGAACTTTGCACGACCACCAGAAAAGAACGAATATAGCTCTGTGGTAAGGGAATAGCGTGTCTTCCTCATATTCAAGGGTTCTCGAGTTCGAATCTCGTTTACGGCGAGTTAACCGGAAAATTGTATTTTTGGAGGAATTTCCCTTCTTTTGAAAGGTACATGTCGGATAACCCTAAGCCAGGGCCTCTCTAAGCTTAAAATCGGACCGAGTGTAAGCCAAAGTGCAGACGTTCCTTGCACTGTGCACTCGGTTAACCTTGGCTCAACCCGCGCGCTGCAGAGCGAAGATGCGAAGAAGCGTGTGTTGTTAGACGGCTACCTTATCAGTGAAATAATATGTTCAATACAATTGCATAATAATAGAGAAAAGAAGACAAAAAATGACGCAAGTTCATTTAAATCAGAGTGAGAACGTTTTTTTAAAGTCGTGACGATAGTCAATATTTTATCTGCGGTACAATAATTACGTGTTTAAGAAAATCATCTGTTAAAAGAAAATGTAACAAGCACATGCAGTAACTTATGGTGAAATCATACGGGGTGCTATAGATGAAGAACTACAGATGTTGCTAAATCTTGCAGAAGAGCATTCTTTACCTAAAAATTGTACTAGTACTTTCTGGATCATTAAAAGAAGACAATTGGTATTAAAAACTATATCAACCAGTTAAACACTGAGCAACACACGTAAACATTACTCGAGGAGATGGCAAAGCCAGAGACAAGCGTAAGGAATGAGAGAGTGGACGTTTGCACCTAGCTGCGATGCACTGGTGCATGCACCCTGAGAGACCCTGCTATAAGCTGTATGGACCCTGGGCTCAGTTGAGCATCATTTCAACTTCATTTATTGTCACATATGACCCCACCGGTTGAAGAATGTTTAATCTATAAAAAATAGAATGAATTTGAACAAAACATTTGACATAAGTTGTGATATTTCGAGATTTTTTTTTTTTTTTATCTCATAAAAGTTCCTCGTCTCTTAAGATTTAATCATATTCAAAAATCATTCAGACTCAACGAAAAAAATTCAATAAGTATGTTTTATTTGTTGTGACTCTTTAGAGTCATTTAAAAAAAATGCTTCAATGTGAAGTACAGTTTAGTGTGGGGTATTTTCCTGAAAATGTTCGCTCCACATTTATGTAAGACCCCAAACTTAGATGCCAAGTTTGATACTTAATCGAATTTTCGTTCTTGAGTTCTGCTGTTCACAGACACACACATGCACAGATCGTTTTCTAAAATATTTTTGGGGAGTTTCAAAATATGTCATTCCTGTGAAATCTTGGTATCAAATTTTTGGTTGGACGACAAAATTCCAACAGATTCGTTTTATTTATATGTAATTATATTTTAGTATAATTTTGTACTGGCATAAAAATTAGATGCAATTCTCGTAAATTATTGCAAGGATATAATTTTCCACTGCGTGTGTCAACATTGTATTACCTTTAGGAAAGTAAACATTAATCTAAGTTTATAACCCAGCAGAATCGGAAAGAGCAATGAAGTGCTTGTTGCACTATTTGTTCTGAGTGAATCGCCGCATAAACAAGCATTTATTCCAGCTTACAATGTTTTAAGCTGCAAGCATTTCGCGCTTATATTGTCAACACGTTTTATTCCGGTTAATGCTCGTTCTGGAACATTCCGGTGTAATAGAATCTGGTCCGCTGTTGCACAATTACAATAAATAGCAATCCTCCCTCTACTATTTTATTATCAACGAAACCAAAAACAACAGCCAGCTGTGTTGTTGGTGATTAATTCCCTGAATTAGATATGTTTCTGTCGATTTATTTATGTTTCAGTTTCCCGCCGTTATTTTAATCCATTTTTCGCGTATCCCCTAAATACAAATACTTATGGAGTGGAAGGCATATAGTGATACCAAAATTATTGACCGGTAAAATGAATAATTTCCCAAAGATGACAGGAAGATCGATTGCAATAAATAATTTCCATATCTTAAAAATAATGATAATGTGAGAGGCATGAGCCAAAATTTTTTCAGGGCGAAGGAAAGTTGTGTTAAAGAAAAGCAATTGATTTTGTCAGAGCAACTATAGCAATTAGGTGTTCCGGGGAACTCTGTCAACAAGAAATTCATTATCTCAAGGCTCCAATATTTAGAACTAAATACACTCAGAAGTCCCAGAGTTGCAAAGACGCCCAACAGTTCAAAAAATTAGAAATGCGAAAGAATTCTTAGAATTTAGTATATCACAGAGTAAACAATCCGATGTGTTGTACTCACAAATTTTCTCTACTCTTATACTAACTATTCTTACAAACTCTGATTCCTCTATCTTATTCATGTTAATCGAGATAAATGTTTGCAGAAATTATCTTATTGCCGATTTTCTTGTAGGTACAGTCATGGAAAAAATGATTGAGCACGTTAGGAGAGAAGAATATTTTTAAGTTCGACGTCGTGTTGCAGTGCGGTTTACGCAAGTGGATATTTAAAAATGCAGATGAGTTTATTGATAGTCTCTGATCCATATTTTATCGTCTGTCGGACACTGAAATAGATTGTCCCTTGAATTATCATACGTATTCGCAAATACATTGGAAAACATTGCATTTACTTGAGACATGACCTGAGTTTCATATCAACTTCAGCAGTCCGAGTCGCCGGTGGCCCGGGCGCTGTCTTCAAAATAACACGCATTCAACACTGCTGCTCTTCAGAAAACGCGCGTAACTATTCTTATATTACAAGAAGCTGTAACTGTAGTTTTGAAACGAAAATAGAGGAAATACAGCCATAACAGATTGCGTGGCCCATTCTGTGTTAGTGTTTTTAAACTGTGATTAAAGTGGGGTTTCAATAAACAGGTGCAGGCGTCAAAGCGCTTTTTCAGCACTTTTTATATATTGAAACTTCACACGCTATATATGTAGGTTTCAGTGTATTTATACGACGGGAGTTCAAATAATAAGTTACATATAAGTATGACAGGTCAAGTAACTTTTATCAAATGCTACACTATGCTACAAAGTGACACAAATAGATGCACTATTTTATCAAAATAGTCCCCAAATCTCTCTAAACTGATGCGGTCTTACCCGCTCCTCAGTTCCGCTATCCTACGCGGAATGCTGCTTTCTGCTCCGACTGCTCTGGCATGTGATCTTAATTTCTGGGTATGCGTGGGTGTTTGCGAATAAAACCAGAACTCTCGTTGAAACACCTTTATTCTCACCAAAATAAGAATGCCTGAGATTTGCCCATCGCTATTAGCAACGTTGAGTCGTTACTGTGTCTTTACTAAGACCGAAGATTGTTACTGTTAAATCTAATGTGTCCTCACGCTCGAGGATCCGGAATACAAGTCCCGTGGCTGAAGTGCTCGCTCGGAGATCTGGGCGATAAGTGTCGTGACCCGCTCCGTCCGGGTGCTGAAGAGCCTGTGTCTGCTCCGTGCGCTCACGGTCAGAAGTCGCCTCGGACTTCCCCTCAAAAACTCCTCCAATTTCATGGCGCGAAAACTCCGCGTCATGACGCTCTCAATGACGCACATCTCATAATTACTCCTACGACGGGTTTCGAAGAAGTCCCCGCGGCCCTCCCTTGTTTTCCTGCTCAACACCTGCACTGAGCGATTTCCAGGAAAACTGGCCTTACCAGTTATTTTAGGCTGACTACCTGACGCTTGCCCCTAATGACTTGTCTGTAACATTTCGTGCCTTTTGACAATTTTAACCACAACTAATCCTCCCAGATTTCGTACCTTTATACATGTAACGATTTTAACATTTTCTGATAATTTAATTCCGCCATGTGATGCAGTATTATATCCATAATTATGGCATTCACAATTTCGGCTTCAAAACAACAATCTGAACGTTGTACCAGTCGTTCAATGCCTCAGCGACAGAAATACGCTGACTGGCCAGGGAGACATTCGAGGATCGTTCTGCGAATTTTTATCTTTCGCAAACCTGTTTCCGTAGATGTTCCTTCAGCATGCTTCACTGTGCAAGATCTTAACTGTATGCCGGATGCTTAGAAGATGCATAGAAGAAAAATTGCGCTATGCGCGCCATGTGGGGTGCTGCATTGTTGTGCAGGAGAACAACACCTCTGTTTAATTTCACTATGGCTAGACGTGACAGACATTACATTTGGTCTTTATAGCGCAGAATTTCACAGCGAATTTCTACGCAATTTCGACGTTTCGTCCACAAGAGTCGCACCGTCCCGGATACTTCAATTTAGGAGTATGTTTCCAATTGATGCGTCATTTCGCTCGCATACTGTGATGCACCTGTTATCAGTATCGCAGCAAACTTCTGTCTGCAAGAATCCCAAAACATGAACTCTATTCTGATAAAGCGGCAGCATCGATACGCAGACAACATGTGTAACTTACTTTTTAAAGCACCCTCGTATGTATAAGCTGGAAAAAGTAGCAATATTTTCTCGTGGGCATGCGCAATGTTATCTCCTCGTAAGTCACAAGAACTACCAATGGTTTTGTCAATGTTACTAAAGAACAACTGGATGTAAATTCCAAAAAATCTTGTGTTCTGTTTTTGGTACTTCAAGTTTGAAATTTCAGTGACAGTGGAACACTCGTTCCGTTGTTTCGATATTAAAGTGTCTGGCACCAACAATTTCCAGTTATGAACTCACAGAAAGTTGGCAATCCCGCTAGAAGTAAATAATTTTTCCTTTCTACATGTAGGCAAGCTCTGAACTTGTAGCGAATTGCATCAGACTTTAAGAATATGACACTAATATTTCCTTGAGCGCCAGTGGGATATAACAGTGCCAGAAAACCTTACTATACGGTTATTTTATAAACCCGTCCAAGTACTCAGGGACACATTGATAGACATATAAATGTTAATTTAAAAAGCGTTCACAAAACAATAATACAAAAACTTAGTCCAATACTTCCGTTCGAATTACTCTTGAACATGGTGCATTTTAAATGTTCAATTAAATTCTTATTTGCTTCATTTTAAACTCCTGTTCTTATCATTTAATATCAAAACTCTGATGTGTTACATTCACAGCGGACTAAAGCGATGGTTAGATTTTTAAAAAGCTGATAGTTATGCGTGGCTTTGAAATTCCATTCTCTTTAGACGCGCATGAGAAAAAATCATCAGCGACATATTTGGGAAAAAAAAACAATAACAAAGAATATTTGGAAATATTTAACGCCACAAAATAAAAACAATTTGTTCACCTTCAATGAAAAAACTGAAGCTGTTAACAGTGAAGCAACAGAATCTAAAATAAAAACAAATTTAGAGACTAAAAGCTTCACTTATCTAAGTGATTGCTGCAGGTTCTTGAAATATTATACAGGCATATTTTTCGTGATGACTCCACATTTTCAATGTTTTATTTAAAACAGTTACCAAGGTTGCAGACGCTCAACTACTTAATATTTCTATCGGTTGAAAACAAAACAAACTTAATACAATCTATCGGTGGTATTTAAAAATTTATAACGCGGTCCCTGTTTTTTAAAATAAGTATCTTTTCCCACACCATTAAATCTATAGTTCCATTTGTTTTAATTATTTAACCTCTGGATATATTTCATGATTAAATGACAGATTGATAAATCAGCTGTGGCAGTTCATTTTGGCAAGACATGTTAACATTCAATTGTGACTA
The DNA here is from genome assembly GCA_030765045.1 of Tenodera sinensis. Classification (NCBI taxonomy): domain Eukaryota; kingdom Metazoa; phylum Arthropoda; class Insecta; order Mantodea; family Mantidae; genus Tenodera; species Tenodera sinensis. Next base: position 204,036,224 of record CM060961.1, read on the forward strand.
ACTTCATTCTAATTAAGGTAAAAAGACATTACACCATTGTTTACACAATGCCTGCGCTACAGTTCGTGAAGTAATGAAACATTTATATTCATTTGGAAGTGTATGAAGAAGTACACTGCATCGCTGATAAACGACAGTAACAGGCGTGTTGACATCATCTGCATCAATAGAAAAAAGGAATGATGCAGAAATTGTGGACCCAAAAATCCGGTTTGAACAATCACCTAAAGAGCCTCGAGAAGTTGAAGCAGAAAAGAAGAGGATTTATGAACCAACAATACCATATTTTATGGACAAATATAAAATTTACAAAAATTGTTGTAAGTGATCTGCCTTTTGGTGCATGGGGAACCATTACAAAACATTTTGCTTCATGGCGGGGAAAATACAAATTGTAAAAAAGAATAGAATCACAGATTGTTACAACAATAATAATATATTCTGTAGCTACTTTGAGAAACCATCTTTATGGAAAACACTGTTTAATTAGTTTGTATAAATTGATAGTTTTATAATTATGTTTTATATGATTCTTGCTGTTATTTTTTATTATTATCTTTGTTATATTTGCTATCCATTATTTCTGTATAAGATTAATTATTATTTGTAGTATTCTGTGTCGCTAGGCAAACTCTAAATAGGGTTAGATGATCAAATAAAAATAATGGCTCCAAATATTCCAAATATTTGACAAAATTACTTTTAGGTTAAATGGTTCTTTATTGACAATAATTGTATTCGCCCTATATGTTACCCTCATTATGTAGAAATCCTGGTTACTCTATGGCCAAATCAGTACCTTCCACCCGGTGTGTGTAAATCTATGATAAAATGTAACTAATAGTATTTGCAATTTTCATATTATAAACGCAGAACCTCGTACGGTTTCTCTCGGGAACGGAAATGTGATATTTACGTTAGAATAACACAAAATACTAACGTAATATTGGTTTATTGAATTTTATAACATCTAAAGAAACGTTGTTCAGAATACAATCGGAATTAATCGGAGGCAATTCCTGGAGACAGTATCCATACCTGTCAGTGACGGGAAAATGGTCACGTTTATTAACGTCCACTTTGACACATTGAATGATCCTACCTTCAAGCAGGATATCTGGATATCTGGTCACGTTTTGAAAACTCCACATCCGTTGTTTAAAGGAATTTTCGCTCACCTGAAACAAAATGGAAAGAAAAGTTGCATAGAAACTTGTATATAATTTACCTGTATTTCATCTGAATTTGATAAAGATGTTACAAATAAGCTTTTCAGAAACATTACATTTTAAAGACATCAGAACATGTCTTGCGAATGCCTTAAATGCATTGTTATTCAATATCGATAATAATCAAAAAATGTTCATGTGAAGAGTTCTTGGAAGGGGAGATTTTCTTGAAAGTCCTCGTGTTGCGTCGTTTTAAAATCATTTACATTTTCTCAAAAATGGCTGCAATGATTTTGATTAAAACCCAATGTTTAACACATTTTCGTGACAAATGAAATGTACAGCATGAATTTTCTGGGAATAGCCTCTGAAGTTATCATTCTGGGTGACTTTTGCATGTGGTAAACCCTAAAAAATAAACATCTTGCTAAACGAAAGATGTAGATCTCGTTAAAGCACAGAATTTGTCAAAACCATTTTCGAGGGATTTTCTATTACCGGTTTCAGTATTACAATATGTAGGTATACCAGGGTTGCCGTTGAAGGGAAAATAGTCTTGTCTAGACCTCCCCCACCATTACACCTATCCAAGCTACCCTAGCCTCTCCGACATAAACTAGGTTACCACGAATTGGGGCTATAACTGTGCGTATACAGTCCACCTGCCTGAATGACAAACGCAGGTACATCGTAACCAATCGGCTTCAACTTAACATCACATTGTCTGGAAGGGGTATGATACACGGTGTGCTAAAGAGCATGCCCTAATGCAGGGGAAGACAGCTTCGGGCCGTGTGACGTATTTAAACGAAGAGCCAGCTTGTACAGTCGTGTGACGTCAGACGAGAGCGGTGTATTGCTGTGCTGCATAGATCAGCGGCGCTACTTGCACGAAACTGAATGAATATGAAAAATGTTATTTGGGCATGCTTAGGGAGAACCCTCTTCAGCCTAGTCTGAGGTTTTTTATTTGTTGTGTGAGGAATCTCAACCGCGTTAGTGCGAATTTTGTTTTTATTTTGTGTTTTTGTTGACGTTGTGTAGTGTTGTGTGTAGCAGTTTTGTGTTTGTGTTCAGTTCCCCGTGTTTCACACTAGTTCGAGACTCGGCTTCAAGATGTAGAAACATTGTCAACTACGTTTCAGATCTTTGCGACCCCGTATTCATTGGATGTTAACAATGTTTCTAGCAGGTAGCAAATTGAATTGATAAATTTACAATGCGACGATTTGCTGAAGGACAAATATAAACACAAGGAAGACTTGGCTGATTGTTATAAGAATGTTCCTCAAACCAGATTTCTGAGGCTGTATGCCCTTGTTGCACGGATATGATGTATGTTTGGTTCTACGTATGTGTATGAACAATTATTTCTGTTATGAACCTTTCTAAGTCAAAATCCCGAAGCATATTGTCAGATCACAATCTAACATGCAGTCTTCGGTTACAAATATACCGTACATTACGCCCTAACATTGACAAACTAGTTTAAAGAAAGGCGAAACGGTAAATGTCGGAAATGTCTACCTAATTGTTCTGTATAGCTCTCCTCTAGCTCAGGCAAAATAGTTATAATTTCTGTTCTATTTGCGTTATATGACTGTTCACATAAACTAGAATTATACATATATATGGCATAAAGCCGAAATGTAATTATTTATAATCTGTGTCTATTCCGTAATTGAAACAGTCAGCATTAAAATTACGATGTACCGTATGCCATTTCCTCTTTCCCGCTGTGACGTCACGCGTTCAACTGGCCATCGATGGGAGCATGCGAGCTCAGTGAGCTGACGTCACAGCAGCGATACCGTGGCTCGCGCGAAATACAGGCTACGGTCCGATTGCGTCATCTTTGAAACAGCTAATCGAAGGGAACCGACCGAAGCCGAACGTGAATATGACTTCTCCGTTTGGAGGAACAGCGTAAGGAAGTGATATCCATTGAATTGTCACTCATTATTGAAAATAAAAACACGTAACAAAAATACCTGCACAATATTATAATACGTTACATAAATAATAAATCACATATCAATATAATAAAGATTAATTATCTATCTCAATAGTTGCTGTTATCATCAAAGTTTAAGCATGAGGCACGTGATTATTGCCAAACTTAATTCCACTAAATCTGAATATATACATGTAAATGGAAATATTCCATCCTCAATATTTTGATTTTTAATGGCCCATTGTGACTAACCGATATATTATTATAACTAGTCAATCATATCAAAATAATGGTAATATTGATATGTTGCCTACCCCGGAGAAGCTGGAAGACTTATTTTTCAATAGCACTTGTATAAAGTAGTTACCAATGTATCCACTTACCTTTCATAATATTTATTAATGATGGAATCTATAAATATTAATTTATTATCAGCGGGGCATATATAGTTTTCTCAGTTTCAGTTTTGTTTATTGAAAGTTTGGCCTGGTGCCGTTACAAAGGACCCGGCTTACAGGCTAAAATTAACATTAACTTACAATTGTAAATATTTACAAAGTTTACTGCTTTTGGGTTTAACAAAACCCATACGGTGACCATACCAAGAAGTTTTTGGGTGTGGATTTGTCCTTTAGATAGGCATCCCAGAAATTGAAACAAAATACTAATTAAACTCAGTCTATCAACATTTACCATGCTGGTTTGGCAAATTTGCACATAAATAGCAATTATCAACAATAGGCTAAGCTGTGATACCTGTGTGAATTTGTAAAAGTGGAGTAAGTTGAGATATGTTATAAAGTTAGGTTAGGGTTGCATATTATTATTGATGGCAGGTGTGGATGCTGCCTCTGATAACACAGGCTAAATTTTGATAACACAGGACTCTGTCATCCTGTTCATATAGGTACACATTAACCTAGGTGTCGTTGCCTACATAGTTCCATCATGTGTGAGTAAAGACAGAGGACAAAATTTGACACAAGTATAATAGTTTTCCCTTTTTGATGTAGGTGGGAAAAATGTAAATGACCTAGCTACTGCCTGTTTTCTAAATTTATTGATTAACTTGGTAAATGTTTTGTTAACATTCATTGCATTTAACTGTTGCCAGAATGGTTTAACAAAAACCAACCCATACCATCTTTAGTTCAACAGTTTTGGGTGTAGATTTGTCCTTTCAAAGTGTTTCATTTATATATATAAACTGTCCTAACTAGTTTTACATCGATACACACTACAACGTCGACCCATATTGTTCAATTCTACATCTAAAACAAAAGTAGAATTACATACCTTTCAGTACCGGTATCACCATGTTACAATATAGGTTATGGACTCTTGAATAACTTCACTGAAGAATTAACCATTTCTTAAATCACTTAAAATTACACACTATAAATGAAAATAATCATTTTAGTTTAATAGTTAAACTATAACAAGTAGAACTTACGAAAACCAGGTGAAAAACTGTTCAGTTGCTCAAAAGAAACCGTTAAAAATTGCAGCGAAGAACATCTGTTATAATTCTCGTACTACTACAAGAAAACTACTGAAAAATTAATTTACAATATTTACGAATAAACAAAATCACTGAAACAACATATACCGCCACTAATTCACTTTCAATTAAACAAAACTAGCACGTGTTGCCCCATAACATTCCACACTGGTAGCCATGTTTGTTAGCATACCCGGTTCCTGGCTATCAGCTGATCACCCCGGGCCAGAGCCTGAGATTCACGCGAGCCTCGAGCGATACCTGTCTTCCCCTGCCCTAATGTATACTGTTCTCAAATGGAAGGTCATTCCCTTTCATTTGTTTCTTGCTCCCCGCCCTTCTGCTCATACAAACAGAATGATTTTCAGTCAAATATGAAATAGAAGCATTTCTATTTATCTCTATATTTACTGAAGTAGATAGAAGAGTAGCCTTCTTTAACAATAGTTTTTGAGGAATTGGTAGAAAAAGTAATGTGATTGGAACACAAAATTGTATTCTATTCGTATAGCATTTATACTTATGTACCTAATTTATAACCTTATGTGTGATAATTTTAATATATAATATAATCATAATATCTCACTTTAAATTCCTTTTGTATTGGTATCCTTAAATGCTTCAATCATTTTATAGATTATTTTAAAATCATCAAAACCCGCGCCCTGATCATTATACTCGCATTCAAATTACAAAACACATTAAAATAATATCAAGTGTGATGGACTCTTACCAATTATATGTAGGACGTGTGGTCATTTAAAAACAATGTAAATCTTTGGTAAAATCAATTTTTGGGTTTTGCTGACGTATTACAATTTAAAGATTTTAATTACATTCAAAGTACTTAGTAGTTTTCTGAAAAGCTGGCAATCTTTCACCGAATGAGAGAACAGCACTAGGAGCTGAATTAATATTTCACATAAACGATAAACTCCTCTTTGAGAATTCATTAGGGGCAAGTTCTTTTTAATCCAAAATGTCTGCTCAATATATTAAAGAGCTTGATTAAGGCATGACTCTCATTACATGGCATTATTTCTAATGACTCGCGCCGTTTCATTATACATGGTATTGCAAGCAAAGACAAAAAGCGAATTCCTAGGTGTGCTTCTTATGATCTTGTAGTTAGCATTTCAATAAAGGTAGCGAAGGGGAATTAAGAATTCTGGCAATTTCTGTAATTACTACCCGCGGAAGAAGGGGTGGAGAGTTGAATAAAACGTAAGAGAGGAGGATTAGAGAAAAACGACTGCCAAATATTCGTTTCAAGAACACACTTCTCCCGCGGCGGCTATATACGAGACATATTTATTATTAAAACCATAACGGAGCGAAGCTCCTTACGTTTTAGATCAATTGAATCTTAAAAACGTGGAGAAAACATGCTCTTTACATCTGCTGGAACAGACGTCTTAAACTAAGCCTTAAAAACTTGGAGAGATAGCTCTGTGTAATCCTTGAGGCTTGCATTCGGGAAGTTGTGGTTCAATTCTAGACTCTGACTGCATTTTTCACGGTTTCTCTGGCCGATAAGGCAATGATTCCTCTTCTACCATGTCATTTCATATATCCATCAATATCTTCACCACATATGGCGATTTTGGTCGCATCATGGCTGGGCAGTGGAAGTGCACGTTGTGAAGGATTCTTCCAGGGTAGGCCGGACTGCTCACGAACCCACCCGCCGTCAGTTCGAGGCTTGTGGATAGCCTTGAATAGTCAGATACGTTCAACCTGCAAACGTTAAGGACCACCTCAATACTTGAACTCGTCGTCCCCGAATTTGGTCGCACTCCGTGTGACTTTATCTTTCCTCCCAGGAGTCGCGTTCGAAGCAAGGACCACATTGGTCTATGTGTAGTACTGTGCCCCGTATAACTGACATTTTAAAAATCTAAACTAATAAATAATTATGGATTTTTACTTTCTCTACTATGTATAGTAAAGCAAAGAAAGTATTGTATTTCACCCAAAAATTCAATCTCGAGATTTCACCGGAAATACATGTTTTGAGGCCCCTTGAACCCAAAAAGGCATTTTTACAAGAAGGTCCGTGTGTGTATGCCTAGGTGTGAGTGTCTGTGTGTCTGTCAGTCTGTGTACAGCATAACTTCTTATAGCCCAATGCGTGAACAGCTTCAAAAATCGTCTGGAATCGCTTTGTTCTGCCGAGCTCGTTGTCGGTTTGTTCACTCATAGTGCAGTGTCGTGAGTTAGCTTGATGTAGGCTATGACCCCTGAATAAACAAAATGCATTTTTAGAAAAAGGTTTGTATATTAGTATGTGTGCAGCTTATCCCAGAAAAAACAGGAGTTGGTTAAATAGCAAACTTGGTATTTAAGTTCAATAACTTCAAAGAATAACACAAGAAGATTCTTTGGACAACAGCCGCCCCAAATTAACCTTTACATGGATCTTTTTCTCCTTTTTAGAGTTTCTCAAAACAGGAGCTAAAAATTTTGAATACAGTAAACATGCACGTTTCTACTTAGGTTTATTTGAGGAGATACACGAGATTTTCTCATTCTCGGATGATGCTGCGATTCCAGTACGTATAGTTTTCTGCCTTACATATTTCCCAGCAGTAAAGCAAATAAAAAATATTGCGGTATTCTTGTGCAGGCCTTCACTTCATGCTGCGGATTTGTAGCGTTTATCACTACATTGTGTATAGCGCTTTGTGTCCCAGGAGGTGTGTGCATGTAGTTTTGCTAATTAAAGTATAATTATGTGACAATCTGTTTTTAATTACAGAACGTGTCATTTCATTTTAATGTTTGCTCTGTTTAAAAACAAAGATTACATGTTTAAATGCAAATATCCAATTAAAACGCAGGAAGGAAACAAAAAGGGGGCTTTAGCATAATATGTAACTGACATGTGCGCACAAAGTTTGAATGGTTTCTTTGCCATTCGACATACCTTGCTACTTACATGTGGCATACTTTCCCACATATTCCAAAGTAATTATGGAGTTCTGTCTTCGAGAATAATTCTAAAATAATTTGTGTTGCAACCACATGGCTTTCTCTATTAACTTGTGCAAACTTCTCTCAAACGCTTCTCTTCTGTCAACTTCATGTTAATCGAGATAAACATCTCTAATACCTTATTGTTTTACTACATATGTCCTTGCAGGTACAATGGGAATAAGAGAATTCACTAAGCTTAAGTGACGGTCAAATCTTTTAAGAGCTGGTTGCTATGTAATTGCCTTGAGATTCCGTTCTCTTAGCATTTCCGTAGGAGAAAAAAGCTGAATAACGGCCAAAGTAATGATTTGAAAAGTTAACCAAATAGCAAGAAGTATCTCGAAAATTAAGTTTAAAAAAATCTGATGTGTTGCACTCACATGACTTTCCCTATCGCACAAAGCCTACTGTATTCTAATATTTTCCTTGCACCTACAAGGAAATAAGCAATAATATAATTTGTACAAATGTTTATCTCAACTAACACGAAGAAGATAGAGGAATAACAGTTTGCAAGAATGGTTAGTACAAGAGCAGAGAAAGTCATATGAGTGCAACACATCAGATTTTTTCTGTTGGTGTAACAGTTTTTCCACAAACCAGTTACACCGTTTACTACCAAATGCTTTTTACATGGTCGTAACTGCGACGCGAAATGAACAACACCTATCAGATAGACTATCCCTTATGCTTCACTCTCAGTGCCTGACCTAATGGCCTCTGTAATGTGGATCATTGACCTTGCAGAAGTCGTTAATGACTTTTTTCTCCTGGTCACACAAAGACAAGCTAATTTCAAACTCATTACACAGCAACCAGCTCCTAAAATTTTCACTGTCACATAGTAGTAGTAGTAGTATTCCCCTACTCCCATTGTGACTACAAGAAAATAGGGAATAAAACGATTTCCACATATGTCTGTCTTAATTACCATGAAGCAGCTGGTTAAAGAATGGGTACAGGATGCCATGTGAATGTAATAATCACATTTTACAGCTTAAGTTGTAAATATATAATTCTCATATAACTCAAGTTCGTGATAAATCCATTCTTTATGTCACTCTGTGGAGACATTTCATGTTCACTGACGTATCTTATAAAACTATATTTGTTGATCTTTTCGGATTTTATTCTGAATAATTTATTTATACTTCCAACTATTTGAAGAATATTTTTATTTATTTCAGACCAGCTACGAACCATGTTAAGCAACCCACTGCATTTATATTCACTTATTTTCTTTTTCCTTTCTATCTTTCTAATATTTGTTCATCCTGTCACTGTGATTTCTTGTTCTTTCTTCTGACCAAATTGTAGTTGTCTTCTTTTTTTCAACTGTAAACGTTCTAAATTTGGTATTAACTTTCTTAACTTGGCTATATCCTGTATTATTTCTTCTCTTAAATTAAATTTTGTTTTTTCAGATGATATATTTGAGTCCAACCTTCTCTACAGTTTCGCTCACAAGATTGATCTGTTCAATCACTGTTTCCACATTTTCAGCAAGGAGTGCAATATCAACGGCGAAGGCTAACCAATTTACGCCTATAACAATATTATTATAAAGCAAACATAAAACAATCAAAATAATATCACATGTTATAGTTTTCACTTAATAACGATAAAATTAACGTTAAACGGAAGTAACGTGTGTCCGAAAGCACCATATTGTATCGACTTGCTTCTGTCAGAGTTTTGATTACAAGCTGATTAGAAGCTGAACGCATAATGACTAGCAGCGCCTGTAGTATTGTTTACACAACAATCAACTGCTGGGAAACGAAGCAGCTGAAAGTTCTGGAAACCAAACACTACAGCCTGAATGTTGACTTATGGATAAAATATAAAAATGTACATCACAGCAGCCATAGCTGATAGAAACGTCGAAGGCGGACGTTCCATGTCTGTGTTTGCCCAACACTTTTCGACACGTCACTGACACGCACACTTCGCGTCAAGACTTCTGACATATCTCGACTTGTGTTTCAACGGGATGTTCCTCCTTTTCTGTCAAACCGACTGGAAACAAAGATGTTGTGTTTCTTTGCTTCTTTCTCATCCTTTCTTCTCACAAGAGGCACTTAAAATTTTGCAACCAGCCCCTTACTTCTTGGATAATGAATAACACAACTGTGAACAATAGACTTTCACCTATCAAAACGTAAACTGTGAGCTGAATTCAATTCTGTGTCAACAATTATTGAACATTATGTATACCTATTTCTATAGAAAACATTGGATTTTATAGTTTACAAGCTCTCAGGTGATCAATTATGTTGAGTTGATATCAACTGCAACGTGGATTCTACCACACGATGATGGGATGAGAGAATAGGAACACTAATCCTAGATTATAACTTAAGTTGTCTTCAAGAGGCGTCGACGAGAGGACAACTAAGTCTGAGATACTGAAGCTGAAAAATCACCCTATCATCACTGAAATGTTGAGTATGGAAATGGGTATCATATTACATTCCATGAACAATTCAAAACTGCGAAAATTATGTACAAAATGGTGGTCCTATTGTTAGATGATGAAAATAAATAAATGTGCATGAAATTGTTCAGCATGTTTCTACCAGATGGTTCTAACAATATAAGAATTGCATTGGTGATGTATTTTAGTAATAGTATAGAAGGCGTCATTCCAATTAAACTTCGGAAATGAATATAGGAAGACAAGAATGATGCAAAATCACTTATTCTTCAACAAGATTTTTGTTCGGGAAGAAAATGTTCGCCATATCCTTCAATCATGAAGGACCGTTAGTGATTGAGTGTATGCCAGATGCAATGGCAATGTATTGCTTATATTATATCACCTATGTATAGGAAGATTTCAAGCGGCGCCGTCCAAAGGCAGGAACTTAAAGGCAGTTCTAGGACAGTAACGTCTCCTCATGGAACCTGCATGCCGTGAAACTTTTAAATTAGTGCAGGAACTTGCACAATCTATAAATTCGGTTCTATTGGCAGCACTCAAAACTATAGTACCGGAGTGCCTTTTACAAGTGGTGGCATTATCTACAACTGTGAGTGGACAGAGACAGAGATTATTTTGGAGAATAGTCATACCAGGAAATTCTATATCTTGGACTCTGGATTGACGATTACAAAATGCTTTAAAATTGTTTGAATGCATTTGTTCCACCACTGCATGTAACCCTAAAACTAAACTGAGAGCACTGAAAATTATCTGTAGGTATCTGACATTAAGGATATATTTGAGTGCTATCTTTACTCTCTTTCTAATCAGTGATAAAAACTACTACAAAAACAACTGTTTATATGGCATAATCTGCAGTTAGATTCCTTCTTCCTCCTTTTCCTCTTCTGCGCTAAACTTGCAACTCGATCATTACACTCAATGTAGTATCATGACTACTACAAATGAATCCATCATTCTCTGGCTTGACTGCAAATTTTGGAACATTAACACTCTTTCGGCCTTTAGCTATACTTTTCTTTATGGTCCAAAATCGATTATTTCGATTGTGCAATTAAAACTACTCGTACAGTTCAGGCTTATATTTATGTTTCTCATCCACCTCGTAAGGTATTTGTTGAAATTGATATCTGAGAAACCCATAATGACAACACAAAGTTGTTCTACAATTTTTCTGCAGTGAGCTTTTATACCTCTCTTGTAGTTTAAAATGAATACAAAAATATACAAAATATATGTACCAATAGACTTTTAGAGGCTATTGGCTGGTAATTCAAGATATACATTTTATTGGTCATTTAAATACCTTAAATACGTTAATGTATCTAAAACGATTTGAGTAGTTTTTGAGAAACTCAAAACAAACGAAAAAGAGTCATTTAAAGTGTAGTTTAGTATGAGAGAATTTTCTTGGAAATCTTGTGTAGCATCCTTAAATACAAAGTTTGGTATTTATTTTTCAGTTATGCTTTTTACACATAAAATCAATTTTTCTCGTGGATTGTAATATTTCCTCAAACTACTATTTGTATACGCTAGGAAAAACAATCATTAACGTTACTGAAATTCCCACTATCTCTCTTCTCAGGTTCAAATAGGTCATAAAGGGAACGAATATATACATGACGTAAATAGTTTAAATGTCCTAAAGTTACATTGCCTAATACTTCTTCTAGGGAGAGGCCAATTATGAGTAAAAACCTCAGGCACTAGATTGAAACTCGCTGAATGACGGAAGGAGTGCTATCCCTACGCCACTGCAGTGGTTCACGGCTGCTTTGTATCGTGGCGTAGCACACATAAAACGGCGCATTCCCTATTTAACTTTACTTTATACCGTGTAACATTATATGCTCCATCCATCGCTGAAGGTTATACCTTTATCTATTACAGAACTGCATACAAAGAGCCATCTATCGTGGAATAAGCCATATAAATGCAATATTCTGCGGTACGCTTGCGTTATCGGTTGCAAACTTCCGCCAATTTTAACACATGGAGCCTCCAGGTTTGGGATACAACTTAATTCTGAGCCTGGCTTTTGTACATACACAGCACCATATTGTGGGCTTAATGTGTTAGCCAGGGTAAATACTGGACCCATTTGGACTCCACGGGGCCCCCAGTTGATCCTTGTTACTTGTAGGGATGCGGTGTAATGGTCTCAAGCCTGCTTGCAGTGGCGACTCCCATTCTTGTGGTTAAACACTGTCTGCCTTCTACTGAATTACAACCAGTAATTAACAGCACATTCATTTTTATGCTCTCTGGCATTTACCTAAGGTATAGGAAGCACTTCTTTCGACACACGAACCCGGTGTGTTACATTCAGATGTACGGTTATCGCTTACTTTTCTATCTACTTCATTTTAATTGAGATAAACGTTTGCACAAATGCTTTTGTTATATATGCATTTAATTGCAATTACAATTTCAAACGTTTTTAGCGCAATAAAAGTGAACTTCACTTAAAACACTTTCAGAAATGTTAGAGCAGCATAGATTTGGGCTCTACACACTGCATAAAATTATTCTTTAGAGCTAACAAAGGATGTAATTAACATACCATGCATGTTGTACTGCATACAACAAATAAAGAGCGTTCTGAATAAACGAATAAACATGCGGGGGGGGGGGGAGGGTTATGTTAGAGTGAAGCGAGTCAAACGATTAAAAAGTGAGTCGCTATACGTTGACTCTGAAATTCCATGCTGTTTGTCAAGCAATGCAAGAAACAACAAAAATGGTGACTTAACATGTAGGGTATAGTGTATACGGAAGAGGGGAACACCTCGTGCACTGCGACCTACTAAGATCTATTGCGGCTACCAACCCAAAGAGGAAGGGGTGATGGAACCACAGGAGGCTACAGGCCACGAAGATGCGCGGAAGTACCTCACAGTTCCTGGCTCGAAAATACCTCCCACTACTGTAGTTCCTTGACAGAGATAAGAGCAACCCGTCAAACATACAGCCCTCTAGTGCCCCCTCAGCAAGCATTCCCGACACCTGACCGGCACCGCCATGCACCAAGAAACCTAGAAGTACAGTTTAAACGTGAGAAGGAAATGCAATGAAAGATAAATGCAAGAAAGTAAATCGTAAATGAAAAATCACCCTAGGATTCGCCTACCGATCAGGGATATCCACGAAAAATCTACGATAGGGCGGTCAATCGGAATCGAACAGGGGATCTTGCGAATGTGAGTCTGACATGTTACCGCAGAACTAGCTCGCTAGTTTGACTTAGTACTTAAAAATTCATTTGGAAAATTTGCGATAGTAACAACCCATATTCCCATCTACGTGTTGTGGACTTTGTTGAACCTGCTTAATTACTTCTGCCAACTGAAGAATCAGGGAATGGGGACAAGAGAGGGCGCAACTTCATATCCTTAAAACAATGCCCATGAATTGGAAACTCTTGGCCTTGGATATAAATCTAGGTATATTTCCTAAAGGGTTCAAAGGAATCACTTAGGAGCATGGCATGGATTTCGATTACTACTTTCGCTCACGAATATCAAAAGAGACAATGCAGCTCGATGCTTATGAGCCATGGCGATAATTACATTTCGTGTAAGTTCACGTGACATCACGCAAGTTGCAGGTGAAATGGTTTAGCATTTCACGCATATGCCAAGTTTCTATTGGGTAGGATTAAGTTTCGCATTGTGCTGGGCAGCGTATTGTCTCTCAAATGGCTCTAGTAATTTTGATCAAAATACCTTGATGCTCTCTTCATTCTGAATAGTACTCTATAACTGGCAAACCATAAAAAATAGACAAATGTTTAATAAAAACATAGATCTCTTTAAAACAGTCGGTTTATACCAATTTTTGTGAGGTTAGTGGTTTCCGAAATAACCGTTGTTATTGGAGTTTTCCAGTACTTTATACGTTTAAGTTGCTAAGACACCACTCTTATGTTACTCGTAATGTCCTTAAAGGATATGGTATTCCACAGCAAGAATTTATCGACGTGGTCATTTTAAGATTTGATTCTTGGTTCAGCCTCATATATTCCCCCTGTACCTACAACAAAATGTGTAATTCAGCTATTTCTGCAAACGTATTGCACTTACATGACTTGGTCTACTCTCTTTTGCACACTCCTATTTTCCTATCTACTTCATGTTAATCGAAATAAATGTTTGTAGAAATACTTCTATTCCATATTTACCCGCAGCTACAATTAGCTTAGGGGAATACAACAGGTTTTAGTAAATGGCGCCATAGCCGAGTGTTAGACCAACACGGCCCGGGCTCGATCCCAGGAGACCGCATGTGCCAGTTGTATTGGAGGAAGCGGCATCTGGGCTGATTTTCTCCGTGTACTTCGGTTTCCCCCGCCATTCATTCAACCAACTGCTCCGTCGTCACTCATCCTTCCATTAATTTTCTCTTCATTCCATGTCCTTCCTCACTTTCACACCAAGCTGCAGGCCGCTCCCTCCCGTTCCTGGTTCTCTGCTCACAATTCCGTTTTCTGGTTGCGAAGGCCGGATTCATCGGCCGGGAGGGCGCTAACCACGTCCCACCCTCCACTACAGCTTCCCACTCAAGACGCCCGTTGAGGGCAGATATGGCGGCGCGGCTGTCGAGCTGTAGACCTTGGCTCTAAGTGGGCCTTTGTGCTGCGGATTTTAGTTTAGAGTTTAGTAGGCTTAAGTCATAGTTAAATCTTAAGAGCTAGTAGCTATGTGATTCACATTCCATTCTCTTTTAGTAGAAGTGGAGGTTTTAGATTGGTATTTTATTCATGTTTATCATGCAACATACTTTTTATACCTCCTACTCTTCCGAGGGTAGGAAGAAAAATTTCCTCTCAGGGACCCTTGTGTTTAGAAACAGGAATGCTGACCTCTCGACCACAGAGGCAGTCAATCAAACACTTGTTCCAGAAAACATTTACTACCAAAACGGAAGGAAATAAAAACATTATTGCACAATGCAATACTGTGCCCGAATCAGATAGTGCTCTGAGGTAATTGAAATTCCAATGGCAGAGGATGCTTGGTGAAGTGAACTTCTGCTTTGTGATAGTTACATTAGCTTCGCCTCTGCAACTTTTACGCTCATTGAGGAAGCTCTGACTTGAAAAATGTTGATGGTGTTACATACTCTTGGAAGTATAGTTTTAGCGTTTGCTTAAGTCATTCTATCCGTACAATGCAGTCACATTTATTTCTCCATTCATTCTTTAATTAAATACACTACTGAATGTTGGTGAAAATCTGGGGGAAATGGCATAATCAAGGCAATGTAACTTCTTAATGTTCACTTTTCATATTGTAGATACTTACCTACACATGGAAGAAGATAAGATTAGGAAACTGATTTATTCTGTAATTTTAAAATGTTAGCTTTTGGAAGGTCTTTTCCTGAGCGCTTCACTCCAAATGTCCTAGAAAGAAACTCTATGAAATTTCGAGTGCTAAGACTAGGTAAGATAGCGGGGCATTTTGTAAGTTTTGTGGACCTCCCATACGTCAGCCCTAAAGGTTTGTTGTGCAACCCAGTTTCGCTGAACCAGATACAGTATTCAGCATCCTTTACTAGATCCTCTCTGGTTATTACCTCTTTGCACATTCTACAGACGGGTTCATCGTTGTAGAGTTGCATCTTACACAGATGTTTCCTGAAGTGAATACGTTCAGAAATTAATGCAGCTACTTTTCTTATTCCTGTTCTATCCAATCTCAGGAGAGATGTAAAGAACGTTGCATGGACCTAAGACCAGCTTCCTTTCTTGTCTTCTTTGTCTAGGATAGTTTTGCATTCTGAGTTGGTGTGTTTCCCTCACCATGTCTGCACTGGGGTTTTGGCAGTAGGTGTTCCAATCACGGATTCAGTCACAGCTAAAACACAAGAACTATACACCCTCTTTGGCCGGCTGATCAGCATTTTCCACAGATGCCCTGATATCCTCGATTCCACGACTTTTCCAGCCTGTTGAGAGATGACAGACATGTAGTCATTCCCAAACCAGTTTTGATTGTACCTGGTCTTCTCGAGACCCGAGGAAACCTCAACTGAAGGGAAAGAACAGTCTTGAGTTATTTTATTATACCCTGCCGCTTGCTGCAATACCCCGGAAACTTAGGATAGCAGTGAGTCCAATTACTAAACAGCCTTGTAAATAAAATGTGAATGGTAGGGAGTTTCCAATACAATGGCTGGTATACTTCTGAAGGCCCCTGTGACACACAGACATATGAATAGATACATGACTTGAAAGTTTAAAATATATATATATAAAAAAAAAAACCTACTACTTTTTAAAATTTCATCGAGTGAAACAATTGGAATACGACCATAAAATTCATATTTGAAAGTCATTAACTTGAAATTTACAAATGAAAGCTAATAACATTCAGTATTTATATAACATAGCTTTGAAGTTATATTCTCGGTCAAATTAACTGAAAGGTTTAAAAACAGTTTCAGTAGTGCATTCCCTTACAGGAAGGTAGGGAATGATTCTAGTTCGTCAGCAGGGAATCAAAGCCGAGATTCAGGAGCCAAGTGAACATTCAGCACATTATTATTGCTTATGACAAGCAATGTGTGTAACTGTGCTCGATTCCTTAGACGCCGCTGCGTGGAAAATTAACAATACCCAGGGAGATGGCTTCAGATAGTACAGTCCGCGACTTCCATTTTGGACGTCGTCGGTTCAAATCACGTGTACGAAAAATCTGACTGTCCTATTTTGGTTTCTCTCTGCTACCAGGTAAATACTTGCCTAGTTCTTCAATGTCTCGACTCATAGTTTCACGTACTGAACAAAAGCAATAGAAATTTTTTTTTTTAAAAAAAAAAAAAGTTTGAACTCAAATGACTTTCTACACTCACTCTGTACATACTGTTGTTGAAAACATCTCTGTTCTATCTGCTTTATATTAATTGAGAGAGACATTTGTTGAAATAGCTTTATTACATGTTTCCTTGTCAGTGCAATGAGAAGCGGAGAATAAAATAGGCTTAAGCGATATTAAAATTTTTTAACAGTTGGTTGCTTTGTGATGACTTTGATGTTCCATTGTTTTTTCATGCCTAGGTCATAAAAACCGCATAACGACTCCCCATTTCAGAAAAGTGCTTTAAGGAGATCTACAAATTTGAGCAATAAGATTTTTGTCTACCTCTTACGGTTTACCACTTGTGCACAACTTCCGAGAACAGCCTAGAAAATTCAAGATACAAATTTCATTTGTCATTAAAATAT
Source organism: Tenodera sinensis (assembly GCA_030765045.1). Lineage (NCBI taxonomy): Eukaryota > Metazoa > Arthropoda > Insecta > Mantodea > Mantidae > Tenodera > Tenodera sinensis. Next base: position 204,053,501 of record CM060961.1, read on the forward strand.
CTTAAATGTATCATATTTTAAGAAAAATAGAAACTTTCTTGATAAAATCAAACTTTTGGAAAAATATTCCATGTAAAGGTAGTCTGAGGTGACAGGTGGAGGGATTTTGTTGAAAATCTTAGTGAATATCACACACGCACACACACACGCGCGCACACGCGCGCGCGCACACAAACACACAAACACACACACACACACACACACACACACACACACACACACACACACACACACACACACACACAGAAAAGAAGACCTAAAAGTTTTATGGTCATAGAAGTCAAAATTCCACCATAACTCGATAGCAACAAAAATAGATGGTACAGACAAATTCCTATTCCTATAAGTCGTTATTCATGTTTTATGCCCTGCATACGTAAAGAGAATGGAATGTCAATGTCATTACTAGAGGGCGGAAGATTGGGACATAAGCCACAAGTTTAGCGCACATGGGTTCTACTGCTGTTACGCATGTACAAGCTGCAGGCTTTTGATGATGCGCGTGCATATACGACAGCTGCGCGGTACCAGTTACGTCATTCATTCTCCGTGTCCAACTACTTTGTATCGCATGTGACAGCACCCGGTTCGTGGCCTAGTCATTACATAGCAACGGTAACTAAACGAGTATATCTTACTTAAGCCTATTGAATTCCCGTTCCCATTGTACCTATAAGAAAATATATAATAAAGTCATTTCTACAAACGTTCAGCTCGATTCACATGAAGCAGATAGAAGAAGATACGTTTTTTAAAAATAGTTTGTACAAGAATGAGTAGAGATTTTCTGGGTTTGATATCCTTCAACATAAGCTCTTGTCTGTGTACTTTCGGTGGTCACTTCGCACCCCGCTATATTAGTCCAGCTGTTTCAGGCAATCTTGCTATTTGTTGTTGCTTGTTTTTATTTGTCGTTGAGTATGACAATGCTGTCTATCCCGTTACCTTTTGTTTCAGACAGTCATTTGTTGTTAAAACATTACAACCAACTTCAAAACGCCCTCTAATGAGGTATGGTTCCTTAGCTTTTATCAATTAACGTGTTCTGCGTTGAAGCATGGCCGCAATAATGTTGATTTGCATTGGAATTTGCTTGCCCGGATACATCTTCCGGATAACGTCGGACAGCCGGAAGATTTTTCCCGCCCGCCCTGTGGATGATCGGCTCGGACTGTACAAGTCCTAACGAACTTTTCTTCTGACATTCATTGCTTCATAACTCTCGTCTGTTATTATGCGAGTGGCGCGCGCATGGCTTTCATTAAAATGCGAAACACTGCAGAAGACGCTACATTCACTAACTGGCAATTACTGCCAGCATTAATAGCCTTCGTAATTACCAAGGCTTCTCGGATCATTGCAAATATACTGTCGGAGGAAGCTCCTTTCTACGGCAGATAACGGCCAAAATGAATAATTTCACTTTAGTTCGCGCTGAAAAGAAACTGTTTTGTGTTAAAAACAAAGAAAATTTAGTTTCAAAACTCTGATACACGAACAACATTCACCGAAGTGACTGCTGCAATCCGCGAAGATTTCCTACAAATTATACAGAACTACTATCCCGCAGTGAAGGAGAAAAGTTTCCCTTCTTTATTCTAAACATCTGGACTGTCCAAAATAATAATAGTGTATCGTAAACTATGAACAATAAGACTGTAGCGTGCCATGAACCAACTTCTTTCCTGCCTTTTCATATGAAGATTAGAGGCGGCATCGAGCATATTAGAGAAGGCTTAGCAATAGCAGAGAAATGACTCGTTGCACAAACAGCTTCTTCTTCTTTCTCTTACCCTCTTCGCATGGAGGACTTAAATCCACCAGGACTTACAAGTGGGCGCCTGGGGTCAGATGTCTGTTGAGGATCAGACAAACTCTGGATCAGAGAGAGCAGCCACGACGAGTGATCAGCCCGAAATCTGGTATGAGAGTGAGGAAGGATAGATATCGAACGAGGGCAAAATGGATGAAAGACATGGGGTTCATGGAGCACTTGTTGGAGTGAAAGCTGGAGGAAACCGGAAAACACACTACCCACCAAGAAGCCGCTTTGTTTACTAGAAATCCCACATGCTGTGCCTGGGATCGAACCCGAGCCGCCTTGGCGACAGTATAACAGCGGTATAACCAACAGCCACGAACAACAGCTTATAGGAAAAACCTGACAATCTGTCACATATTATTTCCTCGTATTTGCCCAGTAGTATGAATACCGTGACATTCTTAGACATCATTTCATTTCCAACATGTGACCGAAAGCGGCAGTTACTGTGCAAAGTAACCGCGATAAAATGCAAGGTCTGTAGGCTAAACCAATTCATGTTCGCTTATTCCTGTCTTGTTAGCGGTTGGATACCAAGGGATGCTCTGGGTGTATCGTGTAACCCTAACAATTCCCCTAAAAACTTAGTACAGCCAAGATAATTGAGAATTCAAATGAAGCACGAAGTAATAGTTTATAATTAATGGTTTTCTATGTGAATATAAAATCAAAGCCGTTTCAGTATTAAAAAGACCACTGAGCTGACCAAAAGTCAAACAAAAAGCCCCTCAGGAAAATAACAGCAGGTACATCCCTAAGCACATATGCGCATGCATCACATAAAGTAAGGAATGTAGGGAATAGTTACCGCTGAAAAAACTCAAACTACATTTCATATCATTTGCAGTACAATTAAATTATTGGTGATTTAATGCCTATTGATCATTGCCTTTTCATGCGCCCCACGTTTTAAATCTTACAATATGTTCACAGCTTTTAAAAATCCACAATCATAAACAGCAGGACAACCTTTAAGGGGTTGAATCTATATGGAGTTTTAAATCTGTATGGAGCTAGGAGAATCGTTTTAAAACGTGGTATATTATATCTTTAAATATTCATTCCTTGTTTGGGTGCAATAAAAATAAGCAATAAACAATGAATAAGCTTATGTCTTGAAATTATAATGAAAGTGTTAAAATCCCTTATTAACTTCTTACTGAAGAATGAAACGAAGAAGAAAACTTCTGATGCAATGAACAGAATTATACCACATCGTAATCCTGTTATTACTTCTTTGGTATGACATCCTTAACACATATAGGTATTTATTTATGTTTGGGTGAAATAGAAACTTTCTCGAGAAAACTCTAGCAGCCGAAATTCTCCTTTCCAATATAGGTACCGAAAGTTTAAACGATATTGCACTTTACGTGTTTAGAACTTTTCCAGGTTTCCCGTTGTTCATTTTATAGTTATTTTAACCTCGATATTTCAACCGTTTCTTTCGTGGTGCTCACAAAATCATTGCAAAGGAATTTATCAGAACAATATGCCTTTTCATACAATATCTGACAGTTTCACCATCATATGATGCAATGGGGAAATAAATTCGTGCAGTCTTAAAATGCTGTTAATGAGGAAGTTAATTAATTCTGGCTTGTACCTAAACGTTTGCTCTAATCAATGCATGTAAATTAATTTTGTAAAGACAAGGAAAGTTGGAATATCGGTGTAATGTTAAACGTACAGCTAATAGCATGTCATATGTTAAAAAAGCCAGAATACGTAAATTGTAGTTATTGTTTGTTATTTACGCATATTGAAAATTAAAATTTTCACTCCGTTTGGATGTACGCAATTTAGTTTAGCATTATGTATTGGCAGAAAAGTGCTGTACTCCACCCAAAAATTCCATATCGAGATGTCACCGCAAAATAATGCTTTGAGGTTCTCTATTCCAACAAAAAACTACCAGAAAAAGATTCGTGTGGGCGCGCGAGCGCGCGCGCGCGTGTGTGTGTGTGTGAACCACGTAATCAAAATCGAAATATTAGATAAACATCAAATTTTTTATTTAAGCCAAAGATTAGCAATGAATATTTTCAAGAAGAAAAAATCCCCCTACACCGAAACAACCTTTACATGAAAAATGTTTCATTATTTTTTATTCCCTCAAATTGGCTCTCACAGATTCAATTACAACGCCACTGTCTATATCCTATGAGTAATACAAGGTATATATGGAATTTTTCGTGAAAAATTTCATTGCCAGCATATATCAATCTGCTTTTTAAAGATCTATCACACTTTTTTGCTAAAATGAAATATGTAATGAAATCATTTCTGCAAACGTTTTCTCCATTAACATGAAATAAACAAAAATATGAAAGCAAACCTAACCGAGATGACGATCAACGAAAAAAGGCAGCACTGAAAGGGTATGTATATGTAATCTTACAGGAAAACAGACAACTACGACCTGGCGAGTGCAGTATTTGTGGCCAGGGCGACTGATTTAGTAAAACAGCGTTCAGAGATTTCAATTTAAATAGTTCATTAAATTCCAATAAATACTAATACCTTGCCTGTCAAGCAAATTGGTGCTGATAATGATGAATGGAAGTGCGTGTATTAGGGGACAGGCATTGGCAGATACATTGCTTTTGTTTACCAATATTTCCAATTAAGCCCTTGTCATTTAAAGTTAAACTTGCAAACAAAAGCTCATCGTATGACCATGCAACACTAATAGCGTCGATATCCAATTTCGTGCACCCTGTGTACACGTGCACAGTAGAGACGATTGGATCGCATCAGCTTCAATCTAAGGTGTACAAAAACTGTCGAGAATTGGAGAGAATTTATTCTTGGGTCCACTCTTATTTATAACATTTGTTAATTACTTTGATACATATAGTCTCCGAAAACAGAATTTTAAAGTTGTTGTGTTGGAAACTAGATGCGAATAGCTCAAAACTTTATACAAGTACTTTGCAACAAACGGTTATTGAGAAGTTGTCAGATACCCCTGTCTTGGTGTGCATGGAATCGTGCCGATATAATACGCAATGTTAGTAAGGAAATACTAAACCGCTTCTGCCACAGCCCTTACCTTGTTCCAGCACTCCACTTAATATTTGTCTTACTCCCCCCTTTTTCTTCGCTTCTGAGCCTGAAAATGACATGTGTTCATAGGTTAATGTTTGTGCGGCAGACCTTTTACATCAAAAACCAATACAAGGTGCCGTTTGAAAGCTTGCCTTTTAGCCACTAAGGTGAATGATTTCGTACCTCTCCCGTCTGCCTGGGAGGCTCAGTTTATTGGCCACTGACCTATTGGTCCCAAGGTCGCGTTTTACACCCGACCCAGAGCTTAAGTTTAAGTTTGCTTAAGCACCAACCGTATGTCATTAGGTTTATTGGCATGTAAAAAAAAAAAAAAATAAAAAAAAAAAAAAAAATTATGCGGGATGATTTCCAGCAGGATATGTCGATTGGAAGACTTGATCCCAGAGAAGAAGCGATTGTCCTCAAACATGTGGAGTATCATGTCACAAAGGTACAGCATGTCTCTAAATAAGTTTTACTATACATACGTCATAAAAACATTATTGATTTTGTTAGGTTGCTGTATCATTGTAGCTGGTATATTCTGGCCCAACATAAACAAGCTGATATGATTCTGGCAATAGACAGCGTCGTTAATAAACAGCATAACGTCCTTTACTTTGCACTCCTCCCCTTTTGCCGCTCACCTAAGTCTGACCTTCGTTCACGGGTTACTGTGTGTGTCAGACTTGAATTCAAACCAATAAGAGATTAGATAACCCTGGGCTAGTGATAAGGAGTTCCTGTCAGTATTAAGGACAGAAAAGCACCAAAGGAAACCAAAAGCAACAGCATCTGTGCACTCGACTGTGCACTACTTCATGTTAGACATCCAGACACTTTTAAAATCTACCAAAATTTCCTTTTAGATGGGACAAAACATTTCAAAATTTGAAATTCCGACATTTCATATCGTTATTCTAAAAGCAATACACAAGCAAATTATGTTTTATCAAGTTATGGGATCTTGTGCTAAATACCGGACGCCATTTTCTTCTGCATCCCATTAGAATTTATTTTACTTCATTTCTCTGCCACCTATCTATAGTAGGTAAGAGGAAGTACTGTATTCCATCCAAAAATTCGATATCGAGATGTCCACGGAAATGAAAAATGCCTGTTTTGAGACCCCATAAATAAAAATTGATGTGTTGCACTCACACGTCTTTCTCTACTTTTGTACTACAGCTATTCTCACAAACTCTTATTCCTTATCTTCTTCATGTTACTCGAGATAAACGTTTCCAGAAATTATCGCGTTGCTAATTTTCTTTTAGGTGCAAGGAGAATATAGGAATACAGTAGGCTTTGAGCGGTAGTCAACTCTTTTAAAGCTGGTCGCTATCTGAAGGCTTTGAAATTCCATTCTGTTTGCATGGCCAAGACATAAAGTGAATAACGATCTCCAATTTGAGAAAAGTTTTAAGTATTGCAAAACTCACACAAATAATAAGGAATATCTCCGATATCCTTCACCCCACAAAATTGCACATCACTTGTGTGTTTTAAGAGATCTAAATTATCTTACGGCTTACCAGTTATGGAAAAGTCATCAAGAAAATTCAGAATATACATTTCTAAACAAAACTAAACCCCAGCGCAACAGTCCAAGGCTTGCCGCCAAGCCGCTGTGTCCCCCACCTCTTCTCACTACAGGCACACCTCGTCATGCCCGGGGTGCAGTACTGTAGGGTGGTACGTGGTCAGCGCCCCGGCCAGTTATGCCACCTTCACGATCTGGGGTCGCTACTTGATCAAGTAGCTCCTTAATTGGCCCCTCCAGGACCCAACAAGGTTGATTGCACCTTGTAGGTGTCAGGTGTCACGCCGATACTGGGAATCGAACCCGGATCCTCAGCCCCAGAGGCTGGCGCGCTACCATTGCGCTACGGTGGCGGTCAAATATACATTTCATTTCCCATAAAAATATGTTACACATGTGGCATTTTAATCACAATCGTTAGAGCTACTTTTGAGAAAGTCAAAATTTTCGAAAAAATGTTCGTGAAAGATATTAAACTTAAATACCAACCTTGATTTTTAACTGGCTTATCGCTTTTGAGTTATGCTGTTCACAGACACAGACACAGAATGACACACACACAGACTAAAAATGTTTCTTTTTTGGATTTAAGAGGCCTCAAAATATTTTTCCGATGAAATCTCAACATTGAAATTTTTTTTTTTTTTTTTTGGGGGGGGGGGTCGAATACAATAGTTTCCCTACTTACTCTACGTAGTAGAGAAAGTAAAAAGGGCATTTCAACGGAAACTTCCGTGTATGTCCCGCTACGCCTGTCTGTGAAAGTTGGCCATGTGAATCGAACCCACGATCTCCCGAATGCGGGCCACAGACATTACCACCTGAGCCATCCTGCTCGGTACGTGGTAGAGAAAGTAAAATTATAAATGTTGTTCTCCTCAGGAGAATTATTTGGAAATTGGTTATAAACCATATTGGAAACTTTCGTTAAACTAAAACAAATTTGTAAGAAATACAAGAATTTGCGAAGCACCCCTTTTCACGCAGGAATTAGTGAAACACGCTGTAGGCGGAAGAACAGTAACATATTTTGTTTCCTCTCTGTGTATGACTGATGCGGTGCAAAGACTTCCCACAGCTTCGCCTTAACAAATTACAGCAGTGATAATGCTACAGGGCAAACAATGAAAACTTTTGTTGGACAGAAAACAGTACGAGACGAAAAGACACAACAAGCAAGCACTAGTGCACATTTTCGCCGGGGTTATCTCAGTTTCCCTCACTCTGAAATTTATCTCTCTATTCTCTCCTCACACTTCGCTTCCTGTGCCGCATTCCAGTGCATGACTTCCTAGTACAGGGTTGGTTTTCTCGTTGCCAACCCCTCGGCTACAAATTCTACAAAAGCGACACGCTTTAAAGCTTCCATTGGCTGCAAGAAGCAGTCAACTCAAGTTTTTACCTGAGCGGGATCGGCAAAGAGGAGTTCATGTTCAACTGCGGTGAGAATCAGGTGAACAATCCTTAGCACTACCGCATACATGCCTTGTGAGTACTGGGTGATTAAAGCCGATACTGCCGGTAAAACTGTCTCGGAAGATCCGTATTGTAACTTATAATCAAATACATGCAAAATTAAAGAAGAATCTCCTGTGTTATGTTCCCATGGTTTTCTGCACACTTTCTTCATTAAAATATTCTTTAAAATACTAATTCTTCTATCTTCTTCTTCTTCTTCTTCTTCTTCTTCTTCTTCTTCTTCTTCTTCTTCTTCTAAAGGCACTACAACTTCAATGTTGAATGTCTTGGCCTTCTCAACAATTCTTTTCTAGACATTTGTGTTCTGTAAGGTCATTGTCCAGTTTGATATCTGTTGATCAAGATAAACATTTGTAGAAATTCTTTTGCTACACATTTCAGATATATGGGGGCATACATCAAGCTTTCCCTCAAAACTTTTAAGAGCTACTCATAATGTGATCGATTTCAAATTCCGTTCTCTTATCATGACCGGTAGAAAAACATTATGAATAATACCTTTTCAAACTAATAAAGATCTCAACAGTTCAACTCCACAAAAGAAACTGTATTTCACATAAATTGTGCGCATTAACGAGATCTACATTGTTTGTGCAGTAAGATTTTGGCTACTTCCTATAATGGACCAGTTATACAAATCTATATAAAATGTACTATGAATGTACTTTAAAGGATATCCATAGAACACACAAGATATAAGTTTATTTAGAGCATGAATGTCTTAAATGTATATTAGATTAATCCAATCTTTGGAGCAATTTTTGAGACAGTGCAAGTAAGCAGCTGAACAGAAAAGTCGGACAAATATGCAGCTTCGTATTCATGTCCGGCGACGCCGTGACCGAGGTGTTAGGGCGTTCGCCTACCACATATGGGGTCCAGGTTCGATCCCAGGGACCCACCCGCATGTTGTACTCGTGGTGGACGAAGCAGGGTCTGTTTTTTTCCGGTTTCTCCGCCACTGATTTCACCAATTGCTCCATCACCACCTTTCCATTCATCATTTCGCCTGGATTTCATATCATCTCTTCCTCACTATCATATCTAACGCTGGGCTGACCATCCGCTTTCCGGTCTTCATTCCGTCCGGTCCATAGGTTTCCGTGCTCCCCGACAGGCGTCTGATCCTAGGCACTGACTTGTAAGTCCTACATAAGGTAAGCAGGTAAAGAAGAAGAAATATTTTATTTAAGTTCAGCATCTTCCAAGGATGCAATACGAAAATGTTGAAGCAAATCATCCCACTCAAAACTACCCAACTTACAAATCATTTCGTTATTTTTCTATGTTGCTGAAAACGACTAACAATTCTGATTAAACAATATATGTTTAACACACTGGTTAACTAAAGGTGTAGCATATCCTGGTAAGTCTTCTTCATTCGGCAAGAATTTTGCGTAAGATCGCATAACTAGTAAACTATAAGAAATAGGCTAAAACGTCCAGCACAAAAATGCAGGTATCTTTAAAACACGCAATTTCTTTCTTTCTTTTTTCAATTTCGAGATGTTTGTTATTACGTACTGCATTATATATCATGTACTTCAAAGTGAACATTAATAGATCTGCTTTTTAAAGACTTGACTATCGTTTCAGCCTTGTGAATCTTTCCTATCAGTAGAGAATTTTTTCCCCCTGATTCAGATGAAGTAGATAGCAAAATAAGTTTCAGACCTTTTGTATTGAATTTCAGTTACATTGTTCTTGAGCTGATGACTATTAATGCGCAATTCGGACCTAAAAATCCGGCAAGTGCCATTCAGTCTACCCATTCCGTCTATCCTAAATATTTCCACTTTGCCGAAGTACAACAGAGGAACAGAATTAGCCCGCATCCATAGAATGATACATAAATATTTCTCCTATCACAAAAATAATATAAAAGCTGATAGTACTGATATAATATCCATTTTATACACCTGGCTCCCTTCCGATGCTTCAAAGAGATAAACACTCTGTATGAGGAAATTAGAAGCGCAGACGGTAGCAGGGATTTTCCTGGAGTGCATCAGGCCCACACGTTTTTCAATACCATCTTGTATATTTTATATGTGATGTGCTTTTGATGTATCATTTGCAATATCACTGTATTTATAAAATTCTAACTATTTTTATCTTTTTGCAGCCAATAGATTATCTCTTGATATCGCAATATAAGCTATTGAAGAACGCAAATGAGGACATCAATTCGACTAACTATATGCCTATGATCACCTGCAGAATACAGAGCAAACTTTCAGAATGTTACTGGTTTAAATTCCGTGTACCGATCAATTTGATTGAGCTTTTACCTTAGTTTCCTTCAGTTGCCAAGCAAATATCGGATTGCATGTTCCTTTACGACCAGAATTCTAGCTACAGAACTAAGGAAACAAATCAAAACACGAGTTACAGAAAAGCGACTATGCAGCTAATGCCAAAAAAGTCTATCGGAAATTCCCATAACAATATAAAACACACTTAACTCAGATGAATCAATGAATTACAATAACCAAGCAAGAAGCTAAAGCGATGATAAACGATTTTTTTAAAAAAAATCTGAAATATTGCTTTTTTCATGAATTTCTTTAGTTACTGTCATTTCTTACTGTATCCCTCCCATAGGCTAAAAAGTTTATTTTTCGATCTCTTAATGTTAATAGAAGGAGATAAAAGTTTGCAAAAGTGGTTATATTTCACATCTCATTGAATAAGAAGAGAGATGCAGGAGACTGAAGAGGGTGAAGTGGGTAGCTACAAGTTAGTGAAATTCCACACTCTTCATATCACATCACGAAATGCAACTGAACGTGATAGGACTTCAAAAACGACAGAAAGATTCCAGCACATGACAACGAATATCTAGGAAATGATTGTCCCAGAAAATGTTATTTGACTAGATTGTGCTTTAAAGAAAGTTACATACTTTTTTTTAGTAATCTTTTACTAAAGTTTTTTACTAAATCTAGTGGTTTACCTACCAGTCATACAAAATGCATTCCAAATGAAGAGATCTTCGCAGGCTATTCCCATAAAATGCAATATATACCTTCGTTTCATTGGTATGTACACATATTAAACCGTGGTGTATCTTAAATTAATTTGTACAGCTCCCTTTAACTTCCTTGGTCCTATCGGGAGCTTTGAGTTGAGATACGAACAGCTGATGGTCTTATTCCTCTCTGAATTATAGGATTTCTTAACGTTGACACCAGTTTTTAATTATTAAACACCCTGACATTCACTTTGACATTCATGTTCTGTGGAGAGTAAAGAATTATTCTGGTTCACTGGGTTCTCTGTTCTTGGGAAGCCAAAATGCTGACAAATTGACCACAGAGGCTGTCTACGATATCTTAATCAAATTCGCTAAGGTAGACTGGAACGCTCTTTTTAGCTGAAAATGATATTTTTTTTTACTATATCACGTGACATCTGTGAATCATTTTGGCCAAACATTTTTCACGATCCGGCATTTTAAAGGCTTGTTTGAATCACCCCTATGCTCTCTTTTAACTCCACTGGACCGTTTCTGCATGTGCCATTTCTAACTTCCACTTTATTACGAATGAAGTGTATCCGTTACATTTCAGTTGCATAACTAATCCAAACATTAAAATCTAAAGATTCAGTTATGCATTTTATGATAACTTTATTCAATGGCTCATAAAAAAATAATATATAATAAAAACAATAAACATTTTAACATTTACAACTTAGTTTAAAAAACCAGTTCTAGCTAAGCATATCAACTGCAATACGTATGTGTATGCACAAGGCAGGTATAGATAATTTGCATTCTTTTTTCCGACTAGAAATACTTAATTGTATTATCTGATAAATTATTTGAGCTAGAGCTTTGAGCTTTTGCATAGTAATTACTTTATTTACTCATATTAAGGGGAGCGGGTAGGTAGTGTGAGCAGTGTATGGACATATACCGAGCGAGATGACTCCGCTGTAATGGTTTGCACTCTCGGGAGATCATGGTTTGATTCCAGTGGCCAACCTTCCTGATCCATGGTTTTTTCGGGGTTTCCCCAGGTCGCCAGGCGAATGCAAGGAAGGATAGTTACATCCCCCGAATTTGCTGTTCTTCCATTTCGTTTCTTATTCACTTCATACATCCTCCATTCTTTGAGGGTCACAAGTGTCAGTGATGGTGCTAGGTGCAGCATGACAAGGATGATATGGGCACAGGAATTCTTTCCGTGCCCCGTTGTGCGTGGGATCCGGATAGAAAATGGGGCGGCATCTGGGGGGCGTTGGACCCTGCGCCGAAGTGCCCCTGACTTGGCTCCGGAAGATCTAAAGACTTCGAGGCATCGTCAAACTTGGGAAACCTTAGAGACATCTATCCATGTCTGTACCGTTAGTCTGGATCTGGCCGCCCGGTGTCTCCTCTCACCTCATACTTCCTCACAGGGGTGCCCTTGTGGGTATAAGTACAATAAACCTGTCATCAGTGCCGGACCCCGTCGCGTCTCTCTTACTCCTACTTCTCCTATATGGACATGTTCACCAAAGAAATACGGATCTGCCAGTTGATACTGACATATATAACAAAAGCTACTGCACTGCACACGCAGTCCATTTAAATGTCTTTTTTAAGGCTTAATTACTTAAATGAACATAAACTGCACGTATTCTGAATCAGAAAACATTGCAGATATTTCTTTTATTCATTAAAGACAGAAAATCCAAATTTGGTCACTTTACACTCCCTAATCCCTTTGAGTATGCTGATTTTCCAATAAACAGATCTAAAATCAAGGGAAAAAATTAAAAATTCAATCCGTGTCAGTTAAGGTCCGTTTTTGAGAAAATAAAAAGTAACAAAGTAATTTTACTTAAAGGATAGTTTGGAGTAAATGGATATTCTTTAAAATCTTGTCGCATCCATAGAAGTTGACGAGTTTAACACAAAGTTTGGTATCCAAGCGATATTCATTTTCTTTTTCTGCTGCTAACACGACTAGACAGGAAAACCCTCACAGAATATTTTTCACTGGACCTCGATATCACATTGTTGGGTGGAATAGAGTACTTCCTTTACATACTATAGGTAAGATCTGCAGAAAATTAGTAGTTTAGCCTAAAATAGATGAGCATCTGTTACCATAGGAATTAACGGTTAAACCTAGCAAAATTTTGGAATGTGGGCTCCGGCGGGAGAAACTTTGAGGGCACTGAAGTATGGGGAATTAAAGAGTGCCACGAACCCCACTCCGTTTTCGAAATCCACTGGGAGAAGTAAGTAACTAATGCAAAGCTTTAATCTAAGACGGAGCGCTGTTCGGACGGATTATATCGGGAGTCCGTTACAGTTAAGAGGTCGGGGCTAATTGCGGAGGGAAAGGGACAGATATATTATGCTCAAAGAAAAGTAACCGCGGGGGTTAAGACGTATTTATTACCCGTAGCTGAGATAGGGTTGGACTAGCTCTCTGGTGAATTCACTCTCTCCCCAATGTAAACCTCTGCTCTAATTTGTTTTTCCGGGTAATTTTCATTCGTTTGAGGGGGCAGATAGTAATATTCACCTGGGCGAGACTTCGTCTTTCTACTTTCTCATACACGCTTCGGTGATTAAGCAAATTTAACGAAAAAGAGAATTACGTCCATGTTCATAAATACGTGCTCTGGATAAAGGACCATCGATCGATGCGTGCGATTCAACAATCCCAAGCACAACTTGCTGGGACTACTTAAAAGTGATATCGTCTTTCCCACGATATATTCCTATATCTCCGTCATTGATGAATCTGCTGCCGGCTGCAACAGTGATGAACTAAGATGACAAGTAGATGCGGCTTCCTCCAAGTATGTGCTAGCTAACCCGAGCATGGTCTTTAAACGCTAACAACTGTAACTCACAGCAAACACTTCTATAACGTTGTAAGATCTGTGATGCCAGTCTCGGCCCACAACGGGGGACGGATGGAGCCGGGCTGCTCAGCGCCGCGTGCTGCGCCGGCGAGCGGGCAAACACATTCAATGCCGGGGTGCCTCGCGGAACTGCTGTGTGCGCGTGAGGAGCAAACAGTGTCAAGGACGTTCGCGAGACTTTGGAGTCGTTTTCGGTGCGCGTGTATGTGCAGAAAGCGAGAAAGGTCCGTATGATATCATCGCCAGTATATAAGGAGGCCAGCGGAGTGAGTTATTAGAGTTAAAGTTACAGACACGAATCGGTCAGTGTGTCAGTGAAAGCAAGGCAGCTAGGCGTCTTAAGGAGATTCAACGAGGGTCGCGAGTGAGAGGAAGTGAAGAAAGATAATAAAAGGACTAGCAAGAAGTAAAAAATCACGAGTTGTGATAGCCCGAAAGACTGTAGTGATAACGAAGGAAGAAAACTGTGTATTTTTGGTAGAACATAATAAAGGATAGAAAAGTAACCGGACTGATTTTGTCGCCTTTGTTACAATACTGTGACAAATGACAATTCCAGTTTCTTTTACGTCACTTTATTTCCCTTAAAATTGAATCGCAATTCAGAACTCATGACCTTGCAACTCACAGCTGTCCTGTCCAGTTGTAACCTTGACACAAACACTGCTCAGCTGTCAGCTCACTCTGACAACTCTACTCACTCACTAAGAACTGACAAACATACTAAACTTATTGTCCATGCCGACTCGCGTACATAACCGAAAATCAGGTACCGGATTTCCTTGGAAATCCAAGGTTTCCGAAGCTTCCCGTGAAAATCCGACATTCATAGGTTCCCGAACTGTCTGGAACCAGCCTTTGTTCTTGGCTGACATAGTCTGGCGTTACCTAGCGACGTAGTAGTGTGAGGTAGCTGACCTTGAGCCTACTTTGATGTGCAGCCGGAGCCAATGGATTTCTTAGTGGCAGAGGTCACCGGAACTCCAAATTCCTTAGTTGCACTGACTTTTAACTAGTAGATTTTCCTCAACTCATACTTCTTATATTATGCGTTGACTTTAACACATTAAAATTACTTAACTGCAGTTACTTAGTTATTTCACAATCATTATTTTATAAAATTATAAATCTTACCAGTCTACAATTCCGGTATCCAAATGAACAAGTATGGCGTTCGAGCACTACCATGCTAACAATAATCTGCGGCATAGGATAAAGCGACTAAAAAGGATCTTTTACATGCACTTTCACAAATAAATACTTGCGTTCAGGTGAATAAAAAAGGTAAGTACTTGCCGACAGGTGCACCGGAAAATCTAACAAATAAAACGCTAGTAAATATTCGCAGGAGAAATAAATCCCTGCCCATTTACAAGTTGATCAGAGGCAACCTCGTCGATCGAACACGTGTATTGTTGCAGTTTCGGTCAAAATTACAGCTCAAATGCATATTC
This sequence comes from Tenodera sinensis, assembly GCA_030765045.1. Lineage (NCBI taxonomy): Eukaryota > Metazoa > Arthropoda > Insecta > Mantodea > Mantidae > Tenodera > Tenodera sinensis. The sequence goes on from CM060961.1 coordinate 204,068,718, forward strand.
TATACAGGCCAGAATATTTTAAATCACTGTTTAGATTTGAAGACTAAATGCTGATTATTTAAGTGTTTTCTTCAACAGCGTGGACAAACATCTAGAAAATCCTATTTTTTGTAATTAAATTTGTGCTCCTTTACAAATTATTCAACAAAGCTATTCCCAGGTAATTGAAGATAAACTTTTAATTTCTCATCAAAATATCTCAATAAAGTGGTATTTTAATCAAAGTCGTTAAAACTCTTTTTAAGATAGTCAAATTTTTCAAAAAAAATTTGCATATAAAGGGTAGTTTTAATGGAGATTTTCTTGAAAATCTTGGTGTGTATCCTTGAAAATGTGAACTTAAGTACCAAGTTTGGTATTTACCTGACTTACTGTTTTTGAGGCTGTTAACAGATTAACGGACACACACAGACACACACACGGACTCAAGGACGCACGCGCACATACAGATACAGCCTTTTCTATAAAGCCATTTTGGATTCCATCACAAAGCCTGTATTTTCGTTAAAATTCTACACTACTACATTCTTACACTAAGTACAGACTAAAGAAAGTGTCAAGGTAATCCTATGCTACCTAAGCGACACTGGTTTCCAAAATGGAATGGCCAAAGGCTTCGGGATTGATCACATATTAAATGACGTTTCTGAAAGAATTCTGAATTAATTCTTTTCCATACACAAGGGCACTGGGAGGTTATTTTTAGCACCACGAGGTTAACTTACACCAATATTTAAAATTTAAGTATAGCAGCTACTAATGATTAGAATAAATTGAAATTTGGCGTGACTATAGTTCAAGCATTTGTGCATTTAACTACTTTAATAATTAAATTACATTCACATATATCCATGCAAAAGGGGCATAAAGCACACCATGTATCCTGAAAAAAAAAATGTTGCACCTCATACTTCAGGTACACTTTTCTTGTAAGATTTTGAAGCTACAGGCACCATATTTTTATCTGAATAACATAAAGCATAGCTTGACATCGCCGGTTAAACATAAATCCTATGTAGTTTGTATTTTGCACATAAAAATTATTTAATTCTATATAGGAAAAATATGGTAATATTTTTAAGCATTACATTTTTTCCTCCACATTATAGCTCTAATTCACAAAAGCTTTAACTGGCTGTACTCAACAAACATGGATAAATAAGTAATAAAAATTTGATATCAATATCTCTTATAGTTTTTGAGAAATGTGTACCTGAAGTGTGAAAAATCAAGGTTTCGGGAAATTGCGATCAAAGCTGAAGTACCATTCTTTTCAAATTACACATACTTTCAGAATGCCTGCTCCATATTCCTGCTCACTTAAGTTTTCCTCATCTTTTCTTTTCCTTTTCTTAGTTCTAGCTTTATTTTCAAGCAACTGAACTGCCCTTTTTGCCTCTTAGAGTCGGCATATAATTTTTTTTATACAGGCTTCCTTCATATTCTAACTTTTACACCCATTTTTTCCATCACTGTAAATCTACCACTGCAACCATCATTATAACAAATAACACTATACCTATGTCAGAGTGTATAGAAGGAGAAGTGTGATCACTCCACTGCTCTTCCATATGATTATACAAGAGCTACCTGGCGCCTCCGTCAGGTGGCAGCAAAGTCGTTAGTGCGGCTATTTACAGCCCATTTCGCTGCCCATTGCATTGGAGTATTGTTGTGTATGGTTGCTCTGTTTGTTACAGTGCGATGCATTGTTGTTAATTTTTATGAAACTGTGAATTTATAGAAATAATCGACATGCCTATGTGTTTCGTGCCTGGTTGTAGATCTGGATATGACAAATCTAAAGGTAAACATTTCTTTACACCTCCAAAAGATAAACTACTGTTTTCTAAATGGGAGAGGGGCATACCAAGAAAGGACAAGTGCCTTTCATCTAATAGTTACGTGTGTGATTCACCTTTTTCCAAAGAGCTTTTGATAAAGTTAGACAATTTTGTAGTTAATGGAGAAAATGTAGAGATTGCAAGGCAAAGATGGAAGTTAATGCCTCATGCAGTTCCACATCTTTTTCCTAATCTTCCTAAATACTTATCACGTTCAATGCACTCCCGTAAACCTCCTTCACAGTGACCATCAAAAAGAGTTGAAAGAGATACCAATTTAGAAGACAGTGGGAACCATGCAGAAGGCTTTCAAAATACGACTGTTAATCTTCCCCTCACAGGGGATACCAGTAGACATTTTAATAATAAAGTAGACCTATTAAAGAAAAAGTTAAAGCAACAACAGCGTAATATAATTAGACTAAAAAGCCAATTGAAAATAGCCAGTGCCAAGATTCAAGTACTTAAAAGGAAAGTAAATGGAAGTAGTAGCAATATCGATGAATCTGATGGAACAAAATGCCTAAGTAAAAAACAAAAAATTGTTGTTGATACAATTTTCAAAAGATCAAAGGCAACTAAAAAGAAAGGCATGATATATAATGAAGAATTTCTTTTAGATAGCCTGCTTTTAAAAATCAAGTCACCCAAAGGATACAGACATTGTTTAAATCACAATCTACTTCCCCTTCCATCAGAATCACATTTAAGAAAGTTAATCAAAGGTCTTAAAGGTCCTTATGGCATTAATATCCATGCTGTAAATGCAATATCTGAATTTTTAAAGCATAAGAATGAAAACGAACGGTGTGGGATTTTAATTTTTGACGAAGTTAAGTTAAAAGAAGTAGTTCGATTTGATTCTAATTCTTTGAAAGTGGATGGGTTTGTGGATTTGGGGGATTTAACCCCCGATAAAAGTAAAAATGAATTGGCCAATCACGTCCTGGTATTTATGTATGTCCCTTTATTGTATAATTGGGTGTAACCTGTAGCTTATCTACGCAATTAGAAACGCAACTCCAGGGGGCATTTTGGCACAAATTTTAATGCAGGTTATCATTCAACTGGAAGGTTCAGGAGCTAGAATACTTGGTTTTACATCAGACGGGAGGCAATCTAACAAGCAACTGTGGAACTGTTTGGGAGTATGTGGCAAACGTAATAATGTTAAATGTTCGGTAGCCCATCCTACCCATACAAGCAGGTGATTCTGGGCTTTCTCAGACTTTGTGCACATAATTAAATGCATAAGAAATAATGTGCACAAAAACTACGAAGTTTCTTACAGCAATGAAAACGTACATTTTCTGTGCTATAGAGGCCTTTATGAAGCTGATACTTGTTCTCAGTTTTCGAGAATGAGAGTCTGCCCCAAACTTACGAAAGTTCATATCAACCCAAATACATTTTAAAAAAATAATGTGAGGCTTGCTTTCCAGCTGTTTAGCCGATCTGTGGCTGATAGTATTAAATTCTTCCGGGAGACACACTTTGCTGGATTCGAAGGAAGTGAAAAAACGGAACAATTCACCAGAGAGCCTCGTAGATATATTAAATGCACCACTGCCTATAAATGGGCTGTACAAAGGACCAAACAAAGTCGATATACTTAGGAGTTGGAAATCACTTCTTAATGAAGAACAGAATACTTTTACTTCTGAAAGGACATTACATTTGTGGAGAAATGGACTGAAATACCTACTGACAGCCAAGTTAAATCAAGATACAATAGAAATACAAGTGGCTTGTACTATTCTTGCAGCAAAGTTAACTCTTCATTCACAGGAAATTATATTTTACTTCATTCCTTTAATGCCATTTTGCATTCTAGTGGTAACATTATTGTCTTGAATTTCTGTGAATGGCTGTCAGAATGTGCATGCGTGAATTAGTTATTGTTAAACGACACTATTCTTCTCCTTTGCTACTTTTCCAGGTGAATTTCCTGCTAAACGCTAGTGTTTGTATTAGCATTGTACCGCACTAACAGTTGCACTGCCATCTGTGCGGCGGAACACATGAACTACAGCAGTGATCACACTTCTCCTTCTAAACGCTCTGCCTATGTTATATATATCATTTTAAAGCTGAAGAATTATATATTTTTAACATTAAAAACCAAAAATCGATTTTTTGAAGTCAATCGACCTCCCAGTGCCCTAGGAAAAGAAGCGAGCAGTTTCAAAACTGGCGCATTCAATTGCACCCATATAGAGATAAAGATACAAAGAGACTATGGTGACCGACAATTGTTGCCGCTGATTTCTTTATGATCCTTCATGTATTTACCACCAGCAACCACTATACAAGATCTGTAGAATAATCTAATAGAAAATTCAAGATTTTGAAAAACCTGCCATGTAAATTGTATTTTGGGGATCTGTAACACCAACTTTGATGTTGAACCAGCAAACGTTTTTGAGTTACGCGTTCGCATACACAGGGCATTTTTCAAATGTTCTTTTTATTTAAGAAACCTCAAAACATGTATTTCCGGTGAAATCTGGTTATCGAATTTTAGGGTAGAATGGGCCACACACCAGTAGATAAAACAAAAGTAACCATACCATGGTTGAAAAATTGGAATTAGGTTATTTCAGTTGCTGTTAGACTGTGTAATATAAACACAGTTTTTCTACAAAATAAATGAATATGAACAGGATAGAAAAGAAAAGGTATATATGTAGGTATGTGCCATGTTCCATTTTCCAACCAGATTATATTACATAAGCAGCGGCGTTTTAAAACCAGTTCTACATGTTATATAAATGAATTAAAACACACAACCGAGGTAATGGTATTGCGGTCATGCACTGCCAATTAGGCAACACGCTAATAGAGCAGCATTATCTGGGTCATGATATTTCTTTCATTTGTGACATTGACAAACAATGCAAATGTCAATACGCACGCGGAATTGCGAGTTTTATCTCGCTGACGATGGAATACTTTAGAGGGTGGGAGGGAATAAAATATCCGCAACGCAATCACTCTGGTTCAATAAAATCTGCAATAATGTGGACTCATCTGGGAATATAAAGTGGGAAAAGGTATAACCACATGTGGTAAGGATACTCAAATTCTCTAGCGCCGTAAACCGGAGATATTTTGACTATTCTTAAGTTTTTGTTAATATATAGGCTAGGCCGCTAAATATAAGAGCCGTTTTTTTTTTTTTTTTTTTTTTTCTTTCTTTCTTGATAGGGGGGGGGGCAGGGTTCAGTGGTATTAATCTGATGGCGTCTACCTGCTTGCGACACCTTTTATACCACCTCCAATATCTCGGTCTTCCATAGATCAGCTGCCGTCTAATACAGTTGTGAACTATGGATTACTTTTTCAAGGTATGCATCGGTGACTGTAAGGATAGACAACACCAGTTATGTCTGCTAACTTTGATTAAATAGTCTATGGTTTAAAATAACCGTTCCATAATAACAATGAGAAGTGTAAGTTGCTATGGGTCTCTAAAATGTTAATAACAGAATCTTCTTCAGCAACCGCCAAGTGTGTAAAACTTATGCGCGGTCTTTAGGAGCTCGGACTGCCGATAATCTATCACAGTAAAACACTTGTGTAAGTTTGTAACACACGAAGGAAAAGACACGAATTTTAGAAATAGAAGCTGTTTAATCTATGTCATTCCCACTACATCATCCATACTCCCACCAAAGCTCCTACACTACGTTGTCAAATTTCAAGCCTTTCATTCGCTCCATGACTTGTAGAATTGTAACGATTCTGTTCCTTTTCTAATTTTCAGAACCTTGCCAACGTGTGTTTCTGCACGCAAATTAGGCTTCTTGTCTTGAATAAAGGTAGAGCTTGATCTATTGGTTTTCTTGTCGGCACGATTTCACTACAAACAGTAATTGTCTTAGTTATACGGACTTCTAAGGACCTATCCTCGACAAGTTGTCTAGCTAATGACTTCATACAAAGTTTTAACTCGAGCTTCCTATATCATGCATTGATTTTTAACATACGAAACTTATTTGTTGCATTTATTTATAAAATGATTAACTTTACCAGTCAATAATTTAGTATCAAATTATATATGCTGGTGGTTATCGTTGAATATTCCAAACATGAATGTAATAAAAACCAGGCGGCTGCAGCTACCCTATGATTGGCATGCAGCGAAACTTCGCCACCGATGCGAGAGCGACCGATGGCTTCAGGTTAACTATGGTCTGAAATAGTGTAGTGTTGTTTATAATATGACAGTGGGTACCTGCCCTTGTAGTTCTATATAAAAATTGTGTATATGTAAAATTGTGTGAAATAAAGGTTATGTTGAAGGGAAAAGTCCATCCACGACAAGGTGGGTCGTGTGTTTTATGCTTAGAAATTGCCAATGCTTAGAAAAACCAATATTTCCGAAATATTGGGTTGGTGGATTTTCTTTGAAACCATGTCGCATCCTTGAACTTGCTGAACTTAAAATATCGAGTTTGGATTTAACCGACTATTCATTTTGTAGTTATCTCTTCACAGACCGATAGACAGACACACAGACACACACAGACACAGACAGACACACACAGACACAGACAGACACACAGACACACACAGACACAGACAGACACAGACAGACACACACACACACACACACCGAGCTGTTAGCGCGCTCGCCTACCACCTAGGCGGCCCGGGTTCGATCCCAGGGACCCGCATGTGGTATTCGTGGTGGACGAAGCGGCGTCAGGGCGGGTTTTCTCCGGGTGTTCCGGTTTCCCCCGCCATCTCATTCAACCGGTGCTCCATCTTCATGTATCATCAGTGTCACCGCCTGCGGTGCCGTAGTAGTAAAAGCGGGCGTTAGACACTACAACAACAACAACACACACACACAACACATACACACACAAACACACACACCACATGGACTGTTTTCTAAAGATGGCCTTTTTAATTCAGGATTTCTGGTAAAACCTTGGTATCGAATTTTTCGATACAATACAATACTTCCTGGCTGATCCTATAGTTCAGTGGAGCATCTGTCTGGTGTGCAAGGGGTCCCGAGTCGATTCCTGATTGGGAGGATGGGAATTTTTCTCTCAATGGGATTATTTCCTATCCTCCATACAGTCTGGAAGGATGAAGGGGACTGTAAATTTAATGTTAAAAAAATAAAGTAATAAGAAACCCAACGTTCAATACCACAGAATTAAGCGTGTGAACACCATTGCAATTGTTCCAAGAGATACAGCCGCCGATATGACTTTCGATGTTAAAGGCATTAAAAATACTTCCTCTACTTACTGTAAGTATGTAGTAGAAAAAGTTAAATATTAAGGATGCATTTTTAATACAAATAATACTTATTTATTACAGCTATCGACCTTAGTGATGCAGAAAGGGACTAAGCATGTAGAATCTTTAAGTTAGATACAAACAGTTAACTCAGTATAATTATGACGCAGCTGAAAGTTCAACACATTGACTTAGATCACTTCTGCTCCTCTACTGCCACGATAATTTCCTAGAATATTACCATTTGCTTTTATGTGGCATAATGGATAACAGATACAAACGGTAAACATCATCAAATTATTAGCACATAAAGCACTGCTGCACACTTGTGGACATTAATGCTTGTTTTTTCTGCGCATTTCACGCAAAAATAACTTCGAAATATTATATACGGTCTGCTAATTCGATGCTGATTTACACATTATACAATTGCTTATTAATGCCAGTTCTTTCAGCCGTGTAACCACTTGGAGCCTACATTAATTAATAATATTTATTATTAACACTGTCGAATAATTGCATTTATTACCGGCATTCGTCACTCAATTAATTTGGCAAGGGAAATTCATTTTTAATCTGCGCAAACTTTGCTCACTTTAGCCAAACAGAATCAGTCGACAAAACGTTGGGAAAAAATACATATACGTTTCAAACGGCAGCCATCAAACGCATGAGCTCAATCAAAACGATAAAAGCTAAAAATCAGGTCATTCTGCAAAATCAAAGCGAATTTCGGTTTTGGGTAGAGCTGAGCGTGGGTAGAGTCGCTGTCACTTTTATAGAACATAATTTCTATTCCACATGTGAAAATGGACTACGAATTTTGTTTCTTTTTTGTCACGCAACAGCTTCGCTAAAAGCACTATTTTATTTTTAAAAATAATCAACAAAAATCATGCAAATGCAGGATATTGCAATGCACTCGTTCATAACACACCAATAGGCGTATTTAATGCTAACTTTTGAGAGTGCTATGACAACGCTAGACTAATTTTAATTTACCTTAGCTTTTCGCAGTCCCTTATTACGATCATTTATATCATAAACTGGTCATCTCTATAGGCCGTGGCAGCGCAGCTGCTTACCAAGCGGGAGACCCGGGTTCCATTCCCGATCCGGCATGGGGGTTTTCTCCCGCTGGAGATCTGGCTCGAGGTGCACTCAGCCTCGAAGACCTACTGATTGAGAAGTAGTGGCACCTGGTTGCAAACACCACATATATCGGCCGGGAGGGACCGGGCGCTGACCACATCCCACCTTCCAATACGACACCCAACTCATGACGCCTTTAGTGGGCAGAGGTGGGGGACGCAGCGGCCAGGTGGCAGGCCGTGGACCGTAAAGTACTGCTACGTTGCGCTATATACATAAACAAACCGACAAAAAGCTTTGATCAGTTATATTCAATGACTTTCTCTACAAACTATCCTTTATTTTTATATTCTTTTTAATATGAACTACAAAACATTCCTTTTCTATCTACTTCATCTTAACAGAGATAAATGCTTGCAGAAGCTTCACCCCACATTTCGTCGTGGTTACAAAACGAGTGCAACAAACCGAAGCGATAGTCAAATATTTAAAAACGGTTCCCTACATGCTGGGCTGTACTCCCCCCCCCCCCAAAAAAAAAGTAACTTGAAATAAACTATGTGTTTTAAAGAGATGTACTTTCTTTTCATTCTTTTCGCTGTACTCGTAGATTACCAGCTATGCGAAACCGTACCAAAGTCCTTACGAATGCAGAGGACCTCACTAGATATTCAGGAAGCTAAATATTTTATATTTTATTTATGAAGTTAATATCCCAGATATATAGTATTTTAATAAAAGTCATTAGAAAAATGTTTTCTAAATTAAATATTTCGAAGCACTTTCCAGCTAAGGGATGAGTGATCTTGGGGTCGGCGATCTTTTAAAAATCTACGCGTGGCATCTTTGGAAAATGCTTAACTTAAACGCCAACTTAGCTACTTATCCGACACTTTGACACTTCTTAGGTTACGTTGCTCATAAACACTAACCAACTTTTTGTCTATTTTTCCCGTTTCTTTTCTGATTTAGGGAGTCTCAAAGCATACTTTCTGGTGAAATCTATCCGATTTTGAGCGGAATATAATACTACTTCTACTAACCATATTATTGTCTCAGGAGTTTAGCTATGACCTTGTGGTTGACACAAGCGAACCTGAAATATCGCGCTGTTAGTTTTTTCCTCTCGCGCTGACGTTTTACACCCTGCTTCAAAAGCAACTTATCCTTTCTTTCCCAGGACAATAAATATTACGCGAAAGAGCACCAATACATTATATTAGCGCATAAAACCAAGGGGTTATGATAATGCTTTCAGTAATATCACTAATGAATTGTTTCTTGGAGACTCAAGAACCACACGATATAATATTGTAGTAACACTGGCACTGTTTACAGTTCAACTGCCTTGTAAACAGTGATTTTGAACTGTTGGTTTTACTCTGTTTACATCGTATAAAGCTCTCCACTCCACTCCGCGATACGCGTTCAGGGACAAAGACATTCTTCTGAGTTAATGGCATTAAGTATGTGGTAGAGAAAATAAGAGTGTGTAACGCTTTTTAAGTTGAAACTAATCTGACATAACCAGAACTGGGCTCCAAAGCTCCCCATTTTCGTGTTCCCACAATGTGCATGGACAGTTCTCTATGTTTCTCTACAGCGAGGAGTTTTAATGAAGGGGTATCAAATGACCAGTAATGGATTACACAGCAAAGACAAAAACCCTTCCCCATAGGCCGTCAAAGGTCTTTATTTCTCCTATCAATGTACTTGAAATGACGGTAGCATTTTCTCTTTTCAGCGATTGTCCTCTGGACGCACACGCACGTATATATGGACTTTCCCGATTAGGCTACTTTCATTAAAATTGGTTGCGCAAATAGACAAAGGAAGAGCGAGGGACAAAAGAGCGAACGTTTTCAAATGAAAGCCGGCGAGAATTAATGAGTTCCCATTGGGTGATCCCCGTGGGCCCAAAAGGCATGACTCGGATCATGCCGAACCTCACTTCGATTAAAGAAACCTTCACGTTGCCCACTATTTCTCACATATCCTACATTTGCATGAGCCAAAAGAGAATAAATCAAAAGGGGTCGGACTTCAGATTCTAATTTAAAAAGGGGGGAGGTGGTGGAATTTGGAGGGTAGAGAGAGAAATGTTTCATCAGCTCTGTGAGAAAGCCTGAAATAATATTACACAGATTACATACTATGGAGAGCTACGCACCTTTTTTGAGTCGCTGCTGGAATATAAAACTATTACTAAGGACTCAAATTTCGAATCGAGTGCCGTTTTTTAGCTTCGCTGTTCACAGACAGACAACGGTAGTTTTTCTAAATATCTTATGTGTTATATTCACATTACCTTTTTCTACGTAATGCTCCTAAAAACTAAATTCTGTTACGCTAAATGGCATGTTGGAGTTATTTATATTTATTTATTAAAACAATACCTCCTGGTATTTACAGATGCAATCAAGGACAGATTAAAACAAATTATAAATGAATTCTCCACATTAATAACATTAATAACATTGAAACATTACTATAAAGATAATAATGAAACATCCACAGTTCAACTTTTTTCTGCACATATGACGTTTAGAAACAAACTAAAAATGCAAAGGGGCTTTTAAACCTGATAATAAAAATATACACATATAAAACCCAACAAATAAATTACAAATTAATTCATTACCAATTATTAAATGAATGAAATAACATAAAAGAGGAGATGCATTATGCGTTAGAGAATAGTTTTATCAATGCCTACGAATAAGTGATTTTACAATGGTGGAAATTTGGTGCTTGGCAGACTACCCGATTCCAGGTCTTCACTCTGTCCGGTCCATAGGTTCCTCTGATCCCCGACAAGTGTCTGGCCCTAGGCATTGGGTTGTAAGTCCTACATAAGGGGGGTATAATCTCAGATAAAGAACAAGAAGAAGTGTCCTAGTAAAGTTTATCTTCTGATAGGTTGTCTATCGCACAGGAACAGCGGCTGTTTCTTCTGACATTTCACATTTGCAAATAAAACCATCCGGTGACAGCAAATGAAAATGTTGCAAGTGAATTTTAAATTTTCCGTGACCAGTAATAAATTCTGCAAAAATATAAATTGGCGTGAAATATTGCAGAAGCCTATTCTTCTACCTGCTTCAGGTAGCATTGCATTTGCAGCACAAATGCACCTTTAATTTGCTAAACGGTGAATACGGAAGCACGCACGCACGCACACGCGCGAGCGCGCGCGCACACACAGACACACACACACACACACACACACACGTTGCTTGATATGAAGTTTACATGCATATTCACTGGAGTAACAATCATTTTATACTCCGTGGTATTCTAAACTAAAAGGCGAAGCCGTCTTCTCAAGATTCAAATACAAAAACGTGTTTTATAGCGCCATGGTCGTCAGCAAGATTTGGTCTGTTCCTTTCACAAACAAATATTCCACCTTTATAATATATATGTTTGTTTATATATGTACTTATTTATTGTATTGTCAAGGCGGCCACGCGCCCCAAAAGGACGCTCGTACGTCATACCACTATGTTGCTAGGTAACGCCCGACAATGAGCGGGCAGGGTAAAGCAATTCCAGACAGTTCGAGAAGTAACAAAGGGTAACTTTTTACGAGAAGCTTCGAAAACGTCACTCAGCTACATGAAAGCCAGTAGGCCCGATCAGGATAGTGAATGCTGGGCCAGATGTATTGAGTGTGAGTGAGTATGTCGTCAGAGACAGTTTTAGATAGTTAATAGTCGAAGTTGTTTCTTGTGTACACTGAGGGGTACTTGTGTCAAGGTTACGATGGAACAGAACAGTTGTGAGTTGCAAGGTCATGACAAATTGTAAATTGTGTTAACCATAAAACAGAGAACTGTGTTTTGTGATTCAGTTTGAAGAGAAGAGGACTTCGCAGGAAATTCCCAGAAAGCTTAACAGATACATTCTATTAGCCATGTAAATGTCTTTAATAAGTCTCATGTTAAAAATAGTTGAGACATTTTCGAAAAAGTAAAAACTAAAAAATTTTTCCATGCAAAGGGCAGTTTGTGGTGCGTGTTTTAAACCTGCTAAAAGATATTATTGCAAAATATACCTTAGAATTGTTATATTTTCTGAAACTGTAATTGTTTCATGATAAATAGGTAACTAGGGTACAGATAATAGCAGAGGAAGCAATAATTTCAGATATTTGAGCATGGTTCTACAATATGGTAACATGTGTTCGAAAAGAAATCTGCATGGAGTTGCTGCGCATATCTGAGGGGGAAACAAAAGGGATATGTGCATGACAAAGTTGTGCTTCGCCAATGAAGCACATTTTTACGCCTAAATTCCTCTAAATCTCCAATTATTCCTATTCACATATAGAGTAAAGGTATATATCCGTTAATACCCGGAGTTTTCCATTTTGCAACTCATTCCCAATGTGAACCCAAGCATGCATAATAGTCTGAATCTTGTCAGGCTTTCCGGTGACCAAATTCCCGACTTCGCTGGAACAAGATAAAAACTCGAGCAGGGAAAATTGAATGTAGTGGACTGGAATGATATTTTGCACCATGTTGGTTCATCATTATCTTTAAATACACCTGGGGAGCACCGAAATTGAATATACATGTGTCTAATAGGAGAGAAGGTATTGTATTCCATCCAAGCTTTTACTGTAAATACATATTCTGAGGTCCCCTGAATAAAAAAAAAAAAAAATGTTTGCGAACGAATGCTCCTACCTGACTGCCTGACTGGAACATCTAACATTACACTACATTCGATGTTAGCTGCAGCAAAAGCCTTATCCGCTTATTTCTTTAGCTGCAATCGACAATGCAACACTACAAGTATACATATTGCTGACATTTGTTTTCCTCGTTAGTTGTGAAATTGTTGTTATTATTATTATTATTATTATTATTATTATTATTATTATTATTATTATTATTATTATTATTATTATTATTATTATTATTATTATTATTATTATTATTATTATTATTATTATTATTATTATTATTATTATTATTATTATTATTATTATTATTATTATTATTATTATTATTATTATTATTATTATTATTATTATTATTATTATTATTATTATTAATTATTATTATTATTATTATTATTATTATTATTATTATTACTATTATTATTTCTTTTTTTTTTACAGCGCATATCAAATTACATGTACTTGAACATCACAATGTATCTTTTCATGCAGTATAATAGAAATTATAGTATACGTATTCAAACTACACTGTATATTTCTTTGATCTATATAGGATGATAATGCCCATAAAAACCATGCATATTTAAGTTAAATGAAGCTGAACACGGGAATGAAGGAAATATGAAATACAAGCATATTAGAGAAAAAATATAGCGCGGGTCTACAGGGCGCGCCGAACGTAGTGTTACATTAAAGATAAAATATATATATATATATATATATATATATATATATATATATATATATATATATATATATATATATATATTGAATTTTCTGGGAACATGTTTTTATTATTCCTTGAATTCTGAAATACTCCTACCTTTTTCAAGTGAGTCGCGATTCGCCTTTTCTCGTGACTACGCAAAAAGCATGTACTTTCAAAGCTATCACACAGCAAGCCGCTTTCTAAAAAAAATCTGACAATCACATGCCTACTGCATCCTTATGTCTGCATAATTAAAGTTTATCTCGATTCACAATAAGAAGACAGAAGAATAGGTGTTTGTAAGAATAATGTGTTGAAGAATGGGTAGAGAAGGCCATATGAAGGCAACATGCCATATTCTTCTATAAACAGGACCAAAAATGTATTAGGTGCCAATATTAAAAAGGCCTCGACTTGATAGAACAGCTCTGCAGATTTGCAATTTCAGAATGCTATCATTCCTCATGACAATGAACGATTGGGTTCATTTAAATAGCGAATCTGCAGCTGGGGACGCCGAAATAGAAATCTATAAATTAAAAAGCTCCCCTCTCTGAGACATCGATAGCCTTGAAGATGGAAACTGAATTACTCCATTCCTCAATCCGTTGCGATTGTTCCATTTCTGCCTTTTCATATGGATTATTCCAATATTCCACCACTTCGATTTTGATTAATGAACACTAGCCTTTTCCCAATCATGGACTCTTGCGGTTTTTTCCCCCTAACCTCCTCCCACACAGTCAGCGGGAAGGGAGAGATGCAGACAGCCCTCGGAATCTCTTCATGATGTGCATTTTCATTTCCTCGGCGGGGTGGTAGACAACAAAAAAATGGCAAGAGTGCCTGTTTCATTAACTTTCTGTCCCAGGCAAGCGGGATAATAGAATCTGTTGATTATGCATTTTAAACAGCGAGGGACACGCGGAAAACCCACAAGAAAAGAAATTAGGAAGCTTGAGGAATTTCAACTCGTTAATTCTACAAGTGCAACGAACTCTTTACAGTGCAAAGTACTTTACCTCTTTCAATGTTTAATCGATTATAAATTAGCACAGATCCCTTATATATTACACCATTCAAACAAAATTAGTTAAAATTATGCCTAATTGCCATATCTGTAAACAAAATTAAATTATAAAGGTAGAGTTAGACATAAAAATGTCATTCCATAGCCGGGATATCATCCCCGGATCAGTGCTAATTAGTTGATATTTCACACAGGTCATGATGTAGTTAACACTAATTAATTTGATACTACCATAGTAACTATTAAGCCCGGAACTTAGAATACAACGATATTCTCAATGGAATATACCTTCTCATAGTGCATAACATGGTTGTTTCACCAAAAACAATGAAATACGTGCACTCACATGACTTTTTGTACTCACTATTCTACAAAATATTCTGAAGAACACTTATTCTTCGATGTACTTTATGTTAATCAGGGTGACGTCTGTAGTAATCGCCTTATTACGCATTTCGTTATAGGTACAATGAGAATAGGACAACACAGCAGTGTTAGTTCAACCTTTTAAGAACTGATCGCTATGTGATGCCTTTAACAATTCCCTTATCTTTGTATTTCCAGGACATAAAACACATAACGACTTCGCATTTCGCAAAAGCTTTAAATACTGGAAAGTTTAAACAAATAACAAGGGAATATCTCGGAAATAGTTCACTGCTCAAACAAAAGGTAGTATTTGACATAAAGTGTGGTTTGACGAGGTCAACATTTTTGTATAGTCAGGTTTTATCTATCTCTTATGGTTTACCAGTAATGCAAAACTCATCCAGAGTGAGTGAGTAGTAAGTAGTGAGTGAGTGCGTGAGTGACTGCATGCGTGCGTGAGTACGTGTGTGAGCGAGTGAGTGAGTGAATGGAGTGGAGTGGAGTTTGAGGGCCCATTGACAACTAGGACATTTGGGCCCTTAAGAATGAAGAGAACTTGTCAGGACATTCCCAGAAAATTTAAGATATGCATTTCATTTGTCATGAAAATATCTTAAACTCATGGTAGTTTAATCAAAATCATTAGATATTTTTGAGAAAATTAAAAGTTTCGAAAAATGTGCTATGTAAAGGATAGTCTGGGGTAAGAGATTTTCTTGAAAATCTTTGTGTCGCATCCTTGGAAGCTGTTTAACTTAAATATCAAGTTTGGTACTTAACCGAGTTTTCGTTTTTGACTACACACAGAAACAGACACATGCACACATACTTTCTTCTAAAAAGACTTTCTTTTTAATTCCGGGCACCTAAAAACATGTATTTCCGCCGAAACTTCGGTATCGAATTCCCAAATAGAATGTAACATTTTGTTTGTCTATTGGGTACTTTTTAGAAAAAGAAAAAATTCCCGAATGTTACAGTCTGCATTCAACGATGGACATTTTCTGCAAAGGGGCAATAGTTTTCGCTTTGTATTAAATATACAGTTTGAAATAATCCAAAGCTGTTTGATTTACGCAACTGCTTCTCCCTATAAAAATGAACGATTCCTTAAAGTAAACCCCTGCTCACCCTCAGCTTTGTTACAGTTTTGTTTGAGCTCAAAGAAACTGTGCACTAATGCTAGGCACATCTAAGGCAAATACCACATCATTAAAATCACACTTAAGTTTATAGGTAGGTATATGTATTTCAGATACCCTCTCTGGGTCGGTCGTACTTCCCTTTGCGGAGCGGTGGGATTAAGGGAATTAGCAATATTGGTATGCTTATCTGTGAAAACTATCTGTTGGGGTTCCGGCCCGCTTTTCATGTGTGCTGTGCAGGATACAAGGTACAGAGCACAGTTTTCTGTCCCTACCACTCCTAACTCCATTACCTCCCTGCACATAGCTCTAAAGCCCATTTAACAACTTTCTCGGTTCGCCTTTGGCCACTAACATCCAACAACTGTACCTCATTTTCGATATCTATCGATTTTCTGCTGTCTGAACTCTAATGCTACATAGCTTAAGGGGAGACGCACAGTAGCATGTGTCGAAAAGAGCCAAGAAATATTAAATATCAATTTTTAAAAACATTTGATGTATTACATTCAACTCACCTCCATTCATTCTTCTACAAAGCACTCAAACAGAAACTTAGATTTACAGAAAAAACTTCAGTCCTTTAATGTTTCATTTCTATAGTCGCCAATAAATTCTATCGTCACATCTCGGGTCGGTCTGGGTGGCACAGTTGATTAGACGCTGGCCTACTGATCCCAAGGTCGCGGGTTCAAATCCGGCCCAGACCCATGGTTGTTAAGTGTGGTTAAACACGATAGCTCTGTGTTAGTAGATTTACTGACTCATGTAAAAGAACTCCTGCGGAACGAAATTCCGGCACAACGGCGACGCTGATACGATCTTGGAAATTGACAAGCGTTGTTAAAAAAAACAAAATAATTTGTCACATCTCGAGAGTTGCCGTAGGGTCATTGGTTCTGCTGCAGATGGCATTAGTAGCGTAGTGGCCTTCCTATATCATCTATTTGCAGTTTTATTTCTATTTATTTTGTTCTCTCTCGGTACTGATGGCATCTTTGTAGTGTAGGATTTAATGTTGTATTGTAAACATTGATTTCACTCCCACATTTATACTAGTAGACACTGCAGAGGACGGTTAGGATTAAGAAGTGGCTAGGGATTTCAGCACTATGGCCAGTTTTGTCTACTAAACCTCCGGAATACAAACGCTGGCCAGATCTGATGGTGGCAAGCGCAGAGTAGCGTGATCTCTAACGTTTCGAGCTGATTATCCCCGCACATCCCATCGTCTCACCCCTATCCCACAGGTAGGTTCAGGCACAGGATCCTGTTCTGGGGAAGAAACAATTCTCTCCTGTAAGTGCTGCACGCAACCGATCATCATACCTGGCCCTTAAATCCTGAAAGATAAGATGTAATTAAATGCCAGAAAATGAGGGGCAGAAAATTCTTGGTACTATATAATTATCCATCCAGGATTCGCCTAGCGACCCGGAAAACCACGCCGCAGCAGGGAATCAAACCCATTAGCTTTATTATAGGCATAGATTAATGTTGTGTACAAAAGCTCTGTATGAAACTTGATTATAATTATTATATTCTTTCTTGCGTTGCTAAAAACCTTGAAACGAGCGAAGAAAGCTTATGTAAGGAATTATAACAATAAAACAGCTTTACTTTATCTCCTAAGTCTCCTAAGCTACTATTAACCCCCAAGGAATATTTCTATATACAGTTCTAGTAGTTAAGTAACTAACAAAACATTTGTGCGACACAGTCTAATTAGTATTCCGTTCCTTCTCTGAGAATATCAGCAGAGAGTACATACTACAGGGAAGGTATAAAGAAACCAAAAACAGCCAATAAGCGAACCTGCTGAAAGAGTGGTTTGCACACACGTGATGTCAGATGCAAACGTGAAAAGCAGTTATCAAAGAAACACAAAGAGGAAAACTCGAGATATGGTGCAGCGAGGAAAGGGTGCACACTCCTTTATTTTCCAACAACGAAATTATTAGAAGTAAGGAGATCATTCCAATGAAAGAAAATTACTACCACAATAACTGCATATAAGCAAATATTATGCTGGATAAATGATAAAATTAAATAAAGACTGGAAAAAGCAGCACTTGTTAATTAAAATTCCATACAGAATTAGGTTAACCGAAATGGGTTAATCTACAGGAATCTGTAAATATAGTCAGTGTAGGTATAAATCAATCGGAACAATTGAACAACTCCCTGAAATAAGAGTCTAGTCAATGTATTTGTAAAGCTCGTATGCAACGTTCTCACAGTAGTGCACTACAAAAGTAAAGATGAGCAATAGCACTGAGCAGTCCACCTGCATAGTAAGAGAAGTGGGGGACAGTGTTCCACCTACTGTGAGTGTGATGCGCACAATGCTTATATATGTTCTGATAACACTTCTAACAACATTTTATACAACCTGTAAACAATTGTATTTTGGTTGAAATAGGATGTACAAGACTACCCTGTGCTGTAATACCTACTTGAGATACATTACTGAACTAGGTGGAGCAATAGAGCCACTAGAAACTACTCTTGCTGGAGAAAGGTTGTAACACCATTCACAATAGCTGACATCGTCACCAAGCACCTTTAAGTTCTTAAATAAATAAATATTAATGAGTGGACAGATATAAAAAGGAAACTTGTAAAGGAGAGTAGGAAGGAGTATACATCAAGAAAACGCATTCTAAAAACAGGATAACAGCTTCGTGCTGAGTTAAGTGGAATAAGGGGGTAACAAGCGAAATATTTTCCGAATGTGTACTGTTTAAGCAAGATAAATGAATGTCAGATACATTATAGTGCAGGTGGTTATAGCAGTATAAACTGGATTAGAGTACAGCAAATAAACAATAAATTATACATTATCTATCCTTCTGGAATATGAAACGTTTAGCTGGAGCGATCTATGAAGAAGTTTGAAATGTCATTTGCATTATTAATGTAATTCCAACGTGCTGCAGAGTAACTTCTTTCATCTGTTAACAACTGAAATATTTATACTGTACATTGTCATATATGTTTATCATTATTATCGTTACTATTATTATTGTTATTATTAATATTTATTAATAATAATAATGACATACTAAAATGTATTGCAGAGTACAAACGATGTTCTCTAGAGAATGTTTCACAGCTTAAGAGCAAGAAGCAGTAGTGTTTAATGATAAATTTTGATACAAACTTATTACAATTAGTTACTCTAGATATAATTTTTTTTTTTTTTTTTTTTTTCTCCATGGAAAGGATGTTCGACCATCTTGTCGCACCATTACACGACGAACTTTAAATACCAAATATGGTATTTAATATATAATACCAAATATGGTATTTAACCTGCCATTCATTTTGGGGTTCTGCTGTTCCTAAACACACACGCACGCACGCACGCACACACACACACATACACACACACACACACGTGCGCGACTTTTTTCGAAGAATAATTTTGTTTTATTCAGGGAGACTTGAAACATGCATTTCGATGAAATGAAACATCACTATTGAATTTCTGGGTGGAATGCACCTACATTGTTCGTGGCAGAAAGAAAAATTACAACTGTAGAACCGCATAGAAAAACGTTATTTTTAATTATCTCCAGAACAGTTTCTGAACTTCATGCATGATAATTTTTTCTTTATAGAATCACTATTAAATTTTTTCAAGCGAATATTTGTATTACAAAGCCTCTTTGAAGCCACTTTCTAAGTTAAGCTTTACAGCAAACACTGAATGAATATGGATGGTTTTTAAATACTACTTAATCAACTTTATTGGAACTTATACTTAATCAGGAACCCACCTACCACTTGCACAAAATTTGAGTTCCTTTGCCACCTGGTTTAATAAAAGTTTCAAACTTCAGATTCAGAAATTCTTTCACTAGAGGTGGAATCATACAAATAATAATTAAATATAAATAAATATAAATAAATAAATAAATAAATAAATAAATAAATAAATAAATAAATAAATAAATAAATAAATAAATAAATAAATAAATAAATAAATAAATAAATAAATAAATAAATAAATAAATAAATAAATAAATAAATAAATAAATAAATAAATAAATAAATAAATAAATAAATAAATAAATAAATAAATAAATAAATAAATAAATAAATAAATAAATAAATAAATAAATAAATAAATAAATAAATAAATAAATAAATAAATAAATAAATAAATAAATAAATAAATAAATAAATAAATAAATAAATAAATAAATAAATAAATAAATAAATAAATAAATAAATAAATAAATAAATAAATAAATAAATAAATAAATAAATAAATAAATAAATAAATAAATAAATCTTTCACTAGCTTTACCAGTAAGAAGAATTTCTTGGACGGTTCCATGCTCAATGTATTATTATCACGTACCCGTAATCGTTTAATAGAGGCAAATTATGAGCAATTATTGCTTCCGACACATTGCATCGAACATGCAGCGCTCGACATGCACAATTAGAAAATTGCCGGAAACGTCGACCTCGTGACCTTCAGTTCTAGTCATTAGAAATGATGCTGAGATTCACGGCTTCATGCAGATACACCAACAGAATCAGGTATCTACCGTAAGACAATTATTTTACAATGCTTAGCTGAAATACATTTAAATACTACTCTCCTCAATTTTTAGTCTGCAATAGTAGATAACTTATATGAGGTAAAAAAAGTCAAGGTGCAGAGGTTTAAGAGGTTATTAACAGATCACAATTATTTTAACAGCCACCTAAATAACTGATGTTCAACCACAACTATGCTACACGTGATAAATGAAGTGCATCAATCTTTAATTAAAAATTCACGTACTTTATTTGTCAAGAAAATATATCATACATGATATGCGGATTTAATAAAAATCGTATATTATTTTAGAGAATATAAAAATCTATGTTTTTCGCATGAAACGGGAAAGAATTTTCTTGAAAACCTTGATGCAGCATCTTTGAAAGTTCTTAAATTCAAGTTCGCTTTTCGTTTTTTGAGTTTAGCAGTTCACACGCACTCACGCACATTCCCCTGCAGTCAGCGAACCTGAAAGCATCTATTCCTTTAAATATCGATACCAAACATTTGGCTGGAACGTAATAATTCGTACTTGCTACAGGTAGCCGGTAGAGAATATAAGGAAGGTCATTAGATTAGATTTGATATATGTGGATTGTTTCAGCTCTTCGGCTTCTCTTCACTGCGACCTTTATTAGATATATTGCGAATACCCTGAGCTTTAAGTCCCAGTTTAATACTTTTAATATACCCAATACTTTTCTTGGGTGATGTTGAGACAGTTTGTCTTGGGATTGGAAAAGCAAGTTCAGATGCCTTATTCTTGTTGGGCACTTGCTTCACATTCGCAAACTAGATCCTGCTGTTTCTTTTCTAAATAGACTCTACATATGTTCACCTCAGACTAACCCATCTTATAGAGATGATCTCTAAGAGGGTAGCAAGGAAGTCATTTAAAGCCCTCAACTCCTGTTTACTGAGTCTGAGCACCTCTTTTGCTCTTTTCGTTAACACTTCAATGAACTGCTTTGCGTTAAAAAAGGTGATAGTGAACCTCATGCATGTGCCGCTCCTCGACTGTAAACTGGTGTAAATCTAGGTAGCTGTACATACTGTCCAGCTCGAATGCGCGTCACTGAGCAGCGGAGTGCCGGTGCCTCGCAGGAGTTATGCTGCAACATGTAATGAAACTCGGCATTGGGGTCAAGCTGATGTGTTAAATCATGGCGCTGTACATTCCATTACCTCGTCGAATTCAGCATCTTTTGTCATATAAGACCCTGCGGGAGTCGGTCTTTTAGGGTCTTCCCGCTTTTGAGAAAAATGTCAAAGTGCTATGAAGCATATGAGCTTGTGTTATGAGCTTCACCCACTAACTTATTTCCTATATGCTCCGCTCCCACCATGTTGAGTGCAGGTGGGTACTCACTCAGCCCAGCAGAGTTGGAAGACGCCGTGCTAGTGGCTATGTTTCTCCATTCTTACGTTTTTGTTGAAGTACACACCATACGGAGTGATTGTAAGAAACTTCTCTACCAGCATCACAGCGCACTGACTTCTGCTGAGGAAAGATTGTGACATCATACCACGGTTTTGTCGACCAGCACTGTACAAATGGAACATCGGTTCTAGGACAGTACCAAGTAGGGCGCAGCACCGTGTTATTTGATACGTGACCTCACCACGTTGACCAAATAATGTCCGCTCTACGTGGGGAGCGCCCGGCAACAACGTTTCGATCTTCACTTATTCCTTTAATTCTCCTCCTTCTCCTCCACGTAGCCAACCCAAAGGGTAAATCGCGCTTCCAAGAAAAAGCTATTTCCGCAATAATAACCGGCAGCTGTGAGTAGATGGTGCTTATAGTAGAACAGAGTAGCAAAAAGAAATGTTGCTGCCAATACGTAGCACACACTAAACAATTCCTTTGCTGCATCAAAATCCAATATAACACTGAGAAACAGCTACCCTATATCATACCAAGTTCACTAACATCATAATAAGCAACACCACAAGACGATCCCATAGAAACTTTTATTTGCCAATTTGGTCGAGACAAAGGACACTCAATCATGCATGATGGCTCAGGGTTATGGTTCGCATTTGGTGATAGAATGCTGTGTTCTAGCGAATCAGACCGATTTTCTTATGGCCTGCTTCACTGGCCAGGGACACTTCACAAGAACCGAAGTCCCAGTTGCCGATTAAAGAACACAAAAATATGTTGCATTATATTTATGCAACTTTAATTTGTCGCTGTCGTTTATTTGTATAGAGTTTCTAAAAGTGATTGCGACTTCATGATTCTCACTCTTACTTCACTAAGTTACTATGTTGCTCCAAGTCGATCTTTTTAGTTGGTTATTGTGCATTCGCTTGATTCATTCTGTCATTTCAGTCACACAATTCGACTCAATTTTCACTGCCGCTTCACGTTTCTTCATGATGTTCACAAGCAATAAATTACAAGTGAGTCAGCCTCTTCTTCGATCCACTTCATTCACCGGCAAGTGAACTCAAGACGTCTCTAATCTCTTGCAGTAACATTTTAGTGTACGTACATATGTACGTGTGAATAGCATGGTCCAAAAAAGAAATGCAGGATAACTTGGCATTTAGGCTCAGCATCTTACAAGGATGGGACATAATTTTCAATAAAATACCCGTCCCAAACTACTCTTTATAAGGAAATGTTTTTCAAAAATGTTGCTTTCTCAAAAATATTGCTCTCAATTTTCATTAAAATGCTATATTTTAAGATAATATATAACTGATAAATAAAATGTACATCTTGAACAGCCCAAGTTCTCCTCATTGGGAAATAGTTTGGAATCATTTTGTATATCTGATAAACCATTGAGATAAACACAAAATGCAATGGACAACAAATGTAGATCTATTTCAACAAAAGCATTTATTTCGTTTTCTGTGGCGTTAGTTACATTATAGATATGCGTTATTGATTTGAATTCTTCAACATTGCAATTTTTTAAAAAAGCTGTCGCTGTCAATTGTTCCTTGAGATGTCAGGAAAGAGTATGAACTTCTATGTTATAATATAGCCACTAGTTATTAAATATTTATCAATTCGTTTTCCTCTACCGCTCTAGCAGTTTCCTCAAATTGTGTAGTGAATCTATTTCTGCAAAGACTATCTCGTTATTCGTGTAAAAATATTTATATCCATTTCGTTAAATGTTTACATTTCTTTATGTGACTTACCCTGACTCACTTAAGAAATAAAATAGACAAAAGCGTCAATAGCAAAATTAGTGATACAGCAAAGGTAGAATGCGCCCCTTCAAGGCAGTTATTTCTAGCCACTAAATACCAGTGGACAACTACAATATATTCATCCATTAATGACTCTGCACAACTCTTAAAATATAAATTCAAATTGCTTGAAGTTGGATTATATTTTAGAGCATTACATGTCAAAATCCCTGGTTTGCGCCAACTAGAATCGATTTCCCTGACTTTTAATCAAACTATAAATCATTTCCCTGACTTTCCCTGAACTTCTTACTTCCGTGACTGTCCCTGACCTTCCCCGATTTTGCAGGTCTGTGTGATGAAATAGGTAGAAGAGTAAGCTTTCGTGAGGATAGTTAGTAGAAGCTATATAAAAATACACAATAGTATGTAAAGAAAATCATATGAATGTAATATATCAGACTTATTTTTATCTTGTTTCATAAATAAAGGAGATGTTCCGGATGAATCCACATTATGAAATTAACAGCTGTGTGAGTTTGGTCTCTGCATTGCATAACTATTGTTCAGTTAAGGAAATAATCGGATGTGTTGCTCTCACATGACTTTCTCTACTCTTGTACTAACTATTCTTACAAACTCTTATTACTATATCTTCTCCGTATTAGTTGAGATAAGACATTTATACAAATTATCTTATTGCTTATTTCCTTGTAGGTGTAAGACGAATATTAGAATGCAGTAGGCTTTCAGCTATAGTAAAATCTTTTAAAGCTTTGAGATCCCGTTCTCTTTGCACGCTTAATATATATATATATATATATATATATATATATATATATATATATATATATATATATATATATATATATATATATATAAATGAACAGAGATGATCCATTTCACGAAAGGGATATCTCCGAAATTGTTCACTCTACAAAAAAATTATTCAAATATACTCGTAAATTGTGTGTTTTAGCGAGACCTATATTTTCTGTACAGTAAGATTTTGTCTATCTCTTACGGTTTACGAGTTATTCAAAAGTCATCCACAGTAAACAGGACTACATAGGCTATAGCTAGAAAATTCAAAATATACATTTAAGTTGTCACACAAATATCTTGAACATAGCATCTTAATCAAAATCGTTAGTCATTTTCAAGAAAATAAAAATTTTCCATGTAAACGGTAGTTTAGGGTGGGACTATTTTCTTCAAAATCTTCGTGTCGCATCCTTGAAAGACATTGTACTTAAATACCAACTTTAGTTTTTAACTGACTTTTCGTTTTTGAGGTATGCTGTCCACAGTCTGACAGACAGGCACACACAGACACACACACGGACCTTTTTCTAAAAATGCTCTTTTTTGGATTCAGGGGTCTCAAAACATATATTTCCGTTGAAATCTCAACATCGAATTTTTGGGTGGAATACAATATTTCCTTCTACTTACCAGTACAGAAAGTAAAAAGAGATATTTACTGTGATTTACGCAAACATGGGTAAAATAACTGCTAGTGGATATAGAAAATCATGTGAAGCATGAAAGACATTTTAGTGACGTTTTTTCACAAAATAAAACCCTTAATCTGATTAGTATTTATAAACATAATTCATAAAATGGTAACAAAAGGGTTTCATAGTATAAATTTTGGGCATTACCTGTACTGTTGATTAGCAGCTTAATTAGTTCGAAAGATGTTTCTTCTGATTAGAACTTTGGTATCTTGTTGCGCGTAACTTGAGCTAAGTGCTTAATTTTCAGAAACTAATTAGAGTTTACAAGTCATTAGGTAGTTTTAACTTGATGTTTCATAATATTAAACCATAACGTAGATTTTAATAAACAAAAAACGATCAAAACAACAAAAAGATAAAGATGAAAAGTGTTATATGGGCATTAGATTATGCCCACAGTTTTGAAACATCTACATGTATTGTATGTATATAATATATATGCAGTAACATATATACATATATAGGTGCATATATAAGTGTTATGTTTGACATTAACATTACTTTCGGTGACTATTATCGTTTATATTATGTAGCTTGCTCAAATATTCTTAGGAAGCATTATTTTATGTGCCTTATACCAATCGAAATAAACATTTCAGAGAGAAATTGTATTACACATTTTGTTGCATGTACAAGTGAGACATATGAAAACAATGACAGAAGTTTTTACTTTCTCTTCTATCTATTTACAGAAGTAGAAGTATATTATTTCACCTAAAACTTGGAAGTCGAGATATCATTGGAAAAACAATTCTGAGGGCTCCTGAACCAAAATGAAAGCATTTTTAAAAAATGGCCCGCGTGCACATGTGTGTGGATTGCATCACCTGAAAACGAAAATTTGGTTTAATGCTAAATTTAGTATTTAGGTACAGCATTTTCCAAGGATGCAAAAAGAAGATTTTGAAGGAAAAAATCCTCCCACCCCAAAAGGCCCCGCCAATATGAAACATTCTTCCTTAATGATTTTGATTAAACAACTATGTTTAAGAATCTGAATCACAAATGAAAGGTACATCTTGAGTTTTCTGGGAATACCCTGTGAGGATGACTTGTGTACAAATGTAAGAAATGGACAAACTTACTACACAAAACTGTAGAAATCGTTAAAAACACAGATTATGGTACCGTTTTTGGTGACCTTGATATCCTTTGTTACTGATATGAACTTTCAATACTCATACCTCTTTCAAGTGATACGTCACTATTCATTATTTTTCCTGATCATGCTATGATTAAGCAGCATTGAGCGAGGTCAGTATTTGGATGGGCTACCGCTTGGGAATACCCTGTGAGGATGACTTCTGTACAAAGTAAGAAATGGACAAACTTACTACACAAAACTGTAGAAATCGTTAAAAACACAGATTATGGTACCGTTTTTGGTGACCTTGATATCCTTTGTTACTGATATGAACTTTCAATACTCATACCTCTTTCAAGTGATACGTCACTGTTCATTATTTTTCCTGATCATGCCGTGATAAGCAGCATTGAGCGAGGTCAGTATTTGGATGGGCTACCGCTTGGGAACACTACGTGCCCTTTGCCATCATTTTGGGTCGTCTCCATAGCGCGGTGATAGTGTTGCTGCTTACCAAGCGATGGAGACCCGGATTCGATTCCCGGTAACGGCATGGGGAGAGCTGCGTGCACTAAGACTCCTTAGTTGCCTGAGGGCCCCATTGAAGAGCTATCTGATTGAGAAGTAGCGGCCCCTGGTTGCGAAGACCGCATATACTGCCCGGGAAGGATCGGGGCGCTAAGTCCCACCCTCATGACACCTGCGATGGGCAGAGGGGGAGGACGCAGCGCCCGGGCGGTAGGCGTTGTTCCCGAAAGGGCTGTTGCGTCGGGGTTTTGGGTTTCTTTAGTTTATTTATCGTTTGCAAGTTCTGCTGAACTCAAATAAGTATGAATGGTATCTACTTCTACCAGGTAATAAGGTAAAAGTGAACTACTGACTGCTGAATTTCCCGTTGTTACTACTTACAGGCCTACAAGCTGTGTGTCCGTCAAAACATTACATAGTGGAGGGTTTTAATTCCGATAGTACCGCATTAGCACCGAGACTCCAACCCCAACACGTTTTTCAGTACTCTGTTTGATGGCATCAAAAGCCTCTCTGGAGAATTTGAGTCAATCAAAGAGAGTTGATTCTGCATCAAACGAATGGGACTCCATAGGGACGGTATTGGAATTTGGTTCGTGACATCACTTTGTTATCAGGAATGTGGTCTCATAGGGCAGTTTACAAGCAACTCCATTCTTCTATCTTTTTCATCCTTCCCGAGCAACTAAAGACCAGGTCTTTGCTGGGCAATAGAGAAGTGACAAACAATTATTTTCGGGTAACGGTTATAACTGCCGCGGTCACATTGCGTTAACGTTCACATGAAAAGGTTACCAGTAACGATTAATAAATTATTTACATGGTTACGACGTTCGCAATCAGATTACATTAATGGTCACCCGTGACGAATAGCTAGAACTAATTTTCAATACGAACGGTGTCGATACACTTGTTATTTAATGCAATCTAAAAAGAAGTTCCTCTAACTGTGCAAATATTTTTATTACTACGGTGGTTTATAATTGCAAAATACAATCGCATTTGCTTGCACATTCTCCTACACATACATAGTTTGTACAGGTGAAATGAGCTATATAGGATGTGTGCAAAGGTGCTGTATAAACATCACATGATGCAGATACAGAAAAGGAAAATAAATAATGTCAACATAAACATGACTAAACTTGACTATAATAACTTGAATACTGTCGTAAAAATATGTTGCTCGCTAACGATGTCAATTCCCAGGGTCATATCAGCGCCGTCGGTGTGCCGAAATTTCGTCCCCAGTAAATCTGTTGACATGGGACTGTCGCTTTTAAGCACACTATCTGGCCCGGGTTTGAATCCGCGACCTTGAGATCAGTAAGAAGCTGAGCCACCCAAACGGGCAAATACTCTCGTAGGATACGTTTTGAAACATTAACGACCAAACACACATTATCGTCTAGCATAGTTGGTTATCGTCTAGTTGGTTACATTGTGGGCAATTTTTCTTGGTAGACTGTTTGTTACATTAACAATGCCACTCATGACCTCTTGCGGAAGATATTAATTTTGCGTAAGTTTATCTTTAAGTTTTAGTATTTAAATGCACCACTAGAATTGCATTCTAGTATCATACTATGAATATTAGATCTCTTTAGGGAAAACACCCTTAATAGATTTACAATCTATTGCCTATAATAATGCTAGCCATTTTACCAAATTAACTGCAACAGTTTTTGGGTAACTAGTTACATTGCATTCGTTAGCGTTAGTGGGTAACTAGCCACTTGCCTGTCTACATGACGTTACTTTCTGTCCATCCCTTCTTGACAGTTGCTAATGCGATATCGAACAATTCAGTCCGGGAGAGATATGATCGCCAGGAGAACTGCTAACTCCGTCACAAAGCATGTGTTCAATAGTCTGCAGAAGAGTGACTGTTAATTTCTTATGTAAGTTACACAGACTCTAGTAGACTAGCAGAGATAAGCGCATTGAAACTTGATGAACTCTTCCACAGCTCCATTTTCTATTAATATATCTGAGCATACAAATAAATGTTTGTCATTTGACAGGGAATAACTCACAATATTTTATTATCTCTCCCACTTGCTTAAAGTAGAAGTATTCCATACAAAAATATTTCACCGGAATACATGTTCTGAGATGCAATAACCACAGAAATATATTTGTAGAAAAGAATAATATGACTAATAACCCCAAAACAAAAATTACTTTGGATTTATAAAGATTTTACTACCGTTTTAACTTATTCTTACACCGACAGCAAAAAGTGTAATGATAATTTATCTGTATTAAAAGAATAGGCATAGAGGAATAATCTTTTGCTATACTATTTATAGAACAGTTGAAAAAGTAATGTGAGTCCAATACATCAGAATTTTTTTCAATTTCTTTTAAAATACAAAATGGAAGGAATATATTTATAAGAAATGAAAACAGATGAATAGAAGACCTAAATATTAGACTACGTAACATATAAACAGCTGAGTTAGTACGAACATGTTAGAAGAATGCATTAAGATAGTAATTATTATTTATTTATGCCAACAAGCTTACTGCTAGTGTTTTTAAACACACAAGCCGTGTGTGGGCAATGTTTAATAGGTTGAATCAGAAACTGAAAAATTCAATGCCATAGCCGGGATTTGAACCACGGATCTAACCGGGAAAAAGTACGAATCAGCTGGGGAATTTAATGTCGTACTGGCAAGTTGGCCATGCTAGCTTAATGGTTAGAGCAACCGCTCGATAAGCGGAAGATCCATGGTTCAAATCCCGGCTAAGGCATTGAATTTTTCAGTTTCTGATTCAACCTCTTATGCATTAAGATAGATTTATCGATAAAGATTTTGGAATGGAGTCCTTTGGAAGAAGAAGAAAAGGACTACCTCGAAGTTCATGGATACAATAAATAAGAACTGGAATGAGAGCAAGAGAAATGGATGAAATGAAATGGATGGACAGATGATTTAAAGAAGAAAAGAAAATTGATTTTTTTTTTTTTTAACTTTTTTACTTTATCAGACAACTCTTCTCTCAGATTAGTTCGTTCGGTCTCCTGAGTAATTAAAATGGTTATTTCATATCTTATTTGGTCTTTCAATATTTCTGGTTCCGTTTATTATTATTTGATTTTTTATTTTCCCTCTCTCTTAGCTGTAGTTTTCTTTTCCTATCCTGGTTTTAAACGATTTCAGCTCTATCACCGTAAGAATTTTAATACTGTTTGAGATATACTCGTATAACATAGCCACTGTTGTTTTATTCTGTTCTCATGCCATTTCATAGACATTTAATTTACGTGTTATATAACGCTGGTAGATACCGCAGTTCTATTCGGGATATATTGTCTCTCCCTCCCCTTTCCCCTTTCTTTCTTCTATCAATCGATTTCTCTCCCGCTCTCTAATCCTCCTTGTCTTTCCCCTCTCTTTTACTTTTCACTCTCATTCATGTGATGTTTTGAAATCTGCTGATTAAATTGTTTTTGAGGTGGGTTGATGCAAATTAAAACAGGTAAAAGGTGAGGAAGGTAGAGAATCAGACTGAAAAGTACAATGCCACATCTGCGAGTTGAATCACTTACTCCCCGCTTACAATGTTGCTGCTCTAACCAAATGAGCTATGGCAGCTCTGTGGTGTCACAGGGATTACTTTTTCCTTAAAATAAGCATCTGGCTATCCGATAGCCTCTGCCTCACACTGCGAATCCTCATGCCTAAGCCTAAACCTGAGGAACAACGGAATGAACGAGAATGAGAGAGACGAGAGATATCATCGCCGCATTCGCTTGCCAACCAGGGAAAACTATGAAAAACCGAGGATCACTGTATGCGGTCAACGGAAGTTGAATCCAGGACCAAACCGGATGCGAAGTCAACTCGCTCGGTTTATTTGACAGGTTTCTTACGCTTTTGGTATTGAATTTGACACACTGGAGACATAAATAGTTAAATCTTCCTATCAAGCTAGAGATTCTTTGGTTTCTTTTCTGCCCCCCCCCCTCCCCCGTCTTCTTTATGTTTCAATAATACACCGCCTTAACATCTAGCCTTTAACTTTTATCATATATTATTAGATTAAATTCACACACATGCGCCCTTAGCCATACTTCCAGGATGGGTAGGTCTGCATAAAAAGTACCAGACCATAGAGGCAGTCGCTATGTTTTTTCCCCTTCATATTCTGGGCTTGCTAGTTTACTTAATTTTGTAATTGATTTATATAGGCCAAATTCACTATCAGATATTGCAATTACCTGATTGACCGCAAACAGAGTGGTTTCTGTATTTACAATATCTATTTTAATTCCTTTTAGCCTGTTTTTCTCCACGCTGTTTACTTATAGGTCAAATAATAATGGCGATACGCTAGATTGCTATCTCGTTTATGTATTTCTACATTATAGTAATAAAATTATTAATTAATTTTATTGTTAATTAATATCTTTTTGCACAGTCAATTGACTGGGTAAACAGACGATCGGTTGCTGCAATATAACCTGTGTATTGATGAAACAAATCTTCCAATCGTAGTGTTTCGAACTCAGGTACTCTTGGCATGTAACCACAACATCCTTTCTAGCGCGGCAAAGAGAGCAAGAAGATAAGATTACATATTAACGTAAACGTTCAGTTTGCTCTTTTGCATCGTAAATCACGTATACCGTGTGCTTCATCTGAATATTTAAAAGGATGTGCGAAAGTGGATTATCAAGCATGATAAATAATTTTTTCAGACTGCGTATCAATCATGTTCGAGAATCGATGGGGCAGGCTTGTACTCTCCGAGGAAATCGGGCGGGAGTGCTATAAAGAGAGCGATTTTAGGATGCTGAATCCCTGCACAGCCTGATTATTGCAATGCTCAAATCTCTTGCCAACTAACGCGATGTGACGCACGTAATAATAAATGAAAACCGTTGTACTTTGTAAACAGTCGAACGCAAGTTTACGCTACGAAATGAAGTCGGGAATTTACACAAAATGAAAAACAAGACTGACGAGTAGTTTCTGCTTTTCACCGGAACAATGCTGCGTCAGGAATGAATTAGCTTTTTGACATGCACTTCGCCGTGTTGCGTTCATATTAATAAATCTCGAAGCCATAGCACATGTATTCATTGTAAATAAAGGGAGTAAAACAATAGAAATAATTCCTGTTATATTTCATTTGTTTATTTACATTCTTCACAAATCGAGATAGCTCCGAGGTATCAGACTCGACTTCGAGGATCCACCTTGGGTTTTTCTTTGAGTTTCCCTGGCCAATAGACGAATGCTGGAATGGTTTCTCATCTACCACAATTTCCCTCCCAACATTTTCCTGTTATTCTGTTTCCTTCCCTCCTACCGTTCAGGCGTTCTTCTAAGCTTCGTGGCATTTGGCGGTGCCAGAGGGATGGTGTGGAATTCTTGCTCAAGGGAAAGGGACACTACAGGCTACTTGGTTGACAGGTCGTTCAGTGGGAAGTTCTTCGAGCCAGGAAATGTTAAGGATTTCCGCACGTCTCTGAGGCCTTTCTGCCCGCGACCTGTAGCCTCTTGTAGTTCCACCATTCCTTCTACCTGAGGGGTAGTAGAGCCGACGCAACTAAAGCTTCCCAATGTGCAGGATGCGCAAAAGACTACTTTCGTAAACGTACAGTACCGTTATACCATGCCTGTTGCAGGGTGACAGCATCCCTATTATGTGATCCAGTATCTAATAACGTCTCGAGGTGTGTATATCGCACAGAATAAATGAACGGAGAGTAGACGTTAGGAACCGGCAGGCGTAATGCTAGGAATGGAAATGGTATGTGGCCTTCAATAGAGCGAGGTAACCCGACTTGATCCGAGTATTACCGAAGTTTCGCACAGATCTCGTTGTAAAACTTGAGTTGCTTCACTTGTAGCCACAACTATAATATATTTAGGTCTACAGGTGCGAGGTGTCCCCCTTCTTTGTATAAGTGTTTCGGAAACCCAGGTTACAGAATAACTGAGCGGATCTTTATCGGTTTCCAGGATCTATACGGCGTTTATAAAGGAAAACTTGGGAATCTAATAACTATTCAATGCCTTTGTGTGTGTGTGTGTGTGTGTGTGTGTGTGTGTGTGTGTGTGTGTGCGTGTGGGTGTGTGTGTGCGTGTGGGTGCGTGTGGGTGTGTGTGGGTGCGTGTGTGTGTGTGGGTGTGGAGGGGGTTGTCTGTGAACAAGATAACGCAAGAATGGAAAGTCAAAAATATACCAAACTTGGTACTCAAGATCAGCAGATTCCAAGGATGGGACGCGAAGACTTCCAAAAATATATCCCCACGCTAAACTACCCTTTACAAGGAATTTTATTTTCGAAAATTAGGATTTACTAAAGGATACCTCAATTTGGATTAAAATATAAATTTAAAACATTTTCATTACAAATGAAATGTATATCTTGAATTTTCTGGAAATAATCTCCAAAGACCTACTGAATGGCTTTAACGTAACTGGTAAACCGTGCGAAGTAAACAAATTTGTGGAGTTAACCATATATAAGATATCCTTTGTTATTTGTTTGAATTTTCTAATACACTGTTCTCCAATGGAAAGTCGTTATTCGTCGGCCCCTCTGTCTTGCAAGGACAAGGGAATCTCAAAGCAATTGCACAGTGAACAGCTCTTAAAAGATCTGACTATCGCTTAAGCCTACTGTATTCCCCGAATCCCCTTGTACCTAAAGGGAAATAGGCTAAGAAAATTTCTACAAATATTTATTCGATTAACATGAAGTACGAGGGTAATTCGGAAAGTAAGGTAAACAGGTAAACGATTCCTAAGTGGGTCGTTATTTGTTGGCCTTGAACTTGATACTCTTTCCACTTCTGTGAGAAACAGCTGAATAGTGACACCACTTTAAAATGCAAATCAATAGTGATGGATGTCTCCAAAAAGTTGATGCCACAAATCCATGGTAGAAGTTACTATTTTTAATAAATTGTGTGTTTTACAGATATCTAAATTATTGTGTATCTCTTATAGTTTACCCGTTATTTAAAATTCTAAAGGACGAAGGTGACCTCAGGCATTTCCCAGAAAACACAACATATTCATTGTATCTGTCATACAATTATTTTAAATACTTTAATCAATTTCGTTAGCTATTTTTGAAAAAGTGAAATTTTTCGAAAAATGTTACATACTAGGTTTAATTTCCATGTTTATGCTATTAAACAGATATGCACACAAACACGGAGGAAGCCTTTCGTGAAAATTATTCCTTTATCAGAGTCAGGGGCCTTAAAAGATGTATTTCTAGTGAAATATTGATATCAAATTTTTGGATAGAAAGCAATATTTCTTTTGTTAGCTAGGTAGCAGATAAAATAAAAGGTATAAGTGTTTAAAATTTGAAACCAGGAACCAATTAAAAATATCTCGGAAGGGTGAAAACAACAAATAAATTATTTGACATGAATTGGATGCTTTAACGAAATCACTGTGGTAATATTTTGCCTATACCTTGTGGTTAACTAGTTATGCAAAAGTCATTCAGAACGAAGAGCACCTCAAAAGTCATTCACAGGAAATTCAAGATATGCAGGATAGAAGGGAAGTCATTACATTCCTTCTAATATGTGCTTCATAGAAGCATTACAAACAGAAAAGTCTAATGGCATTTTGTTCTTTAATCAGCCGATTTCGAAAAAATAAATGGTTTTTTATCCAACTTGGATGCTCAATTCCACAGGAATGTACGAAGATAACAGTTTGTTACTTGTAAGATGCGTAGAGAACTTATTTCTGACTTAGATTCGGTAGTAATTATACATTACAGGGTTTCGAAATAATTAATCACTTATTAAAAGATGTGAAGGAATGCTTCAAGGAGCTTTTTCACACGTGCAGTAAGTCGACAACGTTGCGTTGAGGTTGGTCAGGGAATTGAGCTGGTTTGTGAATGTAAACAGCTCGGGCACTTTCGCTTTCACTTTAATGTGTTGTGAGCTAACGCTTGTGATTGGCCTACACTCGCGCAGTAAACACAGAATGACAAGGCATCTGTGTTCTCAAGAAGGACCGTTACTGTGTTTGTTTATGTACTGAGCTAGGGAAAGTGACACCCACACAATCTGCAGTGTTGCCAGCTTGTCGAGAAAACTAAAATATCTCCTTAGGATATTTAGACATTTAGAATATAGATATTTTGTCAGAGACAAAAACGTAAGATATAAAATGTGTTCCAAATAGCGAGATCTATCACTGATTTAAATTAATGTAATCACTTCCCTTCCACCCGGTACAATTCATTTGTCATGAACCGATCTTAGACATGTGGCATTTTAAACAAAATCGTTTAGAGCAATTTTTAAGAAAATAAAAAATAACTGAAGTGTGTTCATATAAGGACAACCTTGGGATGGGATTTTGTTGAAAATCTTCCCCTCGCTTTCCTGGAAGACGCCAAACCAAGTTTGTACTTAATCGACCTTTAGTTTTTGAGTTATGGTGTTTACAGACAGACACAAAGGAGCCTTTTTTCAGATATATATATATATATATATATATATATATATATATATATTCTTTTTCTAATTCAGGAAGCTTTAAAACACCGAATTGTTAAAAGAAATTTTCGAAAGAGCTACAGATTGAATTCTTTGCACAGACATTACTAGAAGATAAAGGTGTGTACAAAACGTCATTTCAATATGTAATTACATTAATGAGGAGTTGATTCATTTATATGTCATTAAGTATAATCAAAATCCAGTTCCACCGACAATATTGAACTAGAGGTGTCATTATTGACAACTTCATTCCTTAATACCTTTGTAGCACATTCTCGGATGAAAAATTTTATATACTGGATGGTTTTGCTTTAAAGCAATATTTTATGCCGTAAAATGTGCAAAAGTCAGAAAATACCATATGATTAAGTTGGTTGTTTTCTTAAATGTAAACTATCACCGATATTGACATCCCAATGTGAAATTTTATTACCCACATTCTGAAATACTTCGCGAAAATTATTTTTAAAACTGAATTCTGTGCTCATCGCCTATTACTTTTATCTTTTGACCCGGTTCGGCTACGAATTCCAAATAATTTCGGTAGTTGCTGAGAGATGTTATTTGCCGATTGCATTTCTATTAGGCACTGCATGAGGTGTCTGATCTCGGGCGAACTTGGCCTAGCTCGGGGAGTTCTATTCTGCCAGCGTGAGTGTACACATCTCTGAATTCAGCAAGTTCCTTGTATAACTCAGTAATCGGACTATTTAATAATGGGATGGGCTGCTTGATCTGGGTTTGTCCGTTGCTATTTTTCGCTAAACAAATATTTTAACATTAAAATGTAGTTCCATTTCACAGAGCCACAGGGTAATTCATATTTGTTAGCCGTGTACTAGTGATCTAGTTCCAAGCTGGTCATTTCATAAATATAAGTAGTTTGTGAAGTCCCTTAGCCATTGTGATACATTTTGTTGCATAAATGTTCGTGCTTTAAGTTAAGCTTTGTTCAAATAGTTTTTTTTTTAATTTATCGTAAACCGTTATGAGTTTGGAGTTTATTTGTTTACATTTCGTGAGGGACTTTTTTCACATCACGCAAGTTATTTAACATGGTTGTCGAACAGTTTAAAAGCCAGGCAAGTTTGAGGTGAAGAGCTGTAGTGATAAGAGTTAAATTGTTTATTATGTGTTGACGTTAAGATAATTCACAGTACCGTTCCCTCTGTAATTATGTCATTCGTGAGCACTCGGTAACAACGTAATTTTATAACACATATTTGATGTGTTTAAGCAATACCCAATGATGCATACTGCCTTATGGCAAATATTTGTTCATGAAACCCAGTATACCCGATTTGGTTTTGTAAGCAAACATTTGGGTGGCAGCCTCTTAATTAGTGTCTGGCTTGCTGTCACCCCATATCCTAGGTCCTAGGTTTAGGCACCTCCACTTTAATAAACAGACACAGTAAGATTGCAACTAGAGAAAATGGAAATTTACCAAGACAGAGAGTAATGTAAGTGGTGCATCACGTTATAAATGGTACCCAAATAAGTGTTTCAGCTACCCTAGGGGATTAAAACTTCGCAGATATGCAGCTAGACATAGGTGCGTTGTTTGCACCAGAAGTCCAAAAGTCGGTTTTTTAATCAAAATAGCAAAAATAGCACTTCGGTCCGTCCTTAAAAATCGGTACCCAATTTTCGTTGGAATTGAATGCTTCCTCTACGTTCGCCCTCTAATGCATGAATTATATTTAGCTACTTATGCCACTCTTCTTGTGATAAACCGGTTCACAAACCGGTTTATTTATCCCTCTTACGCGTAACTCAATAGAAGCGATTCAAATAGTTAAAATGAGACGAAATAGACTGTCCAACTATTCAAAGTCGACTGTTGAGAGCTCGAATCCCAACGATACCAGTAAAATATGCCTGCGGTAAAGGAAGGGAAGCGCCCATGTAAAATAACCGGTGTGTTGGCACACGCGATTGACGACGGGGTTACATTTCACTGCAATTGCATTGATTTTGCTTGTGCTACAAAACACTACCATAGCAATGAAGTAAATTGCTATATTTATGATCGAAAATAGATAAAAATAGTTTTGTTTTAATCTTGAATGTTAAATAAATAATTTTCCATAACAATGACCAAACACCATGTACTATAGGGTTAAGGTGCCAGAGAAAGTGTGCCGCGCCCTATTTGGGTTCAAATACGCGATCACTGCTTCGGCGTCTAGCAAGACACAAGTGGTCCATAGTCATTAGACCCTCATTAAGGAGGTATGAGTATCCTGCTATAACCTTCAATAGTGTGAAACAAATTTCAATATTCAAACTTGAGCTAGCTACAGATGTTTGTGTAAGTCACGTGTTCACAGAGCACGTATTGATTTCCATGGCCGCTGAGGGCGTGGATGAAACCGAACCAAGATATACACTCGTGGAAGTAAACTGTAACTCTATTCCCGAGATGTCGCCGGTTTCCCTCCTTCCTTGCTTCAATTCCCTTTGCGATAACAGGCGGCGGTGTGCCGAGTGTCCATTAATTCAATCAAGAGCACTCCTGCAGCAAAAGAACACGCACAGATCAAATAACTCCAGGAACTTTGTATCTCGGCAGAAGCGCGTTCATCTGCGTTCTAAGAAGCGATAAGCAAGCGATCGTCAAACTCGAGCGAGTCCTTCAAACCCGCCAAACGTAAGCTATTCTGTTGAATCCTCTTCTTTTGTTGTACGATAAACTAGGAAAAATGTTACAGTTTTGTCAGTCACATAAAAAATGGCATTTATTACATTATATACACTTTTTCTAAGGTACATACTATCGCACGAAAGCTGCTCCACGTTCATAAAAATGAGCATTTGATGAATAGTTTCATAATACATTTCGTTGTAGTACAAGGGGGCAGGGCAAACAGAATCAATACTCACAGGTTTAAGTCTATCCACAGTTCAAATTTGAAAAAAAAAATTCAAAAAGAAAAAAAAAATAAATAAATAGATTTTTAAGTCCCAAAAATGCATCGATCCTTTAGCTTCGATTGCATTTTATGGTTTTTGCTCTCAGAGCTCTTCAAGGCTTCAACATTAACAATTTAAATGCCCAAGAACACAGGGCCTAATGGACACGTATTTACTTCCAACTCCCTTTACTCGACGTGGACTTCTCTTATACACATGTGCATTAAAATGTTCCACACTGTAGTTTGTAATCTATCTTATTAAAATTTGCATCTGAAACTCGGGAGATTGAATTAAAAACACTGGCAACCTGGGTTTTGCTAACTTTCAAATTTCTCGAGATATTACAATTAATTCCTCCACTGAGGATAAACTGTTACAGAAATTGTATTAAAGATTTGTTTTGCATCAACCAGAAGACAGGACATTTTTTCAAACAGTTTTGTGTATTAGTATTTAAATAGCGTGGTAATACTTTTAAGAACTACGCTTTGTGGGTCGTTTACAGCACCTGATTAAATAGCATAATAAAAACATAAGATGGTCTACCAGTTATGCAAAATTCATCAAGAGTTAACAAGACTACATGAGCTTAAGTCAGAAAATTCCACATACATTTCATTTTCCATAAAAACATCTTAAACATGTGGCATTTAACCAAAATCGATGGAGCCATTTTTGAGAAAATCGAAATGTTTGGAAATGTTTCCATATAAGGAATAGTTTAGGAAGGAGGTTTTTAAACGATTTTTTCTTTTTGAGTGAGTGAGTGTGGGGTTTAAGAGCCTGTCGACAACGAGATCATTTGGGGTCCATTTTTCCTTTTGAGAATACACACAGGCACAGACATACGGACATTCTTCTAAAACTGCTATTTTTGGATTCAGGGGTCCTCAAAACACATTTTACCGCTGACATCTCGAAATCGAAATTTTGGGACACTTCCCCTGCTTACTATATGTAGTAGGT
Source organism: Tenodera sinensis (assembly GCA_030765045.1). Taxonomy (NCBI): domain Eukaryota; kingdom Metazoa; phylum Arthropoda; class Insecta; order Mantodea; family Mantidae; genus Tenodera; species Tenodera sinensis. Next base: position 204,108,088 of record CM060961.1, read on the forward strand.
AGAGAAAGTAAAAATTGAACACGTATACTTTGTACTGAAGATATTTCAAATATGTGTGAAATGTATTCATAATCGTTAGAAAAGTGGAGAGTGTCGAGGGAGAGGGAGGGAGACGGAGGGAGGGAGTGAAAGGGAGGGAGAGAGGAAGACAGTGAAAGAGGTAGGGAGAGAGTGAGAGAGAGGTAGGGAGAGAGGGTGAGAAATGTAGGGAGACAGTGAAAGGTAGGGAGAGAGGAAGAGAGTGAGAGAGAGGTAGGGAGAGGTAGGGAGAGAGGGAGAGAGTGAGAGAGAGGTAGGGAGAGAGGGATGAGAGAGGTAAGGAGAATAATAGGGAGAGAGATAAGGGAAGACAGAGAAAGAACTGTGCATTTTAATGGAAAATTCTGTACAATTTGCTTAGGTATATAAACCATGTAAGATTCAGTGTTTGGTGTATGAGAGATCACTATTTACTCCCTTTCACATCAAGCAGGAATTACATTCATGAGAGCCGCTCATACTTGAAAATCCCGTTGCGCTTTGATCTAAAGGACGTGCGAATGGTTGAGGGTTGGGCGCTTGGCAGATTCAGATCCCTGTGGAATTCGGTGTGATGTTAATTTGCACTTGGAAATTAAACAGCAAAACTGTTACCGATGCCTATAATCAGCTTTCGTGAATTGTACACGCAAAGGGACTGACTGATATAACACGCTATGTGTGCAATACCATTTATATCACACCACTGATTAGGATATGCAACACCAGATAGCGCACATACCACTGTATTCACACAAGCATAATGTATTTATTTACGTAGTTTATTCTTTTTGCTTTCTCTATAGCTTACCTATAGTAAACAAAGGAAAGTAGTGCATTCCATACTAAAATGTGACACTAGTTTGCTGGGAATACCTCCTTTGAGACTTCTTGGGTGCAGAGAATAGGTCTGTGTGTGTGTGTGTGTGTGTGTGTGTGTGTGTGTGTGTGTGCGTGCGTGTGTGTGTGTGTGTGAAAAGATTAACTCAAAAACGAAAAGTTGAATAAACACCATAATTGGCATTTAAGTTAAATTCAGTGTCATCCAAACATTCGACAGGAAGATTTTCAGGAAAACCTCCGATACAAAACTCCCCGTTACCAGGAACGTTTCTTCGACATTTTGTATTTTCTCAAAAACAGCTCTAAAGTTCTTAATTAAAGTAGCATATCTTTAACACACATAGCAAATTAAATTAATATTTGGAACTTTATGGAAATAGCCTTGCAGGTCGCATCATTCGTAAGTAATTTTCAAAATTTTGGTTCACTTGTAAACCATAAGAGATGGGCTTAACTCGTACTGCATAAAAAATACGTATTTAAAACGTGCAATTTATTTCAAAAACGAGTATGCTTTTGGATGGTATTAGCCATTTCGAAATTATTCCTTAAAGTTGTTTTGAGTTATTCAATACTTATATGCTTTTTATAGCAATTTATTTTTAAGCAACGTCACTACTCAGTTGTTTCTCGCAATGTGATTCCAAAAATTATATGATTTAATGACCCACTTTTTAAAATTTCACTATCCTTTAGGTTTCAAGTATCCCGCTTGTACTTACAAGGTAATCGTAATGAAATTAATTTTGTGAATGTTTATCTGAGTAAACTTTTTTCTGAAAGTGTTCTATCCAGAGGACCTCAAACCATGTACGTCCAGTAGAGGTCTGCGTGGGCTGGAGCCCCAAGCCCTCGGGCTTAGGCTCGGCGGGCCAGGCCCGCGGCTTGGGCTCGGGTTTTAAAACTAAAATGTAAAATAATTTATCATATTTTTGGTCACCGATGTTGAAATACATAGGATAACACAATTATCGCAGCATTTCTTTACTCGAAATTCTATATGATTGTTCCACTGACACGTGACGCAAACGTTCCTCTCCGTTGAAGACGTCGCCTTTAAGACCTATAAGATCTCGTGTTTGGTGTCCGTACTAGCTCTAGCAAGAGGTCCTAATCTACAGGGTATGCGTGAGTTGTGGTAGGAATGGAACCAAACGAAGAATTAACCAACATTTAACTTTATTGGCAAATTTCCAGATTTGTAGAGAACTGCCGACGATATTTATATAGAATGTAAATTTGTAACTTCAACTACAACGTTATAACACTTTCACTTTGTCACCCTTTAGCAACCGCCGAATTATGTATACGCGCTAGCTTACGTACAACTCCCAAGTTGCACGTGCGTTATGTCGACTCGATTCAAGACGAGTGTCTTGCATTGCATTTGTTTTGCGTGAGCAACACGAAGGAAGCGATTTCCATTGGCTAACTTTAGAGCACGTCATGGTAAGATAGGAATCAGCCCACGGAATCACTATGACTTCGTAAAAACAACAGTTGTAACCTTATCACTCATTTAAATCTGCCTAGGCTTCCATTCTTGAGACTTTAATCCATTCAGCTTTATTACGTCTTCCCTTAACTATTGACTAGAATCTCCTTTTGTTTCTTTCTATTATCAATTACATATATTCACATTATAATTTCGGTTTCACACGTTTCAAATGCTGCTAATAAATGATGCCAATAACTGCAATATAAATTTGTTTTAAACAATATTACACAATCGGACCTGGGTACACCATAATTTATCTTGGGCCGGACCGGGCCGGGCCGAATCTAAGAATGTCGGCCCGTACAGACTTCTAATATCCAGTGAGATCTCCATATTGAATCTTGCGAGAAATAAATTGTTTATTTACTATAGGGTTATAGAAAAACCTGACTTCGGATTAACTTAAATGCTATTTACATAGCAAAAATTTGAAATCTTTAAGACTCAGTTCGGAAATATTCAGTACAAACCTCGATTATGAGACTGTTTCTCTTACTCCAGCTGTCCTAATGTTGTACTAATTCAATCAAGTTCCATTTTTAAAACTCGTTTAGTTTGAACTACCACTAATAATTCTGCATCGATTTCATCCAAACCTAAAATGTGTCGTCGAATTTTCACCATGTTATTTGCATACATTTAAAATGTGTGCGTGCAGGGGTTGTTTCATGCTCCACAATGCTGAACGGCTCATATTAAAACCGTTTGATTCAGATAGGGTTTGTAATCTCGACTTGTATAAATGCAGGTTTCGCTTTCTTCACAGCGCTAGGCAGTGTTGAAACCTTACTACTTCCTCGTTCACATAAAAAGGGGTTGGATATCGTGATGATGCACACAGGGTTAATTACCCACCACTTGAGGCTACAATTAGTTCTCCGTGATGGACAAGCCGTCAGTAGTAGGCACGGGTCAATTTCTTATCAAATGCTCCCCTGCCTGCACGAAACATGCACACGTGAGGTAACCGCACTGCGGGAACAGAGAGACGATTGGAAAGTTCCACGACACCCAAAATCATCTTCTAGAAAAACTTCTGGCAACACTGACAGGAAAAGGAAAGGAAGTAAAAATAAATTTCTATAGCACAGGAGCCACGGTAGACAGATCATGGACAAAGGCAAACTTTTAAACGAGACACGTCATTACAAGACAGGCAGCCCACGGACTTCATCACCTTATGTGGAACAACACACACCTACATGAACCAGAGACAATGTTTACTATGAGAAAAATCTGATGTGTTGCACTCACATGACTTTCTCTACTCTTGTACTAACCATTCTTACAAACTGTTATTCCTACATCTTCTTCGTGTTAGTTAAGATAAACATTTGTACAACTTATTGCCTATTTCCTTGTTGGTGCAAGGGGAATGTTAGAATACAGTAGGCTTTGTGCAATAGTCAAATGTTTTAAAGCTTTGAGATTCTGTTGTCTTTGCACACTTAACATATCAAAAAATGAACAGCGATGACCCATTTTACTAAAGTTCGAAGTTTTCCGAAACTCACACACATAACAAGGAATATCTCCGAAATGGTTCACCCTACAAGAAAATTTATTGAGACATATATTGTGTATTTTAGCAAGATCTACATTTTTTGTATAGTATGATTTGGTCTATCTCTAACGGTTTACCAGTTATGCAAAATTCGTCCAGAGTAAATACGACTACAGGGGCTATAGCCAGAAAATTCAAGATATACATTTCATTTGTCATCAAAATATCTCAAACATATGGCATTTTAATCAAAATCGTTAGAGCCATTTTCAAGAAAACCAAAATTTTCGAAAAATTTTCCATATAAAGGGTAGTTTAGGTTGGGGCTATTTTCTTCAAAATCTTCGTGTCGCATCCTTGAAAGACATTAAACTTAAATACCAACTTTGGTTTTTAACCGACTTCGTTTTGGAGCTATGCTGTCCACAGACTTACAAACAGACACACAGACACACACACGACCCTTTTCTAAAAATGCTTTTTTTTTTTTTTTTTTTTTTTTTTTTTGATTCAGGGGGTCTCAAAACATATATTTCCAGTGAAATCTCGACACTGAATTTTTGGGTGGAATACAATACTTCCCCTACTTACCAGTAGAGAAAGTAAAAATCGTGCGATCGGTACCATATCACATTCTGTGCAAGAAGAATAAAGGCAATACGTGAACATGGAAACATGTAAACCCATAATATAAACTTTCTTCCCAGTGTGGCTATTTGGCTGCAATTATTTAATAACAAATCTTTCATTAAATCAACAGCCAAATGTGTGTAAGGTTGGAAACACGGGAAAATACACATATAATAGGCTCATTTATGGGGAGTAGATACCCATTTAGGACGCCGTGAATCCAAAACGCATATTTAGAAAAAGGCCTGTGCTTGTCGGTCTGTCTGTCAACAGCATAAAACAAAAATAAGATGTCGGCTAAGTACCAAAATTAGCATCTCACTTCAGCGATTTCCAAGGGCGCCAAAAGAAGAGTCTCAAAGAAAACCCTCTCTGTACAGACTAGCCTATACACAGAGAAATGTCTTATTTGAGGCGTTGAGCGCAACAGTGGCCCAACCACTAAATCTACATAATGGAGATAATGGAGTGTAAAGAATATCTGTGATTTGAAAGTTCTATATTCACTTTAATAACTAAGCAAGAGTCATGATATTTGGAAATTTTAATCAATATAGCACCGACATTGTGATACCTAGTTACATACATGCAGGATGGTTGGGCCACTGTTTCTATCCAGGAAGCCAGATTCACTTCCATTCAATAACACACTTCTCAGGCCATCTGTCGGTGGTTGTAGAAATGTGGCATAGGCCACTACTGATCTAGATTTTGATATGGGGAACATGTCTGTGCTAATAACTCAGTTTCTGAATTTTTGTGGGTTGGGCCACTGTTGCGCTCAACGCCTCATTTGAACTCTACAAAAATATGTATATAATACAAGCCGTATGCTTTAACGAGATCTAAATTTTTTGTGAAGTAAGATTTTGTCTCTTGTGGTTTACCAGTTATGCAGAAGTAATTCAAAATGAAGAGGTTTTCAGAGATAACTCAAATTATACACTTATTTGTCATGAAACATCTTAAATATATGGTGTTTTAATCAAAACCTTAGAGCTATTTTTGAGAAAATTAACATTTTCGAAAACCGTTCCCTGTAAAGGGAGATTTAGGATGGCGTGATTTTCTTTAAACTCTTCATGTCGCATCCTCGGGAAGATACTGAATTTAAATACTAAGTTTTTGAGTTGTTAGCGCGCGCGCGAACATAGTAGTATATTTCTGGTGAACTTTTGACATCGAGCTTTTGAGTGGAAAGCGATGTACTTCCCCTCCTTAGTATACGTAATAGAGTGAGCAGAAAGTAAGTCGAGGTTTCACCAGAACAGGTAAGGACCATTACAAGCACAAGGAACAGCAACGAATTGATCTACAATTAACTCCTTAGAAAATAGTGGATTAATGTGGCGGGGGTTGCAACTCAGGGATTAAGTGTCAGTTACCTCACACCATTGTATTTGTAATCGCCGATCCACAACATGTGACAATGTGTCGGCTCAAGGACCAGCGCCGTTGCAGGCATTTTAGATGTTTTTAAAGTTAAGGAGATTGTTTTCGGCAAGAGCCCAGAAACATTTTTCCAGAGGATTCGCCAGTAATTTCGGAACTATATAAGCAGTCGGCACGAATGAACGAGTTATACAGCGCTCGAATTTGTAAAAAGTAATGCCATATTGATTCCTGAAATTAAGAAAACTCAAGTTTGGAACGAAATCAACTGACGTGTATGGTGAAATTCTTAAAATAGGAGAAATGGCGTTTAAAAGCGAGGTCAGTTCTCGTGTGCAGTGAAACATCAGATGTTTTCAGGTATTGTTGATTCATGTTTAGCTTTATACCACGCCATGGAGCATTGACTACTATTTCATATTTGATTCTAGAATGTTTGGATAGTAGTTCGTGTTATTATTTCTGTGGTTTGTGTAATTTTACTTGGTTCTTCCATATTACTCTTTTTAAATGCGTATTGGTCGCCATTTAATCTTTATGTATCTACATTATACTAGGTAAAAGAATAACATTTTAATCAAAGAAAGAAGGCTGCCAATATAACGTAGAGGTCAACTCTACAACGAATTGCAATACATTCGTTGCATTTTAAACAGATATTGCCAGCGCCATGAGAAATTAATCATGTACAGAGACACAATGAAAAGTAAAAACCTAATCAAAGCAAGTTGAATTATTAAACATGTGCAAATACACAGCTTAATGCCATGTGATTGGACTTGAAACTAAAGTTAATCACAACCAAGTGATATAAAAATATTATCACATTAGCGCGATGATCTAAACATTTTAATTCGTGTGCACTATGTTAACATTCGTACTTCTGGGCACTGCTGTGTAAAATAGTTCACAGCACATCATATGTACGCTGAAGGGAGAGCGGGAAAGAGATAGAGAGAGAGATAGAGATAGAGAGAGAGAGAGAGAGAGAGAGAGAGAAGCGGGAGAGAGGATAGCCTCTGCTAGTATCTGAATAAAGCCTAACGTTAGAGTTTACAAAAATAGATAACTGCTCCTTATAGCTACTCCTTCTCATCAATTCTGAAATGAAAACAGTGTTTACGTTTGGAGAAGCACTTGTGTGTGTATGTGTGTGTGCGTGTGTGTGTGTGTGTGTATGTGCGTGTGTGTGTGCACGCGCGCGCGTGCGTACGTGCTTGTTTAACATCCACCAATTAAAATGCATCCTCGGAGATCTTGCTTGCATATTTAATTTTACTTTTCAATACGTGTGGTAATTGCCAATGTAGGAGAGGAAAGAGGATGGAAGATGTTAAGTTAATTAATTTGCAGCCCCCATACTAATTATTATTTTGTTGGTTTGCTTGTAGATTACATTATGAAAATTGCAAATATGTATTTATCTTTATTTGCACAGTACTGACTTTTACAGCATTTTCCCCGTACCACTGAAATGAATTTGCTTTAATTCGCAGTTATGTAACTTTGTATTTCATTATTAACATTATTTCGTTCACGGGCAACAAGTTTCAAACTTACGGAAGCCGAGACTCGTGGTGATATTCTTTCGGTGCTAAAGGGAAACTACATCGATGTAGACACAATGTTTAGATATTTTAAATGTTTTAAATGCTGTCATTTTGGCCTTGAATTCTATAGCTCTGGATAGAAAAGAATTACTTCTATGCCCTTTGGGGTAGAGCGGTAGATTTCAGCTCCTCTTTCTTTTTTTTTTTTTTTTTCTTTTTTTTTTGGGGGGGGGGGATTTGTTCTACATTGGGTGTAGTTTCTGTAGTTATGCATAAATGCCAGATTTTACTCAATATGCCCTTTGAATTCGTTATATAAATAAGATTTTCTGATAAAAATGACCTGTTCTCCCAAGAAGTATTCTAGATAGCAAATAAATGTTGATTTAATAAAATCACTACCTGAAATCCATTAACTTTACTTTGGTGTTAATAACTTGTTTATTATATTTCAAAAAATGTAATGACAACATGATAATAAAGGAACTCTACTTCCTTAATAAACCCTATTATTGTACACACTGTGGAAAAGTGATATATACGTGGCTTCTGGTATGTTAAATAATTAACATTTTGATATGCTAAATAATTACTGAGATAGTGGATCAAGAAGGTTGCATAATGTAGATTAATATGTTATTAACAACATAGGCTACAAATTATTCAATACATTGTGAAATCCATTAACCGTTAGTGTTATTTTTCTTCTTCTTCGTCTGATTACCCTCCTCTTACGTAGGACTTACACCCCCTAGGACTTACAAGCCTGTGCCTCCGTTTTCTAAAATGGCAGATGGCCATTATGGTTCTCAGCCCTTCATATATTTCTTTCTTTTCTAAGCTGTCACTCAGCAGGTGAAAGCTATCATAGTATTTGGTGATGTAATTATCTGCTTTTATGTTTAGGGAAATCCTGAATATTGTGCTTATGTGTAATAGTTGGCGTCTGGCCGCAGCTGCCGACACCTTTACCTGACCGACTGGATTGTTGCAGCTGTGTGCCGGCCCTTTAGAACAATCGATCCGTGCAATAATGAATATAGATCAAATCCAAACAGTAGCATTTATGTGCGCTCCCCGCAGTTATGGAATTCCTTGGTGGCAAGTGTGGGATAAGCGTCCAGCCAAAGTCAATCGGTACAGAGTCGACAGAAAGTTCACTTTAGTCGAGTACATTTGGCAGCTGAGAAGCTGTGTGGAGATGAGCGTTGATGCGATGAGTACAGATGTTTCGGCAGTAGACGAACTCATCATTCTGTTAAAATAGGTTGTTGTAGTGTTTAACGCCCGCTTTTACTACTACGGCACCGCAGGCGGTGACACTGATGATACATGAAGATGGAGCACCGGTGGAATGAGATGGCGGGGGAAACCGGAGTACCCGGAGAAAACCCGTCCTGACGCCGCTTCGTCCATCACGAATACCACATGCGGGTCCCTGGGATCGAACTCGGGCCGCCTAGGTGGTAGGCGAGCGCGCTAACCGCTCGGCCACGGCGCCGCCGTTAAAATAGGTAATACCTCAAAAATGTATAAGGATATCAAGGTCATAATTGCAAATGGGGGTAAATTTCTGAAAGTATCCATGAGGCCTGGTGTGCCAAGTTGAATTGTGTTGCCTATTGGTGTGAGAACAAAGGGGTATGTTATGTTGGTTTGCTGCGTTTCCGGCTTATTTCATTGGATTTAATATGTTTTGTTGTGATACTCTGTAAATGAATTAATTTTCATGGTTTAGTGCTGCTAAAATGTAGGTTATAACCCTTGACTTCTGAAAATCACCGCAAGGCTCTTTATGCCATGTTGAACAATGCGAATTGTGTTGTTTCCTGCTGTGAAGTCAAAAAGGTATGTGTTGGTTTTATCGGATTTAATGTGTTTCTGGAAGTGTCTACTCTATACATGAGTTTATTTATATTGTTTAAATATGGTGTTAAAATATAGGTGATAATCCTAAATGTGTACTGTGTAGAACATGGATAAAGGTACACACATTGTAAAGCAAGTCTTTAATCCAATGTACAACTTAAAGACAACTTTCTTTTCATTTAATAAATCATCCATTCTACCGTGAAAACCAATTTTATTATCTGCACTACAATTTGTAATCCTCTGTGTCATTCTCCTACCACTGTGTGCGACGGCGACACAATGCTAAGAGAAGAGAAGCTCTTGGACGGTAAGGGAAGCGAAAACAAATCAAAGGGATGATCACTCCATTAGCACCTCTGACACCAACTAATAAATTAAACTTCATTCCAATCACAATTGAAAGCCTTCACATTCCCTTATACAGGACATTTTCCATTTACATTTTGCATGGACCCCTTCGCCAAACGAAAGGTCCGATGAAGCCTCAAAGGAAGCTACTCGACATTCTCTCATTTACCTGAGAGTACTTACACCACACTGAAGATATCGCCGGTTATACAAAGCGACGGTTAACAGAAAAATGGAAGAGGACCTGGTCCAAACCAGTGAGCAAACTGCTGATGCTTGCAAAAGCCGTGCAATAGTTCAAAACTCATCTTAACTCATGAACGTTAAGTGTCAGTAGCAATAACTCGCGTCGCACTGTGTTGATATTAAGTGAGTGTTGCTTTGTATTTAGTGTTTCAATGTTTAATAAATGATCGAGATTAATTATTTGACTTTTTAAGAGCAAATTTAATACTGTACACAATTTAACATTTGACTAAAAAAAAAAACATACTCGAGAAAAATTACATAGAATCTAAAGAATTTTAGAAGTTTACGTTTTCGTTATGGGAAGATTTTAGATATAATTTCAGTTTTATTTTTGAAAAAGATTTTCTTGTAAAATTAGGTTCATTAACTATGAAAATTAAGTTGTGTTGTAATTCATGTGCACAAATTGCTAGCATAAAATGCGAATTGTTGTAATTCCTGAACATGTGCATAATATTCTAATTAAATATGTTTCAACTGTCAGTAAATTACAAAGATCAAGAATAAACAACAATCTTTGAACACCATTTTTTGAAACAAGTCTTCCGAGACCACATTGTCGTTTTTAGGGAAATACTTGTTTGTGTATGTGTGTGTGTTTTCCCCCCTTTCTCCCCCCATTCAGGACACCTTATTGTCCTGAGGGTATTTTCTACAGAAACTGGACGCAGCTCTGAGATTCTACCTTTCCGGCTCACAGCACCTACTCCGTCATTATGTTAAGTTCAAAAGTTAAACACAGCAATCAAACTGGCAGTTACGAGTACCTACTTTTAACGGTACTGCGGTTCAGAGAGACTGGCAGGCACAGGATTAGCGGGCTATGTCAGCAAAATATAGACGTGAATGAAAGGTTAGCAGAAAGGCGAATATTTGGCACCATCCAAGTAAATGTTAGAACACCTTAAAACAGCTGATCCTAAATGAGAGCAACACAAAGCTGGTTTTCTACCTGCAGAAACAATCAGCATAAGCATAATTCATTCTAATCATATCGAACATCCGGTATCAAGCAACTTACTTGTTTGGCAAGATGCCATTTTCTGGACTATATACATATGTAAAATATTTATTGGTAACAAGAGCTACTTACTCCTGCAGGGAAGTTGACTCTTAACTCACCTGTAAATGAAACAGAAAAAGTGTGTTTAAAATACGATAGCAATGAGTTGTGTGTTTAAATATTTGATTTAGTAACCGAGAAAACACAGAAAAACAAAATAATATAGATGGCTACAAATATACACAGCTTTTGTTTTATTTTAGATGTATTTTATGTGAAGTAACAACTATTTTCTACACCACGACATTTTCAAAATAAAACTTCCAAGCATGTTCTAGTATGACTACAACATTTTGACATCCCATTATCCAGCCATTGTACTTGCTTTTTACTGACTTAACTAATTAAGGATTAGAAAACAGACGGTGGCTTATAGTGTATGATCATCAGGAACTACATCGTCACGAGATAATGACTCGGTTGCATATTTGCCACTGCAACTTTACACATGGTTACCTTTTTAAGGGGGACCATGCTCCTCTTTGTTCGCTGTGTGACAAACTCCTGTCAGTCCGTCACATACTGCTAGAGTGTACTACCTTGGCGCACCTACGAGACTCTGCAACAGACTGAGTATCTTGCAGGGGCCGTGGTGGAATACAGGCAAGCGGTCGAGAGAGTTTTGAAATGTGTATCCATGGCAAACATCAATAGAAAGATCTAGAATTTTAGACTTCAGGAATTCATATTATTAGGAACATATTATAGATTTGTTTCAATTCTCGTAGGTTTTGCCGCACTAGTTTGGTTTGTTTATAGATGTTTGTTCTTTTACTATTATTTTTATTTTATATTGAAATTTATCTCTGGCTTTCCCAATGATACTTTTTATAGGCGCACTGATGATCAAGTAGTTGAGTGCACTTAAACGTACAACAACAACAACAACATCATCACCACCACCACCATCAATATCATCATCACCATCATCAATATCATCACCATCAGAAACAACATGGCTTTCCAATGATGAAGGACGTATAAAAATGTGTGTTACATTCTCATCCATTCTTAAACAAAGTATTGTTACAAAATACTATTCTGCTATCCACTTACGTTAATCAAAATAAGTATTTGTAAATTTTTTACATATTTCCTTGTAAATTCAACAGCTTGAGGAATACAGTAAGCTTAAGCGACAGTCAAATAGTTTAAGAGCTGGTGGCAACGTATTGGCTTTGAAGTTCTCTTCTCTTTCATGATAAGGAGAGAAAGAAACCGAATGACCCTCATTTGAGAGAAGTACAAGCACTGGAAAAATCAAAACAATAACAAGCAATTTCAAGGAAATTAATTTCACATTAATATGTATTTGACATAAATTGTGTGCTTTAGTAAGATCTAAACCTTTTGTGTAGTAAGACTTTCTTTTACCGTTTACAAGCTATGCTAAAGTCATCTAGATACCAGTCCGGGGGACGCCGATGAATTTTTTTCAGGAATAAAACTTCTCAACATGGCTTCCTTCGGAACGGAAGTAAAGCCAATGGTCCCGTGTCGTAGATTTAAGGTACGTAAAAGAACCTCATGCCTAATAAAGAGCAAAAATTAAACGGTCTTTCACGCCCAACCTAAGTACCATAACAGTGAAAGTGCGTCCATAAATAAAAATAAATCTCAATGTATTTCTGCTCGGATTGATATACACGATTGTCTTATTCAAATTCCGTCTGAGGGATGGGGTTTGCAGAGAAAAATACAAGCTTGTGTTTTGTGTGTATGTACCCTGAAGAGACGGACTTGGTCTGGTAGCTTCCTCTCCCAATATCCTCGCCATGTTGTCCATAGACTGCTTCAAGATTAAGTAACAACACTATATTGCGTAGATGAACCCTTGCAGCCCTGTCTCATACAATAGTTATCTGATCCACACTTGATTAGGTCATCAATTTAACCCGCTGCATATGCAGAGAGGCCCAGGTTCAAATCCTGCCTGGCTTATGGTGCCTTGTTGCAGTTGTTATCTGAGGTTCTCCCAGACTTGTAGCAGGAATTCCGAGCAGCTTTTAGTGCCTCCTGCCCCGTTAATTATTCATGATACGTCCTACAGATACAAGTACTCGACATGGTGTATTAACACTAAATAATCAATAGGGCTGCTAGATATATCCAGCTGGCGTCTCTGTAAGTCAGCTTCACTTCTTGCCTGGGTCATCCCTTAGGTGAACCCATTCCTTTCAACATTAAATTATTCTGCTGTTATACCTCAAGTTGCAAGCGGAAATAATTGTTAAACCTCGAAAAAAATGCCAGGCTAATTAAATAAAACGATATTTTTACAACTAGCAATCAACTAGTACTAGGTACTAAAAGTAGAAGCCCCAAAAATTCCAGAGCGAGATCGCACTGGAAATATGCATTCATCTTCCTGAATCCATAAAAAGAAAATTTTTAGAAAAAAAAAGATGCGTATGTGTGCACGCGAACCAGTCTGTCTCCGAACAAAATAACTCAAAAACGAAAATTCGATTGAATACTAAACTTGGTATTTATGTTCATGATCTTCCAAGGACATGACTCGAAAATGTTCAAGAAAATCCTCCCCCTTATATGGAGACTTTTGCGAAAGTTTTATTTTCTCCAAAACAGTTCTAACGACTTTGAGTAAATTGCCATATACCAACCAATAGAAAGACAAAATCTTACTATATAAAACATTTATATTTCCCTAAAGGAATATATGTCAATTTGTGCCTTACATAAGAGAGAGAACTATTTCTGAGATATTCTTGGTGTGAATTATCAAATATTGTGACGCCGGACTCGGCGTACAGCAAATGATAGATGGGGCCAAGCTGCTTCGCGCCGCATGCCAGGCCGACAAGCAAACAAAGGCTCAACGTCAAGCTCCCTCACACAATTCACGTGAACGAACACGTGACTAACAATAATGGAAGGGGCTACAAAAAAAGGGGTTTTTCCCGGAGACTGAAGGAAAGATTCGGCTGCTTCACTGGCGGCGCCTTTGTGGAGATCGAGAAAAGTCCGTGGTTAACGAAAAAGACAGGCTGCGGTGTGAATGGTAGATACATAGTATGGTTGTCTGATACATAGCTAACATTGTATACCAGCATGATAAAACTCTATCTTTTACATGAGTTCAACGAGATTTTTTTTTTCTTTTTTTTAAGAATATGGATGTATTAGGCGATTGTGGGTTTACTTCATTGGGCCATGATGGACTATGAGAATTACGTCACTGTAGTTCATGCCGTAGCCTTTTTCGTGAGCCTCGTTAGCCATGGAAAGGTCCATGTGACGTCATCCCTCTATATAAGTAGACAAGGGGACGCCAGTGCATTTAGACAGTTACAGTTAGATACATGAGCCGGTCAGTGTGTTAGTGAGTGCGACTCAGCTGTGCGCGTGGTGTCGTTGTGGTAGATGCGTCGGTCGTCGTAAAGAAGAACTAACGGGCGTCGAGTAATTGCATCGTTCTAATGTACTTAGAACCGCGGAGATATAAGATTGAGTAATAGCAACTGTAGATTCTAGATTTGATCATCTCCATAAGGGACCCGGACCTAATTCAGTTCGAATTAAGATCCTTAGAAATGTTCCAAGAGAAAGTGAAGACACTGAAAGGACTGAGGCAAGGATACAAGATGTAAAAGTATTGGGTCGTGATAGTACGAAAGACTGTAGACTGTGTTAACGACGAGAAGACACTGTGTATCCGTGATAAAATCTTAGAAGACAATAAAATGAGAGATTAAGTAACTGGACGGAATTATTATTTATGCCAACAAGCTTACTGCTGGTGTTTTAAACACACAAGCCGTGTGTAGGCAATGTTTTAGAGGTGGGATCAGGACCATGAGCGTCGGCAGACTTTTTTCCTGGGGGGGTCACATGTTGGAAGTTTGCAACATTAATTCATTATTTTATTGTCAAAATTTATATTTGTTGCAGATAACCGTATTCATTTGTGCCAAATAAAAATTGCTCTTTACATCAAATTTAAAATAATAGTTTAATAGTCAGTAATTGATTGCACATTAAGTTCACCAACTTACAAGGGGGAGCGGGGCACGGACCCCCCTTGCCCCCCCCCTTCGCGACGCCCATGATCAGGACTGAAAAATGCAATGCCATAGCCGGGATTTGAACCACAGATCTTCCACATCGAGCGGCTGCTTTAACCACAGAGCTAAATTAAATTCCCTAGCTGATTCGTGCTTTTCCCGGTTAGACCACAAGGGAACTTCACATCAGAGACAAATACACCAAGGGCGACGTAAATTGTAAATGCTTTATGTCCGGGGTTTAAGTAATATTTAGACGATAATGATTATTTATGCCCACAACCTTACTGCTGGTGTTTTTAAACACACACGACTTGTGTGTTGTAAGTCGCCCTTGGGGTATTTATCTCTGATGTGAGATTTGCTTGTGCTCTAAACGGGAGAAGTGCGAATCAGCTGGGGAATTTAATGTCGTGCTGGCAAGTGGTCCATGGTAGGTTAGTGGTTAAAACAGCCGCTCGATGCGGAAGATCCGTGGTTCAAATCCCGGCTATGGCATTGCATTTTTTCAGTCCTGATTCCACCTCTATAGCTGGACGGAGTTTTCATTTTGTTACAATACTTAAGTTCTCTCAAATGGAAAGTCGTTATTCGTTGTTTTCCTCCTAGCCATTTAGAGTAAACGGAGTTCAAAAGCCCTCATATAGCGACGAGTTCTTAAGGCTGAAGACAGCTTAATACCACCGTTTTCCCCTATCGCCATCGTTATAAAATTTTAAATGAGGACTTAGAAGCACCTAGGAACCATGGATTTACCACAACATCCCAAATATAATTTTCATGAATATGTTTTGGC
Organism: Tenodera sinensis; assembly: GCA_030765045.1. Taxonomy (NCBI): domain Eukaryota; kingdom Metazoa; phylum Arthropoda; class Insecta; order Mantodea; family Mantidae; genus Tenodera; species Tenodera sinensis. Next base: position 204,123,876 of record CM060961.1, read on the forward strand.
AAAAGTTAACTCTTTAACTGAGATAAACGTAGATAACATAGAAGGATCATGCTCCTTTTTAAATTGTGAATACTTTATTTACTCTGACATTCGTTAGCAGGCTATTGTTATCTTCATTATAATCATTTATATCTAATGGTATCGTAATGTTTACTTCGCTCGTAGAACAGGTATTTGTTGACTGACAATTCTTGCTCTCATGTTTACACGGTTTTTGTTACGGCGCTTTAATGTTCTGGTTTAACTCTGGCATGGATACTGTTAGAGAAGAAATGTGAAAATCAATTTAAAAATAGCTATGGGCGGATATTGATAGGTCTAATAAACACATTTTAGTCATTTATCAGTATAAACTGTGAGAATATTTTCTTGAAAATTAAGTCTATGTAACTTGAGTGGAAAATATTCTAAGACCTTTTAGGTCTGTTTACAATAGTGTTATCACCAGGGACTGTATACTCTAATACAATAACTCTTAATGAGCGTTATCTGCTCATCGTGTTCACTGATAAGCAAAAGGAATAGATTAACGCTAATGCACTAGTTCCCCACTCACTGGTGTTTAGTTGGAGTTGCCCCGTTCATTTCTGCAATTCTTTCAACGCATTCGTGAGATAGGCTGCTCGTTCTTTCTAGGCCAGAATGTCTAACGTTTACAAAAGAGGGGAGGTTGGATTTAGCCCCTTCCACTTTATGCGGACTGTGTCACTCTTTAACATTCAGACGTGCATTGTTTGCAATGGCTGTTTGGTTATGTGTATGTCGCGTTTGAGTTACGAAAACACTTTCAAATCTTATGCGACAAACATCTGCTCACTAGTCACTTCTTTGGTACTGCTTACTTTTAAGAAGTTTATCAATATATATTTGGCGACAAAGACGAAGAAGATACATCAAGTCATCGTCGAGTAACCTATTGCGATACAGATTTGTGATATAATTCAATTTGAAGAAACTTTGTTCGCAAATACATGTAGAGTTATACTCACTCTTCTACAAATACTTATTTCTCTAATTCATTGTATGTGAATAAGCATATTCAGAGATTATTGCAAATTTTCTTGTAGGTACAAGGGGAATATGCGAATGCAGTACGCTTGAAGCGACAGTGAAATGTTTTAAGGGCTGTTTGCTTTGCGATACTCTTGAAATTCCTTTCTCAACAGATAAAAAAAAATTAAATAAAAAAAAATTTAAAAAAATATAAAAAAACTAATAACATTTTCTTATTTAAGAAAAGCTAAGTTTGACAAATTCAAAGAAACAATAAAGAATATCTCAGAAATGATTCACTCAAAAGAAAAAAAAAAGGTATTTGATATAAATGGTATATTTTAACAAGCTCTACATTTTGTATTTAGCTTTCGTGTGCCTCTTACTGTTCACCATTTATGCAAAATCACCCAGAATGAGGAGGACATTCTCAGATATGACTTAGAAACTGCGTGGTATCGCCTGTTTGTGTCCGTCACTGGATACTGACTCTCTGGTTGTGAGTTTCAGACGCCACAGACAAGAGCTGGCTCAGCCTCCGACTGAAGGTCGGGGTTGGGAAATAGCCACTAAAGGTAAGCGTCTCCAAAGAGACAAGGTTTGACATCGCTAGATGAATGTCCTTCAGCGAAAGTGCAGTGAGCAATAATGAACAGGTTAGCAATTGGTTTTATGTTACGGTACAAACAGCTCTGCTTCTCTATGTTTCGAGAGTACATGCAAAGTTTTGTATAGTACAGGTTCACGTCACTGTCAGTGTTTCAACGATAGATAATGAAAATGACAACAATGTAGATAAGAAGACGAGGCAGAAATACAATCAAATTAAGTATAAACAGCTACAGAGATTGATAGTGATATACATGTGGCTGATCACTGACAGTGTGATAATTTGCTTTGTAGTTTGCCTTGTACTTCTTCAGCTCAGAAACACGAGAGCAACGTATACAACATCTGACTGTCGTTTTTGTTTGTGTGCCAGTGCTCTCGTAAAGGTGAGAGACTCGCACGTAACATCTCCTTTAAAATCGTCATTCTTCAGGAATTAACGTGGGACCTGTATCAGTCCTATTGAGCCAAAACGTATAAAAATAAACGATGGGATTGGAGAAAGTCATGTAATTGTCACAGGAAAGTTAAATCATTTTCCTACGCTCTTCCCAGTAGCTTCTGATTATTTTTACTTTCTCTACTGGTAAGTAGGGGAAGTATTGTATTCCACCCAAAAATTCGATGTCGTGATTTCACCGGAAATACATGTTTTGAGGCCCCCTGAATCCAAAAAACGCATTTTTAGAAAAAGGTCCGTGTGTGTGTATGTGTGTGTATGTGTGTGTGTGTGTCAGTCTGTCAGTATGTCAGTCAGTCTGTCAATCTGTGGACAGCATAACTCAAAAACGAAAAGTCGGTTAAAAACCAAAGTTGGTATTTAAGTTTAATGTCTTTCAGGGATGTGACACGAAGATTTTGAAGAAAATAGCCCCACCCTAAACTACCCTTTACATGGAAAAATTTTATTTTCTTGAAAATGGCTCTAACGATTTTTATTAAAATGTCATATGTTTGATATATTTTGATGACAAATGAAATGTATATCTTGAATTTTCTGGCTATAGCCCCTGTAGTCGTATTTACTCTGGACGACTTTTGCATAACTGGTAAACCGTTAGAGATAGACCAAATCATACTACACAAAAAATGTAGATATTGCTAAAATACACAATTTATGTCTCAACAAATTTTCTTGTAGAGTGAACCATTTCGGAGATATTTCTTGTTATGTGTGTGAGTTTCGGAAAACTTAGAACTTTCGTGAAATGGGTCATCGTTATTCATTTTTTATATGTTACGTGTGCAAAGAGAACGGAATCTCAAAGCTTTAAAAGATTTGACTATCGCACAAAGCCTACTGTATTCTAACATTCCCCTTGCAGCTACAAGGAAATAAGCAATAAGATAATTTGTACGAATGTTTGTTTTAACTAACACGAAGAAGATATAGGAATAAGAGTTTGTAAGAATGGTTAGTACAAGAGTAGAGAAAGTCATGTGAGCGCAACACATCAGATTTTTTCAGCACCATCTTGTATCACCCTCTACATTATGTGATGAATTAGGTACCGTTAAATATTTGCTGTGGCAGAGCTATCTGTGTTATGTTGCCTTCGTTGTGAGCTTTTTTGTATTGAAAAACAATAACAATATACACCTGTTCATTGCATTAATTAATTTTTATTCGCGTAAAAATTAATTAACTCAATAGGATTGCGTTCACTGAAACCACACTGATGTGTGATGCATATATTTGTTGGTGTTTATTAAACTAAATTAAATTTAAATTGGTATGTCCCCGCGATATTGTGGTCATCGTTTGTTAGGAAAAGCAAACATAATTTCTGAAAAATCGAACAACCAACAACGAATGGGGTGCATGCTTTTTATTACGGTGCTTTAGAATAAAATAAAGTAAGCAAAGGATAGTCATTTATTGAAATCATACTAAGTAAGTTGTGTATTTTCCTTCATGTGAGATGTTTACCAGAGGCTTAGGCGAATTTGTTTTGATTAAACATTTAAATCTGTATTCAAGATATTGATATAGTTTAGTTAGTAATACAAGAAACTGAATGCTTACGGGATTTACATTGAAGGCTGTTATCAGCTGAAGCATTTCGTATTAAATGTTTACTCCCTCTACTATGTACAGAGAGTAAGTAGAGAAATACTTTTTTATTGTTTCATTTGTATGGCTTCCACATTAACTACCTTGGTCATATTGGAGGCTTTAACTTGAGAAACAACTGAAGATGTTATTACTGATAAATTATAATCCCTCTTAACGTTGATTTTAGTGCTTTTTTACATTAAACACGCACACATTCGCTCCCAAATTCATACTCATAAACCCTGTGGGGGACAGAAAATTACTGTGATTAAATAAAAATTCCCAGCCGCAGACAGCAACCGAATACGGGACCTTTGGGCTTCGAGACTCATCGCTGACCACTCGGAACTTAGAAGGCAGTCTAGGGAAGTATTCTATTCCAACCAAAACATAGGTGTCGAGGTTCCACCAGAACTATAGGTTTAGATCCCTCCCTCCCCACTCTTAACAGGATAACTCAAAAGCGAAAGGTCGACTAAAACCCAACCTTGGTATTTAAGTGCATCTTTCAAGGATGCGACACAAACATTTTCAAGAATATCTCCCCATTTCAAGTTCTCTTTACATGGAACAATTTTCGGAAATTTTGATTTTCTATTCCTCACAATTGAAAATAGTTTCAACAATCTGTGATTCAAATCCCGACTACGGCATTGAATTTTTCAGTTTGATTCTAGCTTTCAAGCTTTGTCCTACACATGGTTAGTGGAAAGAACAAGTTATTAATTTGCGTTTTTGAGTTATACTTCAGGACACAAACACATACACACACACAAGGAACTTTTTCCTAAAATGCCCTTTTCGGTGAACTCTCGATATCCAATTTTCGGGGAGGAGTTAAATTTTAGATAGGTAATCTTTAAAAACACTTCCGAGTGTTCAAACCTTATGGCTCGATTCTTCGCAGTTCTCCTCTACCGTTTTTGCTTTTTTTTTTTTGTAATGCATGTATGTTGGTGTCAAACATTTCCAGGACGCTATCTCAACACCACAATAGTAAAACAAGTCCATATGAACATGCGTCTGAAAATCATTTATTGCTGAGTTACAGGACAAAATTGAAGTATAAAAAAAGTATTCGAAATGACTTGCTTCTGATTTGATGTATGCCACAAGCCTGCGTTCCATAATATCGCTTACTATATTGCAAATCCCCGAGGTGTTTCTATTTGGTCAAATCCAGTGTGGATAGGTTTAGTCAGTGTCAATATTCGGCACAGGAGTCGCATAAACCAGGGACATCATTTGTGGCCACACGAAAAAATTAATGCACTCAAATCAACAGATCGAGCAGGCCATACAATGAATCTCCATCGAACAGTCCATCTATGCGGAAATTTGGCACTCAAGGAATTATGTACTATTCGACTGAAATAAGCTGGTACTCCGTCGTGTAAAACTATATTTGCTATATGGTCTCTAGAGGCACATCATCTATTAAATGATGCAACTCTGAATTCAAGCGGGGCGTAATGAAATAGTGAACGATGTGGTGAAATATTACACCTCAAACGTTTAGGGAATCTCTTTTGGTGTCTGTCTTGTCTTACTTCATGAAGATCATCATAAGCCCAGTTGTGAATATTACGGCAACTGAAGATATGAGTAAAACAAGGCTTATCACAGTTTAGGGAGTTCATGAACGTAGGAAAAGTCTGTAGTATGAGATGGCAGAAAGTTCCTGACTTAAAGCTACATTTAATCCTTGCACCCGCCGAAGGGGATGCGGGCACAGAAGATTTTCGTGCATAATTCTCCAGATGGTCATATGACTAACACACTCCCCTACTGCAATGGAGTGGCGTTTAAGAGCTCGTCGACAGCTAGGTCATTTGGGTACTGCAATGGATATTTTGCTATATTATGGGTACACGTACACATCAGAGAGAAATCGTTGTTCACGAACAATGTTTCGTACCTCCCTTGGCCTCCCAACATCCGAAATACTCCTGTTAAATGAGCCACTCTCTCTGTCGAGCGTTAGCGAATTCGTGAGAATGTTCTGAACAAGGTAATTACCTGGGCGCGCTACAAAACAAAGGACGGGCGAGCTAAGTGGTTTCACAACACATACCAGGCCGGCGAGTAAACAAAGGCGCCCAATATCAGGCTGCCTCGCGCGACTGTTTGTGTACACGTGACTCACAACAATCGAGCGGCAGACCCAAAGGGGTTTTCTTCAGATCCTCCAAGGAACATCTGGCTACTTCGTCGCCGGCATGTTTGAAGAAGTTCGCCAAAGATCCCTGTGACGTCATCCCCGCTATATAAAGAGGCGAGGAAACTCCAGGGGGAGCCACAATTACAACTTTGAGTCGGTCGGTGTATCAGTGAATGCGAGACAGCATTACGTGTCGTCGCGTAGTAAAGAGCTTTAACGAGTGGCGAGTGATTGTATCGTCGGAATTAGCGTATGAGAGACAGAGAAAGTGAAGAGAGACAGTGAAGGAGTGAGTCACAACTACGAGAAGAAAACAATTCTGTGTTGTGATATCACGAAGGATTGTACACTGTGTTAACGATAAGAAGTAAACTATTATTTGTGCTAAAGTATAGAAGATAATAAAGTGAAAGAAAAGTAACTAGATTGACTTTGTCATTTTGTCACACTGGTGTCAGTAGTGGGATTCGTCGAATTGCCCATTTGTCACCATATATTTTTTCTGCCTTTTGTACTCTACAAGAACCAAACAAAACACACTCAGTGGACAACAATTTCTTTCTTTCCCTGATTTTCCTCCCTTTATGTAGGACTTACAAGCCTGCCTAGGGTCAGACGCCTGTGGGGGAACAGAGGGACCACTGGACCAGACAGAGTGAAGACCTTGAAGCGGGTGGCCAGCCAAGCACCAGGTATGATAGTGAGGAAGAGGATGACATGAAATGCAGGCGAAATGGATGATTGGAAGGGTGATAATAGAGCAATTGGTGGAATTAATGAAGGGGGAAACCGGAGAACCCGGAGAAAACCCACCCAAACCAGCTTCGTCCACCATGAGTACCACATGCGAGTCCCGCCTAGGCGAGCGGTCTAACCACTCAGTCACGGCGCCGCCATTATGGACAATTTAATGCAATTAATTGTCATTGGTTCTCAACAAAGGGGAAAATTCATTAATAAATCCCTAACAGACGATTTTCACATCCATTTCATATAATCTTTTTTTATTGTTTTGATGTTGGAAAGGTGTTCCATTAACACGTGATATCTATAAAAATACATCGGTGTATGAGTTCTTTACTCAGTAAGTATGAAAGATAGTTAAATTCAATTTTAAAATTATAAAAAACAAACACTTTAATGTGAATAAGTATCTACTTAGGTTATTACTTAAAAGTTCTGAATAATTAAATGTAATGACGTATGTATAACTAAAAGAAATCTTATTTTCTTTATAAACATTATTGTAGATCCATACATCTACATCCTGTATAAATTGCACAGTGAAGTAAGTGCTCCATTTTACCAATTGTAATGACAATAGCGTATTGAGCGATGGAAACAAAAACTGTGTCACGTTAGAAGACATTACTGTGTAAGGTGAGGTGTCAAGAGATCAATAAGATGAAGCTGAGCCACCTGTAGCTGGCAGGACAAATATCGAACTGGCAAAGTAAATACTGGCTTAGGATTACAAATCAGAATTGCCTGAAACTAAACGCTGGGACTGCCTCGCCACACCCGCTAGCTGGCTTGCTATATTGATCATAACATCTGGATGTGAGGAGGCATAGAGGGAGCTGACTACGTCATCACTAACTAGGTCAATTTTGGTGTCCTTTTCATTGTGTATACACCCTTTCATTAAGTGCAAACACGCTCGCTCTCATTTCTTCACATTAGCAGTCTTGGGGACGCGATCCTTACAGAGTTTGCGAGCGTTTGTTTAGTTACTGTTAGAACCCGCAGCTCAGTTCGCGTTACCGTGAAACCCACTGAGGTTGCCCCCTCTCTCTCCCTCTATTTCTCACTTTGCAACGTATGTAGTCATTTTATTTAGTGAACATAAAATTAACGCTGTTTTTGAGATATTAGCAAAAGTTTAAACAAAGTAACGCTTACAAATTTGTGCTTTATCCTTTTCTAAATTATTACATCTTGGTAAAAAAAATCAGTGGTCGAACTATAAAATAATAATTACCATCTAAGGCTTACTTAAACCCGGGACATAAAGTACATACAATTTTAAGTCGCCCTCGGGGTATTTATCGCTGATATGAGATTCCGTTGTGGTCTAGCCGGGAAAAAGTACGACTCAGCTGGGGAATTTAATATCGTACTGGCAAGTTGGTCATAGTAGCTTAGTGGTTAAAGCACCCGCTCGATAAGCGGTAGATCCGTGGTTCAAATCCCGGCTATGGCATTGAATTTTTCAGTCCTGATTCCACGACTTGGATTAATATTGTTTTTATTATTATTATTATTATTATTATTATTATTATTATTATTATTATTATTATTATTATTATTATTATTATTATTATTATTATTATTATTATTATTATTATTATTATTATTATTATTATTATTATTATTATTATTATTATTATTATTATTATTACTATTACTATTACTATTACTATTATTATTATATTATTATTATTATTATTATTATTATTATTATTATTATTATTATTATTATTATTATTATTATTATTATTATTATTATTATTATTATTATTATTATTATTATTATTATTATTATTATTATTATTATTATTATTATTATTATTATTATTATTATTATTATTATTATTGTTATTATTATCATCATCATCATCGTCCGATCTTTGAAAGTTAACTTAATGATCATGCTACCTTAATTACTTCGAGTAAAATCATGATTAAAATAATATTAGCCCTTAAGGGGTTGCTAAAATTTACCAATAGACTGCAAAAATTGACTCTCTGCTTTACCATGCACCTTAAGGACTCATTCGATCCAGAAATGCATTTTCAAAAGAAGTTCCCGGTGTGAGCTCGCGTATGTCTATGAAAGGCACCACTCAAAATGAAAATGTCTCAGAAATATCAAACTGGTATTAAATCTCAACCCCTTCCTAAGATGCAAAACCAAGATTTCCCACTATCTCGCCTACTACAAACTTCCCTTTTTCATTATTTTTTTATTTACTGAAGTTTTTCTAACGATGTTAATTAAAATATTGCATCTCAATAATATTTGCATGACAGTTAAAAAGCATATGTTTAATTTTATGGGAATAACACGTGGAGTCCTTTTCATACTGAATGAATTTTGTATAATATACCATAAGAGATAGGCGAACACTCACAACAGGAAGTGTGTTATGTGTTATATGAAATATATTTCTACAGCATTAACCGTTTCCAAAATATTTACTGTCAGTCGTTTGAATTTTCCAATACTTTAACTGTGTTTTCACTATTTTTCTTCATTTTCTCCTGATGTAGGTACCACAAAGAGTATAGAACTACAAAGGGCACATACTAGCGACCCATGTATTTTGAAAACGACAATCTCTTATAGCCCTCTTATATCTAAAGTGAACTGTATAACGAAATTATTTCTGAACAGTATATCTCGATTATTACAAAGTAAACATATTGATAGAGAAAGTCATTAAATTCTCTAAATCATAAATTCGCTTTGGATTGGATTATAAGCGGAGGGGATTCAACACTGAACCTTACACCAGGGAGGAAGAGATGCCGGAACCAGAGCTATGAGCGCCAGCCTAACGTGAGCTGAAGGATTTCATTCCCCCTTCAGGGTTCGCGATGGAGCCGCCACCAGGCCACACAGGGTTCGGCACCGGCCCACCCCAGCACGACTGCCGACCGCAACGCCACCTGTCCCAGAGAACAGTAACAAAATAAGCCAGTGTCAACATTGCGATACTCAAAAAAGACCGAATGAGATGGAGGAACGGAAAATTCGGTGGATATATGGACCCTTTCTAGCACTCGACTGGGGGCCCGGAAAAAAAAAAAAAAAAAAAAAAAAAAAAACCGCGGTCAGAAATAAAAATAATAATTTTGCTATTTAACGACATTGTCAATTGCTAGGATCACATCAGTGATCACAGTTTTAAGCACACTTAAAAACCATTGGTCTGGGCCGGATGTGAACCCGTGACCTTGGGATCAGTAGGCCAGTGTCTAACCAACTGAGCTACCCAGACTGACAGCGTGGTAAGAGGACAGCCACGGGAACCGAATCCAAGGTCTCCCGAATGCGGATCGCACACATTACCGCGGTGCCACCTCGCTCGATTCTTCTTCACTATATTAGAATCATGTGGATATAAATACTTCATAATACAGAAAATTTATACGTACTTACTGTAAGAAAAATTCGAATTCCATCCTTTTTGTTTACCCTGTGTATGTGGATATTCCCATGGATTCTAAAGCCCAGAGTTTTATTATTTGGTATTTTATTACAAACATATGATTGTCAGTTGTTCAACTCTCGCTACCGGAGATCGAATCTCAAACTCTAAGCGCTGAGTAATACAAGGGCCCAATGCTGCAACAATACGTACAAAGCCATTATAAAACGTCATTGATACACAACCAAAAATAAAAAAATAAACAGTGGCAGAAACATGGGAAACAAGTATAAAATGCATTTTCCTCTCAGAACCAACTTTCACGTATCCTATTTCAGTGCCACACACAGTAAGGGAAAATACATCGGGGCCAATGTTATTTCTGGCAACGGCGTTGCAGGAAAGGTAGCCAAAGTAACTATGTGAGCCAATATCATATAACTCCATATCGATTGATGCAGTTGTTATTTTTAAATTAAAATAACCATATATAACAAAATGTCCTCTCCAGAGGAACGAATTCAAACAGAATCCAAGGTTAATATATATTATCATTGGGGAAACTACCTTTATTTTGAATGTATTTTAAAATGGTGACCAACTGCCATTATATAATCTAAAAATAAAAAAAAAAAAAAAATAAAAAATAAAAAAATAAAAAGATCATACTAGTCTTTTGAATACAGAAATACATGTTACCTAGTGCAAGGGGAATATGGGAATACAGTAGGCTCTGAGCGACAGTCAACTCTTTTAAACCTGGTCGCTATATGAAGGCTTTGAAATTCCGTTCTGTTTGCGCAGCTAAGATAAAAAATGAATCGGCCATTTGAGAAAAGTATTGGAAAGCTAACACAAATAAATGGTTCACTACATAAAAACATTAATTTAGACATAAATTGGGTGTTTTAACTAGATCTGCATTTTTTGTATAGTAAGATTTGGTCTATCTGTTAGGGTTTACGAATTATTTAAGTCATCCAGAGTAAAGAGGACTACATAAGCTATAGCCACAAAATTCAAAATATACATTTCATTTGTCATAAAAGTTCTTAATCACATGGAATTTTAATCCGAGCCATTTTCGAGAAAATAATTTTTGAAAATTTTTCCATGTAAAGAGTATGCTGTTCACACACACACACACACACACACACACACACACACACACACACACACACACACACACACACACACTCTCTCTCTCTCTCTCTCTCTCTCTCTCTCACGGACATTTCTCTAAAAAAGCCTTTTTTATTCAGGAGATCTCAAAAGATATATTTCTGGTGAAATCTTGACGTCGAAATTTTGGGTGGAATATACTTTCTCTACTTACTATACGTAGTAGAGAAAGTAAATATAATAAAATTAAATAAAAATTAAAGGAACGACGACTCCCCATTTGGGACAGGTTTAAGCATTCGAAAAATTCAAACCAATAACACCTACTTAGATATACAGTAGAGAGAAATAATAATAATAATAATAATAATAATAATAATAATAATAATAATAATAATAATAATAATAATAATAATAATAATAATAATAATAATAATAATAATAATAATAATAATAATAATAATAATAATAATAATAATAATAATAATAATAATAATAATAATAATAATAATAATAATAATAATAATAATAATAATAATAATAATAATAATAATAATAATAATAATAATAATAATAATAATAATAATAATAATAATAATAATAATAATAATAATAATAATAATAATAATAATAATAATAATAATAATAATAATAATAATAATAATAATAATAATAATAATAATAATAATAATAATAATAATAATAATAATAATAATAATAATAATAATAATAATAATAATAATAATAATAATAATAATAATAATAGAACAACATCGACCGATGAGAGAAACAAAATAATGACACCTAGGACCTATCCTCTATGCAGAGGTACCCTTAGTAGTCCAGGCATATTAAGAAGGTATCAAGTTATTGGCGTTCATAGTGCATGTGACGGCACAGTGTGGAGAAGCGCTTCTGTCTGTCTGATGTACAGACAAAACGTGCACAACTTCATTCTTTGTAGCGCACCTACTAAGCTTACTTATTACCAGGCCGCTGTGTCCTCCAGCCACGTCCAAGGTCATAGAGGAGTGTAGAATGGGGGTAGCGGAGGTCAGCGCGCCGACTCCCGCAACCATAGAGCAGTACTTAATCTTTTAGGGGCACTACCGTTCTATCAGGATCACAAAGCTGAGTGCACCCCGGTCCAAACCTGCCAGCGAGGAAGAATGACTTCGCCGGTATTGGGGATCGAACTCATGTCTCCCGCGCCAGGAGTAGCCACACTACCACTGCGCTCAAGAAGGTAACAGCGTTTATAAATATAGTGAGAGAAGTTATATAAAAAATCTGAGGTGTTGCACTCACATGACTTTCTCTACTCTTGTACAAACCATTCTTACAAACTCTTATTCCTATATGTTCTTCGTGTTGATTGAAGTAAACATTTGTACAAATTATCTTATTGCTTATTTCCTTGTAGGTGCAAGAGGAATATTAGAATACAACAGGCTTTGAGCGATAGTAAAATCTTTTAAAGCTTTGAGGTCCCGTTCCCTTTGCACGCTTAACATATAAAAATGAACGATGTTCCATTTCACGAAAGTATTTTTTTTTTTTCGCAACTGACAAAATAACAAGGATTATCTCCGAAATGGTTCACTTTATAAAAAAATTGTTAAGAGATAAATTGTTTGTTTTAGAGAGATCTACATTTTTTGTACAGTAAGATTTTGTTTATCTCTTACGGTTTGCGAGTTATTCAAAAATCATCCAGAGTAAACAAGACTACATAGGCTATAGCCAGAAATTCAAAATATACATTTCATTTGTCATAAAAATATCTTAAATATGTCATTTTAATCAAACTCGTTAGAGCCATTTTCAAAAATTTCCTATGTAAAGGGAAAGGGGGCTATTTTCTTCAAAATCTCGTGTCGCATCCTTGAAAGACATTAAACTTAAATATCAACTTTGGTTTTTAACCTACTTTTCGTTTTTGGGTTATGCTGTCAACAGACACAGAAACAGACACAGACACAAGCACGCACGCACGCACACACACATTGAATTTTTGGGTGGAATACAATACTTCCTCTACTTACCAGTAGAGAAAGTAATAACGATAGTGGGAAAGAAAAAGTCACGTGCATGAAAAACATCCAACTTTCTATTCAGGGGACTTCAAAACTTACATTTCCATTTAATTCTCGATAGCTAACTTTTGGATGAAGTTTTGCTACACCTCCTATGCGCAGGTGAAAGAGAACCAAGATATAAAATTTATCACGTACTCGATTTTGTCAGAGCGTGGAAAAAGCACAGTTACAATATAACTAGTACAAATTAGCCACAAAACATACAAAGGGAAGGTGACTAAAGTATTCACATAGGTCTATTATATTCCCCTACACACACAAACCAGCATTTGCTCACCGCACAAAGCATTAATGTGCTTACCGTTTGCTGGTCTGTTTTAATATGCTAAAACTCTCCGTTATGCTAACAGCTGATTGTACATCCGTTCTGCAAAACACTCGGTTTGCATAATATTGAACCAATGTTGGGCCTGCTCTTTAAATTACCGAAGAGTGTGTTGTTACCTCTTTAGAAAATTGGGTTCTGCTGCCGTGTTCTGCATCGTCCAAATCTCTGCATTAAACACGGGCTGGCTGGCTTATCCAGGAAAACCAAAAAGAAAAATATTGCTGCCCTTTTTCCCCCCACACAACAACAGTTTTGAAAATGTGAGAGGTCGAAAGTGTTGGGAGCATTTCTAACTTTAGCAGGGTATTACAGTGGTGTTCATGCTAAGACATTCTCGGCACAATAACACCAGTTAACGGCGGTTTCTAATGCAGCTTTCCTCCGACTTTATTTCTTGGCTTACTGACTGGTATCAAAGTTTGTTTCGTTCCCCAATTAAACTCCACAAGATTAGGATAATATTTGTAATTTTAAGAAAAAGCTTATGGCATTTCAGTTTGCGTTTCCTAAATTTAGATAGCACATACCCTTAAAATAATGCTCCACGCAAAATATTTTCTAAAAAGCTTTCAATTCACTGAAACATATCTTACATTGCAATAAATAAAAAAAACAGAGTAATAATTTCCAAATTGTTAACAGAATGGAAGCGCTCCAAAATGTAGCCATAAGTACATATATACAGTTCCAAAATAACTAATGCAATCATTCGAGTATTTTTATAAGCTGTTCCAAAAGTAGGATCGAAGCACTGCAGTCCAATTTTTGTTTTCTGTAACTCTTTTTTAGTTCCTCTACTATGAACAGTAACTACGATAAGTGTTGTATTCGACCTAAAATTTCGGTGTGTGTGTGGGGGGGAGGGGGGGAGGGGGGAGGGGGGCCTCAAAAACGAAAACTCGGTTAAAAATCAAGGTTGGTATTTCAGTTTAATATCTTTTAAGGATGGAACAGGAAGATTTTCTAGAAAATTCCTCCAAAAATGGCTGTAACAATTTTGAATAAAATGTCATGTTTAAGAAATTTTTATGGAAAATTAAATGTATGTTTTGAATTCTCCGGCTATATCTCATCTAGTTGTGTTTACTCTCGATGACTTTTATATAACTGGTAAACCATAAGAGATACACCAAATCTTACTATACTTGAACTTTGGAACATATTAGTTATTGACAATGATGTTACCTCGTATACAGTGGTTTTCTTTGGGTTTGGCTGTTTGATCACACACACACACGCACGCACGCACGCACGCACACACACACACACACACACACACACACACACACACACACACCACACTCACACTCTCATACTTCCAGAATCTGGCAAGAATAGGTAATAATGCTGGCTAGAGAAAAATCACCACCTCTGCCGGAAATCGAACCCGGACCCTTATCTGCACTTTGCTTTTGTCCTTTTCTTTAATAACCAGGGCTCACTTCCATGTATGAGCACTGGGACTTTTAAAGTTTTATAAAATTTCAGTTTCTTTTCTTTCCTTGTTTTATAATTCAAAGTTCTTGCTATGGTTCCGCAGATCTGCTGAAACTTATCTTGTTTTCTAAACATTTGTCTACATCAAAACTTATTTCATAGCCCAAATAGTTAAAACTCAAGCGAGCCGATGTACATATTTCTGTAAATTGGGTACGGAATTTTTTGATAGACTGGAATTCTGAAAGTAAAACTATAGTTTTTGCAGTGCAGATATTGAATAATAATGAAGTTAATAATTGATAAAGACACAGGCAGTTTTGTGATTGAAATACACCAGTCCTTAATATCACAGTGAACCGAATTGTACCACGAGCGACTCGTATTTGGGAGATTCCGAGGCCTGCCAACTCGGTCTCAGCTTTTCTTCGCGGGTTTTTTTCCCGCGGTCGCTATGCGAATTCTCGGCTGGATAATTTGATTCGTGAATATTTCTATCATCCCTTTTATCGCCATTTTTATTTCGTTCTTGCTCACCACCATACCAGCCACTGGGCTGAACCTCCATCCTGGGCATGCTCCTCGACAGGCTAGTGACCCATGCACTGGCCTTATAAGTGATTCAGAGTAAAAGTAGACGAGAAGAAGAAAAATATCAGTATAAATGTAATGTACTTTGAAATATTTAGACTCAAGAGTTGTTCCGATACTATATCTACACAATATGCAGCAATATTCATGTCATCCACTAAAAGCTTCGACTCTTTTTCATGGAATGTCTCAACAATTTTGTTTCTCACTATGCAATCAAATAATTGTATAAGCTTGTGGTATACCAACACCAAATTAAAAACATATGTTAACTGTTTAACTTAAATAAAATGTGGAAGAAGAAAGAGCACACTTCAATCCATTACTGTAATATCCCTGGCTCTTTCTAACAGCAATTTTTACACGCAAAATGGCTGCTTTGTATTTGCAGAGGATTTCAAGGGATCATCCGTGCATAACAAAAGGTGTATTGGAGCTAAGATAGAGACAATAGACGAATAAGTTTAGCAGGATGTATGTAGGATGCCCTTTGCCTATACGGCTGTGAAATCCCTTAAGTACTTCGCTCAAACGCGCTGGTGAATACATAATGCGCCAGAAAAAGAATAGAGGGGGGAGGGATGTTTTCGCTTTTTGTTTGAAAAACAAGAATGCTTGGGAGATGGGCGAGGAGGCGGCCTTTGCAAATGCGGGGGTAAAAGCACTTAACAAATTAAGATTCTCTATGCGCCGGTTCTTGCGAAAAGCATGGGGAACAATTCCTACAGCAACTAACTATTAATTCTGGCCTTCTGTAAACCTCACATAAAATATGGCAACAACAGAAAACAAATCAACATATAGCCCTTTACTTTATGATTCTATTTTAATGAAGATAACTTTTGTATGTCCATTTCAAAGAGCAGCTGACGATTTAATATGTTAATTTCTAACGAAAGAAGACAAAAGCAAAAGTTATTGCTAGACAACCATTAAGGCATAAATTGCTTTTGTGTAACAGAAGCATAATAAATGTTATAGATTGTAGAAGAAATTAAATACGGAAATTCCCAAAATATGACTCTTTGTATTTTATACATGCGATTTTGCTGTTAAATTTAATAACATTGAAAGTACAGCGCTTGTATCTTAAATATACTTTTATGCTATATTATGCAACGAGAGCATAAGTTTCAAACTACTATTTATACTCAACCACGAGCCAGATTTAAAACCTTAATAATGTTTTTAATATTCTCCGACATTTTAATCAGGTAGTTGTTATTCGATTGTACGTACGCGAATTGTTAGTTTCGCTTTCAGTTGCTTGGGAATGTGCGCAGACGGCTAAGTATTGATTGCTACATGCGGACCTTTTGATTCGTGATCAGCAGTGGCGTTATGAACTGGCGCACCTTTGATTGGTGGATAGCATTATCATTATGAAGAGGTGGATGTAACGAGGTCCATTACAGTGGCGCATAAGCACTACTTTATGGCATGGTCGAGCATAAACAATTTTACAGCATCTATCCTTTTATACTCCAAATTCTGCACCACCTCACAGAAACAAACTAACTTCTACTCTTTGGATGAGATATAAGTTATAGCTATATAGCTATATTTTCCCTTGATATATTAGCTATAAATATTACGAGTAATATCTTAAACATATGGTATTTTAAACAAATTTGTTAGAGTAGTTTCATATATATGAAAAAGATAGTTTGGATGTTTTTGTTCAAAATCTTGGTGTCGCATCTTGGGGGATGCTGAATGTGAACAACAAGTTTGGTATTTAACCGACGTTTCGTTTTTGAGTTATGCTGTTTACACACAGTTAGGTAGACGCACATACACGGAAATAAAGAAGAAGGAGAAGAAGAAGAAGAAGAAAAGAATCGAAAACTTTCAAGCATTTCATTTGGTACAGTGCAACAGTTAACGCTATGAAAAAGATTTGATAAAAATTATAAGCAAGTGCTTTTCTATTAATTATGGTTGCCTAGTTATATAAAATTTAATCAAAGGAATAGCACAGGTTTCTTGTCATAAGCAGTTATATGACATTTTAATCAAAAAAGTTAGTCGCCTCGAGAAAATTATGAATATGAACATGGTTTTCTATGTAAGACAGTTCAGGTAGGAGGATTTCATTGGAATCCGTCGTTTCACATCCTTGGTAGATACCGAGTTTAAATGCCAAGTTTGGTATTTATCTACCTCTTCCATTTTAGCATGTTGTTCAGTCGATCTTAAAACGTGTTTGTGATACAATCCCAATCTTATGCTCAGAACGCAGTCCTTCCTCTACGTAGCATAAAGGCACCAGAGAAAGTAAAAAAGAAGAATCAGAAACCAGACGTTCCTTATATGATGAACTGGGGAAAATGTAAACATACAACATAGAATATTCCAAAATTAGCTAATGCTATGAAAATATTTGGATATAAATCAACAGAAATTGATAGAAATTAACTTAAAGTAGCCTGCTGAAAGTGTAAACATGTACCGTTTTAACTATCATTTCCTAAAATGTCTATCAAATACACTGGAACATGGATAATTCGAAGCTGAAGGGACAAGAAACAACTTTGAGATATCCATAAATTCGAATTAAACAAATTACGTCTGAAACTGACATTTTAGCAAAGCAGGTACACACATTTCGATTGTCTCACTCTTTTTCGACTCTTTTTCAAGGCTCTGCTTAAAATGTTCTTATTCTTCAGATAAGTGTACAAAATGTTGGGTGGTATCCCGTATTCTTTCGCGATTTCGGATATTTTCTTCAAACCCTTTTCAACTTCATTAACGACGGCGACTTTTTCCGCAGAAGTTAGTCCTGTACTGGACACGAGGTTTGCTAAGAGACATAATGGCATTGATGTAAATAGTAGGAAGGTGCACGTGTTTTAAACAAGGAGATGTGGGAGCAGGTACAAAAGCTCAAGGTCGTCAGCTAGGAAAGCTGTTCCATCCCCCCAAACTGCATTTCGACAAAACAAACAACCCCGGAACGATGATCTCTTTTGCACAAACATATGGACGAAGTTGTAATTAAATGTCCACGTTTAGATTAATTTTCGACTGACATTACTGAATAAAAATTTCGAATTAAGAAAAATTATATTTGAATTACATGTGAGTTTTTTACATTGCTTTAATACAAAATTCAAGGTACGAAGAAAACATTTCCAATTAATGACAATTTCGAATTCTAAATGTTGGAATTGTCCATGCTCCACTGTACTAGAATGCTCCTTACACGTAACCTGCGTGTACATTTACATAGTGATCCTCAGGGCACTAAGCATGATATCACAGATGTGTCAACATTCCCTTGTTGGATACGTTGTGTCTAAACACACGCAGTGTAAAATAAACCGGCACACAAAGAGCAGCTAAAACGTACACATTTCCGAGATAGGAAACCATTCTTCTGTGTCGCGATATTTTGTTGCAGTCAAATGAGACACGCTGATTTTACAAGTATAATTGCATGTTTTATCCATGTTCTATCTCCCATACAATAGCAGCCCCCTGTTCAAATTAAACTTTCAAAGAAGGCGTGACCGGAATTGCCAACAATTCAACAGCATATGCTGCACACAAATAGTGCAATAAACTGGACTCTTATCTACCTAGCTTCCTCTAGTTCTTTTACAGACCCTGGGTTCACCCGCATCGCCTCTCATATCTTTCTAGTACAAAGTAGTCAAGAAATAATAATAGTAATAATAAGTTTAACTCCAACGTAAAAATCTTATGTTACACTCACATGACTTCCATTGCCCATTCTTTAACTATTCTTAGGAAATATTATTCTTATACCTACTTCATTAACATAAACATTTATTTCCTTATGGGTACAATGGGAATAGGGAAATATAGCAAATATAGGCAAATATAGCAATATAGCGAGTCGAATCTTTTAAGAGCTAATCGTAATGTGATCTTAGAATTCCTTCTATTTGCATGAGCAGGCAAGAGCGAGAGAGTGAGAGAGAGAAAGACAGAGCGGATAACGAATTTCCATTTGAGGAAAGTTTAGTAATGGAAAATTCAAACAAATAACAAGAAACATCTCAGAAACGCTAACTCCACAAAATCATTTGATATAAACTGTGTCCTTTAACGAGATATACTTTTTGTAAAGTAACATTTTGTCTATCTTTTACAGTTTACCAGTTATGCAAAAGTATTTCAGAATAAAGAGCACTTTAGAGAATATTTCCAAAAGCCCCAGAATATAAGTACATTTCATCTGTCACGGAAATATCTTAAACAGATAGCAATTGAATCAAGATTGTTAAAGCCATTTTCGAAAAAAATAAAATTTTCGAAATGTTTTCTATTTGAAGGGTAGTTGGGGATGAAGAATTTGTTTAAATACTCATGTCATATGCTTGGAATATGGAGAGCATAAATGTCAAGGTATTGTAACAAAAGTCATAAAAGTCCAGTCCAATTCATTTTTTCTCTCTTTATTTTCTTCCAAAATATTTGCATATTAGTGACGTTAACACAGTCTACAGTATTTCGTGATATTACAACTCCCAACTGCTTTCTTCTCGTAACCTTGAATCACTTCTTTCGGTCTTTCTTCACTTTCTCTGTCTCTCAAACAGCTCACTTTTCGATACAATCACTCTACACTCATTAGCTGCTACGCTAACTACCTTTCAACGCGACCTCACACGCAGCTGACACGCACCAACCGGGACTAAAAACTGACTCACTCTCGCCGCCTCGCCTTCTTATAAGGGATATGATGTAACAGATGCCTTTCTCGAACTTCTACAAGTACGCCGGCCGCCGGATACTTCTCGAAAGCTCTAGGAAACGTCTTTTGGTTCTGCAGCTCTGATTGTTGTCACGTGTTCACAAGTCTCCGGAGTCAGCCTGACCTTGAGCTTCTTTGATACACGCACCGGGTGAGCTAGACCGGCTCCAACCGTCCGTTGTGCGCTACGGACGACATCATAGTATTTAATCTACTTAGTTTTTGAGTCATGCTGTTCACAGTCAGACAGACGCCCGGATTCACGCACTCACAAACGAACGGGGGATTCAGGGAATTTCAAAGCATATATTTCCGATTAAATGTTGATATAGCATTTCTGGTGGAATGAAGTGCTTCCTCTATTTTCTAAAAATACGTGTATAGAAAGCAACAATCGCCTTTCACACTAAAGGAAAAACCTTGCAGAATTGGGGTAGGTTTGTTCAATTAGAATACCTACCTCGTATTTTCTGTTGGAGAAAAAATCTTTCTAAGCGCCTAAATTCTTTATGATGTTATATGGTTATAATTTTAAAAAACACCACAAATTTAGCACTAATATGGTATATTACCAAAGCAGATAAGTGCTGAACAGTTTATTTCCCGTGTAACTACCACAATAACTTTGCAAATAAAAGAGCAGATTATGAAAGCGCTGCAGCTTTATCGCTTCTAGCTCTCGCGCCCTACTTTGACTTCTTTATGAAAAGTTAATGCTACAAGATTTACGGCCCACAAAGGTTAGAAAAGTTGGCGATAGTAGTGTAGAATTACACGTACTTTATCAGAAGCCGAACCGATGCATGTACTGTAATTACCTTGCTTTGTGCTCCACCTTGGCGTGATACGGAGCTAAATAATACACGCAAGGGAAGGCCCACTACTGCAAAGAATTAATTAATTCCTTCTGCTATTGCCTCCATCTCAACAGCTTTAAAGACTCCAACATTTAATTATTGTTCAATCAATAGCCTCACTCTCGGAAGAAAGGCAATGGTTCTAAAATACATAACCGATGAACGGCTGTGGCATATAAAAGGGGAAATCTATTGAGCCCGGTGTTGGGAATTATATTACAAAATTAAGTTTCAGGAACATTTTAGGTTTCCTATTTACCGGACCACGTTAACATGCTCAAAAGTAACCAACAAGATATTGTATAGTTAACTAAATTTATACACCAATTACCTCTCCGATTTCTCTACTGATTTTGGCCAGTCCGCGAGGTGGTCTGCGTCATTGCTCTTGATACTAGGAACATTAATAATATTAATAATAATAATAATAATAATAATAATAATAATAATAATAATAATAATAATAATAATAATAATAATAATAATAATAATAATAATAATAATAATAATAATAATAATAATAATAACAAAGGCCACGGCAGAACAAAGAGTTTTTAAAGTGTTCACGAGACTTCCGACAGCCGGCTTATATATGAGAAGTTTGAGAAGACGTGAATTTCGAGAAAAATCCGTACTACGTCATTCTCGGCTATCAAAGGGGACGAGACGACGAGAGGAGTTGAAGTAGTAGTTTTGCGATGCAATCATGTCAAAGCAGACAGCTGTTTTCAGAGAGAGAGAGAGAGAGAGAGAGAGAGAGAGAGAGAGAGAGAGAGAGAGAGAGAGAGAGAGAGGGAGGGAGGGAGTGTAGTCGTGATAGAACTTTATGTGTTGACAGAGACAGTTTGGGACACTGACATGTCGCGTCGGGTTATTGTTGTGAGAAGAGATTTTAGTGAGTGTGATCGTCGAAGCCGGCAGTTTGTCAGAGGGAACTAAAGACGGAAAAGTTGAGTGTCAAGGTTACAAGAGGACTGAACAGTTGCAAGGTCACAAAGAACTGTAGATTGTGTAAACGACAATAAAAGAGGACTGTGTTTTTGTTCTTCATTTTCATAAGAAAAATAAAGCAACAGAAAAAGCAACTACTTTGTTATCGTTTATCACTGGTGTCAGGAGTGAGATTTTTCAAACTGTCATTTTGTAATAACAGTAATAATAAATAAGAAAATAATTATACCAAAGCTATTTTCTTCAGTTTAAATATCGCAATGCCACCAATTAAAATGCTGGCTCATAGCACCCTTGAAGAAAGAAGGTTGAAACAATATGTATAGTTAATATATCGACATTATTTTCTGTACTTTTAGATATTTAAGTAAGAGGAATTACTGCTTTCACTTAAAAATTCGATATTAACATTTCATAAGCAATTCGCATTCTGCAGACCATTCACTTTTAAAAACACTTAAGAAAAGAATGCAGAATTAACCCTAAATAAAAAACAAAGTAGAATTAAAACCAATAAGGATGAAGGCCAAGAGCTTTGGAGAAAGTTAAAGATGCAAGGAAACTGTGATAATTTCTATTTTGACTAAATTAGCATAAAATTTGGATGCTGACATGGTAAAAAATATAAATATTGCATTTTGTGTCAATAGTTTGTGTTAAAATGGGCAATATGGGTCGCCTTTTTGTATCGTATCAGTCGATAGAATACCGTCATTAGTCGTTTTTAATCCGCCACTAAATGCACGGCCAATTCTGCTATTATTATAATCCAGACCCTCCATTACAGCCGGTCCCAGTGGCCCTCTCACTAAGGCGCTTAGCTTTGGTGTTCCGCCGCACAGGGGATTGCGGGTTTGAATCCCGCCTACGGCATTATGGTTTGTATGTATGCCGGGCTACATGTTGAACAGCAATGATAATGGACAAAAGTGCAAAAAAGTTTTGTCTCACATGACTTTTTCTATTCACTCTTGTATTAACTAATCTTACTTACGATTATTCTTCTACTTACTTTATGTTAATTGGAACAAACATTTGGATAGATAGGTTTATTACACATTTCCTTGTAAATGCAATGGGAGTCAATAGACTTAAATGTAGTCAAATCTTTTAAGATCTATGTGATGGCTTCGAAGTTTCGTTCTCTTTGCAAGACCAGTAGGAAGAGAAAAAAACCAATAACTTCCCATTGGAGAAAAGTGTAGCTGTTTGAAAGGAGTGTCTTCACAACAAATTTGTTTGAGATAAATCGTATCCCTTATCGATGATATACGTGTTTTATGTAGTAACATTGTCTTGTTCTTACGGCATGCCAGTTATGCAAAAGTTATTCAGAATAAAGAACACTTTAGAAGCTATTCTGAGAAAATTCAAGATACACATTTCATTTGTTATCACAATATCTTAAACATGTGTCAGTTTCATTAAAATTGTTACAACCATTTTTGAGAAAGTCAAAAGTTTTCAAGCTGTTAATATATGTAAGCTGTAATATATGGAGTTTTTTGGAAATTAAGTTGGCAGCTGTATCACTTAAGCGTAGTGTTAGAAAAAAGATGTAATGTCACATGACGCTCTCTACTCCCTCTTCTATAAACTGTTCCAATTTACTTAAGGTAAATCTAGATAAAAGTTTGCAAAAATATCTCATTATACATTTCGTCAGCTTCAAGAGGGATATACGACGATAAAATGGTAAAATGTTTAAAATCCAGGTCGCTGCATGTTGACTTAGAAATGTCATACGGATTCCAAGAAAGCTGAAAATTTATAGAAATTTAAGAATTTTTAAAATATTTCAAAATTGAAAACAACATCTGAAAATGGTTAATGCAACAAAAATGTATAGCATTCTGTATTTTAACAAGATCTACGATCTTATGTAGTACGTTTCTATTTATCACTTACGGTTTATCGGTACCTTACACAAAAATATATTCTGAATGGAATCGTTAAGAACCATTTTGAGATGCTGGCTTAAATACCAAGCTTTTTATTTATCCCACTTTTCGTTTTTGAGGTATACCATTCACTGACAGACACTTTTTCTACTGAGTTAAGTGGTAGAGGACATAAAGAATACTAGGATTTTTTTGTAATAATTGTTCCATTTTTGTTTTATTATTAGTATGATTGCTATTATCATTATTATCATCACCATTATTATTATTATTATTATTATTATTATTATTATTATTATTATTATTATTATTATTATTATTATTATTATTATTATTATTATTATTATTATTATTATTATTATTATTATTACATACATTTAGCCTTCGGTCCTCAATCACCATTTAACCATCCGGATGATTGGTTTTCTATGCATTACACACATACGCACACACCATTTACTCTCGCAGTCCTACTTCCAGGCATACACACATACACATACAGAAAACCACAAATAACCTACCTGAGGTGGGACTCGAACCCGCGACCTGTAGTGGCCGAGTGACAAAGACACGCTCTGGCGACCACGGCTAAGAGAGCCGGCTGAGGTTCCATTTGTACAGTCCCCTTTGCCTTCCGTGGCCATATATTGGGGCTTTGACTTGAGAAACAACGATGGTGCCATGTTTTTAATGTTCCAGTTATATGCCGCACACGCACGCACGCACACACATACACATACACACACACACACACACACACACACACACACACTAACATTCTCACTCAATCTTCCAGACTAGAAGTATGAAAATAATTTTGGCTAAAGAAAAAGTCCCACCCTACAGCCCAGAAAGGAACCGGGACCTGGGTTTGAAAGCTAACATGCTAACCACCGAATCACAGAGCCTGTCCTAAATGTCTTTATTCCTTTTCTTTTATCGGTTAGAGTCAGTTAAATTGGTAGACGTCGATTAGAAAGTCATGAGGGATTTAAACTTAATTCAGAAAGATTAAGTTTTCTTTCCGATTAGCAACATCCAAATTCGTTTTTACTCAGTGTATAAGCGCCGGCTATACCTATGCACTGGTGATGCATACAAATGCTGATTTTGTAACTTAACAGCAAACTTACAATAAATGTGATGCGGTGTGCTGTATCTGGAGAGGTACAATTCATTCCGCCTGGTTAGGCTGCATACCCGCCATACAGCTGAGACAGAGAAGTTGCCGACTTTGGCCCAGATCACAGACGTGGAAAGGGGTTTTTGTGCTACATGCTAAACAGACCTCTGAGATGAGACCCGGCCCAGCCAGTTACCTCCCGACACGGGCTTGTTTACATAGCACCTACTATAAAAACTATAAGCCAATTTTATACGATTTTTATAAGCCCACTACAGAGAAACCAGGTCTTGGAATTGCAGTACAGATTTGCAACCAAATTATAAGTAAATTGATGGCCATTTGCTTTGTAAAAGTAATATATATTATCATTGTTACTTATTGTTCAACTATTGAACAGATTGTAATTTTGCAGATGTTAAAATAATAAAATAATACAATTTAAATTTAGGACAAGTTTACTGGCCTGCAATTGAAAGTTCCTTGATTAAAGCCATTTTCTACATAGTCATGTTGTATATAGTGATTAAAATTATACAGTTTCTTAACGCCTAATGCCTCAATTGTAAGGTGTAATATATTGAATTGTAACGTATATTTTAATTAATGACGTAAGCTGTTTGCATAGTAACATTACACTGCATGTGGCATAAAATAACATATTACTCACTATACCCTGCACAGATAAAGTTTGCTCAGAACGCCGGAATACAAAGAGAGTAATTGCGTTTCTAAACGTTATTGTTTCACGTTTCTGTTCCCTTTTAATCATTCAGCACTCGGTTTATTTTATGGTACATTAACATAAAATATTGCATTTATACTGCTCGCTTTGCGCACCTGTTTTACACGTCGGCTATTTGGTTGCATTAGTTAAATGAGCGACGTGGAAGTTCAGAACGGATGTACATTCAGAAAGAACCGGCGGTTTCATTGGTATATTGGCTTTACTTTGTAAAACCAAAACATATTTCAGAATTAGAAGTATGTGTGAGGAAAGGAATAGATTCCAAGGATACTCGAAAGGAACGAAGAGTCACAATTTTGTGCGAAAGAACTCCAGTCAGTCCAGTACCTGTGGACCGAGTATCTCTCTTTTAAGAACTACGAAGATCGAGGCTGTTGCTAAAAAATAAACATTTTCTCACTTCTAGTCAGAAACAGGCTAACTGAATTCTCCTCAGGTTATTACTAAAAGCTAGCCCTAAAATAACACAATCTTGTAAAGGAAGGTGTGACTGAGAAATGAGTTACATGCAGAATTAAAATCCACAACGCACATCATATTGATAACAAACCTCTATGGCTGCAAGTGCTGCTGAATCGTATAATCTACCTTGAAAAACAAAATTGCTTGATGGAACAATTGCTCAAGTGCTGCTATTATTTCGATTTATTTGCCAATATCCCTAACTACCTTTGCCATGAGCATTTTGATTTGTACAGGATTTAACATTGGAAAGAGTACAAGAAAAGAGACTACTGTCAAAAAGTAGGTAACGCTAATTTATGTTGAGTTGAATACAGCGTTTTATGCAATCTGAGAATTATAAATTGTAGGAAATAAATCATGAAATCACTCATATACCGCTTACGAAGTAAGCTTATATGCTTGTAAATGAAACCTTATACATCTCTCCCCGATTTCATTGGTTATTACCTGGCGTGTTGCACGTATTCCCTCCCTGGGAGAGAATTGAGAACATGTTAGGGACTGTTAAGTAGCCTATTATTAGCACAAAAAGGTAAATAGTTATAAATTCAGACCTTAATTATTCTTTACGTAATAATGCACAGAGGCGTTTGCTTCTTCGTTTCTCAGTGAAAAGAAAGTCACAAAAGTTTCATTTTCCTTCTGAAAGCCACGCCTACTTAGAATACCGGTATTAGGTCATTGCTATTACCACGTGCCATAATGATCCAATTGTGCACACTGTTTAGTACTATACCACATTATGTAATACAGCAATACATTAGGTGTTAGTGAAGTGCAAATATTCCTAGTCTAATATACAGCGTGATGTTTTGTGAAAACTCTTTAGTAGCGAGAATAATTTCGGTCTTGCTAATATTGAACGTATTGGCGATGTTTTAAAACTAATTTTTATACAATTTTAGAGCTTCTAACCTTTTACACTTCTTTAAATATTTCCCGGTTCCTACAATTTCCAAACATTTGTACATGTTTCCGACAATATTAGACCTAACTTTGCTTTCACATAAATGTTCGATTTTTTTACAATTTTTATATTACACGTTTTTACCCTTTTATTATGATTCACCCACTTTGCGGCGACGGAGATCAAACGGCATACGACTGCCCATTACTAAACTCGGCAGCGCCGTGTATTATAGGCGACATTTAAAAGCAGGAAATATCGGCGAATAAAGTTATGAAATTTGTGGTCATTTACGCACTTTGTTAAAAGCAAATATTTTCAATGGTTGTGAGCACAACGATATAATAAAATATCATTAACAACAACAACAACAACAACAATAATAATAATAATAATAATAATAATAATAATAATAATAATAATAATAATAATAATAATAATAATAATAATAATAATAATAATAATAATAATAATAATAATAATAATAATAATAATAATAATAATAATAATAATAATAATAATAATAATAATAATAATAATAATAATAATAATAATAATAATAATAATTTAAAACATTCAACTTGTACAGCTGAAAACGTTTGCAAATATCTCCATCTAGTTTAAAAAGTCGAAAAAGGTTACTCAACGTATTTGCTGAGATAATCGCAATGAAAACTTTCCGAAAGTTTCAAACTGATGCAGTTTGGAGCATACAATTGTGTAAAACAGCTTACTCTAAAAGCAATAAGCATTACGAAGTCGTAACGTAACGCCATGCATGAACTAAAGCAGCCAGCATTGAGAAAAACTGGCGGCTTATGCGTAGGTTGATTCCTGTAAACCATATGCAGGTACTAGAAATCGCAGAAACGTAAACGTCTACTACTGACAAATATTCTATGGCAAATTAAATCGCAATTATGTGGCGTCATATCGAAAAAAAAAATAAATAAATCAACTAGCATGCCTTGTTGACAGAGGGCAGGCAATTGTAAATGTGATATTTCCCGAGCAAACCCTATAGTCGCCACAAAGCGCTATTTATAAATTAATTCTTAACGTTATCCTTATGCAAATTGGCATCGTTACTAACTTAACGTTATTCAATCTATCCTACACTAATAACTTCAAGTGGCTGGAATTACATGGTCACTGCCTATATGGACCGTACCCAAGTAGACATATAGCCAGAAGTGAGGTTGGTAGTTGGTGACTAAAGGTGGACGTTCGTGTCAGTTGCGAGAACTTGGCAGCATCAATACAGAATGAAGGTGGGACGATGTAAACAATCCCTTGTGTGATGTAACAGAGTAAATAGCCAGGCTGGATACTCTTGCGAAATTGATAATGACACAGTATGTCGAGTCACTTCGGAGACATGCCTCTCGTGCACGTCTCCCTTAAAAACTGATCTCTCTCATCTCATTCATCAAGTTGAGTGGATTGCGAACAACTAGTAATGTGTAATGCCTACATGAGCAGCAAGTAAGTAAATAATTAAATAAGTAAATAAATAAGTAAATAAATAATGTTCCACAGATGTTCATAAAACGTTTTCCAGCAAGAAACCACACAAATAAATAATTATAAATACCTATTCCACCAACAAATATGAAGCTATGCCAGAAAAATATACCAGATATACCTACATGATATTTTATTTACAACGTGAGAAATAAGTCTACTGAACCAATCAGTTACAAAAAGTTAAACATGTCTGATGTGTTGCACTCACATGACTTTCTCCACTCTTGTACCAGCTATTCTTACAAACGCCTCCATCCTCTTTGTTATTCGAGATGAACATCAGCAGACATGTTATTGCTTATTTCGTTGTAGGTGCAACGGGAATATGGGAATACACTAGGCTTAAAGCGATAGTCAAATCCTTTAAGAGCTGGTCGCCATGTGAAGACTTTGATATTCCCTTCTCTTTGCATGTCCAAGAAAAAAAACTACGAATGACTTCTCATTCGAAAACAGTGTCACTTTTGGAAAACCCAAATATATGACAATGCACACCTCCCACAAAAAAAATAATAAATAAATAAATAAATAAATAAATAAATAAATAAATAAATAAATAAATAAATAAATAAATAAATAAATAAATAAATAAATAAATAAATAAATAAATAAATAAATAAATAAATAAATAAATAAATAAATAAATAAATAAATAAATAAATAAATAAATAAGTAAATAAATAAATAAAATAGACGTATTTGCCATAAATTGTGCTCAAACGAGATATGCATTTTTGTGAACTAAATTTTTCTCCATCTCTCTCGAGTTACCACTTATGACAAATCACCCAGAATGAAGAAGATTTATAAAGACAGTCCCAGAAAATGCAAAACATACGTTTCGTTTGTCATGAAAGTATCTTAAAGCATGTAGTGTTTTAATTAAACGTGTTAGAGCCATTTTAACAAAATCAACATTTTCAAATAAGTTTCTTGTAAAGAGTAGCCTGTGGTGGG
Source organism: Tenodera sinensis (assembly GCA_030765045.1). Classification (NCBI taxonomy): domain Eukaryota; kingdom Metazoa; phylum Arthropoda; class Insecta; order Mantodea; family Mantidae; genus Tenodera; species Tenodera sinensis. The sequence continues at coordinate 204,153,588 of CM060961.1, forward strand.
CCGATTTTCTTGAAAATCTTTGTGTGGCACCCTTGGAAGATGCTGCACTTAAAATATCAAGTTTGATATTCAACCGACATTTCATTTTTGAGTTACACACACGCACACACGCGCAAACGAACACACGCACACGCACACACACACACACACACACACACACACACACACACACACACACACACACCCTTCTGAAAAAGCTTTTTTTCGAACTTGTATGTCCAGTGAAATCCCAGAATCGAATTTTTGAATGGAATGCAACACCTTCTCTATCTACTATCCACGTATTCCTATTTGATAAAAGTATAAGTATAGTGAAACCTCGTTTATCTGGATTAACTGGGACCAAAGGCAATCCGGAAAATGGAAAATCCTGATAATCCAGGTTATATGGGTAACAAGCAAAACAAAATTCTTAAATCCTTAAATACGCAGACCTTCCATTTTTTACGATAAGAGACTATGTCTTGTCTACAAAATTATGTACAGTACATAGTATGTATTGTTTACAAGACATTAAAAAATATAAAAAACCTAATCAATAAAATTACATAATTTTTAAACAAAGAATTGATCCACAGTTTTAAACACGTGAGGCGTTTGAACCAAGTCTGAATTACACTTAATAAGGCCCAAAAAGAATCCGGTTAAAACACACACGATGACACGTGCCGTTTGAAAACTTGAGGTGATGGAGGGAGATGTAGTGACGGATAGAATCAAGGTCAGCGCTTTCTTCCGGCGCTATTTATAGCTGGTGAGACATACCGCGTTAGTACCGTGTGACACACTACTAAATCTTTCTTAAACACAAGTAGCAGTTTACAGTATAGTACGTATTACCGTAATTTATTGAACAATTTATGCAGGAATCAAACTAATAAACGAATATTTGGCGTACTTATAACTACGTTCTTGCTATCATAGTTAAATTTATTGTCTAATGTGAACATTAAATTTAAATAATATATCTACAAATCTGAACCGGATAATCCAGAGGTCCGGATGAAAGAGGGGCGGATAAACAAGGTTTTACTGCACTGGCAAATTCAAACAAACAATACAATTCATATTGGAGATGGATAACACAAAAAAGAAGTATATGACATAAATTGTGTGTTTTTAGAGAGCCACATTTTTTATTGCGTAAGCTTTTGTCTGTTTCTTACTGTTTACTATTTATGAATAAAGAGGTGTTCTGAGAAGATATATACCCAGAAAATTCAAGGTATGCCTAAGAAACTACCATGGAATCGCCTGCATCAATCCGTAACTGGATACTGACTCTCTGCTTGTGATTTTACACATCATAGGCCCAAACGTCGGAGTTGGGGAAGCTGCAGCTAATTACGCAAGCGTCTCCAAAAAAGACAAGGTCGGACATCGCTAGCTTAGAGAAAGACATCTTTAACATATTAGGATTTTTATTTTTTTAGTTGCATTTCTTAACTCCATACGCTTTGGCGTTCCGCTTAGAATGACACTATTCTCTAGCAGTGTTCACTGTTCACTTCTAATAATTCACTTCAGCGCTCCAATAATGCTGGTACCTTCCAGCCCAGTCGATTTAAAACACTTATGTGCTCGATCAGTGAAGTTTATAGCAAGGATGGGAGTAATCCTCCCTTCAGATTTCATTAGCTGTTTCCTGACCCAAACAGTGCCACTCTTCCCCACATCTCAAAGTAACTAATCCCGGCTCTGGTAATAGGATATTGATTTCGGCCACGAAATAACTCGCACGGGGGCGCAGTATTTTTCCGTTACACCGCTCGCACGGCAAACATGTTTTCCATTTGCTCGACAGTAATCCGTTATCCACTTCCCAAATTTTCCCAGCTTTCCATCGATCATTAAACCTCCCCCCCCCCCTCGTCATTATCATCGGCTGCGGCTTTCCATTTCGTGATGGACTAATCTAAATAAATCATCTAAATCGACGCTAAAATCGCGGAAAATATATTATACTTTCTTGGCAACCGGACTTCAAACGTACAAAGACCGCAGAAGAAAGTCTCACTGCACCTCGCGTCTGTCACATAATTTATAGTTGTACGAAAACGTGGCCATTTCATTGGTTACTTTAGGCCACGATACAAGGATATGTCACTTCTCGTAAATAATTTCGCCAATAACTATAACAAAGTTAACTAAATGGCGTAGAAATGAAATGTATGTTTACGCTCTCGATCGTATTGGCTAAAAGGGGAAGAGGTAGAGTGAGTACATTTAGTTTGACACACAGACCTCTTATTATGGTTGGAGCCTACCTTATCGGCTAGCATAGGTCACGCCTTTGAAGTAGTTAAAATCTAAGGTGGAAACTTGATGAGCCCCCATGTTGGCGGTGAAGCTCACGCCCCAAAAGACCACCAAAAGGTATACAGAATTCGCCGCAGAGTTTCTTTGGCGCTATGTACGTAAACGGCTGCATGCGCAGGAAACAAGTAGAGTTTAAGGATAGGGTTTACACAGGAGTGAGACTACACATACGGAAGAACATCCAGAAACTAGGAGCAAAGCACCGCAAGTACACCGCACTTGCTTCTAATGCAACCCCATATTATGAGTTCACTAGCTATGCAGTGAGCCAATAGACAACAAAGCTCCGCTCCACTTCAAGCAAAGACATTCATCTACATTATATATCATGTTGCCGTTCAATTGTGATGTGCTGAGCATTCATTTCCAAACGTTCTATATGTTTTATGACGTCACATTTGTAGCCGCTGAGCTTAGAATACTATCCTAATTCCGCAGATCATACAGGCCGTACCTCGGAGAAGTTGCTTAACAAGCAAGGCGTTCCAGGTTGTAGCAACAGACGGCGGCCTGTACGATACGTATCCCACCAAAACCTCTTTTGGACTGTTTTGTTTGTCGATAAGAAACATGTTTGATTATTTTACTTGATTTTGCGGTTTTACGTGAACATTGCGAAGCACGTTACTTGGTCTACATTTTAGGATTAATGTCGTTACCCCCTTTGTGCTCTTCGGATTGAACGCAATGCATGCTAGGCAGCTTCTCCGCCAGACGAGTACTACGCTTGTTTCTTCCCATCAAAACCGACGCTCGCTTCAAAAATTGACTCAAACTAGGGACGTTATGACACACTTTGAATTGAATACTCAGCATTGCATTGAAGTTGGCAGCTTATGCCACATAGTTCCTTTTCAGGAATTCGAAACTGGTATACGTTATGAGAAAGTTAATATTTCCACATTAGACAAGAGTTTAATGCACGAATATAGCAATGGTTTAAGAATCAAGAAAAACGTTTATCTGTCAAAAGCCTGTCTACTAATAATACGCGACGTAACAATTTAATTTGAGTGTTCATTGCTGGTCAATTTAAACTGAAGTCTGGTTCGTTACTCAACGCTTGACTAAAGGTTCTGTTATTTCACCCTCTCTCAAGGAAGTATCGATTCTTTCATGAAGGAAACGACCTGTGAAGGAAGCCTTGAGGTATAAGAAGCTGATATTCAAAATAGCCAGTTCCAAAAACATGTCCTGGAAACCAAAGTCGGAATCCTTCAAAGCCATCGCCGTATGTGATGCAGCTGGATAGCTCTTTTTTATGTGGAAGAGACACGATTCTCTTCCTTTTCCTGCTTCCAACTAATGATGTAAGGAATAACACACACACTCTGTCTGTTTGTCTGTCTGTCTGTATCTCTCTCTCTCTCTTTCTCTCTCTCTCAACCTTATTATAGCTACTGCTGGTCTATGAGGTCTTCCTGTCATTCAAACCTTTAAAGTATATTTGTCAGACTACATATTTGGTTAAGTGTAAAGATGTGACACAGAATAGTTTTAACAACCTCTGATGTGTTGCATTTCCCCATTCACTGTTCTATATAACGATTATTTAAAAAATGTTACTATTCTACTTCTTGTTGATCGAGATTAACTTTCATTACGCATTCTGTTGTATGTATAAGGATTCCAAAGGCTAAAGTGATAAATATTTTATGATGTAGATCACCGTATGCAAAAACTACACTGAACTAAACTCCCAATGCAACAGCCCATGGAGGGCTAAAGCTTGCCACCCGGTCGCAGCGTCTCCCACCTCTGCTCAAGGCGTCATGAGTGGGGTGCAGTACTGGAGGGTGAGACATAGTCAGCGCCCCGAGCCCTTTCGGCCAGCTATGCCGCTTTCACGGCCTGGGCTCGCTGCTTTTTCAAGTAGCTCAATTGGCCCCTCCGGGACGTAATGAGGCTGAGTGCACTCCGTGCCAGACCTTCCAGCGGGGGAAAAATCCCCACGCCGGTACCAGCGATCGAACCTAGGTCCTTCGCGCAGGCGCGCTACCACTGCGCTACGGAGGCGGTCAGTTCACCATATGATAGCTTTAAAATGACACGCTCTTTGGTCACAAGGAAAAATAAATAGCAACTTACCTCTTAAAAAGTATAATTATTTGTAAATTCAAACAATAACAAAAATTATCTCGGAAATCGCTAATGACACAGAAAGCTTTTGTTTGACATAAATTCTATGCTTTCTCACTCTTACGGTTTGACAGTTATGCAGCAGTCATTCACAACGAAGATTTCATAGTTATTCCTAGGAAATTCAACATATAAATCTTACTTCTTATGTAAGTAGCTTAAACATGCGGTGTCTTAGAAACCGTTAGAGCCATCTCTGGGGGACGCCTTTTTGTATTTAAAGATTAGTTTGGGGTAGAGGACATTTTCCTGAATATATTCGTCGAGATGTGAAGATGCGAACTTAACCAGCTAATTTGGTATTTAATCGACGTTCCGTTTTTGAGTCATGCACCCCCGTGAACAAAAAAATTAGTCATGTCTGGAACACACACCCCACCCCACACACACACGTGCCTACACACAGACAGACATACGCAAATACGTGACAGACAAGACAGACATTGTGAAAACTACAAGCTATTTGGTACTCGTGGAGTTCTCTACCGTTAAGGTACCCTCGCATTCCAGAAATGTCCACGGGTATACATTGGCATTGACACCCGCAGAATTATTTTTGAACAGGTTTTGCTTTGGATTCAGGAAGCCTCAAAGCGTCTATTTATGGTGAAATTTAGGTATCAAATTTTTGGATGGTATTCAACACTTCTTCTACTGACTGTAATGTTAACTGCGATGTTAAAAGGCATGAAATTTGATATTTATCCAATGTATGGAATTCAAAACACGTATTTTCCAATTAACTTTTTCTATTGAATTATTTAGGGGAATATAATACTTTCTCCAGGTAAGTGATAGAGAAAATAAATAAAAAACGAGCTAAATACTTCAGAAGAGCAACAGTGAAATGGTTTCATCAGCAAAATGACAGGATATCAGGATAAGTGCTCGCTTCCGGTTTACCTTTATGTCGAAGGTTTCTAAAACTTTATATAATAGCTATTTCCTCTCCAAAGATAAAAGAGTGACGCTGGATGTGATGAAATATTACTAACACTGTCGGCTAACAACAATAAGGTATTATTAAATTTTTCTCGTGGCGGTAAACAAGGGATCGAACGTGTGCTGAAGTCGAGAAATAATTCAATAATCTCCGTTGAAACTCTGACGCCAGAGACGGAGAGAAAAGTTTGCGTGAAGTTTCCAACAGCTGAAAGGTGTTTACTCTCTTGGGAACCGCTTGGCTGATATGTGTGCAAGTGCTTGCTGTTTTTAACCGTGTTGACCGTATCACGTGAGCTACGTCCGTCACATCCATCCTACGTCAACCTCACACCTCCAAGGACCTATGCCTCGCGTCATAAACCCACACACAAAACGCAGAAAGGGGCGCTTTTCGACAAAGAAGTTGTACAAGTTCTCAAACCACTTCCTCTGCTGTCGAACAGACGTCAGGTTTGAAATCAAATGACAGAAACTGCAGCAAAATCCAAAATCTTTTTCGAAATAGTTTCTAAGGCATAATAATAATAATAATAATAATAATAATAATAATAATAATAATAATAATAATAATAATAATAATAATAATAATAATAATAATAATAATAATAATAATAATAATAATAATAATAATAATAATAATAATAATAATAATAATAATAATAATAATAATAATAATAATAATAATAATAATAATAATAATAATAATAATAATAATAATAATAATAAAAGCAATAACACTAATAACAGTAATAGTAATAATAGTACTAATAATGATACATTATATAACTATATTATTGATTTGTATTTATTATATTATATAATGTTATATTACATCACATCACAGGACATTATATTATATTACTGCCATTATTATTATTATTATTATTATTATTATTATTATTATTATTATTATTATTATTATTATTATTATTATTATTATTATTATTATTATTATTATTATTATTATTATTATTATTATTATTATTATTATTATTAGTAATTACTAAGTTAAACAAAAAAGGTTATTTAGAAAAATAACTGTTGGTCAATGTTAATCTAAAACTGTATGCACAAAAGATACCCTCTTTAAAAAACGACATTCTTGTATAAACGTATCTCAGTCATCTTAGAATCCATATAGTTTTCAGTCTAATATTTTTTCATAGTTCATTAGATAATGGGTCGTGAACCTAGTATACTTTACATCGGTAAAGGTTTTTAATCTCCACTTTAATTACTTCCCAGTGTTCTTTGCACTTCTTTAGCTAACTCAAGTTCATGAAAATGTTTTATAAAATTATTATTATTATTATTATTATTATTATTATTATTATTATTATTATTATTATTATTATTATTATTATTATTATTATTATTATTATTATTATTATTATTATTATTATTATTATTATTATTATTATTATTATTATTATTATTATTATTATTATTATTATTATTATTATTATTATTATTATTATTATTATTATTATTATTATTGAAAGTGGTGAAAACTCTTAGAAGTAGTTGTACACTAGTAGAAGTTCCCTTCCCCCTCCAACCCTCGTCTAAGTGCTATTCATATGTTCCAATTCTAAAGATATCTAGATGTGAAAGCATTTTCTGCATAAATAAAGCTGTTCCTTTTGACCCCAGCCATTTTTCTGTCATCGTTAATTATTGCCAAAGCTGCGTATTTTAGCAGTTTTGACAATAAACTGAGAAAAGGTTAAATTATACCATGATAACATCTACACAATGCAGTGCCATGAGTAATGAAATATGGATCCAAGCTTCACCCCTTCTTTCCACTCCTTCCTTGTGAGGTTGATTTATTCCTCTATGCCATGTCTCTAACGCAGACTCACTTTTAATAACATTACGCTAATTACGGAAATGAAACTTTAACACGTCTTTTAATGTCTCATTTCAGGACATTTTAACCATGTAGAGTTTATAGTAAAAATAGATATATCCAGTACTCATTTTGTACATAGATGTTATCCAAGCATAAAAATATACATCGACACATGCATGTTCAGGAAATTCCTTCCCCCCAAAATAACGCTACTCAAGGAAAAAATAAAATAGTTCTAAGCACTGTTTTGTAGAGAGCATGTTTGAGATATTTTTATGTAAAACAAAATGCATATCTTGAATTTTCTGTAAAAAGCTATATTTTCAATGAATATTATACACACGGGAAACAGAAGGGATAAAAAGAATACTGCAGGGAAATGTTTAACCCGTTAAAACATGCAATTTATATCCAATAATTGTTTTTGTAGTATTTGTCGATTTGTAAATATTTGTTGTTTTACTTTAATGTATCCTAGGATGATCTAATGCTAAGAGAAATCCACTTGTAATCTATACAACTGTGTGTTGTTTTCACATATTGGACATTGCCAGTTATGTAAGACTTAATTTGAAAGAGTTTCTTCGCAAACATTTGTCATAGCTGACGTAAACAGCATAACAGAAATCATGTAACAATGCATTCTTAATCTCGTAGTGGGATTCTGAACCGTGGATAGGATTTTATCCAAAGCTGCTAATGCACCCGCAGAATTCTTAAGTCAGATATTGACTAGGCCTCGGTCCCGGTTGCACGTGGTCGCCATTTAAGTTATGCTAGCAGGGAGGTTTTGTGACATAGCAACGCTGAGTATGGACGGTACACTTGTATCGCCTTCCAGACAGGTTACAGCCGCGCCATGGCCGAGTGGTTACACCATTCGTCTCTCTCCAAAGTGTGCCAATCGATCCCAGGCAACCCCATGTGGGATTTTTGGAGGACAAAGCGGCGCCGGAGCGGGTTTCCTCCGGGTTCTCCCGTTTCCTCCGCCATTTCATACCCCGGTGCTCCATCTTCGTTCCATGTATCATCAGTGTTACAGCCTGCGGTGCCGCATGTAGTAAAAGCGAAGGTTAAACTATCAAAAATACCTCTCCCTTTCCCTATATCCTCTACCTATAATAAACAAACATGAAGGCAAACGAATAGTGTAAAGTAACTCTTAACCTAACGTCGTTTGCAACCCGGACCGGAGTATATTAATGACAGTTTAGACATTTTTTACAAAACATGTTACGTTTTTTACGTTTTACTGTGTATGGCCCGAGGAAAATAGTCAAAAAGCAAATGTATGATTTAACTACATTAGATACCTGATGTTTTACAAATTCTTACTTTCTCTACTACGTATAGTAAGTAGAGGAAGTATTGCATTCGAACCAAAATTTCGATGCCGAGATTTCACCGGAAATATGTTTTGAGGCCCCCTGAATAAAAAAAGCATTCTTAAGAAAAGGTCAGAGCGCGCGCGTCCTCTGTGTGTGTGTGTGTGTGTGTGTGTGTGTGTGTGTGTGTGTGTGTGTGTGTGTGTGGACAGCGCAACTCAAAAACGGAAAGTCGGTTAAAAACCAAAGTTGGTATTTAGGTTTAATGTCTTTTAAGAATGCGACACAAAGATATTGAAGAAAATTCCTCCACCCTTAACTACCCTTTATATGGACATTTTTCGAAAATGATTTTCTCGAAAATGGCTCTAACGATTTTATAAGTGCTGAGGCTTTCACGGCCGGCATTATCAACTATGTTAAGTAGATTTTCCGGGTTTGTGGGCCGTGGTCGAGTTGGATTACCTTCCTCCGACGTTTCGCTCGAAACTGCGTCCAGCATCTTCAGGGTCAACCTCTGTTATTAGCGGCTGCACATAAATTAAAGTTCACTGCAAACTTTCATATTCATCTTTGTTTGTTATTAGTGTCCATGGTAACAAATTTTCACGATCGCTCGTTCTCATGAATACCAACATGAGATTATCGATCTCAAAATGCCGGCAAATGGGACGTCTCTGATCATGGTATAAAGGAGAAAGCTTTCCGTGTTTCGGGTTTTCTTCTCCCTCTTATTAGAGCCGGGAGCCAAGTTTTGCTTATCTGCTGTCTCTCTTCTTTTCGATTGTAGGAGTTTTTATGCATAAAAATCTCTATCGCTTCCCGAGTCAAGCGAGCCTGGTAGTGGCTTGTCCTTGAGAGTACCTCCGTGTCTTTGTAATTCACATCGTGGCCGAACAATAGAGAGTGTTCTGCCACCGCTGACTTGTCCGTCTGCCCCAACCGGCTATGTCTTTCATGTTCTTTTAGTCGAGTGCTGATACTCCGCATGGTGGTGCCTATATATACTTGTCCACAGCTACATGGTATTTTGTAAACACCGGCTGTGCAGTGTGGATGTCTTTTATCCTTAACGGAGTTAAATAAATCTTTGATTTTCTTTGTTGGCCTATAAATAGTCCTAATGTTGTACTGTTGCAGCAGTCTTCCTATTCGGTCTGTTACCTTATGGATGTATGGTAAATAGATGGTACTCAGGGTTTGCTTCCTCCGGTCTTTTTGGACTGACGGGTACCTCGGATGGAGAGCTCTTGTAATTTCCTTGTGTGTATAACCGTTCTAACGATTTTGATTAAAATGCCATATGTTCAAGATATTATGATCAATGAAATGTATATTTTGAACTTTCTGGCTATAGCCCATGTCGTCCTATTTACTCTGAATGATTTTTTTAATAAGCCGTAAACCGTAAGAGATAGACGAAAAAGTTTACAATACAAAAATGTAGATCTTGCTAAAACACACAATTTAGGTCCAAATAAATGTTTTGTACAGTGAACAATTTCGGAGATATTCCTTGTTATTTATGTGAGTTTTGGAAAACAAGCTTTCGTCAAATGGAACATCGTTATTCATGGTTTTTATATTAGCCGCACAAAGAGAACGGAATTCGAAAGCTTTAAAAGATCTGACTATCGCTCAACGCGTACTGTATTCCCATACTCCCCTTGCATCTACAAGGAAATACTCAATAAGATGATTTCTGCAAATGTTTATCTCAAGTAACGCGAATGAGATATAGGAATAAGAGTTTCTAAGAATGGTTAGTACAAGAGTAGAGAGAGTCATGCGAGTGCAGCGCGTGAGATATTTTAATTTTATTTTCCCTGACAAGTGTAAAAGTGTTTCCCTGACAAACATTTATTTATATTACACAATGCGTGTATCACTTCCCTAAAACTTGCTATGTAGGTACATAATTTGTCCCCGATTGAGAGGTGGCAGTGTACTTTCAGTTTGGCCCAATAGTGATCTACCTACTTGCTCCTCAAACGCTTTCCTCGGTGGTGCAATCTTCTCAGATACTGCACGGTAAAATAAACCATGAAGAAGGACCCACGGTTATAAAGGAATTACTACCGCTGTGGTAAGTTATCTTATCAATTTGAAGGTAAACGTTGTAACGGTTATTTTATTTCTCCGGATTACATACTTGCTGTTTTCAAATTTGAAGTGTTTCTTGAACAAGCAGCAGATCTATCCCAAACGTTGCAGTGACGTACGCAACTGTATTTTATATATTATCGATATACATGGCGCTTATCGTGCCATGGCTTAGCATCACTTGGAGAGCTTGACGACTATTATTCATAAATCTTGGGCGCGGTACAGATCGATGTTTAATTTTCGGCGGAATATGTCGTAAATGAGAACCAAAATCCTGCGGAACAACCAAACAACGAAACACCGTCCACGCCTATGTTAGACTTATGTCACTGTTCAGACTTGTAATAAACATTTTAATTCAAACTACCACCACTTAAAACAGTTTTATTGAAGGATGATATTTTAATATTGATCTTTTTTACTGCACAGTACGTATATTATACCATAAATCGTTGCACTATAAATTCATGTCCATTTTATATCCATGTTGTTTATAAAACAAGTGAAGTCTGCCTCTGCTGCCTCTATTTTACCGGTTATAATGATATTTGAGGGCTTACGCAAGAAGCTGCTTCAGCATCCTTATTTATCCGCTCCTCTAAGTAATCAAGTATTTGTACCGTTTTCGCTTTTAAACACGTCAAGAGATTTCCTCTTGAATAGCAGTGTGTCTCTTGTAGGATCTGCAGAAGAGGCTGTCGTCCCTAAGGGCGGGCGGCACATTTAGAGGTCACGTGGTCAACTGACAGCCGCTGATTGACAAGGAATGTGACGAAATCACCACCTTGTATCTCAGCACGGTAATATCGAAAGCGAATTCAGAGGTGAAGCAATGAAGAAAGGAAGATGCGGAAGACGGAAGATAAGGCAAGGTGAGATGAGGTGAGGTCTATATTTCACATGAACAAGTGGAACACCTTGAGAATTGAGAGGTCCCGAGCTATATAATACGTTACTCGTTTACTGATCCGGTTCTAGAGAACGTGACCCGCCTAACACGGTGTTCCTCCCACCTACCGCACATGCAGAATGCCAACTCCCACAAAAATACACAGAGGGAGGGGCTATTCAATAATAAGCCCTCGGTGTTGGAATTCATGGAAGGTGTTCCACCATAAAAATGGGAAGACAAAACGAGTCCACCATCACCTGTTTCCGGCGGATTTGTTACCGGCGACCCTGTTAAGGACGTGTTCCCCATCCTCGGCGGCACCCGCCCGCATAATTTAACCGAGGATGGTCGACTTCGTATGCAAAGTCGATCCCGGAGAGGGGCCTTTCTTCCTTCCTTCCTTCCTTCCTTCCTTCTTGACTCACTGCTACTTCTTTCTCTGGAGCTGGTGTATGTGAATGTGATCACTGGTAGATTCGTTCCTTCCAATTGAATCGGCAGTTGGAAGAACCCAACCAACTACAAAAATCGGAAGTCTAGCTTTCTCCAGAATTCATATCAGGAAGATAATGCACATCCATGAAGGGTAAAGTGGAAACAAAAATAAAACCACACTGGTTACAGATGGAAACAAATCTAACATTCGTTGGATACCCATAAATATGATACAGTTCACTGATGTTAATCATTTTATAAAGAAAAGATACATAAACATTTGCACAAAAAATCCACATGTTAAAATCAAGGCATAATTCAAAAAGCAGAAGTTACAAGTTTGTCAGAGAATAAGATGTCATCAACAAAGAAAGTTATGAGTTGAGGAGAAGCAATTAGTGGTAAGTGAGAGTAGCTAAGGCAATTAGACGTTTCAGGGAGCTGAACCAACAAGAAGTCCATTAGCTCTAGGATCCATAATGGAACTCAATACATTCACAAGTCAGAATTACTCCAATAGAAAGTTCTGAAAATTAAAAAGGAAAAAAAGTTTAGAATCTTGCAAGTTTGTTTCATAAATTTAGGATTTGACAACATATAATATAGGACGTTTGGTGGGGTATAATGAAGTAAGCGGAATTTATATTGTTAAAAGAGCACTTTCCGTGTCTTTCGTGTCCCACAGTCTTACAGAAGTGTTTCACTGTGATTGATTATAGACAGTTCGTAGCGCTTAAAGGCTGCGCTGAAGTTATACATACGGTTGTCTCAAGAGGATTCTCCGATTGAGGATGTCAACGACTCGCGGAAACTTTCGATTTCTCGTCATTATGGCAAGCTATTTTAAACTGCGAAGTTATTAGTACGTCAGAAATCAGTACGTATAATACTTTAATACTTTCAATTTGTGTTGCTGTGATTCAGAAATAGTTTAATTCTCCAACCCCTAACGTCGACAACCGGTGTCAAATAACTTATATGTTAGAATCCATTAAATTTATAGCCAACTGTGGTGGATGTCTATTCTCACAACCACCTAGGCATACCTTGAGAAAAACAACCCATTGTTTACCACTGCAGCAGCCGGCAGTAGGTTCATAAAGACGGATATATTGGAAATGGCATCAAACGTGTCGCACACAGGAAGTCGTTTATAGTGCCTACTGATCCCAAAAGTGCATTTTAACAGCTTAAATTACGAGTAACTAATATAATATAATACAATATAATATAATACAATATAATATAATACAATATAATATAATACAATATAACATAATATAACTGCCTCTGGTCGCTCGACTTCTCTTGCAAGCAGAACAAAGTATATTTATGCCACTGGCGTCCGCTTCATAGAAATCGGGCCGTTGCCTTCTGCAACTCTTTTAACACACGTAGGGTTAGCTACTTACCTCAATGCCGAATGAGATGGGCCACCTGACGTATATTTACTTACGCTTTGTTTCTCCATTAGTATCAGAATATATGTGTTCAGCGTGTGCGTGTATCCTTTACATTTGGTAATCTATACTGGTAATATTTCCGGGTGATTATAAATTGAAGTGACAGTCTTCACTTGGTATAGCACGGACCGTCCGAGACTGAAACCTCATAGATATAGTAATTAAACAATGCGCTCGCGAATTATGTCCAAATTTTTAGTTCCAAACCTTGCCAAAGGTGAAGATACGGTGCTGTAAGTAGTAAAAACGTGATACGGGCAGAGACAAAAGGAAGAAAAAAAAACGTTATAACAATGGTTCGGGCACGCTCACAAGTAGTGCTCAACATGGCCTCCCAACTCAACATTTTGCGTCCGTAACACGGCATGATCGCAGCCACCTATTGGAATCAGAGCGACACGTGGTTGTATGCTAACTTTTATATCCGTGATAAGCAAGATCTTTTACATATCCCCAGATACATCCTCAAGCCAACCTATCTGGGAATTACCTACCTACAGACGATGCTTTTACAGGAACCTCCCACCTGACGAGCGATAGTAGTGTTACCCCATCTTGCATACATTCTTCTTGCCATATTTTCACTGGTGACGATGTTGTAACTAATACTTTTCACGAGCGATTTCCTTAATTAGTGTTTCAGGCTCCTACGACCATTAAATTTCGTGCTATACCACTCTGAACACGGCTAAATTAATTATAATAACCCTGTACGATTAAAGCGAAAAGTTTGTGTGTGTGTGTGTGAGAGAGAGAGAGAGAGAGAGAGAGAGAGAGAGAGAGAGAGAGAGAGAAAGAGAGAGCGAGAGAGAGAGAGAATGTTAGGGCGACTGCTTCATGAACTTTGATATTTCTTTCACCAGTGATAGATACAGGCTGAAACTGTCTATTTAAGTTTAAAGCTGAGGACGTTTAAAAAGGTTTCATATGCCTATCACGCAATTTCAGTCACTTTTTCCGTGAGTATAGAACAACTATAATAAACAAATACTTGCTTTCGGACGGCGCATGTTCATCACATGCAATTATCACTAATTGACCTAATAGAGGTTAACTATGAAGTCCGGAACTTTAAGTACTTACGAGATTGTACATCGCCATTGGGTTAACTCCTTTCAATGTAAATCTGAGTCTTATCGTACACTGGGAAAAATGGAGTCAGTTGGTGAATGTAATGCCGTGCCGGCATGCTGCCCTGGTAGCTCAGTTTGTTAGACTAACAGAACGGAAATATGGGTTCGAATCCCGACAATGATAATGAATTTGCCAAACTGATTCTTTCCACCGCTGAAAGTTATTATGAGGATGACATGAGGCAGAGAGATCGAGTACGGACGGAGGGGACTCCACACTGAGTCAACTGTTGAGGCTATTGTATATCAGAACCCGGAAGAAAGTGATGAAATGAGAGTGCTCTAAGAGCTGTTGGAACCCATGCTAGTACCAGAGTCAGCGTGAGGGTCCCTAACGTGTGCTGGGGATTCTTCATCTCGACACCAGGGTTCCCAAGCAGCCATCCGTCAGGTGACTACAACGCCACCAACCGCCGAGAACATCAGTTACAGTTTCGCAAAGGCCCCACGCAGCAGCGCCAAACTCGTCCATCGTTAATACTTCCGACCATGAGGGACCAGATTGAAATGAAATGAAGGGGCGGTAATTTGGGGAATGTAACTACCTTGGTGACCCGGAAAAAAGCTCGAAAAACACATGGGTCAGGAAGATTGGCGGCATGAATCGAACGCACGACCTTCGGAATGCGCGCCTCACACTTTACCGAGGAGCCATCTCGCTCGGTAGGAGATGGCTAAGTTGTGACTTAAAAAAAAAAAAAAAAGAGAGAGAGAGAGAGAGAAAAAAGAAATTCTTAAGACCCTAATTTACTTGTTTGGATTTCTGTTGTGATGTTGTTGCTTGGAACACCCGTATGTATTTTTTCCCACTCGTCTCTGGGGACAGATTTAATAATCTCCCAGAACACATACAAAATCTACCTTCCAGCTTGACATATAGAGATGAGGAAGGCTGACAGAATTTTGCAGTGATGTATTAGAATCGTGATGCCAGCTGACAAATGCGCGTCAGTGCTGGGGGGATATGCCGCTAGATGGCAGGCGAGTTATCGCTACTGGAACGGATTCTTATGCAACCTATGCGATAAATGTCCCACACCAGGTTCTTAAATCTTCACTAGACAGCGCACTTACGATAAAAGCAAAACATAAAAGTATGCTTATGTGCTGATAGGTGAGCGAACTCCTGTCATAGTTTAAACTAACTGCAAAAAGAAGATAAGAGTAATTACACGAGGTCCCGGGTTCTGTTCCCGGGTAGGGCCAAGTGTTTTTTCCTTTTTTCTTTGACTGGAATGATTTCCTTTGCTAAATAGATTCTGTACATTAACGGTGAATGTGTTGAATAGTAAAACGCCGATAAAACTGACGTTAAGAAACCCTGCAGTTCAGTAACACCACCATCGATTGTTTTTAAAGTGATAATCTCCATATAACCAAAATTAGAGGGGTTATACAAAAGCAAGACTGAAAAAATGACAAACAGATCAACCTATGAATTATGCAATGTGTTGCATTCACATTCCTTTCTTATTCACTCTTATGCTAGTTATTATATGAAAGTATATTATTCTATGTGTTAATAGAAATAATTATTTTTTCTTGGGGAGAGTCTTTGGTCATTAAGATTCAAAAAGCCTTCAGGATGTCATATCAGTTAAATTTACACACACACACACACACACACACACACACACACACACACACACACACACACACACACACACACACACACACACCGGCATACTTCGACAGCATCACTATTCCAAGTGTCAAGGTTCATCCCTAATAATTTATTTAAGCCTGAATCTCATCTGGCTTATACAGACATTTTGTTTACCCCTGCAAACACGTTTCTCAACGTAACATAGAATAATAAACCTTCCAGAACTAGTGCCATAATCTCCACTTACCGTTATTTACGTTAGTGAAAGCAACTGCCTTTCTTATAGAGCTATATTCCATTTCAAGGAACTTCTTACCTGAAAGCAAACAAGACACAATGATTAGTTCGTTACGCTCTATATGATTTAGGGTATAAGCACTTGTTATGGTTAGTTCTGAGTTGAGAAGCCCTAAGCTACCATGCGCGACTTTGCAACTTTTCAAGACAGTTCTTTTGTAAGTTTCGTTGCATGTTACAACATGTTCGTTGTAAAGAGAAATTCTGTATTAATTTGATTCTAAGTTACTCAAGTAATTTAAAATAAAATTCTGATTTGTGGTGTCATACATATAAATTATCTTATCTTTGTTAGGTTTTTTTTTTTTTTTTTTTTTTTTTTTTTTCACTTATATTTGAGGCAGTATTTTGTGTAAGCCCTCTGAAATAATTCTCTTGGAATATAGGCAGCGCAGGCTGACTTCTTTTGTTCATTGTTCTACAACCAAGAAGGAGGAATGGACTCAGATCTATTTGTAACCACGAAAACTATTAATTATATACTATAAAGTGAAAAATAATTGTAAATTTGATGCGATTCTCATAAAAGAAACTGTACCGCAAGTGATAATAGTTGAAATCAATAATTGCAGTGAGTTTCGCAAGGAATATTGACTTTTTACAATTTTTGGTTGTGCCTAGCCATTTTTTTCATTAGCATCGAAGTCCACCATTGTTTAGCGGGAAGTATGTAAAAGTGGTTCATAGAAAGGCTGACCATTTTTGAGTGCTAATAACATGTTTGAAAAATTCTTGATAGTAATATTGATTCTTTCATCAATATAATAAATGCGTGCTACCCCAGTGATAATATTAAAAGAATCTTCCAGCTTTCCGACTGATGCTAGACCACGTGGAGTTGCTACGCTCAGGCTTTCACACACAAAGACTCCGTCACAGACGTTCGCTCCTACAAAGGATTATAAAAGCCAAATATTAATAAAGAATAGTGTTCCAAATGACGTCGCAACGTTTGGCTCGATCTACAGTTAACATATTATTAACAAAGAATTAAATGTTCCATACTACTTCCTTTCTAAGATTTATATATAGTAGGTACATATTATGCATGATCGCCTCCGTAGCCAGTTGGTAGCTCGCCTCTGGCGCGGAGGACCTGGGTTCTATCCCCAGTACCAGTATTTTTCCTCCTCTGGGAGGTCTGGCACGGAGTGCACTCAGCCTCGTTAGGTCCCGGAGATGCCAATTGAGGAGCTACTTGATGGAGAAGTAGCGGCCCCAGGTCGAGAAGGCCACATAACTGGCCGGGAGGGCTTGGGACGCTGACCACATTCCACCCTCCAGTTCTGCACCCCACCAATGACGCCTGTAGCGGGCAGAGGTGGGGGATGCAGCGGCTGGTCGGTAGTCCTTGGCCCTTAATGGGCAGTTGCGCTGGGGTTAAAAAATCATATACCTACAAGATAATCGTTCACAATTGTGTGTTGTAGCTTTTTATCATAACTGTTTACACTGAAATTGGCCCCATGTACCCCATATGGGTGTACGAGGAAATATTTTCCTATTACAATTTGCAAGACACTTTGTTCCAGTAAGATTTGGAATCTTTCGCGATTAGTATCTTGAACTAATTTTAGATATTAAACTTATCACCTAATAATTATGGGCCATCCTGTGAGTCAAACCTAAAAGTATTTAATGTAGTTAATTCACATATGTGTAGGTAGCTTAGGTTACCAGCACTGAATACAGAAAATTCAACTTTTCAACTACGAACCTAATGTAAATAAAACGATTTCGTCGAAAAAAACCTACATGATATTAAGTTTTCTGCCTACTTAAGCAGTTAACATAACGACTTTCCGTACTCACTGTTGCACAAACTATTCTTACAAGCACATATTCTTCTATCTACTTCATATTAATCGAGATAGCCATTTGTAGAAATTCTTTATTACACAATTATATCCTTGTACGTACAATGACAATAGAGGAATACCATGGGTTTAAGTGATAGTCAACTGTTTTAAGAGCTGGTCGCTGTGATGCTTTGTGACTTCTACTCTCTTCGAAAGACCAGGAAGAAAAAAAAAACAAAAAACAAAGGAAAGAAACAGAACGAACCACGACTTCTCACTTAAGAAAATTCAAGGCAATAACAACCAGTATCTCAGACATGTTAACTACACAAAAATGTATTTGATGTAAATGGGGTCATTAATAAGGTCTACACTTTTTGTAAAGTAAGACTTTTGAATCTTTGTTTCGGTTTAGCAGTTATGCAAAAGTAATTAAAAACGAAGAGGAGGTCAGAGGTTATTCCCAGAAAATGCAAGATATGCATTTCAATTGTCATAAAAATATATTAAACTAGGTATATTATTTTAGTCAAAATTGTTAGAGCCCTTTTTGAGAGAATCAAAATTTTCTAAGACTTTCTGTGTTTGGAATTTAACCAATTTTTCCTGTTGGATTTATGCTGTTTACAGACAAACACAATACAAAGAATGTCTTTTTTTTTTTTTTTTTTTTTTTTTTTTTTTTTTTTTTTTTGTAGCGGAGGGATTAAGCAAATCTCAAAACGTGTTAAGTGTCAATATCGAATATTAATGTGGAATGCAATATGTACCTTATTTGCTTCTTATGTAATACGCAGAGAAGAAAATAGTAAATAGGCCGACATGAAATTTAATGGCGGCTGATAGCTGACGTATTTCTCTTTACAGCGTGATCTGACAGCTATTTAACTACACAACATCGCAAGACGTAGCAAGCCTCTAATTGGATTTTATGCTGAGCCACCCGCCGTTAAATTTTGTGTCAGCCATAAATGTGCTTTCATAAGAAAGTATTTTATAAGCTATATAAACTTAAAACGCAATGAAACACAATAAAATGATTCCTGCAAACGTTTATCTTAATTAAAATGAAGTAGATAGAAACATATGCTCTTGTAGTAATAGTTTGTAAAAAATATAAAAATAAACGAGTACAGAAAGTCATATAAATGCAACATCTGATTTCTGAGATCCACGCACACGCATCTGAGCGACAGAGGAAGTAAAAATGGCTGAATTACGCTGTGCGGTTTAAAAATCAGATGAATCTCCGCTGTTATTGCCCTGCAGCGCAGCAGAGCAGAAATACGATTTTAAAATAAATACGCAATTTCCGGCATTATATCAGTGGTTCCATTGTTGCTGGCCGATACGCGTAAACCAGCTTTGAGTTAGGTGCGCGATTGGCTGACCGCTTCCCATGGCATCAGTCTTCCTTAGCGTACATAGAGAAATTGCTCTACACGGAACTCGAAACCGAGATTGGTTAGAGAAGACCACGTTTCATTGGCTACCACATTTTGCTTCTTCATACAGATTTACTGCCGTCAAATACAAGAATTAAGTGATAAATCTCTCATGACCTTAATTTTTCTGTCGCCCCTTCTCTTTGCTTTTAGAGCAAAATTTAATTTTGGAATCGGTCCATTGTCTCAGCTTTCTCTCAGGCGTTTATCTTTTGTTTTACAAACACGAGTGCATGTACCCGGGTTCGACATCAGTGTATGTGTTCCTTGATTACAAATAACAAGCGATACAAATACAACGATATGTTTTTCCTTCTTCAAAACTATGCAGGAATGTTAAAGGCTTAGTCATGCCCGAAAATGTAATATTAGGTAGAGGATTGTCTATCCGGCCATAATAGTTGTTTACTTTCTCTACTACGTATAGCGAGTAGGGACAGCATTGTATCCGACACACGATGTCGGGATTTCACCGGAAATATGTTTTGAGGCCCCCTGAATCCAAACAAGTATTTTTAGAAAATGTCCATGTGTCTGTGTCTGTAAGTGTGTGTGCCCGCCTGTATGTTGCGTGTGCACGTGTCCCTGTATGTGTGTGTGTGTGTGTGTGTGTGTGTGTGTGTGTGTGTGTGTGTGTGTGTGTGTGTGTGTGTGTGTGTGTGTGTGTGTGTGTGTGTGTGAGCTGCGTAACTCAAATACTCGTTAAAAAACCAAACTTGGTACTTAAGTTTAACTTCTTTCAGGATGCGACACGAAGATTTTGAAAGAAATTCCCCCATCCTAAACTACCCTTTACGTGGAACATTTTTCGAAAGTTTTGATTTTTTTTTTTTTTTTTTTTCTAAAATAGCTCTAAAGACTTAAAATGGCGTATGTTTAAGATAGTTTTATGGTAAATGAAATGTGTATTTTAAACCTTCTGGTTATAGCCCATGCAGCCCTGTTTGCTCTTGACGACTTTTGTATAACTGGTAAACTGTAAGATATAGACCAAATCTTACTTTACAGTACTTATACTTCTCTTAAGAGGAAGGTTGTTATTACTTTTATCTCAGGCAAGCATAACAGAATTCCGAAGCCTTTATTTACCAACCAGCTACTGTAATCTAATATTCCCCATGCACATACAAGAAAACCTGTAATTAGATAGTTTCTAAATGTTTATCTCGACAACTATGAAGAAGTTAGAGCAGCCATGTTGTGACTGCGACTGTAATCGTGGCCTTGATTTGGAATAGCGCTTATTTCACGTCTCCTATCCCAAGCGTGTGTTCTGTGTCAAGCAGGTTGCAGGACCTAATCTGTTGGGGTTTGCCCACAGCTGAGATAGAGGAATAAGAGTTTGTAACAATAGTTAGTACAAGAGCAGAGGAAGTCAAGTGAGTGCAAGCTCTTTTACTTTCTCTACTGGTAAGTAGGGGAAGTATTGTATTCCACCCAAAAATTCGATGTCGAGATTTCACCGGAAATATATGTTTTGAAGTCCCCTAAATCCAAAAAAAGCATTTTTAGAATAAGGTCCGTGTGTGTCTGTGTGTTTGTGTGTCAGTCTGTGGACAGCATAACTCAAAAACAAAAAGTCGGTTAAAAACCAAAATTGGCATTTAAGTTTAATGTCGTTCAAGGATGTGACACGAAGATTTTGAAGAAAATAGCCCCACCCTAAACTACCCTTTACATGGAAAATTTTTCGAAAAATTTGATTTTCTTGAAAATGGCTAACGATTTTGATTAAATTGGCATATGTTTGAGATATTTTGATGACAAATGAAATGTATATCTTGAATTTTCTGGCTATAGCCCCTGTAGTCATATTTACTCTGGACGACTTTTGCATAACTGGTAAACCGTTAGAGATAGACCAAATTAACTATACAAAAATTTAGATCTTGCTAAAATACACAATTTATGTCTCAATACATTTTCTTGTAGGGTGAACCATTTCCGAGATATTCCTTGTTATGTGTGTGTTTCGGAAAACTTAGACTTTCGTGAAATGGGTCATCGTTGTTAATTTTTTTATATGTTACGTGTGCAAAGAGAACGGAATCTCAAAGCTTTAAAAGATTTGACTATCGCACAAAGCCTACTGTATTCCAATATTCCCCTTGTACCTACAAAGGAAATAAGCAATAAGATAATTTGTACAAATGTTTATTTTAACTAACACGAAGAAGATATAGGAATAAGAGTTTGTAAGAATGGTTAGCACAAGAGTAGAGAAAGTCATGTGAGTGCAACACATCAGATTTTTTTATTTGTTATATTACGTAGTTATGGTAAGTAGCTACAGGAAATATCAAAACATTCCAAGATGTGATTGGCAATACATGCATCGAGACTCTCCAAATCGCCCCTCAAAAAAGATTTTGAGAAAAAGGCCTCTGTGTGTAACTCGTTTGTCAACATATATAGGGCGTAAAAGACCAGTTAATTTTGCTCAGAGGCCTCTTTATCAGAGCTGAAGTTGTTTTATGTGCTGTAAATTTACGGCACGGACCTACCGGCATTACTTTTTTCCCAAAGAAAATCATGCCAAGGATTTTGACGCCGAAAAATTCATTGCCCTCCACAGGTATTGAACCCACGACCTCCGGAGCCATTGGCTATAAGAAAGTAATGCGAGTGCTAACATCAATTTTTTTTTCTATTTCTAGCTAAATAAGATAAACTTTTGCAAAAATAGTTTCATTGCACATTTCGTCATAGGTACATGAGGGATGGAAGAAACCGACTCGATAGCCAGATCTTTAAACACTAGTAGCTGTATGCAGGCCTTTAAATTCCACTGTCTTTCCATAATATTACGAGAAACAACTGAATAGCGGCAACAGTTTTCAAATTAAAGAAAAATTCAAACGAATATTAACGGATATCTCGTGAAATTACTTATAATTATTTTTGTATTTTAAGAATATGTACATTTCTTGTGTAACACATTTTGTCTGTCTCTCGACGTTTACCAGTTATACAAAATTATACGGAATTCCTTCATTACGAAATGCAAGTTTTAGGCAACTCTCCAAAAATTAAATTATCATGTTGTCATCTGACATCTTAATTATATGGTATCTTATTCAAAATTGTTAGTGCCATTTTTGAGGAAATAAAAAATTGCAACGTATATTTATGTATTATAGAATTTTAGTATATCTAAGTATATGCCGGACTCATTAAAGGGAGACAAAAAGGCAATTTTTTATATTTTTCCAAATTCAGGTTTTACTTTTATATGAATATTTCAGATCGTCTGCTCATTTTGGTATAAATACATTTAAGTTGTTATAGAAAGTAAAGTTGCATATAGCATTTAGGCTTTCTCACGTTAACTGCAATTTCTGAAGAACTAATAATTTCCTACGAATATGCCCGATTATCTCTGAAAGTTTGTGGTACCAAGTACTAAAATTTTTATCACACATTTGCAACTAAATAAAGTTTATTTTATGCTTTACGTCTCACGCATACTAGTTATTGTTCTTGGTTTTTTTTTTTTTTTTTTTTTTCCTAACTCCAAACCCTTCATATTTCAATAAAAATCTAGGCGTTGTATGTGCTTTTGTTTCATCAGTAAAACATATTACTGAACATGTCTTAAAAATTCAAATATTTAGTCAATCGCCGCTTATTTTAAGTGGGCGCTTCACATTTTTGAGCATACATTTGGTAGACTACGACACGGCTTCGAACCTAGTTAACCTGTGACCTAGTAGAGCTCTCAGCCAACCGGGTCACAAACCCGGGAAAGGGCAGTTAGAATTTTAAGGTCACGCTTATTTACGGTATAATGCTCAAGTTTGGACAGCCAGTTTCAGTCGAAGATAAAAGGATTGAAGTTATTGAGACATAAAAGCAACATTGTGTCACAAACCCACTTTCTAAATGCAGCAACAGTGATGTTGATTCGGGTTTGGCGCACACGCCGGTAATAACCTTGCCTCGCATTCCATGCACGTGAAATCTCCTGCGGGCACAAGGAAGGGAAGTACAGGTTTTACGTATAAAGTCGGGATTTCAAGCTATGGAAAAATCAAGCCAGCATTAGATACAGCACTTCACTATACAAAAAAAAAAGTCTGATGCCAAGCGTGACTCCAGGATCGAAACGTGACTTGTGTGAGTAAACCTTGGACCGCGAGCTATTAAACTCCCTTCACCGCAACAAGTCGAGCCTAAAAACTCTTGTCCAAAATGTCTTTAGAAACCGCCCATTATGATTTAATATTTCTAAAATAGTTGGTACCTGTCTGCGTTAGTAAGTATACTGAAACATGCCATTCTAAGCTGTCCATCTTTTCTACAATCTAGCCTGAAATCCTCGAGGATTACCTTGAGAAACAATGAGTGATGATTCCCACTCATATTGTTTTGGAAAAGTTCATTTAAATTCAGTATTGAGCTTTTAATTTATGTGTACACTAAATTTCACTTTTTTATTTAAACTACACGTTTATCAATTCAGAGAACTGCTCCACACGAAGCAATTCTTTTTTGAAAAGTGTATATTTTATATTTAACGTATAGGCGGTACATTATCACTTTCCCCAGTTTTTCACTAACACTTCTAAATGATCTAGTGCATTTTTTAATGTGACTTCACTTGGCTCACACTATCAGTTCACTAATGTTCACCATTTAGTTCAATTTTGTCTGTCACTACACTTGTTTTCGTAAAGTATACGCATGCTGAAATACGGGCGAAGCATCCTCTTCTTCCGTAGAGGAAGAGTCCAACACAGGACGTCTCTAATCTCTCGTGGAAGCAGCAATCACGTTGGTCACAAACTCGCTTGTAAAACCGCACTTGTGTCGCATCAGAAGCGCACTCACCAATTCACTCACTTGTGTAGCCCTTGGAAATACCCGCAAAATTCCAGGACGTTCGGGAAGGGTTGAGAAGGGAAACTTCCAGAATATTCTGTTTGTCTAATATTCACGCTGGACGGGGGTGCTACTTATCTCTGTTTTTCTCTCCAAATGGCAGTCTCCTAACTTCCGAAGCTTGGTCCATGACCGGTGCATCACAATACAGAGTGTCTGGGACGAAAACTACTAATCGAGTGCGACCTTTAGGCCTACGAAATGCCAATAATCGATCACAATAAATGCTGTTGTAACGCCACAAAACACGAAACAAAAGACACGAATTTTATAAATACACCCTCTATTATCGTACCACCTAAAGTCTCATCTTTAAAATCGCTCCCCACTAACGTTCCTACTTACATTGCCAAAATCGAAGCCTCTCATTTGCCTCTAAAACACACCTTTTCACTCGGCTACTTGCTCTGCTCTGAGAACATCATTTCCATTTTTAATTTTCAGAACTTGTCTACCTGCATTTCCCCACATACTGACTTCTAAACGTAAATGGTTTCCAGATACACCTTGAGCTAACCGTTTTCTTGTCGACATGATTTTACCAGAATCCATATTGCCTATACTAACACGGAACTCCTTCACTTTTTAATCTTTTAATTGTTTTAACTTTCACTTTTAACTCTTCAACTGTGGAAGCTTGTAGTTATTTATGATTTCAACGTTTTAGCTTTTTAACGTTCTAGCTTTTTAACCTTTTAACTATTTTCTATTTCGCTTTTACTTTTTCACTTTTGACTGTTTTAATTTTCACGTTTTTATACGGAGCTTAGAAGTTTAACTTCTTAGCTTTCCCATTGTATCTTTTGACTTCGGGCCCAAATAACGTCGTTGTCGACGGGCCCCTAAGCCCCACTAGCTTACTTACTACTCACTCACTCACTCAACACAGAACTCGCCAATTCTTTTGATAAGCTTTATAGAGTTTCATTTTAAAATTTATGCATTGATTTTAACATATGGATATTATTTATTGTAATTATTTATCTATCCCTATCATTTATTTATAACATTATTGGTCTTACCCGACAATCATTCCAGTATCACGTGTAATCATTGAAGAAAAGAAATCCATACTTGAATATCGCTTTACTAGCATTATTTTCTGCCGCGGAGAATTGTCACGAGTACCAACATTTTGAATCAAACTATTAACCCAACCTTGCTGAGGGAGTCACCTCGATATTGCTACATTCCAGTCGTGACTAGGTAACCTTTTTTACCTTCTCTCCAAAATGCAATGTAATATGGCGCGGATGCGGCTAACCTAATTAGGGACGGCTCGATTACGTGACTGCTCCTTGGAGTAGGGACCTAATCTAACAAGATGTGGCATCTGAATGCTGCGACCAGCAACCAGGTTCGGTACCATATGGTGCACAAATCGAAAATAAGGAAGGAAAGGCTACTCTAAAACAAAACGAGTGGAACCATCTACTGTGAAAAGGTACGTGGTTTTGATGCTCTGGAATAGTAATACTCGCAGTAATAATAAATAATAATAATTAGGGCTAGGAAGTTCATGCATTTGCATGTTTTTTCATAGGGGTTAAAAATGTATGCTTTTACATTATGTGCACGAATTATGGAATTTTCAGTTCTTTGGACATGATTTTATGGTGCATATAACTGCATATTTTCAAGATTTTTGATAAATGCATATTATTTCAATATTACTGCCCCTACATTTTATGGTGCATATAACTGCATATTTTCTTGATTTTTGATAAATGCATATTATTTCAATATTATTGCCCCTACATTTTATGGTGCATATAACTGCATATTTTCTTGATTTTTGATAAATGCATATTATTTCAATATTATTGCCCCTACATTTTATGGTGCATATAACTGCATATTTTCTTGATTTTTGATAAATGCATATTATTTCAATATTATTGCCCCTACATTTTATGGTGCATATAACTGCATATTTTCTTGATTTTTGATAAATGCATATTATTTCAATATTATTGCCCCTAGATTGCATATTTTAATGATTTTTATGCTTTTTTTATTTTTTCATCTGTATATTTTTCATATTGGTAGCATTTCTGAGACAATGATTCTTTCCCATTGCTAGATAGATTTGTGTCCAGTACAAAGAGAATTTTTGTTAAATCTCCTAAAAGAGTTAAGTTGTTTAGATCAACAGCACCTAATATCCGACTTCCTCCTGCACCAGTGTTAACTCGATGGGGAACATGGGTCGATGCAGTTTTACATGATGCTGAGCACATCGAAATAGTCGAAGAGGTTAATTCATTGGACTCGAACGATGCTTCATCAATACAAACTATGCAAAATATTCTGTCAGGCACTGGGTTAAAAGAGGATCTTAGTTTCATATCTGCCCATTTTTCCTTCATACCAACAGCCATAACGTCATTGGAAGCTGTAGGATCTCCTTTGCATGAATCACTTACTGTCTTTGAAAAAAACAATATGTGATCTAAGTTCGGTTCCTGGTAGCATAGTACAAAAAGCGAAAGAGAAAGTGAATTATGTAATTCCAAAAAATTCTGGTTAGAAACAGATGTGCGATATTCGAGACATCCTCAAAAGAAAACCATGTCTCACCAAGAGACTTGACTCTGTGTGTGTGTGTGTGTGTGTGTGTGTGTGTGTGTGTGTGTGTGTATGTGTGTGTGTGTCTGTGTGTGAAGCAGTTAGCATCATTTAAATATGGCCCGATAACATCTTGTGACGTGGAGAGAAGTTTTTCACGTTACAAAAGTGTTTTGCGAGACAACAGACGATGCTTTACAGTTGAAAATTTGTGCAAAGTGTTGGTTGTGAACTGCAATTTAGCAGTTAATACTAGCAGCGGGACCACTTCTGCTTCAACGTCTAAGGAATAACGTAACTTCATTTATTATTTATACTAACTCGCCTTGTCTACTGCGAAGGGGCATTGTTTTAATTCAACAGTGCATATTTCTTGGCATATTTTCAAGAGCATATTTGCATGCATATTTCAGGTTTTTTTAGGGTATGAACTTCCGAGCCGTAATAATAATAATAATAATAATAATAATAATAATAATAATAATAATAATAATAATAATAATAATAATAATAATAATAATAATAATAATAATAATAATAATAATAATAATAATAATAATAATAATAATAATAATAATAATAATAAATATTCTATAGTTCATATTTCATATAATTTATTCTGTCCTCTTGATATTTTCCCAACTGTCCGCCAGCAAATATCGCCTTTTTTTCCTTAAGCCCGTCGTGTATCTTCTGTTTCATGCCATTTCTACCAGAGATTATCTTGGTGTTACCTACAAGAGCAAAGCGCGGGTACAATTAGCTGCGTCTTCTTGCTTTTGGCTGAAACACTTCTTTCTGCTGTCATTATTCTCATACATAGTGTTTCTTTTTTACTATGTATTATTTCAAAGCAGCTATTTTCATAATATTTCTTAAATGGGGTACTTGGTGTCACAATTAAACCCTTGAGTATTCATAATATTACACTAATAATGAGTTAATTGTTAAATTAATTGGTCTGGTGATTAGCATGCTAACCCGAGGTATCGGGTTCGATTCCCGGCTGGAGGGAGAGAAATTTGCATTAGCTTGGATTCTCTCCCAGCGTGCTTAGAGCCTGGAAGTGTGAATGTGTGTGTGTGTGTGTGTGTGTGTGTGTGTGTGTGTGTGTGTGTGTGTGTGTGTGTGTGTGTGTGTGAATTTAATGAGATTAACGCCGCTATAAGCGAATGAACATCATCGCTGTTGAGCAATTGTTCCAAAGGCAGAGTCGCCGATATGACAATTTCTCGTTTTCTCAACTGTCACATTGGTTGCTGTCGAGGAATGAGTCATTGTGTAATACAAACTAGACGCTTATTTAATTCTTAATATTTATCTTAATATATTCGCAGAGACGTTTCAAATTTACATTACATTTATTTACACTACGAATTCAAGTATACATATAAGCAACAGACTTAATGCATCTGGAATACATGTCAATTGTTATCGACAAATAGGTAGGTAAACCCATTCTTAGGAAAGTACACGTATCACGACAGTGTTTTATCGCCTGACCCACTGCAGAGAACCTGATTGACATAAGTCGCCATTTAAAATGTACATTAGCGAAGAAGGGGAGAGACTGTAGAAGAGTACATATGAGAAAGTGAAGGTTATAAGAAACAGGATTTACGGTTAATATTTGGGATAGGAAATTACAGTGATACTTAAATACTTCTGTTTAAGGAAATGTTGTTTGAGCTTTTATTCTATTCCTTGCTTTGCCATTTAGATTAACATATTCTCTCTTAATTTTAATATAGGGCGATATGAATAAGACAAATGTTTATTATATTATTTATGTAAATTAATTCCAATTTTATGCAATCCAGAAAAGGATTTCTTTAATTGTTGAAAATTATGTCCCAAAAATGGGCTCCATTTTGTGGACTACAATTGACAGCTTGCGATGCATACTTTCATGTCTTGCCTCACTCTTTAATTAATTTATTTAAGTTCCAAGGACTGTAGTGGGTGTTAATTAACCTTTCTCCTCAAACACCTCCAGACTAAGTAGTCTGAGGCTCTTAGAAACTGTGTAGGATGTCCCTATTTTTCGAGATGATTGGATTCCCAATTATCATGGAAATTCTAGCAGAGTGTGGCGTGGCACCATCTTACTGGAACTACATTGATTCCTCCTTTATACATCTTGAAGCCACAGACTTGTGCCATAAAACAATATCTGATTTGAAATTATTCTGAAGGTTTTCTGCAATAATAGTTCAAATCCTCGATTAACGGGAAGATTAAAGCAGTCAGCAAAGGGAGAAAGATTGACAGCGACAGTCTGACTTCCCGATGTTAAAAGTCAGATTCCTCTATCGCCAAAATCTTTTGTTGGTAGCTGTACATATTGGACTAGTATAATCATCACTGACTTGAAGTTACTCACAGTAGGAACTTCACAGAAATAAAGCTATAACATTCTATTATACTGGCAAAGCAATCACTCACGCCCACAAATGTGTGTGTGTGTGTGGGGGGGGGGGGGGGGGGAGGAGTATAAAACTATAAATGTTTCAGATTTAGGAAGACCCTGTTAAAAATGAAACCTGTGCTGGAACGACGCGGCGACTAAAGCCATTACATTAGACGGCCTCTCTTAGAACGCGACTCCGATGGGGCAATATCGTCAAATGGAATTAAAAGCAGCTCGCAAGAAGCGTCCCTAAATCACTGCACTTTGCTCCGACAATGTTTACGCTGGTCGATAGTAGCTTGGGTCGTGTACCAGGCCATTTTTCACGGCAGAGTGCCGTACAACAAGAGATTCCAACCTGCAGCCTATCGCTCTTTCAACTAACATCCCTCCTTGCTTTAAAACTTTAAGGGAAAACGTGTTTTGGAAACTATTTATAAACATTTGCAATAAAAACAAAAATAAAATTGCAAATTACTGCACCAATACTCTATACTTTGTACCCTGATAATCCCCTTTACATGTATGCAATGCACTGAAAATTTCCATATTACACACTCATATATGTCGATATAAAATATTAAGATATCACTGACATAAAATAAACATTTAACACACTGCAGCCTTTGTGTGAATAAAATATTATGAAAACCATTACCCAACGCATCGAAATCTTGCTTTACTATTCATGAGTTGGGATATATTTTCCTTAAAATGAGTAACAGTACACACATTTTGTTCTGCATTCTTCAAATTATTTTCTGTTGCAGTTTATTATCATACAGTTTTTAAGTTGTCCATAATTTGCCACCTCCTATTGCTTCTTAAATTATCCTTAAAGCGGGAGTGCTTAGAGGTACGTATACCAAACTGCAATTTGATCTGATTTTAGAGTATTTCAATCTGAAATCGTTAAGGACCCACTTGACGCTTGAGCACGTAGTGTACCGTGTGTGATCGTCCTTCAGGTCTCTCCAATTCCTACCTACCAGGGATCGCGTTCGAAGCACAAAGGAACACCTTGGTCTACGTGCAGTGCTCTGACCCTACTTAGGTTCCCCTCCCTTGTCAGCAGGTATAGGAATTCATAGTCACGAGTCAGTTACAATAAAACCACTGTCACTACAAAGAACGTAAACAACAGCGGGCAAATGTCACTCTCGCCAGGTAGAACACGGTCAGCTGTAAGTGGTGCGCATATTCCAACAAGCTGTGCAAATATACGAGGGATGCGACGGTTTCTTATCTGCGACGTTACTAATTAAAGTCCAGTAATACTCAACTTAAGTCTCCTTTGGTACTGGCTTCCAGCCAGAAAGTGCTATTTATGCTTATCAACAAGACTATTTTATGTACTGTTCATTCAAATGAAGAGCACTTCACAGGCTGTTCCTTGAAAATTCAAGATATATACTTTATTAGTTATGCGGATATCTAAAGCTTGGCAATTATTACTGGAACGATTTTTGAGAAAACAAAAATTACGAAACAAATGTCGAAGAAGGTACTTTCCAGCGAGATTATTATTATTATTATTATTATTATTATTATTATTATTATTATTATTATTATTATTATTATTATTAATTATTATTATTATTATTATTATTATTATTATTACTATTACTATTACTATTACTATTACTATTACTATTACTATTACTATTACTATTACTATTACTATTACTATTATTATTACTATTATTATTACTATTATTATTATTATTACTATTATTATTACTATTATTATTACTATTATTACTATTACTATTATTATTATTATTATTATTATTATTATTATTATTATTATTATTATTATACTATGAACTTTCATACTATTTGGTATTTCTTTGACATTTTGTTGATGAATTATGCTGTATATTCGC
This sequence comes from Tenodera sinensis, assembly GCA_030765045.1. Classification (NCBI taxonomy): domain Eukaryota; kingdom Metazoa; phylum Arthropoda; class Insecta; order Mantodea; family Mantidae; genus Tenodera; species Tenodera sinensis. The sequence continues at coordinate 204,185,092 of CM060961.1, forward strand.
GCACTTTTTTTAAAAACTTCCAAGTATATATTTCCGGTAAAATCTCTATATAATTTTTTGTTAGAATGAAAAGCTGACAGATAAAGTAAAAAGCTGGACAAAAGATCGCTCAAGAAGAGAAAGAAGAATTTAACAAAAATGCAGAAAACAATAGAAAAAGCCTTGAGCTTACCGCCTTAATTAACATTTTGTTAATTAGCAGAGGTTCTAAATTATAATAACTCTCGCCCTTCACTTCAAAGGCAGTCAACTGGAATAAAAAACGTTCCAAGAGAGAACAATTATATTATGATAAAAGACTGGTATCATTAACCGCATCATCCGTACCTGGAGCATAATGCTAAAACAGTACCTTGAAGCTTTGCCTTAATGAAGTAAAAAGAGGTTTCCAGATGCACAAAAATAACTGAAACAAAGAGCAATAACTGACCTATTGCTGCTATTTAGCCTTTTGTATACGGAGCCTTTTGAAATAAATTACAACTGCCTTTATCGATAGAAAGGAACTGTATTGTACCCAATGCGTTGGAGGAAGAAGCAAAAAGCGCCTTACGGCTAGGTTACTTCTTCTGTAAATCTGTGGTGCGTGTTGCGGGAGTGCACTTCGCAGGGGCGTAGTGATAACAACTGGTGAATTAAACTTAGTTCTTTACAATAACCCAAACTATGGAAGAACTTAAAGCATTACAAGTCAAATGTAACTGTTTCTATTGCGTGACACACTTTAAATCAATTGTCACGGGATTGTTTTCCAGCTGGAAGAGGGATTGTTTCTTTAACCTAACGCTCCTCATTCTGTAGAATGTGTGTGTGTGTGTGTGTGTGTGTGTGTGTGTGTGTGTGTGTGTGTGTGTGTGTGTGTGTGTGTGTGTGTGTGTGTGAGAGAGAGAGAGAGAGAGAGAGAGAGAGAGAGAGAGTAGTCCAAAGTGATACAAGAAAGATGGACAGAGACCCTGAGATAACATGCGAAGCTCGCATTCTGGATGTACTGGCTTCAATTCCGTGCCGGGCACTAAGACCATGGGGTTTTTCTGACTCCCTCGGATCGGTAGTTCAAACCGATGCTGAAGTACTTTCCATTCTATCACAAACTTCCGAGTAGTAGAACTCGGAGACGGCGGTTTGTATGTTGCGGCAGGACGGTGGAATTTGCGGACTGGAGAAACTTTTCTCTCGCGATTGGCCGGATTGCTGGAACTACCTTGATTACTATGGGACTTTCGTGTTGCGAGTGGCTTTAGGCATAGTTAGCCCGCGTCAGCATTGGTGGATGTTGGAATCGATCTGGTCGCCGTTCGAGTCCAGTTGCAAGCAAAAAGACCCACTAAGTTCTACTTGCGGTGCTATGCTAAACTTACTGGAGGACCGTCCGTCTGCTAACTCCTTATACAAGATAACAAGCGACTTCCTCTATCCTCTAGAACTTACTTTGTATGTCACTTGCAGTACCTAATTCTGTCTTTACTCATTTCGTTGTAGGTAGGTACAAGAGAGCCACAGAAAAATGTTTAGTAAGCAACTTTTAAGGGCTATTTTTGGGTTAGTGCGTGTATATCTGCTCTCTTTGGAAACAAATCTCGAAAATAGATAACTATATAGCGTTCCACTCTTAGAAGACAGTATGGAGTTAAATGGGATATATCTGTCTCTATCTAGCGCATACAAGTCGCCATTACCCGCGTCCTTTTCTACCCTCGCGCTGTTGCCAGATTACTAATAGCACGGTATATATATTCATTTGTTATAAATTTCAGGTTTGAACACATTATCCTATGCAGAATTTTTTTCTCTATCAGGTTATATCCTTTTCAGAGTCATTATACATTTCTATAGGCCCAAATTTCTTCAGAAAACATTCTTTTCAATAGAAGTCCGATATTTGCTGTTTCTACACTCATCACGCACTAACTAACAAACTAACTGCTAGAATGCATCTATATTTTTTACTTAGGTAGAGTAGACCATAGTGCTACTACCTGCCTACTTTGAATTCTCTATGTTTACCCAGTTAAGTGTTATAATTTTTTAAATTAAATGTTTTCGGAAAATTTTATATCTGTGCACTGCAAAAGTTACGCAGTGTGAAACTTTTCTGTTATTGAGTTTACATCAGGGAACCAGCGAGAACAAATGTTGAGGAAGGTTGGAGAAAGTTTTTAAAATAAACCAAAAGGCAGTAACCTCTTTCTTTTATCCAGTAAGGCAAACAAAAGGTATTCATCTATTCAGCGCCAGGCCTGACACAGAAGATAGTATAAGGAGCAGCACTAACATTAGTTCGAAAGAAGCCGTGTGTGTAACTGTGAGCTTTTATTGCGTTATTTGTTTAATATTTTTGTAAATATTTGTAGTTATGGAGGGGGAAGCTAGGAAGAGACGATATGTTGGTAAATTAAGAAGTAAGGAACGCCAAATAATTATGAATGTGTTAGATTGTTTTTGAAGTAAAATGCGTGTAAGGCAGTAAAAGAAACAGCTAAGGCTATTGAGTGTTCAGAAGCAGTAGTGTATAGGATTAAAAAGGAAGTAATGAAAGGTCTCTAAGAACGCCATGGAAAAAGAAAGCAAAAAGGGCGGGACTACACAAAACGCTAGGTTAACGCAATATGATTGAATAGTGCAAGGTGGAGTGCGGCGAATTGTTCATTCTTTACAGTTTGCAAATATTCCACCCATGCTGAATATAATTTTGTCACAGTTCAATAGTGATGAGACCCTACCAAGTTTCTCAAGGGCCACTCTTAGTCGTTCTTACATGATTTGGGGTCCGAATATGAAAGAAGGGGTAAGAAGTGCATATTAATAGAAGGAGACGATACCATCAGATGGCGACATAAATATCTAAAATACGTAAAAAGGTTTAGGGACCAGGGGAAATCAATTGTTTATACAGACGAGTAATTTGTAAATTTAGGTCATACAGTAACAAAGGCATGGAGGGATACCAAAGTTAAAAGTGCCCGTCTCGTCAAGCAACAATTGAAGGACTAAGTACAGGACTCTGGTCACCTCGGGGTCGCGCGCGGAGAAAGATTCGCAACTATTACATGTTGCAACACTGCGCTCCATTTAACGTGTACTGTCTTCTAAGGGTGAAACGCGCTTTAGTAAGCACGTGACGCAAAGATTTTTTTTTAAAAAAATACCTACCACCTTGTACTACACTTAACAAGAAAAACGTTTCATTATTAAGATATTGAGAGGACACCGTATATTTACGGATTTGTGAATCAGATGTAGATACACCGTGAACCTGTCAAGTTCATATTCATTCTAAAATGTTTTGTGTCATTTTGTGTAACTTGCACACAATAAAGATAAGACTCAAGCTTACTGTGTAAAAACGCAGAAAACGAACACATAATTTAAAATATACCATAGCCATGAAACAATAAAAAAGGACTGGTGTTAGACACTCACATGACTTTTGATTACTCATCCTTCCATAAACTACATATAATTAAAAGGTTTAATATTCTGTTTGTCATAATTATGCAAAAATGGTTTATGCATATTTTAGTAGCTACAACGGGAACTGGGGGATACAGTAGTAAGCAATAGTAAATTTTTAAGAACGGGTTTTTATGTGATGACTTTGAAATTCCATTCTATTCGCATGATGAGGAAAAAAAAGAGATTTTCCTCTTGGAACAACATTCAAACCAATAGAAAAGAAATCTCGGAAAATGTTAACACCACAAAGAATTTTTGGCATATAAAATGTGTGTCATAACTAGATCTTACCCTGCACCAGTTCTACAAATGTCTTTCAGAATAAAGAGGACTTCAAGCTACTCTAGAAGAGTCTAAAACTTTCATTTCACGTTTTATAGTGCGGTTTTATTGAGATTATGCTTTTGTGAATAAAGCATTAGAGCCATTTTCGAGAAAATCAAAAATTAAAAAAATGTACCATGCAAACGGTAGTTTGGAATGGGGATTTTCTTGAAAATCTCCATGCCACATCCACGGAAGTTGTTGAACTGAAATACTAATTTTGGTATACTTAAAGGAGTTTTAGTTATGCTGTTCACAGATACACACAGACATAAACCCTTTTGTAAAAATAACTTGGGGCCCCCAAAATTGTATTTCTGGTGAAAACTCTATATACAATTTTTAGCTAGAATTCAATACCTTGTCTATCTATTATGTAAGTGTTAGAAAAGTAATACATGGCTCAAAAATCCTATGCAACGCTAACCTTTATATTACAATATTGTTTACTTCATGAAAAATGCAAAAAAAAAAAAAAAAAGTTTTCGAAGGAAAGGGATAAACATTTAGTTCTGAAAAGTAAGCGTGTTGAGAAAAAAAGTTCAAAAACACAAATTGTAAACATAGATATTCATAATATCAAAAGTGAAAATGAGTTTGGAAAGTATAGCTTTGAATGTTTGTTTGTGTCTATTTTCTAGAGATTTTCACATTGCATTGGTGGATCCCAGAAAGTTCTTTCAGAAATTGTAAGCGAATTAACGAAGGTAGTTACGTCAAATGGACCATTAAGGTTTCGGTTGCAATAGTGTCGCTTTATTGGAATAAAGCAGATTTGGGATGAGAGAGAAATAATTCTCTGAAAGTCCGTTAATTGCCTTGTAAAGCATCAAAAAGGACGACACAGCGAGTGGCCATTGAAAGGCTTTGAGTGCCGAATAAGCACTATAGAATACCTATTGATAAAACTCCACTGGGTTTTGTTTACGGTTCAAGCATATGATTAAGCTTTGCTGCATTCAGTGGCTTTCATTTATATTTGTGTTGGTGTTTTCATATAACAAACACTATGTATATCATGACAGCAGAGAGCAATAAAATACGGTTTCAAAGACAACAGGAAACACGTCGCTTAGGCAAAACAGTGACCCTGCAGTAACAGAAGAACACTGGCCCTGTGAAGTCAATGAAAGGTTCTAAGGTCAAGATACAAAAGAGAGAGAATATCTTTTGTTCCTCATTATTTTTGTTCCATCGTTAAGTGGAAAGAAATAATGCGAGCACTCGAGGGAGGATTCTACCTCCCATCCCCAAGCTCAAAGAAAAAAGTTTGATTCCCAGAGATCTCCCATTCTTGTTTTTAATTTGTTAAAAATAATTTTCTTCACTTCTACCTCATAAGCTATTTTAACCCTTTTCCGTTTTCCTTTCCTCCGGTTTTTTCTTTTCACTTTTTACAAGCTTTTTCCCCGATTTCCATCAGCAGCACTGGACGTAGGGGGAACAACTGTTTTATAGTGATGTGAAGATAACTACAACATTCTATTTAGTCACAAATACAAATATATTTACTTCACAAAGCTTTTGTGTGAAGCAATCAAATTAGCTGAGCAAAAATTCTGAACTTAACATGCAGAAAGAAAAAGCTATATTACAGTTAACGTGTTCTGCAATTTTACAACATATTCATCTCAAAAATTTATCGAGAATTACACAGAGTTTTCAGCAAAAATAATTTAACATAATTTAATAGTGCAAAGTTTTCGGCATTATATAAAGAAATCTGATGTGTGAACATGATTTTCTCTACTCACTATTGTACAAACTTAAAAATGCTTATTTTCTGTTTCATGTGGATAACATAGAAACTGAGTTTTTTATTTATGGACGCTCTTCAACTGTTATGGTTTTCATTGAGCTTAAGTTTGCCCAGAGGCCCGTTTATCAGGCTTGAGGTTCTTCACGTGTCGTAAAAATACGACACCAGCTTTACTTCCCTTCCGAGGGAAGCCACGCTGAGGATTTTCATGCCCGAGAAAAACTCATCGTCACCCGCCATGTTTGAACCCGCGACCTCAGGAGCCAGGGGCACGCTTAGTCCATTAAGGACATTTCATGTTAATGGAAGTAAGCATTTGTAAAAATGGACCTATTATGTATGTCTTTGTAGGTGCAATGGAAATAGGAAAAACGGCTTATGCGATCAACAAATCTACGACGAAATGTATAACAAATGCGCTTCTGCAAACATTTATGTCGATTTACAAAAAGTAGACAGAAAATTAAGCTTCTTTAAGAACCTTTGTAGAAGAGTGGGTAGAGAAGGCACGTAAATGTAACACACAATCATGTCATGCAAACAGTGGAATTTCAAAATCAGAAAATAGGGGCCTGCTTTTTAAAACATTAATTGGTACTTCAATCTGCAGCATCCCTCTTGTACCTATAAGAAGATTTCTGATGAAATCATTACTGCAGACGTTATGGAATAGATAGAGCAGTAAGCTTTATTAGGAATAGTTAAAGGAGATAAACGTGGTGGCTGGAGAAGGTCATGTGAATGAAACTAAGTAGATTTTCTAGAATGGAGACGAATAATTTCTAGAGTTGCTGAAGTGTTACATTTTGTGTAATATTAGAATAAGAGATAAATGTAGTCTCCTTCAAGTCTCTTTATAGAACAATGCTCTTTTCTAAATATGGAATGCAATACATTCCCTCGCCGATGTGCCTATTCATTCGCCTTGGCAAGATTCGTGTCTTGTACCTTCACTCGTGTACCAGTTACTGCCCTTGCTGTTCACTTACTCTTTTTCTGGTGAAACAACTGCTGACATTGACTGTGTCAGAAAATAGGTCGATGTCTGAGTTTTATCTAACATCCTGCTCTCCTCACAGCAGTACCAGCTGTTGGCAGGCAGTAGGATTCGATACCAGTGCTTCACTACACAGTGTCGCCCTTGTTATGGAGTAGGTATCTCCCTTATGAGGGTACAGTCGCGATCAAAACCTCTTAATGTGGCTTTGTCTTCCACAAATTATTCTCCCAAATAACGCTTTTCTATCTACCTCTTATTACGGATAGGCTTTTCCAGAAGTGACTTCATTACACATTTTATGGCAAGTCACAAGAAATATACAGGAGGCTAAATCACCTCTAAAAGTCTACGGTATTTGAACATTCATAGTTATGACAACGAATATCTTCCAAAATGGAGGTCACAAAAATGTATTTCACGTAAGGTGTTTTACAGCTGATAAAAAACATCTGATGTACTGCATTCACACACTTTTCCTACCTCACTCTTGTGCAAACTATTCTTACTAATACTTATTCTTTTACTTCATGTTAAGCAAGATAAACATTTGTAGAACTGGTTTTATTACATATCTTCTTGCAGTTGCAATGGGAATAGGGAAATACATTAGGCTTATGTGATGACTTTGAAATCCGTTCTGCAAGGCCCCAAGAGATAAAAAACGAATAAGGACTTCCCATTTGAGAACAGTATAAGTATTGGAAAATTGAGCCCAATAATAAAGACTATCTTAGATATAGTTAACTCCATAAAAATATATACCAGTTATACAAAACTCATTTAGAACAAACACGAATTCAGAGGTTATTCCCAAAAATTGGAGTTAAGCATTTCATTTATCGTGAAAATGCCTATTAAATACGTTGGAATTTTTAAAAGATCGTTAGAGCAATTTTTGACAAAATAAAAATGTTTGAAACATTTGTAAAGGGTAGTTTAGAACGGGAGGACTTTTTGGACATATTCGGTCACATCCTTGGAAGATGCTGAACATCAATACATTTGGTACATAGCCGAATTTTTGTTTTTATTTATTCTGTTTACAGACACACAAAAGAAAGATACACACACACACACACACACACACACACACACACACACACACACACACACACACACACACACACACACACAAAGACACGTACCTTTTCCTTAAAATGATTTAACTTTTGGATTTAATGAGGCTGAAAATGCGTATTTCCGGTGAATTCTCAGTATCAAATTTTTGGATAATTAGTGTAAGTGCGCAGCAGAAAAAGAAAAGATAGGTTTGTATTCTTTTCATTTCCAAAATTCTCCTTTTCGCATTTTGTTCATTGCATTTTCATTGTTGCCTTTTTACACTAATTATTATCGACTCTGGTATCTACTATCATATCCCAATCTGAACCAAAAACCAAATCTTCGATTGGTGCTGCTACCTACTTTTGGGTCACCCTACGTATGTTTTGAAAACGTGAAAATAAGGGTTTCTAATTTAAATAAAATACGTGATATACTTATTTTAATGTTTAATCCCTAATCCTCTTGTTTTGAATAAAAGCATATGATCTCTCGGGTAATGTATAAAAAGGGATTTAGTATAATCCTATGAGGCAGCGATGTCATTCCATACATTCTATAAAATTCAGAGGTCATCTAATGTTGCCAGTATGTATTCAACGCTTTTAACATCTATGCCCAAATATTTTCTTGATATTTATGAGTCAGTTCTTTGATGCCCAGGTAGTAATTTTAGTGTTACCTTTCTTGATACTGAGCACACTTTTAGGGTGCTACACCCATACACGTTCCCCAGTTTTGCAGAAATAAAGCAACTGCTTTAGTTTTGACATCAGTATGCGGTTGAAAACATAGTACAGCAAGGCATTTAAACCATATTAAATGCAATGGCACCAAAGATTTGCTCCGATTAATTTGGGAAAGGAACTCACATGGTTACCGGTCATGTTACAATAGAAAAACATAATTATAAGGCAACTGTTATTTTGGAAGGCTTACGAATTGAAACATATAAAAAATAGCAACATCCGGTTGTAGAGTTCCAAGGTTGCAATCCTACAAGTTTACACTAAAACTTTTGATATCCAAATTATTTACTGGTAAAATTAATAATAAATTTTATATAGAAATGATAGGAAGATACTTATATATGATAGCAAAAAATAACTTCCATAAGTTAAAATCAAAGCATAATGTGCGAAGCAAGAGTTACAGTTTTGCCAGCTATGTGTTGTGAAAAAGCAATTATGAGACAAAAGCTATTTGCAAGTAGCAATACTTCGTGTATACGCTTGTAAGTTTCGTAACTGCAGGAAAGTATTTGTCAAGCTTTCTAAAGTATACTGTATATATCGCAATATGCTTGTATTTGATTGTATTTAATTTCATTTATTTAGGTATTTCATATGTAAAGTTAATATACATTTGGCTAAATCGTACACATCCTTAATATGTTCCATTTCTGTGGGTCAGTGACCTAAAGAACGCAATCAAACATAGACGCGAATTCCTTTAACGTCAATTAAGTGAGTAGTAATTATATAAAACTACATTAAGAACCTTCGTTTGGATGCCTGGCCACATTATGGGGAATTGCTTGTCCTGCACTGTGGTGTTTCTAACTGGTTCTCTTTCTTCTCCGTGTGCCGGCTAATCAGTGGACGCGATGTCTTTGTACTGAGAGCGTCATAATGACAGCAAGTCCGTACACTTCAGCACACGAATCTTCACGATTGAGTAGTATTTTGCAAAGACTATGTAAAGTAACACGGCCCCTCACAGGGAAAGTTTCGTAATCTTGTGAATATATTTAGGAAACTGGGAGCTATTGTTGCTTTAAAAAAAAAAAAAAAAAAAAAAAAAAAAAAAAAAAAAAAAAAAAAAAGAGAGAGAGAGAGAGAGAGAGAGAGAGAGAGAAAAGGAAATCGCGTATACTTATACAGGAAAGCTTGATGGCTTCGCAGAAAAGTTGTAACGAAATCCAAAGAAATCTACGAGAAAGCCTGCGCAGGAATCACGAATATGGCAAACCTCAACTTCGGATGGCATGAAGCATTTAAAATTAACATCCTATGCTACCGAGCGGGATGGCTCAGTCGGTAACGACTGTGGCCCGCATTCTGGAGGTCTGGAGGTTTGATTCCCGTGGCCGACCTTCCTACCCCCCCCCCTTTTTTTTTGTTTGTTTCATAGGAAACCTCAGATGAATGCTGAGAAGGATTTACATATCCTCCGAATTTCCTGTTCCCCAAGTTCGGTACATAAATCATTTCATTTCACCCTTCATCCCGTTAAGTATCTTTCAGGGTTAGAAGCGTCGGCGAGCTCCACGGCAGGGGGAACAAATGCGCTCTGGAAATTTCGTCCCCGGATTCGAAGGCGAATCACTGGTTTTCGGGCCCTCCATGGGGGGCATAGGCACAAAAGAGCGTCTCTCGGGCGAGATGCTAAGTCCCCCTCCGCAAGTTGTCATTGAGTCAACACCTTATGTAGTTTAGGAATTGCAACCACGCGATAAAATGAGTAAAGTTAAGTTCTGCAACTGGGTGTAGTATAATCGCTCTGTTGATCCGCGTTTCATACTTTTGCGGACTGAGCATAGTATTATTTACATGGCTATCGTCATGGACGTTAATGCGATTTTTTAAAAGGTGTGAGACATACATGGAGTGCCTAAGACATTTCCAAAATCAGAATTTCACCAGCATTCTATATGTATGAATTTAAGGGCTCGTATATCCAATTCCGCTGGCAAACAACGTGCTTCCCAGTGCCAAAAAATTCTCGTTAGGCCAGCCATGCGTCCAACTGAAGGCTCTGTAGATTAATAACGGTAGACTTTCGATACACCAACAACTAGAGACGAAAGAACCCGAGTTAATAGCAGCCGCCCAGTAGGATTTGCTGTTAATCCGAAGCCGTTAATCGGAACGCAGTATTTATTATTTTGGAAGTGGGACAGTTACAATTTGTGTCGCTGACCAAAACATTGTCCGTGTTATTATTAGGAAGTTATGGAACGTAAAAGTGGACAAACATTTATAGCAACTGTAAACAGTTACAAAATGAGCCACGCTGCAACGTTTGTGACGTTGACAACCGCTTGTTATCAAACGGTGGAGATGCCTTGATAGGCCAAATTTCCCTGTCAAGACTGCGAACTCTGGAAATAGTTCCTCTTCGGCCTGGTTGAAGGTCATGAGAAACTGAGATTTCACACATACCTTAGTCACTTCCTTTAAGATCCTGCTTTCCTTCAAAACAGGGGACGATTACAGCTTACCACACGCAATACAAGATTGTTACATATGTGACTTGGCGGAAACATCATTCAACTGGTTGTTCCTGGCAACAATTTTTTCTGATGAAGAGATAGACTGAAAAAGACTGACTTTCAGGAATATCTATAGCAAAAGTTTAAATTTGCAACATGGAATATCTAAAACATGGATAACGCATCCAAAAAGGTCACACTTTTGTATTTTAATAAGCTCTACGCCTTTCCTACAGTAAATTTGTATTTTCCTGCTTCAAAAGGAATTGATTAAAAGTTCAATCAAATGAATTTAAGTTCATAGGATACTCTATGAAAATGTCATATATAAATTTAATTTCTTATGTCAACATATTAAACAATTATGATAATCAAACTCGTTTGAGATTTTTATATAAATAAATATAATGAAAAACTAAAAATATTCCATGTTAGGTTAGGTTAGTTTGGGGTTATAAATTTTCTTGAACATCTTCGGGTCACATCCTTGAAAGATACTAAACTCAAATATGAAGGTGATGCCAAAACATTACCGATGAAGTCTAGATATCAAATTTTTGGGTAGAATACAATACTCCAACTACAGGTAGTTGGCATAGAAATTAAAACGCTTGTGTGTTAACTTTCTCATGACTTTCTCTATGCATTATTTTACAACGTATTCTTATAAATGCTTTTCTTCTATCCACTTCTTATGAATATACATCAACTTTGATTATATATGTACACATTTCGTTATTGGTATAAGGATACAGCAGACTATGCCAAATGTCAGACTTTTAAAAACAGGATAGCTATGTGATGGCTTCAGAATTTCATGCTCTCTATGTAACCAGGAGGGAAAAGAAAAAAGAGAGAGAGAGAGAAAAAAAAAAAAAAAAAAAAGGAATAGTAGGTTACCACCTCAAATGAAAATTTAAACCAAACCAAATAATATATCCGTAATGGTTAATGCCGCAAAAAATGTATGCTCAGCGTGGTCCATATTTTTGTATGCTAAAATTTTGTCTGTATCTTATGGTTTTATGATTATCAATTATAAAATGTCATCCACAAAAAGTATTGGCGGGTTGTTCATAAAAAATGCAATATATACACTTTGTCATGCAAATATCTTAAACATATGATATTTTAATCAAAATTCTTAATGCCATTTTTGAGAATTAAAAATAACGAATAGGTTTCAAACTAAAGGGTAACTTGGGGCATACTTGGAAGACGCTGACATCTACCAATCTTGGTATACACTTCTTGTTTTTGAGTTCTCCTCTTCACAGAAAGGACGTAAACTTTTTTCTAAAATGTTTTTGGAGATTCAGAGGATTCCAAAATACGCATGTGCGATGAAATTTCGGTATAAAATTTTTGAGTGGTAAAGAAAATAAAAATGTGTGTACATACTGGACACCGGGCTCGGTGCACAACAAAGGACGGACGGGTTCAAGCTGCTTCACGTCATATGCTGGGCCAGCGAGCTAAAGCGCTTAAGGTCAGGCTACCTCATGCAACTAAAGGAGCCTTCTTCAGAACTACCGAGAAAGACCTGGCCGCCTGATCGCCGGTGTGTGTGTAGAAGTCGAGAAGGGTCAATGTGACGTCATCTCCACTATACAAGGACAGGATCTAGCAATTAGTTACGTGCAGTGATGCCAATTTAGTTGTTTTTAAACTAAAACTGGTCTTTTTGGGAAGATGTTTAGTTGGCAAAATTTATAAATTTAACATTTGCTAGTATAGGAATTTAGTTGTTTGATAAACTGCATTTAGTTGGAGAAAAATATTTTTAACATCGACAACACAGACATTTAGCGGATTTCTTATTTTTGTCTGGTTATTTTTCTTGATCCTATATTGGCAACACTGGTTACGTGAGTCAGTCAGAGAGTGCTAGACAGCTGTGCGTGTGTTCGTCACGAAGGATACGTCGGTCGTCGTGAAGATTCTAACGGGCGTCGTGTGATTGAATCGTCGTAGTAAGTGTATGAAAGACAGAGAAGTGAAGAAAGACACTGAAAGGACTGAGCAAGGTTGCGGGAAGTAAAAGGTGTGAGTTATGATAACATAAAAGACTGCTGTCTGCGTTAGCGTCGAGAAGAAAACTGTGTATTTGTAATAACATTTTAGACAACAATAAAGTGATAGAAAAGTAGCCGGACTGATTTTGTCATCTTGTTACAATATGTTGTCAATTTGACTTCACGTTATTATACCCTAAGCAGAATGGCTACAGAAGCTACAAAAGGAAGCTTAAGTCATGTCAGTCAGATGAATCACACAGCTTAAGTCTGTGGTTACCGAACCAAGTGCATCTGAGCTCTTGGTCGTTAATAAACCTGGCAGATTGTTTTTTTATTGCATATCGCTGATCACGAAACCACGACCGAGTCTTTAATGCAATATCCTAAAGCGAAAGTGTTTGTTGTTCCGCCTCATGCGGCTCAAAGAGGAAAAAGGGTGGTAATTGGCAACACCGGCGTTGTATTTCTTTCATGGGCTGCCTTGTGTTGTCTTTTGTATCGAGTTTAGAAAGTTGGCAAATAGGTGCGACGTTTGCCATGCTGGAACTGCAAATGAAAACAGTAAAGTGTGTAACATATGCGGTCAGCTTTTAAAATACTAGTGGTGATACAAACAGAGGCTCTCTCGTGTAGTTCCAAAATATAAATCGTTCAAAGCAAATGTAGCAGCTGAATTTTAACAACGGCCGTGCTTTCATATTGTGCCAAATGGATGCTAAAATACGGAAAATATTGACTTCATGTGCGCACATTCCCGTCAGTAATACTAAATGTGGTGCACAGCATGCAACAACTCCAATGATGATAAATTCTGAGCAGCACTTTTGGCTAACAGGGTAGGGTTGTGCAGAGCCGCAGTGAGAACACGAGGGGACGGGCGTAGAAGGGTAAAAAGTGCCAAAAACTAGAGAAGTTCAGAGCTAAGAAAATAACAAAATCAAATTACTTGGTATAGACACTAAATGAAGAAACAAAGGAGAAAAAATTAAACACAGTCATTAGCATAATTGTATGAAGCAACTCTCGCACGGCTTAAAATCATAAAACTGGTGTAAAATACACGTTTACCTTCTCTACTTCTTCTTTATACATTTACTACGAACCTATTAGGGGGAGGAAAGATTTTATTCTATCCCAAATGCTATAACGAGATTTCACCGAAAATAATCATCTGAGGCTCCCTGAATAAGTAAAAACACAACTTTAGGTCAGTGTGTGTGTGTTTGTGTGTGTGTGTGTGTGTGTGTGTGTGTGTGTGTGTGTGTGTGTGTGTGTAAATGAATGAAAAGCGTAACTTAAAAATGAATAGGCCGATATATATATATATACTTGGCACTGAAGAACAGTGTGTTGAAATGTGAGACGAACATTAAAAAAAATCCTCCCATCCCACACTAAAAATTTGGCTCTTTCAAAAATGCTTCTAACCAGTACATCTTGAATTTTATGACAGTATCCGTAAAATCCTCTACATTTGGAGAAACATTTGTATAAGGGCAAACATTAAGAGACAGAAAAAAAAACTTAATGAATAAAAATGCAGATCTGTTAAAAAAAAACACTATTTATTTCTAAGCCATTTCTAAGATGCCTGTTAAAATTGATTTGAGTTTTCTTTACTTTGTAATTTTTAAGCACTCTGGTTATTCAGTAGCTTTTCGCGATATAATGGAAGGAGTATGGAATTTCAAAGCCAGTTTAACGCAAGTCGCTTTTAAACATCTGCCTAACAATTCTATTCCTTTTATCTCTCTTGTACAGTGAGCGCCATAGATAATCTCACTGCACCTCCGGTCTATGTCACATTGTTTTAGGCAACATACCCCTACACGGTGGCCCAAAACAGCCGCTGAAATGGACATGGCTTCGTTAAATGATAGATAATGTGACATACGCCGGAGGGGGACAGAGATTACCTATGGCGGTCATTGTACCACAAATATGTAATTAAACAATGTGTTGATTAACATAAATTAGACGAGCAAGTTTTTGTAAGAATAGTCTGTAGGTAGTGTATAAAATAAACGGTAGTGGGTAGATAAAGTTATATGATTGTAACGCCAGATTTCTCTTTTTATGTCATATTAATATTTAAATTTTTATGATTGATTATGGATGTAATCAATTATTTTATTTGTTGAACGTATTTTATTATGATTTTAGTTATTCAGATTTTTAGATTTACATTTGCTCAATTAAACATTTAGATATCGGATACTACAAACTGTAGAAACCCATGCCCGAGTATCTCGAGTCCATATTTATTGAATTTCCTTTCAACCAGTTCTGCTTGCGCTATTACAATGTTTCATCCCATAGATATAAAGATGACCCCCTGCGAAGAAGTCCTGAAATAAGTATTTTATTTTATCTCCAAGATAAAAGCTTTATGATTTAGGTTTCTTTTGTTCCGTTAAAAATTTACGTCTGGCAAGCTACGCAATCTAGAATGGTGTGCCGGCTATCTGGAACCCATGCTTTTAACCGTCTCAATTTTCTATCAACTGTAATTCATTCTGTAGGTCATTAAGGCTATTTATTTAAATATTGTAGTGAAGGCTGCGGCAGCATGCATCCGAAGCCCATGTTCCATCCGACGCGCTAATTCTTCATGAGGGAAACTAGCTGGTACTGCAATTTATTGCATATTAACTTCTAGTTTACTTTAAATACGGTTTTCGGTGATAGCTTTGATATTCCACAACATACGCCACCGTGTTTGAGACAGTATAGGTAGAGTTCGTTAATAATCAATCTTCAGTGATAAATAAACATTCACCAACCGATTCATAAGAAATGACAACACATAATAATAACTGGGACGGGAATATACAACGATACGTGACTTGATTCCAGCAATTTAAATACGAATTCTTCTTTTAAATTCGTATAATGTTTTGTGCAGGAATTTGGTCTTGGAAAAGACGGATAGTTTAACATTTTCAAGTCGAGACTAATTCGTGGGCCAGCAATTAGCGAAGTCCAATGTAAAGGCTCTTCTCAACTTATTGAGTAGCTAAATTCCAGAGCTTTGAGAATTTTCCAGCGATTCACATAGGCAATGGGGCAAAAGAATGCTTGATTATAATTATTTTCTAATAAACCGTGATGGCTTCATGTGATAGTAATTCCTGATGCTAATAAGGATTTAAGCAAATGTTCTAAACCGGCAGACGGAGTGAGACTAACATAAAAATCTGATGTGTTGCACTCACATGACTTTCTCTACTCTTGTACTAACCATTCTAACAACTCTTATTCCTATACCTCCATGTTAGTTAAGATAAACATTCCTACAAATTATCTTATTGCTTATGTCCTTGTAGATGCAAGGGAGATATTAGAATACAGAAGGCTTTGTGCGATAGTCAAATATTTATGACCTTTGAGATTCCGTTCTCTTTGCACGCTGAACATATAAAAAAATGAACAAAGTTGATGCATTTCGCTAAAGTTCTAAGTTTTCCGAAACTCGCACACATAACAAGGATTATCTCCGAAATGGTTCACCCTACAAGAAAATTTATTGAGACATAAATTGTGTATTTTACCAAGATCTACATTTTTTGTACAGTATGATTTGGTCTATCTCTAACGGTTTACCAGTTATGCAAAAGTCGTCCAGAATAAATACGACTACAGGGGCTATAGCCAGAAAATTCAAGATATACATTTCATTTGTCATCAAAATATCTCAAACATACGACATTTTAATCAGCCATTTTCAAGAAAATCAAAATTTTCGAACAATTTTCCATTTAAAGGGTAGTTTAGGGTGGGACTATTTTCTTCAAAATCTTCGTGTCACATCCTTCAACGACATTAAACTTAAATATGCCAACTTTGGTTTTTAACTGACTTTTCGTTTTTGAGTTATGCTGTCCACAGACTGACAGACTTACACACAGACTGACAGACTGACACACAGACACACACACGGACCTTTTTCTAAAAATGCTTTTTTCGATTCAGGGGGCCTCAAAACATATATTTCCGGTGAAATCTCGACATCGAATTTTTGGGTGGAACACAATACTTCCCCTACTTACCAGTAGAGAAAGTAAAAATACGTGTGTTAAAACACCTCATTGAACAGTCACCATTCACGACTTAACATATTCAACTGTCTTGACCCGTGGCTATGTAAACTGGTACAAGCATTCTTGGGTCATAGCATCTAAGCGATGACTTTCGCAATAGCAAAATGTTTAATGGGGTTACACTGTAATAGCGTAACATAATTTAATATTTTGTTTCGCTGTACTTTGGTAAATAAAGAAAAATTGTTGAAGTAAAGGGCAACATAAGTGTCATTATTTAAATGTACTGTATTACTCACACCCACGAGACCAGTTGGCCGCAGGGAAACAACACAATGCTCAACAGTCGTTACAGTTTTAGTTCTTCCGCTAACGAGACTCCGGGACTAGAAAAGAGCTGTCATGTTTAACAGAAAGCATTCGCACATTTAAAGAGAGTATCCCATATATTATAGTACTAATATAATAAAGCTCTGCCATTCTGGATTTAATGGGTGAATAGAAACTAGAAGACCCTAGTTGCCAGGAGTCTTATGTCCCCCGGATGGGTATTACTGCGTAGCTATCTGACGTACACACGCCTACAGACTAGCGCTCCATTTTTGTGATTCGTTCTTCATTCGTTTAGCATGGAGCGACCCGATACGGAAACAATGAATCAGTCAATATGTTGTTAGTGTTTGGGGAGTGTCAACGTAATTTTTCCCCTCCATCAACTGCAGCACGACTGTGCAAACATGTTCGGCTAAAAGCGTCAAATGTGTCACTACGAGTGCAACAGAAAGAACCAATTATTGTAAATGCAGCAAGAGAAGTTGTTCCTCAAATCCTCGTATATATTATCTGCACAGCTTTTGCACACGCGTAGGACGGACCTTGTTTTGAACATCTTGTTTAAGTTTCCAGTATATCACAATAGATGTCCCTGAAGCAACCGGAGAGTAGGCCACCCAACCTACTGCTCAGTATCTGCCCGAACCAAACAACGCACACAACGAAGTCCTAACACTATTTATCACTGATAACTTATTATAATTTTTATTTTCGATAATTTTGTCCTATTTATTACAAGAGCGGAAAAACAGAATTAAGACAAAAAATGTGAAGTGAATAATGGAAAGGGTTTAAGATCAAAATAGATTAAAGAAATAATACAAAATAGAATATGATGCGCAGTGCATAGTGAGGCATCTTGGAGACGAGCTTTGACATAGAATCCTCCGTACTTCCCACTTTTAACCACAAGTATGCTTTTTCCGCGTTCTGTCGGCATGTAATCAAACGCCATTTCCCTTTCAGCTATTGGACGCCCCTCTGGTTGTTAATTTCCAGGTGCTTAGGCAGCTCCCCGCTCGCTCAAGTTTAACGTTACTCTGCCATTAGCCATGCAAACGCCCTTAAGTACACAAGCGTTTTGCCGTCATACATTAACAAGATGGATTTCTGCCAGCATTGTCTACACCATTTCTGTTTATTGCAATCATTTGCGAGGTTCTGCCTGGTAGAATTTAGATGCACGGAGGGGAACACAAACTCGCATCGATTATTACTCGCGTTAAAAACCAATGATAACTCGTCCTCACCTATCCTCTAATCAAGCACCCTCCATTCGTTTGCAGACTTTAATGTGACAAATAGCTTTCCATGGATGCACACGTCCTTTCAAAAGTCACTTCAAACTTTCAAGCCTTCCCATTCTCACCAACATTATAGTTAGTCTTGCATTTTCACTATGCAATTCTTATATATCCTCATAAACATAAGAGTATTTATTATTAGTATTATTATTATTATTATTATTATTATTATTATTATTATTATTATTATTATTATTATTATTATTATTATTATTATTATTATTATTATTATTATTATTATTATTATTATTATTATTATTATTATTATTATTACTATTATTATTACTATTATTATTACTATTATTATTACTACTATTATTATTATTATTACTATTACTACTATTATTATTATTATTATTATTATTATTATTATTATTATTATTATTATTATTATTATTATTATTAGATAAACTGAAAACTGCTTTACAACGTGGAATAGAAGCATCCACATGTTTTAAAATAAGTTTCAACGGTTTAAACCTAAAATATTTTCGCGAAATTTTATGAATTTCATTCTCTGGCGAAAGCCTTTATTTGCACGATAAACACGAATGTTGTAATATTTCAAAAATGAATTACAAAGCTTAATATTGACGATTTTGGAACGCAGCAGCTAAAGCCTAAGCTTTTGGAGGTCGATGGTGGGCGGTTGGAAAGATAATAGAGATAAGTAGCGCTTTCGATCAGCATAAACGCCAGAAGTGCTATCGCGGGATAACCAGACTCTTCTGGATGTGTCGCTTCTTCCGCTCTCGAAACAGAGTAATACGTTCTGTAGAAGTTTCTAAAGGCTATATAAGCGAGCGCTCTCGCGAATGAGTCAACGAGGAAGTGAGTTAGTGTGTTTCTACTGTGACAAAAAGTGTTGTTCTCTGAGTGGGTTTGTGACGGCTAATGTGATGTGCAATGAGTGCTGCTAATACAAAGTACTGACCAACAAAGTTGGAGCACACACAATTTAGGTGAGCTTCATGTGTTTCTTTTTTAATTTAATTCTTTTTTCCCCTATTGTAGGTACTCGTTGAAAAGCTATTGAATCTTGCTATCAAAGTCAGCAAAAGATACAGAGCATTCCATTAAATTAGAAGTAGCAAAATCATTCAAATAATTTATATAAGATGACTATAAAGAAATACTAGTCAAATAAATGTGCTTTTGTTGATTAAAAAGGGCATTCCAAACACAAAAGAAACGTTTTGTCCATTAAGACAACTTTTTTTATTTAACACTAATGAACTTCAAAGAATTATTTAATGTGGGTACCTTCTTTAATACGGAAAGTATTGCCTATATCGGAATTTCACAGAAAATAGAGATTTCGAGAATTCCCATATCCAGAAAGCAATTTTAAAAAAGCTCTGTGTATCTCTGTTTCTATGAACAGCATAACTCAAAAACGAAAAGTTGCACAAACATCGAAATTGGTATTTAACTTCAGTACCTTCTAAAGGATGCCACACGAAGATTTTGTAGAAAATTCCACACCCTAAACTATATAAAGCTAACCACATGTTATATACCGGGAGGACGGTACTGTTTCGGCCATGTGTTAATCAGGGAATCTACATCATGAGTGTAACAAATATGTCCAATACAATTATTGTCAATAAAGGACCGCTTCGCTGAACAAAATAATAATTTGTGTCAAATATTTGGAGCCATCTAGCTTCCTGACGAATGGATATAAATTGTTTATTGCTTCACTGTCGCACAAACATTGTGTGAACAAAGCTGTAATGCATTCCTACCTTAATTCTCATTAATTTAGTCACAATTTAATCTTAGAATGTCATGCAAAGTTTAATTTCTAAGCGATTTGGCAACATCACGTTAACGTTAAAATTGTGATTAAATTCATTTGTATTGAAATAAAATGTATAAGTTATAATTTCGATGACACAACTTGCGACCAGCTCTTGTATCACTCAAGCATACTACATCCCATATTCTGTTTCTACCAACAACGAAATATTTAATAAAACTATTTCTACAAATGTTATCTCGATTAGTATGTGGATAGAACAGTAAGCATTTGTAAGAATAGTTTACTGAGTAATGACTATATAAACTTTAGATGGTTTCCTAAGTCCTAAAACCCAGAAGTAAAATTTAGAGGCTTTGGAAGCCGATCCTCTTATATAGATAATAAATAGCAACGGTTCGCAGGATGGACGTGAACAATTTTCTCTGAAATACTGAAATTTATTTCGTAAAATAGTTAGCTAAATTGTGATATGCATAAAGTCCTTTGCGAATTTTATATGTGAGAGGTCACTCCTAATCGGATACAATTTCAACCATCGATCGGAGACCACCATCCGCAGAAGGAAAAGTTTCACAGCTCTAAGAGTGCAGCGAGGCCGTGGAACTTAAACATGAATTTAAAACCGCTACAAAGTCATGTTTCTTTTTATTAAATTGTTTCTAATTTATTAGGCGCTTCGTCGCGGAAATAACAAACCAAAGACAAATCCAGCGCAGTTGCTTTACGACACGGCAATATTTTAACATTTCCATGAGATTTCTCGTAAAGGCCTAGGGAAAAGAATACGATTCAGTCTCAAATGACGTTTTACTGCTGCCCATAAAACACTCTAGCGAGTGACGATGATATCAAATATTCAGTACACACAGCAATGAAAGGAAATAGAATGCGAGCTCGGCACGCTGTAAATCCATTTGATCACGCTTACATTCATTGGCTTGTATTGAGATGACGTGATATGACCATCGTATAACAAGACGATCACCAAGATGGGGTGGAAATCTTTTTTCCTCTTGGTGAACGAATACCAAACATGGCACCCCACTTGATCGAAATGACACCTCATTCTTTTCCGCGCTGGAAGGTAATGGACCGCGAAAATGGAGCATCACTTCGCATAGATCCGGATCGGCGCTGCCTCGCCTTGAGAGGAAAATACCACTGGGCTGCTCATCTACTGATACAGAAAGTAACGGTCCACCACACAAGCACCCTTTCAAATTACACCACCTATATTATATAAATAAAGCGAAACAAAGAAATGATTAAGGATATCCATTGTGAAACTTTAAAGAAAATCACAATTTCCTATAGATTCATTCGACATTTTAAAACTTACAACAATCAGGGTTTACTGCATAATATACAAATCATACTCCACGCATGTTTTAAAATTAGTTCCCGAGATATTTGTTTTATTTTTATTCATTTCTTATTTTATTTTTTACCGTTTTCAAAAACTGCTCCACACAATGTAATTATTTTTCTGAAAATATTAATATTCTATGATCAAACTGATTTATATTATTAATTAAAATGTAAAAATAAATGTTTAAATTCCTACTAGGTTGGAAGAAAATCTGTTAAATATTGGAATTCAAACATTGCTTTCAAATTTGCCGAGTATACATTAGCGTTTAAGAATCTCACAATTAAGCATATTAATAAAAATCATCAAATATTTTTTACTTTCTCTTCTACTGCGTAAAGTAGAGGAAGTGTACTGTTTCACCCAAAAGCCATTTACAATTGAATCTGATTTATGCATATGACAAGGGGAAGACGGAAGATTATTTGTAACTAAGAATTACTTGCAAATGAGATTTTGGTAATAGATCATATTTAAAAAGAAAGAAAGAAAAAAGAAAAAAACAGTGGGTCCACATTTGTAAAATTTTACAAACAACAAAGATATTCACTAACTTGGTCCTGCTTTAAAGAAATCAGTTACTTCACTTTTCTTGCATTAAGTGCAAACATCTCATTTTGTTACTGATGACTACGTAGTGGATATAAGCAATTCCTAAGTCTGAAGCCATTTAGGTTTTGGTTTTGTGTGGATTAAGTTCCACTTCTCTTGTAAATTTTACTTTCTGATCTGGTGTATAATATTTCCTTTTTCTGTTCTTCATGGCTGATTAAAAGCAACTGAGAACTGAAAGACAAAACCGCTGTTCAGCAATAAACACCAAATACTGAACAATTTTATCTTTATTTCTCGTTTGTTGCTACGACATTGTTGCGCCGAAAGCCGCCAGTTCTAACAACAAACGTCTTTTCCTCTTGTTTTCGCAGCCGAAAGCCGCCCGCTGAACTTGCATCTTTGTCAACAAAGATAAGAAAAATGCGTCTGGAGTTTAAGACTGCTTATGTAGTATGCTCATTATAATTACGGAAAACTCGGTTGCATTTCACTGAAATTTAAAACGTATGACAACGAATTAATTATAAATGCATTATGTATAAATAAGGATTCATTAATACATTTATAAATTAGATTTTGCCAGGACCTACAAAAATGTACGTATAAATAGGAATTACTCAGAGCTGGGTTATGTATAAAGCAGGTTCAACCGTATATGGTTTTTCAAACTTACGGAAGCTTTCAGCAACCATCGTTCCAAATTTATGATGGCGTACTTTTCTGAACAATCCATTCTTCAGGAGGAAACCGAGGCATGACCCAGTGCTTCAATGCTGTTGACGTCGACATGGGACCTTCCCAGAACGGATTTGTTCTGGTGTTCATTTTGACACCAGTTACCCATTCAGTAGTACTTATATCTTCTCTCGTTGTCACCCTTGTATTCATACTTAAACTTCACCAAAGAGCACGGCTACATTGCTTTAAATTAGTGGTTCACACCATTCCTTAAAACTTGCATTACTAAGCATTGATCTTGATGTCCTACTGTCATCCACACGTGTGTACGAAGCGGCTATTACCATACACCACAAGAAGAAGAGAAATATCAGTTGACTTCTATACCATGACCAGATATGATTGGAAGAAAGTGACCTACCAATTGAGGAGGTAAATCACGGATTCCATTTCAAGATATGCCGCTTCGATATTTTTTCAAGAACCCATCCTACGCTCCTTATGTGGGAAAGACGGCAGAAAATACCATCTCCTCGAAAGATAAAACCACTTGGTGTCATTGACAAAGTTCTGTAGTAAGGACTGAATACTCCAGCCAGCCAGCCAGCCAGAAAGGGTCCTGATGTAAACAAATCCACGTACAGACCGCAGCACACCTTTCAAGTGAATGAAAATAGGTCGTCACTGCACTGCATGCACCGTCTCCCATTTCTTACTTCAAATAATGATAGTATTTTAATAATCGTCTCATTTAAACATAACTTAAAATAACTAGCTATTATTTATTATCATGCTCATGTAATAACCGATACTCCCGCGCTATTTATTGGAGCGAAGTAATAGTCCTGCTAATGCAATATTATGTTGCAATCAAGGCCGAATGCTTAGCAGCTCAGAGCAGTGCAATTATCGTATTAGGTAGCCACAGAAGTGCCAAGCTACTAAAGGCTGTGAAAAAAACATAGCTTTGAATGTGTTCAACTTTATGTTATGATGCTATTGGTATGACAGGTGCCATTAAATTAACATCAGAAGCAACTGGTATGTCTGTGCGATCAAGTTATAGACATATTGGTTATAAACCTGGATAACGATTCAACCCTTATCACTGGGTATCGCGATATTGCTCGGCCACTGCGATGACACTTAAGTGCGGATAAAATTATTTCATATCTTTGCTCACCCGCTCTTGAATAAGCACATTTAGTTCTTTTAGTAAGTATAGAAGTATGTATTTAATACTCAGTGCTGGTGCAGCGAAATTTAGCAATATACAGAATTGTCAACGATGAAACAACTGTGTAACTGTTAAGGGGGCAAGGGATGAAGCTCCACCAAGTGTGCACGAAATGTCAAAGAGCGGAGTGATATGATACTACGTGCATTGCTTATGCTAGGGTCCATTCTCAAGCTGGGTAGAATATAATTGGCACATTGTGCGTTGTTATTGTAGGAAGCTAGGTTTACAGCCAGACATTCAAATCACTATATGACTTGCTTTAAAAGATTGTGCAGCTGTAAAAGCTACATAGAACTAAGGTCGAAGCTTTCCAAGTGTTTACTAAAACCATCATCCATATTTACTAAAGTTGGCAATTTTTGTCCTTTTCACAATGACTATTCTGAGAAAGCAATACGAGTAACTAACCAACCTCCATTCTGGCATCCCTTCAAATGACACTACACACGTAGTAAATAAAGTGAAAGAAAGGATTAAGTTGCAACACAGCCAGAAAAATGCACTGGTCAGGGAAAGCTTTTTTAAGCTCTATATATCACTGGTGATATTCAAGAAATGCAATCGGGCTGAGTAGATCTCAAGGATACGTAGCTAGCTAATTTGATTGACAAATGAGAGCACGGCAGCCATGTGAATACAAAAACCTACAGGCTGGTGCACACATACTACGGTTCAACCTAAGTATCCATTATAGAGTGAAGCCAAATAAATTTCCATCTCAGCCTGCTAATATACGGGGTATCTTGTATCGCAAGAGCTAAATAGCTAATTATATCGAACTGGTCGAGAGATTTCTTACGTAGATTGCTCTACACTGGAACTTGGAAGCGGGGATGTATGTATCATATATGTAACAGTAACGCATTGGCCTGTACGATTAGATCGCTACTTTTGAAACCGCGTGCAAAAATATTAGGTATAACAGTCATGTTAATGCAGATTTTTATCACTAATAGGGTTGAACTGCTTATACCACACATATATTCTACCACAAATTCTTAAATTTCCTTTCTTCCACAATAACAGCGTTCCTATTTTGTTATAATTTTTAATACATTGCTGACCATCTTAAAATGCCCATTTTCACAGACAAACTTAGATGTGAATTCAATACATAATTTACCAATAGGTTTTTTTCTTTGTCGCTTGCTGCAGTACGGTCGTATTTTTAGATTGAAGCAAGTTGGATTTTTGCTTTGTGGGCTGTAGTTGGTACTTCTCCGACTGTAGTACACGGATATCGGGGTAAGTTCCTATTAATGTCTTAGTTGCCGAGTTGCATTTTGTTCCGAAGTTTACTGATGGTTATCTCTAGTCGGGTTTGTTTGTTATTTTTTTAATACGAGTTATTTTCAAGTAAATATTAGTGGATACGCGGAGCCATAGACGGTGAGCAGGCCACGCCTGAATATCTTATATTGGGCCAGTTTGTAATTTTAAATGGTCTTACTAGTGTTGCTTCGTTATATTCTTGTGATTTTCGTAACTATTTTCCTATTCACTACACAAACTAAGGAAACTCAGTATACTAAGGAATTACTGTTAAAGGGCACTCTTTGCCATGGCCTCGTTTCCAAGTTAGGCCCCTGCATCTCTATAGTTGACTAAAGAAAGGAAGACACGTATTCCATTCTTTATTGAATTTCTAAATTTTAGCCCCGTATGTGACAACACTTCTCACTATAATAATAATAATAATAATAATAATAATAATAATAATAATAATAATAATAATAATAATAATAATAATAATAATAATAATAATAATAATAATAATAATAATAATAATAATAGTAATAGTAATAGTAATAGTAATAGTAATAGTAATAGTAATAGTAATAGTAATAGTAATAGTAATAGTAATAGTAATAGTAATAGTAATAGTAATAGTAATAGTAATAGTAATAGTAATAGTAATAATAATAATAATAATAATAATAATAATAATAATAATAATAATAATAATAATAATAATAATAATAATAATAATAATAATAATAATAATAATAATAATAATAATAATAATAATAATAATAATAATAATAATAATAATAATAATAATAATAATAATAATAATAATAATAATAATAATAATAATAATAATAATAATAATAATAATAATAATAATAATAATAATAATAATAATAATAATAAATAGGGGATGCATGCCTCCAAAATTGGATCTGAAAATGCCACTTGAGTGCACACATCCATCTAATCCTCGGTAACACATAATAGTACCTGAGGAATTCCGGTGCCGTAAATTAGCACACTGCTGGGTTTAATTCCGACCACTTTAGCACGTTCTGTGTGCCCATGGAAACGCAACAGAAACAAGCGCATTTGCGGTTGGTAATAATGTCGCTAGCCGAGCGAAAGTCTGATACGGCCGCTGCCGAATGAATGACGTAAAAGCCTCGGATTATTTCTGTGTCAGTTCGTGCACTTAGTGCGTTTAATAAACGGCATTTCGTGCAGACAGACAGCTTCCCACAACAATACAATTACTGCCAAACAATGAGTTACCAACCGGACCCTGGCATCGCAGTTTCACTTCTCATCACATGTGTGTGGTTTATTACATCGACCTTTCTTGACTGCAATGTCCACCATTTAAAATTACAGATGCCAACAATCAAAATATACACAACTTCCTTTCAGCATTGCCTTCCTTGTTGTTTTCCTATTAACAGAAATTGTAATGTTTATTTAATAGAATAATTATTAAATTACAATTTTCCAATTCACGAATTGCCAAAAAGACAAAGCTTCGCAATACAATTTTTTAAAAAAAAGGTATGTGTGCACACTCGCAGGACTCTCTTCTCCCTCTTGCACAAATATTCTTCAAAACACTCGAGATAAACACTTGAAGAATTTATTTCATTGCTCTCTTGTAGATCCAAGGGGAATATGGGAAATCGATTTCAGCGATAGTCGCCATGTGATGGCTTTCACATTCCTCTCTTTGCACGGCTACGACATAAACAAAATAATAAGCACTTCCTATTTGAGAAAAGCATATAAGTATTTGAACACTCAAATCACTGACATGGAATATAAAAAATATTTAAAGTAAGAAGACTTCATAGATTATTCCCAGAAAACTCAAGATAGGCATTTCATTGGTATGGAAATAGCTTAAATAAACGGCATTTTAATCAAAATTCTCGATTCTCAAAATATTTTCCATGTAAAGAATAGTTTGGTATGGGGGATTTTATTGAAAACCTTCGTTTGGAAGATTCTGAACTTAAATACAAAGTTTGGCATCTAATCAAAGTTTTGTTTTTTAATTATGCTGTTCACAGACACTCAATCTCTCTCTCTCTCGCTCACGCACACACACGCACACACACACAGAGGACCTTTCCCTATACTATTTTTTTTTATTCAGGGACCTCTATATATATGCATTTCCAGTGAAATCTCGGTATAGAATTGTTTGATAGAATGCAATAACACCTTCACTCACGCTGTACAAGGGCGTTTAAAAACAACCGTTTTCGTCAACATATTTTGACCTCCATTCGAAGAAAAGATGGAAACCCTGTGTTTATACACAATCTGGTCTGAAACGTTCTTGCTTCGACGTGGCCCGAGGAATAAGCAGAAGTACAAATTTCATCTCGGGAAAAGAAGGAAAACCGAGCTCGACGTAACACAGGTTTATCTTGATGTAGGCGATGACATAACATTCGTGGAAAATAAAAACAAATAAAATTCAAGTAGAAAGCACCTTGACTCACCATTTGCAGAAGACGTTACGAAGCCAAATAATATGACAATGGATGCAAGAAGTATATTTGTTGTGATATTACATTTCAACTTAGCGGGTTACGTAATTAAATCAAGAGTGCGGAGGTCAACCCTGAAGTGAAGCTCATTGATACCATTTGGGTACAACATGTATTTGGTTTTCTGTTGGAAATGAGGCTGAGGACAACTGAACCGAGGGTGTTGCTTCCACGGTCATACGGGAACTCTTAGTTCGATTCCCGTTGCTCACCCACTACAACTTCGGGTTTTTTCGAGCATTTCCCAGCTCGGTAGTCGAAAGCTAAAATAGTTTTCCGTAATTTCCCTTTCAAACCGTTTCTGTATTATGTTTCAGGATTCCTGGCATATGGCGGTGCTGGACAGATGGTGCAGATCCTTGCACAAAGGAAATAGTATTCCCCATGTATGTACTCTAGAAGCTGTTGTTTAAACAGCTCCAGCAGAGGCACCGGTCTTCGAGCTAGTAAATTCCTTGCATCTCTGTGACCTGAGGTAATCGTATACATGTCTCTGTAGGTCGCAGTGAGTGTACGAAGTGCCCCCCTTCAGGGTAGTGTATAAATGTGACTGACATTCTACAAAATAACACAATCAATTCATTTAATTAGAAGAGAATTTATTTCAGGCACATGAACCGACTATTATTACCGTGTGCTGGTGTAGTGTTACAAATTAAATTGATTTCAATTCCTAAAACTTCACGCTTCAATCCTGATTATCTAATTCCACTAACAACTTAATGGTAGATAATTTATATCACAATAAGTACGCAGTGAACTGGTTTTTAAAAAGGTCTGCGTTACATTCACATGACGTACTCTATTTACTGTTCTACCATAAAAGCGTTTTTTCCATCCACCTCTTGTTAATCGAGATAAAATGTTCCCATTTGTTATAGGTATACCAAGGCTAAATCGATAGTCAGACTTTTACAAACGGAAGCTATGTAACGGTTTTGAAATTCCATGCTCCTTGCAAATTTCAGTACCTAAATTCAACCAAAAAAGGATTATCTCAGAAATCGTTAACGCCTTAAAAATCTTGACATAAATTGTGTTTTAATGACATCCACGTTCTTTGTGTAGCAAGTTTTTGTCTATTTCTTATGATTTATCAGTAATGCAAGAATGATTCAGAACGAAGAGCACTTCAGAGCCCGCACCCACAAAATTCAAGTTCTATTTTTATTTGATATGCAAATGTCTATAGCTTATTGTATTTTAATAAAAATCATTAGAGCCATTTTTGAAAAATCGCAAATAATAAAAGTGTTCCTAGTAAGGTATAGTTTGAGGTTTCTTTGGAAGATACTGAACTTAAAAGCCAAATGGTATTTTGCATAATACGAACACGTTTCTAAAAATTAATTGTCTTCTTCAAATCGGCCTAAAAACGCGTATTTGCGGTCAAATTCAAAATACTTATTTTTTGGGGTGGAATGCAGTACGTCCTCTACCTGCTGGGCGCGTGTTACAGAAAGTAAAAATGCTTTTTGTATTCATAGGAAGCTTGAAGAAATAATGTCCGATGGAATGCAATACTTCCTGTACCAGCTAGATACGCAGTAGCAAAAGCAAAATTGATATTTTTTTATTCAAGTACACCCAAAACATGTATTTATCTTGAACTCTAAAATAATCTGATAATTTTGTGGAATGAAACAATCGGCCTACTTGCTGGTTACATATAGAGGAAGTAAACGTTATTTTCTTATTCAAGGGGTCTCAAAACATGTATCACTGGTGAAATTTTGAGCATGGAATTTTTCTGAGGACTGAATCTTTTATCTGCTATCTGGAGGCACGACGCGGAAAATAAAATACTCTTCTAGGATTCAACAAGCTTCAAAACATGTATTTCTGGTGAAATTTAGAACATCAAATTTTTGTTCGGAACATGCAACACTTCCTCTACTTGTTAAGCTACGTGATGGGGGAAGTAAAAATTTATTTTTACTCAAGGGGTCTCAAAACATGTATTCGGTGAAATATAGCAGTGAATTTAGCTAGGTATGAAGTAGGGAAAGTAAAAATGCTCAAAATGTGTATTTCCGATGAAATCTAGAACATGGAATTCTTCTGTGGAAAACAAAAATGAGTTTTAGTTCAAGGGCGTCTCAAAACATGTATTTCCTCTGAAATCTGGAACATCCTCCTTAAACATACTCTGCATTTTGTATGACTGCTGTTTAATGCTTTTAGTTTCAGCAAGTAGCATCAGATAGTTAAAATAGCAATACAATTCACCAAGGCATCTTCTCAGACTTAGACTGCCCAATTACCTTGGCCCATAGTTTTGCTGAAGATAACAATCTCTCCTCGTAGAGAACTTCCACGATGGGAAAAAGATAATAGTTTATTTTCCCTTGTTCCTCGCCGGAACATATTTAAAGGCGGGCACTATTTCCTGATAACTTGGCGGTCTTCCTCAGTGTCATCGTTGTCTGGGGTTCAACCACTCCAGCCACTTTTGCCACAGGAAACTACGCTGCCTGAGGTGCGGCGGTGAACATCTAAAAGAGGCCTGCCCGAAATCTCGGGAGGATGTGCCCAAGTGTGCCAACTGTACCGGCGCACACGTAGCTTGCTACAGAGGCTGTCCAACAAGAAAGGCCATCTTAGCATCTAAGAACCCACCATAGGTGGTCAAACCTTCCGCGGCGGACAGCCATCCCCGGGTGGGCCCTGCTCCGGCAGGTCCGACCCAGGTTTTAGCGTACGCGGCAGTGGCCAGCAGAGCTGTGGGTAGGACTGCAGCGTCGCATAGTAAGAATGAAATGAAATGAAAAATGTTTATTTGGGCATGTTTACAACATGCCCGGGCTGTTTAGGGAAATCCCTCTTCAGCCTAGTGTGGTATTTGTTTCTTGTTCGGGTTGGGATTTCCCTCAGTAACACTCACACACAACCTAGAGCACACACACTAGCTCCAGTAACCAATCAACTCCCCTGCCACCTAGGTCGGGAAAACGCCGACACTCTCGGAGGCCTGCTACCGTCTCCGAAGCTCCCACGCACGCCCGCCAGCAGAGGGAGGTCGCGGTCGAAGTGCTACCGAGCCCTCCCGTCCTACCACCTCCACAACAAACCACTAACCCTCCCACACCACAGTTTTCGAACGTACTGGCATGGTTGCAGCAGTTGCTGCAAAACCATGGCCAGAAGATCTGTGAACTGCTGGTAAGATTCCTCTCTGCCAGCGCCCAAGCCAGCAAAATGGCCATTGCCATGGAGGCGCTCGCCCTCTTGACCACCGTCATCCGCACGCCCCAGAATGGCGGATCAAACTAGGTCTCGCACCTCGTTTAGGTTCGCGTTCTGGAACGCGTGTGGCTTGGCCGGTCAGGAGAATGAGCTCCACCATTTTGCTGGAGCGCATGCCCTAGACCTCATTCTGGTATCAGAAACACATCTCCATCAGAATGTCACATCCCGACTCCAGGGCTATCACTGTCTCAGATCGGACCGCGTCGGCCCCCGTGGGGGCGGCACAGCGATCTTCGTGAAGAGCAGTGTGGTCCACAAACCCGTCCAGCTCCCTCCACTTCAAACCCTAGAGGCCACGGCCACTTGTGTCCACCTGTGATAATTATCTTGATCATTATTATTATCATTGTTTATTATCATTATCATCATTATTATTATCATTGCTGTTTTTGTTGTTGTTGTTTGCAAGCTCTGAAAAGTACACCTCAATCAAGAGTAGGGCAATGTTGATTGGATGTGGTTACCGACCAGAGACTTTGTTTTATCTCCAAACATTACTGAGTAACCATCTGAGAGAGAACTAAAATAACCCAGGATTGAACAAACAAAAGCCACACCGCTACAGCAAATGAAACTAATGAAGTCTCCAAGGTACGTAAGCAATACGTTTTGACAGTTACACCTTTAATGGAACCGTGTGTACTTGTTAGCAGTGTTGTCAACATGCGGTTTAATTCAATTACTCCCAGAGCCAGCCATAATTTTCGCAGCAGGACTGACTGTTCAATTTCAACCAGGGTGAGATTCACAACGACACGACGCCGTTACTTAAATTATGTTTCACATGAGGAAAGTATGGTCCAAATGAAATCAAAGCTACAAAGTAAAAGTTTTAAGGAGAGATTAAAAGACCTATCCCACCAATGTTAAATCTGCTTATTTGAGAAACCATTTAAGCTACTTTTACTTGAACTTCTTACAGGATATATATGTATGCCTTCTGAGTTCGCCAATCTAATTTTATACAATACGTTTCTTTTATAAGGGCGTTAATTTATTTTCTTAACTGCACTATCTTTTGTTTAAAACACACGAAGAATTATTTTTATTTACTATGTAGCATAAGTAGGAAAAGTACTGTGTTCCGCTCCTAAACTCGATGTCAGATTTTACCTTAAGTACATGTTGTGAGCGATCTGACTCCCCCTTCCAAAAAGCATTTTTAGAAAAAGGTTCACAACATTATAACCAAACAATAAAATGTCCGTTAAATGCCAAACTTTACTTTTATGTTCATTTTCCAAGGTAGTGACAAGAAGATTTTTAAAGAAAACCATAATCTACGTTTTATATAGAAAATTCTGATGTTCTCAAAAATACCTCTACCGATTATCATCAAAATCCATATGTGTAAGATATGTTCATGAACCTTTTAGAAGAACAATGTCAGTGTGTGTGCATGTGCACAAGTCCCATCTGTCTTCTGATACGTTTCTACCATCTTATATAGCCAAGAGATTTTGTGTCTCAACTTCTCCACATATTGATATAATCGCTTTAGTATTCCTCAATCCGAGTTACCTTGAATTTCTGTTATTTTAATCAAAACTGATAATGTATGTTTGAGAGAATATACCTAAAATAATACAATTCAGGTATTCTAAATAAATTGTAGGGAAGTTTCACTAAAAATATTCGCCTTTAATTAAACCCTGTTTTGTTTTAACTTTTCCACGGCCCTTCCTTTCCCTTCTTTTTCTATCGCATTTTCCTCAATGCTAATATTTTTGACCATGTATGACAAATAAGGCTTGTGCAATGCAAGGCCAGGAGGTAAAAGCTCTACTGAAGATGCATGTGTTTTCATCATTCTGAAAGGCGGTTTAAACAGAAATATCTCCAACCTATTTGCTCTTAAGCATTTACATGCATTCCAGATTGATATATTTTATATATTAATATGTTTTATTGACACGGTTGCCAAAATTAAAATTGACAATTGTCTTCGAGTGGAAGTGTTAAGATAAATGATAATGCTAAATAAGGAACTAGCTCGTATCGCACAACCTATTCCACAACAGCAGCCAACGAGAGGAGCACGTGACAGTTAAAAGATACGAAGCAAAGTTATATGGAATAGAGTTTAGATATGTGTTTATATGCCTTTTACTTTTCCAGATTTGATCAGATACGCACACTCAGTGACCTTAACTCATCTATTATTAGTTCAATACCTTCTGTACTCTAATAGGAAAAAACTGTGTTGCAGACACATGACTTTGCATACTCACTCTTGTACGAAATATTCTTAAAATCCCTAATTCTTCTATCTAGTTCATGTTCATTGAGGTGTACATTTCCAATAATTGTTTTATTGCCTATTTACCTGTACAAACAGGGGGTAAGAAAAATGTAGATAAGGGGTGCTCAACTGCAGACAAGTTAGAGGAAGTTGAAATCACCTCCTTCCACCCGCTGGGACAGAATGACGCATTTATTCGCAGTTACTGAGTTCCAGTGGCGGCACATTCTTACGTATAGGAAATCAAAGATGTAAATATTAATATTCTACTCCTGATTAACCCATTATGTTTCTGAGGATACTTTTATGGCACGATTTACGTTTCAGAAGGTATTCAATATTTGGTGCAAAAGATGAAGTGCACAGTCTCAAAAGATAAGCAAGGTGATTTTCACTTATCTTGCTGCAATACTCACCTGTAATGTAGTTCATGTCTTATGTTTGTTCGCAGATATCAATGAAGCCAGAGACTGCCATTAAGCTAGATGCAAACAAACGTAATCTCGGATACTCACAGCAGGGCAAAGATCTAAATAATTCCCACCCTTATTTCACAGAACATTATACGGTCGTGGAATTCTGCAATGCAAGTAGATTCATATTTTGTAGTTCGCGTGAAGTCTCACTACACGGAAAATTCAAAAGTGCAGAATAATTGGATTTTGGTTTCAAATGTTTATAGGTCTTCAAAATGTGTCGTACAATAATTGCTTCAAAAGTTCGTTGCATTTTTCCAAGAGAATAACGTTTATTGTGAACATGAGCAAGGGAAATGGTATCTGCAACTACCAGTCTTACAAATCAAGCACTTTATCATCTTCATCTCGAAAACAAAAATATTCGTCCTCCCATTGAATTGTATGTATATATTCCGCACCATCCGCCTCTAACTAGCAGGTCAGTGTAGCAAGGGAGGGGGGGTATGTGTAGGATAAGCGAGCGTTGCTCGCTTGTTGAGTACTCCTGATATAGTAAGTAGTAGGTTTTAAGAGAAGGTCAAACCTCTATTCCTACGTGAAGACTTTAAATTTCGCCGTCTTTGCATGCCAAAAAAGAAATGAAAAGAAGAAAACGGCAAATGTCTTCCCAATTAATGGTAATTTGAAATGCAATCCAATAACAAGGAATTTTTCGGAAATGGTTAAGACCAAACAATTTAACTGACTGCGTGCTGTAACAAGATCTATTTTTGGGTTTTAGATTTTGTATATCGAGCTCTTACGGTTTACCAACAACGTAAAAGTTATTCAGAATTAACAGAAATTCACAGGCTAATCCCAGAAGATTTAATTTGTCATAAAAATATCTTAAACGTGATATATTTTAATCAAAACCGTTAAAGCTATTTTTCAGAAAATAAAGCATTTTTTAAAAAGTTGCATGTAAAGGGCAGTTTAGTGTGGGTATATTTTCTTGAAAATCTTCGTGTCGCAACCCTGAACGCTGCTGAACTAAAACACCAAGTGTGGTATTTAACCATCTATTCGTTTTTGAGTTGCTGCTCGCGCTCGCGCACACAAACACACCACACACAAGGGGCCTTTTTATAAGGATGCCTTTTTTAATCAGTGGGTCTCAAACATATTTCTGATGAAATCTAGACATTGAATTTTTGGATGTAATATTTACTGCATGTAGTAGAGAAAATAATTATGATATACCGCAATAACTTTCTTCTTTTTCATGGGCAAAGTAAACCCAGAGATTCAAAGCTGTACGCTACCAAAACACACTTCACAACGGACGCTGCTCCGTGGCTTTAATGGTAAGCAAATAAATACGCCACTACACAGGTTATTTGCACAGTAAGATGATATCGATTTCAACTGTCATGTAATTATGCTCCCTTTAACTTCCGAAAAGCGAATATTCTGGTTTCACTCTACTAACTTTTACTTTCTTTAGAGCAATCTAATTAGCAAGTGACGCATTCGAACGTAAGCTCAAGTCACAAACTTCTCGAGTTCAAACTTGTGAAGAAGACCTTTTACTTCTGCTCGATTTCCTTTGGAAGCAGTTCGTAAATGTTCGTCATCATTAATGTTATTATACCGTTTCAATTAACAGAACACCAGAGTGATGTAAGTTTCTGGGTCCATCTCGTTGTAAAGAAGAATAGAGTCGATTGTCATCCGGGCAGACTATGTTTCATGGCAGCGCCTACCACTTCAGCATCTTACTGGCCACTTTATTGACTTTCCGAACAAACAGCAAAAGTTTAATTTGTAGTTTGAAGAAAACAATATAATATTAACATATTCACGACTTAATTTCTGTAACAGATAGAATAACTCAAACAGATATGTCTGTAATAAATTCCTGCAAAACCTCTGGGACAATATTTTCTCCAGTAGCTAGATAGAAAAAGCAATATTGAGATTTCATCTGACACATGTTTGAGCCCTATCAGTTAAAAATAAGCTTTTTAGGAAAAGGTTCGTGTGTGTGTGTGTGTGTGTGTGTGTGTGTGTGTGCGTGTGTGCGTGCGTGCGTGCGTGCGTGTGTGTGTGTGTGTGTGTGTGTGTGTGTGTGTGTGTTTTAACAGTACAACCCAAAATCGAATAAATCGAATAAATCCCAAATTAATGTTTGGGTTTACAATCTTCCAAAAATGGGACAACATAAATTTCACAAAAATTTCTCACCACAAGGTTCACTTAGATTTTTAGGAATTTCAGGTCCTCTTTAAAAATGTCTAACGATTTTGATTAAAATACCACATAGTTAATACGTTTCCATGAATAATGATGTGTATTCTTTTTTTAATTTTCTGAAAGGTTCTCGTTACTATAGGGGACCTTTCCTGTGCATAGGAAAATGAGCACATGCCTGCCCAGGCAATGTCTAAATCTGATGTGTTTTTCACGCAGATTTTTCACAAACATTGCACTAACGATTTTTATTGAAATGCCAAATGTTTTAAGATATCTAAATGACTAATAACTTTTCTAACTTAATTTTTATCGAATAGGCTACAAACACGTCTTCATTCAACGGAATGAACTTTGTGCATTTGGCAAACCGTAAGAGAGGGTCAAAAACGTACTTCACGAAGCCGGTACTAAAATGTGTAGCTTCGCCCTCTCTAGGCGTCCTCTTGTACTAGTGCAACCAGTTGATCGACTAATTACTTACGTCATCCCAAAAGATGGCGGGGCTTAACGCTATCAATGAGCTGCCAGTATTCTGTGGTGTTATACTAGGCGCATCAATTTATAAAATCGTAATAATATTGATAAGGTTACATTTAAACTACAAAAGGGCAGGTATTTATTTTATTATTACTATTACTGCACACTGAGATTCGTTATCAAACATTCAAACCATAAACGAGTATCCCAAATGACTGATGCAAGAAAATTAAGATAGATTATGTCGTTTTCCTAAGGTCCCTCTTCCATCTTGGTTGGCAGGAAAATATAAAAAAATATAAAAACATAAAAGCGTACTACACACATATGTAGGTCTAATTAAATCACATACTGTATTCAAATACAGTTTTTGTGAAATTACTCATCTCCGAAAGATTCCTTATTCTCAAATCATTCCACTTTTCAACTGCAATCCCATATTCAGTTTTCTTTCGTCATCATGCGAAGAGAACGGAGTTCCAAAACCATCACATAGCGATATCTTAAGTCTGAAGTCGATGGAAGAATAACTTTTGTATACCAAAACATGTATTTCTAATAAAATATCGAAAATGAGTTTTTGGGAGCATGCAAAGTTCCATCTAATGTAAATGCTATAGAAAATAAAAAAGGTGTTTATTTAGAGTAATACTTGTAATATTTACGAAGTTGTTGGAGATTTCCGCTATATTCTACTCCGTGGCCATTACCAGGAAATGAATAATCAATAGGGCTTGGAGGTTCATGCATTTGCATGTTTTTTCATAGGGGTTAAAAATGTATGCTTTTACATTATGTGCACGAATTATGGAATTTTATGTTATTTGGACATGATTTTATGATGCATATAACTGCATATTTTCTTGATTTTTTATAAATGCATATTATTTCAATACTATAGGCCTTATATTGCATATTTTAATGATTTTTATGGTATTTTATTACTTTTTTCTACCTGGGTAATATTTTTCATATTGGCAGTACTGCACATGATGATGCAACTCACGAAGATTTCAATATTATTGCCCCTATATTGCATATTTTAATGATTTTTATGCTTTTTTTTTTTTTTTTTTTTTTTTTTTCATCTGTATAATATTTTTCATATTGGTAGCATTTCTGAGACAATGATTCTTTCCCATTGGTAGATAGATTTGTGTCCAGTACGAAGATAATTTTTGTTAAATCTCCTAAAAGAGTTAAGTTGTCAACAGCACCTAATATCTGACTTCTTCCTGCACCAGTGTTAATCGATGGGGAACATGGATCGATGCAGTTTTATATTATGCTGAGCACATAGAAATAGCCGAAGAGGTTGTTAATTCATTGGACTTGAAAGATGCTTCATCAATAGAAACTGTGCAAAATATTCTGTCAGGCACTGGGTTAAAAGAGCATCTTAGTTTCATATCTGCCCATTTTTCTTTCTTACCAACAGCCATAACGGCATTGGAAGCTGTAGGATTTCCTTTGCATGGATCACTGTCTTTGAAAAAACAATATGTGATCTAAGTTCGGTTCCTGGTAGCATAGGACAAAAAGTGAAAGAGAAAGTGGATTATGTAATTTCAAAAAATTCTGGTTATAAACAGATGTGCGGTATTCGAGACATCCTCAAAAGAAAACCATGTCTCACCAAGAGACTTGACTCTCTCTCTCTCTCTCTCTCTCTCTCTCTCTCTCTCTCTGTGAAGCAGTTAACATCATTTAAATATGTCCCGATAACATCTTGTGACGTGGAGAGAAGTTTTTCACGTTACAAAAGTGTTTTACGAGACAACAGACAGACTTTACAGTTGAAAATTTGTGCAAAGTGTTGGTTGTGAACTGCAATTTAGCAGTTAATACTAGCAGTACTACTAACTTTATTTATTATTTATACTAACTCGTCTTGTCTACTGCAAAGGGACATTAACTGTTTTAATTAAATAGTGCATAATTCTTGGCATATTTTCAAGTTTTTAAGAGCATATTTGCATGCATATTTCAGTATTTTTAGGGCATGAAATTCCGAGCCCTAATAATCAATAAATGGCCATCTCAAACTTATTGCCTTCCTTTAAGTATTCCTGTCAAAGTCGTATTCATAATGGGCCGTTGTCCTTGTTAAAATTATGTGGCTCTAATTTAATTCCAATAGTATCTTTTATGAGTCTGTCGTAATACGGTTATTACGGTGTGAAACCAAAACTTCATCAAATAAATAACTGTGATTATTGTCGAGGCCATGATGTGGCATTGCTGGTTTTTCTGGTTGCAGTAGTCGTAGATTGCTTAAGATTGCTTCAGATCTTATATAAAGGTGTTTATTTCTACGAAATCTGTTGCATGTTTATTCAACTGAAAGTTCTGATTTACAAGATTCCTATTTACAGTATTTAGGTGTTTATTTTATTAATATGAAATTCCTGAGTATGCGTAGCCTGTCTAAGGATAACCTGTTTGTCTAAAAGATTTCTGATTTAAATTGTCAGAAGTTTTGACGGGTGTATAATTACATCAGCAAGTTGATTTCTTTTGTTTACAACTTCTTGAAGCTTCTTTTTAAAGAAATATGTAACCCCAACCAGACGCATAAGAAATTCTGTAATTAATTTTCCTTTTCTACATCTAACAGAAAACTTTCGAGATACCTCATAAAAAAGCAACAATTTAAAAGTAATACATCAAAAAGGTTACGAGAATGTTGACTTTAGTCTTTCTTTGCTCGAAGGCAATTCTAGCTGAAAAAGCAGAAAGAGGGAGGAAAAAAGAAAGGAAGCACACGTACAGGGGAGCTAACGAAGGAAGAGCTGACTTAGGTGAGAAGGGAAAGTGGAGGGGGTGGGGGTGGGGGTTATGTGGTGATGGCAAGTAATGTTGCCTGTTATTGAGACGTCAGTGCAGATGCCAAAGAGCAAACCAACCACTGCGGGCTAGAATAAAGGGGACAAAAAGCCAGCGCAGCTTCCAAACCAGAGCGTGGTTTCCGTGCAAACTGTCTGCTACAAAAATAGTTCCTTCAGAGACTCAAAAGGACAGCTTATACACCGAAAAACAATCCTTTCACAACCTCTCCTGCATTGATGGGAAATATGCAATTGATTGGTTGGTTTTTATTTAAGTGTGTTTTGAAAATTAAAAACTAATTTTTGTGGTCTAAAATAGTTTCAACTTCTATCTTCAATCACATACTTTGGTTTCAGCTCCCAGAGCCCTTCAAAATCTTCAAGGTGTCCGTCTAAATGCCCAAGACGACTGAGCCATGTAAATACCTATATTTACTTCCAATGCCTTTCATTTGGTTTACTTTTCTTACACTTTATGACATTGAAAATATGCCATACAATGTAGTTTGTAGCCAATCTAAAAGGTTCGTCAGAAACTCAGAGTACATTTACAAACCTGATATAATTTTTGCCACAATTTTAAATTGCTCAATTTATGACATTAGTAAGTGAACACTGACACCAAAATTATATCTAAAGATTTACTTTTTTTTTTCTGAAACATCCAGATCAATAAAAATATATGCTAATTTTGTACTAGCATTTACATTATATGGCAACCGTTTTACTTTCTCTACTGGTAAGCAGAGGAAGTATTGTATTCCACCTAAAAATTCGATGTCGAGATTTCACCGGAAATATATGTTTTGAGATCCCCTGAATAAAAAAAAAAAACTTTTTTAGAAAAAAAGGTCTATGTGTCTGTGTCCGTCCGTCTGTCTGTCTGTCTGTCGACAGCATAACTCAAAAACGAAAAGTGGGTTGAAAACCAAAGTTGGTATTTAAGTATAATG
This sequence comes from Tenodera sinensis, assembly GCA_030765045.1. Classification (NCBI taxonomy): domain Eukaryota; kingdom Metazoa; phylum Arthropoda; class Insecta; order Mantodea; family Mantidae; genus Tenodera; species Tenodera sinensis. Next base: position 204,225,406 of record CM060961.1, read on the forward strand.
TCTTTCAAGGATGCGACACGAAGAGTTTGAAGACAATTGGTCCACCCTAAACTACCCTTTACATGGAAATTATTTCGAAAAAAATTTGATTTTCTTGAAAATGGCTCTAACGATTTTGATTAAAATGCCGTATGTCTGAGATATTTTGATGACAAATGAAAAGTATATTTGGAATTTTCTGGCTATAGCGTATGTAGTCCTGTTTGCTCTGGATGACTTATAAATGACTCGTAAACCGTACGAGATAGACAAAATCTTACTATACAAAAATGTAGATCTCGCTGAAACACATAATTTATGTCTGAATACATTTTTTTTGTAGAGTGAACCATTTCGGAAATATTCCTTGTTATTTGTGTCAGTTTCGGAAAACAAAACTTTCGTGAAATGGAACATCGTTGTTCATCTTTTTATATGTTAAGCGTGCAAAGAGAACGGGATCTCAAAGCTTTAAAAGAACTGACTATTGCTCAAAGTCTACTGTATTCTAATATGTGCGTGTGCGTGCGTGTGTGTGTGTGTGTGTGTGTGTCTGTGAACAGCATAACTGTGTGTGTGTATTAACTGTGTATTATAACTGTGTAAAGCCTGTGAACGATATCACATAGAACTGTGCAGTAAAAGAGTGAAATCTATAAATGAATATGCAAAAACGTGAAAATGTTATGTAAAACTGTATGTAGCTATTTGGCTGCAATTTCATTAAATAATATTCCCCTTGCACCTACAAGCAAATAAGGAATAAGATAATTTATACAAATGTTTATCTCAACATACACGAAGAAGATATAGGAGTAAGAGTTTGTAAGAATGGTTAGTACAAGAGTAGAGAAAGTCATGTGAGTGCAACACATCAGATATTTTTAAAAACAAATTACTACCAACTGCATCGTGTGGAATATCTAATTAATTGGCGTAATAAAAGAAACTAACATTTTTATCAATAAATATAACTGCACAAAATTAACACTTGCATATCATTGTGACTGAGAATGTGTGATTAAATTATGAAAACAATTATGAAGAGATTTGGAAAAAAACCACAAGCGCTGTAAGGCTAAATGACAAAAATTGCTAAAAAAAAAAGACATGTTTTGTTCTTATGCAGTGTCAATATCAATTCAATGTCCAACTAATTTCATATTTGTTTTATATCTATAGTTCAAATTATTTTTAAAAATGATATGGTCATGACATTTTATTTTGTACAGTGAATTCGCGCTACTTAACAGAAAACAATAATTTAAATGAACTTCGGTTCATCTTTCAGAGAAAGTTGGGCTCAAGAAGTTGGTACTCTATTGAGAATGGCAGCGTCTGTGTGATCAAGACCTGTGCTGACATATTTTGAATTTGTTTTCTCCATTTTTGCCTGCAACCACTTTTTCCTTGAATTACATCTTGTATAAACGACTCATAAATTATTGAGGATAAATTTTAAGATTATAAAAATAATCTCCTTTAAGTATTGTTATGGATCCACTTTGGTGTTAATAACATGCTTGGTTATTTTTAAGAAGCAGTTAATGTCCGATAAATTTGATCAAAAGGTGGCAAAATTAAGAAAATCAGTCTATCTTCCTTGCTAAACAACATTCGCGTTCAACTGGTAACCCTCAGCTACTTGACAATATGACAGTTCATCATATTGAACTTACTTATCCAGGATTAATGGAACGTATTTTTAGATTCCATTATTCATGCTCCAGATCTAAGTTGTTGGATCTGTCCTAGAGGCCACAAATCTATAGATCTTGCTGGCCACTCTGTGACCTCTACAACCAATTCCTCGTTCTGGGGAAAGTGCTGACGAACAATATGTCCAAAATGAGCTGGAGCTCACGGAATTTAGGTGAACTGCATTTGTTTCTTCTTTTTATTCTCGTAATTTTTTTGTTTTATTGTTTTCTGTACTGGATGGTTTATTGAAAAGCTATTGAAGAGTGCAATCCGACTGTAAACAAAAAAAGGTTTGGTGTACGATTTAAAATTTATATTCACTTTCAGAAAGACTCAAAAGTATCAAAATTACTAAAATTTACATTCCATGAATACAAAGAAATGACTGTTAAATAAAGTGCTTTCACGGATTAACACGAAAGACAGACATATCACAGAGAAAAGAAAACGTTTTACTCCGTTAACCCTACAGTATTTGTTGTGGATATTTATTATTATTATTATTATTATTATTATTATTATTATTATTATTATTATTATTATTATTATTATTATTATTATTATTATTATTATTATTGTTATTGTTATTGTTATTATTATTATTATTATTATTATTGTTATTGTTATTATTATTATTATTATTATTATTATTATTATTATTATTATTATTATTATTATTATTATTATTGTTGTTGTTGTTGTTGTTGTTGTTGTTGTTGTTGTTGTTATTATTATTATTATTATTATTATTATTATTATTATTATTATTATTATTATTATTATTATTATTATTATTATTATTATTATTATTATTATTATTATTATTCGCCGAAGTATGTAGTGTGAAACCTTTTAAATACCTACTATCTCAATCTGTAAAAAGCATGCGAGATGTTGAAAGTTGATGATGTTGATGTTGAAAGTTGCAGTCATGGCTATTTCCGCACACCGTATTATTTCTTGCTAATCAGCCACTTGCATTAGAGGTTACTCAGGTAGCACGGACTAATCCTGTAGTAACTTTGAAGGCAATGCTTATATCCCGTAAATCTTTTAGTCTGATATCTTGAACAGTTTTTGAGATGAGTTATGGATTTAGAGGATCCAACATTGGTCGGGGTGGAGTTTTGATCATTCCTTTCCCACATACATCGTGATATACCTATTTCGCTGCACCATTAGATACAATAGGTATGCAGGAGACTGAAGCCATAGCCAAATGTTTAACACAATGCCAAAGAAAATTTGTATCAGTTTTGTTTTTTCAACTAAATCTACATTTGTTCGTGTAGAAAACTTATGTATCTCTTATATTTACAAAAAATTTATAAACAATTGTGCAAATTTTTGGCAATTAAGATGACCTAAGACTATTCGTAATATTAGCAATTCAAACACATATTATGTCATTTTACTCGTAAACTTTAGAACCACTTTTAAGAAAATAAAGTGCAACTTTCCCGCTGGGGTAATTTTCATGAATCTCTTGTATCGCAACTTGGAAGATGGTGAGTTTAACATGAACTATTTAGCTGTCCACATATACAGATCTTTCTCTAAAACTTATTTTTGATTATTCAAAAGATTTCAGCACGTGTATTTTAACTGAAACTTCGTGTTCATTTTTTATGTTTAATACAATACTTACCCACCTAATTCAGAGAATTTACATAATAGGGTATGCAGAATGTGTCTAAATGGTAAAATCTTTCACGCACTTCAACCTATTATTCATCTGAACTCTTCTCTTGTATATAAATGTAAATTTCAATGTAATGTTTAACAGGTCCACGTATGTTCAAACTAAGTCCACCAATTACCAAATGCAAGAGTACTAAAAATCCAGATTATTCACCATCACTCATACCAATTTATTAAAATTTAACCAACGAATCTAAAACGAAATGTTTTCACTAGCATAATTTCTGTGCTTTCTTTGTGTACAAAGAACCTTAAGGCATGTGTTTGACCTGAAATATCGTTACACACTTTTTGTATGGAATTCAGTATTTCAAGCAAACTTTCAAATTATTATGAGCAACATTCCAAAATTTTCTTGGGCTCCCCATTATAGATGAAAAATAACCTTCATAATTTATGACATAATACGAAAGTATAAAATGAGACAATATAGCGCTCTCAAAAGCCCAAATGCAAAGAACATAATTAATACTGATGCGTATACACTAAATTTATAAAGCACTAAAAGCATAACTCACGTATTACATTTTCCAGGTTTCAGCGCCAGGCGTCCTCGACTGAAGGATATTGTGGACTATAAATTTGGAAATTAATTATTTTGCGGCAAAACAAATTATCTGGACAGGCATATGTGTATTTCCTATGTGCACTTTCTAACAGGAAAAGTGGGCCTCATAGGAAGGAGAGCGTGTATGTTGATACTGAAATGAGTAGATTCGCCCACTCCATGTGTAATCTATTTCCCCTCTTGCACTAGTCCAGCTATTTGATTGACACGTCGTTAAAGATGACCGGGGCTGCCAATGAGTCGTCTGCGTTTTGTGTTCTTGTACTTAGTACTTATCCTAGAGTTGATGATGATGATGATGATGATGATGATGATGATGACAACAATATCAACAACAATAATAATGCCGATAGTAATAGTTTTTAAACTTTTAAATAATAGGGCCAGGCTCTTATTATATTATTGTTTTATCTAAATGCATATTCACCTATGTAATTAATGAAATTGACAAATATACCGAAACAATGTGTTCTTGGCGGCAATAATTTTAGATTTAATTCCCATGTCTCCTTCGAAAGAAACATTTGAAACAAGTTGTAGAGGTTTTGTAAATTTCAAGGCTGACGGGATCTAGAAGCGGAGTCACTAATCATGTTACACCTAAGCACCCCAAGTTTCAAAATTCAAGATAAATATTTTATTTCTCATATAAATATTTTAAATATATGGAGATTTAATGAAAACTGTTACAGACGTTTTAGATTAATCATGTTCATATAAGGGGTAAATTGGGGTGCAGAAATTTTCTTGAAAAGCTTCGCGTTTCATCTTTGAACATCAAATTTGGTGCTTATCCAACTTTTTGCTTTGGACCAATGCTGTTCACAGATGCACACACATCCACACCCACCCACCCACACAAGCACAAACACACATACACCGACTGTTTTCTAAAAATATGTTTTTGATTCAGGGAGTCAAATAGTATATTTTCGGCGGGATCTCAATGTCAAATTTTTGGATGGGATAGAATACCCTCTGTATCTGCTATGTATGAGGTGGAGAAAGTAATAAATAATCCTACTGAACGTTTGTAGTTAGTGACTGATAAAACTCGAGAAAGTCATGCGCATATAGCAGGTCAGATAGTTAAGGATCGACCAACTATAATGCTTTATAAACATATCTGTAGTTCAATTTCGCTTGTTTTTAAGCCAGTCCAGTTTGTGCTCAAATGGGCACTTTCTTTACAGAAACCAGCCTTAACTAGGAGACCAAGAGAAGCGAAGCAAAGGCCCACGGTACAGTCGAGTTTACTTTGAAAAGAAAACAGCTCTCCGGCAGCAGAGAAAATATTTGCTTTCACGCCAAACTGGTCTTCTTTCAGTAGCGGCAGGGATAGTGGCCGAAGTAACAGCCTGATGTTATTGTTTTCTCCAAGTAAACGTGCCCACCGCACGTGCCCAACACGCTGCAGATAACTGTCACTTTACTGCCTCAAAACAACGCACATCACTTCTCTTATCTGCCTAAAAACACAGATGAACGTGCGTCACAGCTACATAGCTATGGACAGTGTTTCGGTAACACAAGCTGTTTGCTCCTGAAGAAAACGTTAATGTCGCAATCCACACATTCCGAAGTGAACACCAAGTTACGTTACATATAATCCCTGATCAGTAAAAGGGATTATGCATTCCAATCAATTACCTGGAAAATCCACAAATGTTGAACAGAAATTCACATTGCGTAAGTTTTAATCCTTCAGTCTGATAAAATATTCTCGATACTAAGCAATAATGTGTCAAAGCTACAATGCTGAATGGAAGTCCACTCGGAGTTAAATAATCCTCTTCTCTGATTAGGATTTGGGATATTGACCAATAATAAACTGTCAGTCACAGATGCTCAGGAGAAGTCCAATCTCAGTTAACAAAAATCACTTTCTCTGATCAAGTATTGTGTATACTGACCACTGACTTCTCGAACCCTCAAATGTTGAATTAAATTGTAATTACTTTCTGTGATCAGAGATTGTTGATACCGACCAAAGGCTTTGAAAAACAGATACTGGAGTCCACAATGAGGTGAATTTGAATGTCTTTTTCTGATATGAGATTGATGATTCTATCAATAATCTGCCAAACCACAGACGCTGAAGAGAAGTCCACTTTGAGTTGGATAGAAAACCTTTTGTTTGATCAGGATCTCTGAATACTGACGAAATATCGCCGAAATCACAGATGCTCAAGACAGTTCATTGTGTGTTAAATACATTTTTTTTTTTTTTTTTTTTTTTTTTTTTTGCTTGTAATAAGTATTGAGAACACTGACCAATAAGTAATGGGAACATACAATTTTTTTCTGCGAATGCTTAAATCCGTCACAACCCACAAATGTTAAACATTTACAAATGTTCACCAAGTGCTCAGGAACAATTTCGTGCGAAATAAGAGGGTGCTCCATCCTGTTGGAAATCAGAGAAACTGTTGGCCATTTTGATTGACATTTCCCCTTAAATACCAAGTTCTGTATTCGTCTGACATTTTATTTATAATTTACGCTGTTCATAGACATATAAACATACACAGCCAGAAGTTTGTGTTTTTGATTCAGAGAACTTAAAGCATGTATATCCGATTAAACCTCATACCGAACGTTTGGACCAACTGAATACCTTTTCTAGTAGATGCTACGTTAAGTAAAAAATGCTAGAATGTGGCATGCTAAGATTTCTAAAACAACACTATTAAACCAAAAGCTGCCCTATACGTCACAATTCAAGGACTTTGAGTGTACCCACCAAAATAGAAACGACGACAATGCCTAATGGATTCGCGTCTTTCTGGTTTTGCTTGAAACTCCCCCATGCGCAGCAAATGTGTATGAAGGATGCGTGCGCGCGCAATAACACAGTCCTTTATGTATGCAGCACCCCTAGGGTCGTGGGAAAAGACAGCTGGGTTTCGCCATTCAGAGTTAGTGGACCGATAACCTTTTTTATGACCCGATCTACAACACAAGATTACAGGCATTTCTGTGGAGCAGAGAGAGAGAGAGAGAGAGAGAGAGAGAGCTGGTGTCGCAGTAATGGCTGCCTATGGAATGAAAGTCGAACATCAGCAGCAACTGAAATGACCGCTCCAGTGTGAAATAGTCAACAGCTGTATTCCTAAGGAAATGTGTCCATGTCTCACGGCTAGTTTCGAGTTAATATGTAGAGTGAACCAGAGCACCATAACAGTCACTTATTTCGGAAAATAGGCATTAATATTTGGTAGAGTGAAACGTCGAGTAACCTCACTTGGTTAAACGTTCTGGGCTCATTAACGGTCGTCACATTTTCTTTGTTACATTTTGCGAAAGTTGAAATTTCACATAACAAATATGTATGATGTGTTCCTTGAAATATATTTTCAGATAGTTTGAGTATGTTGTGTATATCAACAGATGGCTTCAGTATTCAATACAGAATGAACATGAGATGATGTCAAGAAATTGTTCTGATGACTTCAGCTGTGTATGGTCAGTTTCAGTTTCAAAACACAATGTGGTCATGTAGTCACACAAAACTAGTGATCTCCAAACGATGAATTTACAAAACTGACCCCCCTCCCCTAAAAATGAATGCAGGTGAATTGGTTTTATGTAACAAACGCGTGTTAGCTCTTGCCGCGCAGCCATGGACAACAATCACCTTTTGTTGTCATACATACAAGAAATGTAACAACGAACTCATGTGCTTAGCGACTATTTTGCGTAATTGCTTATTAAACCTACCCTTTATGTTAAATAACATGGATTAGTCGCCATTTACAGTTATTCGTCAAGCCCACCTCTTCCATTCAAATGGTTAGTTGGGGTTCTAATGTAAAATTGTACAGATTGAGTTTGATTTCATCTATCAGCCGTAACTGGAAGTGGAGTCAAATAGAGTAACATTAGATAGAGTTCTAAAAACGTTTTGTACGAAACGTTTATAGCGTATCATATTTTTTTCCAAGGAGAAAAGCATACGAAAAAACTCCACATCCCAACCCAGATATTCTGGTATAATATCTTTCACACTTCGGCTACAAAAATTAAATTAAAACTAATGATGAGAAAGGAATTCCAGATGGCTATTCACAATACAATGACAATCTAGTATCTATTTATTGTTTATGTATTTATTTAATTACAGGAGGCCTTTGACATATACTTTTTGGATGAATTACAATACCCCTCAACTTACCAGATATATACCAGAGAAAGTAAAAATGACCAAACAAAATAACCATATTTCGACACACAACGTATGTCACAGAAATCACCTGCGAGGCAATCATTGCAAAATGGTCTGTAATGCTTTAACCGTATATTTTCAAGTGCTAAGACACCATTCTTTTGTTTCTCGTGATGTCAGATCTGCTTACAACGAATGCAGTGCAACAATTTCTGATATTGTGGTGTTCCCTTATCTCTGGTCCCACAGAGGAAATGATTAAGTTTGTTTAGGTTGGCAATATTAAGGCCAGTGGTGGGGGAAGATAGTAAAAACAAGCTACAAGGGTAATTTCACTCTCTTGTGCTAATTTTGGCAAGGGTATGATGTTGAGCGCCTTTTCCAGATAATTGTTACGTAAACTATTTTAAAGAATTATGTAATTGTAAATTCATATGTTTATTAGCCTAAATTAAATGTTTCGTTTTGGGTTGTTTGAAAATGTTCGAGATTAAGTGAACAATGGAATGTAACCCTTCCCAGTAATTCATGGTACCAATGTTAGCTCTACCTCTGATGTTCTTGCCCCTAGTCGAAGCCTAATTAGGAGGTTTACGAGAATATATCTCGATTAATACGTATAAGAATGTATTGCAGAAGAAATAAATACAATTAAACGATGGTGGATAGAAAAACTCATATGAATGTAACACATAAGAACTGATTGTTACAGTCAAGAGTTCCCTTTTGAGCTGTAATGGCTAACATTCCAAAAGTAATCATGAAATACTCTACCTGAATGGACAGAAGACCATGTTATAGTCACACAGCGTGTAAAAGCACTCCGAAGCGCAACAATTCTACCACTACTGGTCCTATCCTTGCCCTGTTTACCCGAAGAGGAATGAATGTCATTAATAAAGTTGATTGATAGCAGTTGGCAATTTTTCTCCCCGTTGGCAGTTTGATTTACGAGTTTCCTGATGCTATTCCCGAATCATTTTCACTGTGTATCGCGTTTTGATGCCAATTCCGGAAAAGCTGCTGTTACGTTTAAGCACTCTCTCCCCCCCCCCCCCCCCTCCCTTTCTCTCTCTCCCTCACGCCTCTGTCTCTCTCTAGCTCTTCTTGTCATGTAGTTTGGCTTTTGTTAAGTTTTGTCGCATTTGAGGTTTTATTGTTGAAAAGATTCATTCATTGGAAATATTTTCTTATGTGCTTCACTTAAGTTGTGCAGTTCAAGGCAATGCACCTTAAAATAATAAAAAAAAATCCACAGTTTTCTTCTGATTGCGTTGAATTTTTAAGCATATACTCCGAGCATAACACGCAGTGCAGACAAACTTGTCAAATGTGGTCAATATATTATTTTAATAATTAATCTTTTTGATATTGTGATATGAAATGCTCTTAGGGCACTATAATAAACTATTGTACAGGAATTGTTTATTTTAATTAAGAGAAAAAAGTGTTCACTATTACATTTTTCAACATTCTGAATTTAGTTATGGAAAATGGTTAATTGCAGCTGAACTATTTCATTTCTTGTCCAACAAGTTTTAAATCCAACATTCCTGAAACAATCCTGAAAATTTGAAGCTAGTAGGTCATAAATTGTGATCCACGGAGCACCATGAGCAGTCAAATATGCTGAAAAGAAATGCGGTAAATAAATGGGTTTAAAATTCCACGTGGTGCTTTATCTAAATGGTACAGTGGCTTTAAAAATGTACAAAATAGCAATTGTGTAGCATTAAAAGTTTTTATTTATTTATTTATTTATTTATTTATTTATTTATTTATTTATTTATTTATTTATTTATTTATTTATTTATTTATTTATTTATTTATTTATTTATTTATTTATTTATTTATTTATTTATTTATTTATTTATTTATTTATTTATTTATTTATTTATTTATTTATTTATTTATTTATTTATTTATTTATTTATTTATTTATTTTGGTTTATGCCATAGTTAAGTTATTTATAATAAGCCTTTTGCTTAAAAGTTTGCTATTCAGCCAATTTTGGGTTATACTGTCAAAGTTAGGCAGAAGTTCTATAAGAATGCCTGTTTTGTATTCAGTGGCCATCGAAATGTGTATTTCTCGAGATATCATTTTAATTATTTCTTCTACCGTTTTGAAAAACTGTTCCACACGATGTAATTTTGTTTGAAAAGTTATGTTTACAATTAAACTGCTTAGTAGAATATTAGTACTCTGCAGAGGTGAATTTTCAATTAGTCCACTAATTTTGGAAAATAAAAATTCTTAAAATGTACACTATATGGATATTACTGTTTAAAAGCATCAAAACTAAGCAATTAACAAAATCTACATAAACTTTTATCGCGTTATTTATAAAGAGGTGTACACAATTGCATTCGAACAATTCAAAAATAAAAATTTGACGAAAGTTCATACTTCCACTCACTACAGGTAAGTAGCAGAGAAAGTAAAAAATTATATAAAGCTCAATACATATAATGAAAACTCTAAAGAGGGAGAGAAACAGAAGAAAACAGAAATTGGAACATAATTTTCCCTCCTAGATTTGTCAGCTAGAATTGTTCAAGGGGCATTCAAATGAAACCTGGTCAGTGCGTCTAACTTTTCATTACACAAGTGACTACTACTATTTTCTAGAGACACAACATTCAAAACAGAACGTGACAGATTTTGTTTTTTGTTATAAACAAGAGCCAAATGAATTCCCAAAACCTGGACATTTAGGAACTCAAAACACATGGTCATTTGTATTCTCAAAAAGTATTAATTAGTAACGTTTTATGGTGAAAACATCGCCGCATTTCTACAGTTTACGATCGTCAGTTTTTGCTTTACTGTGACACGTGACTGATAGCCGCGAAGAGTAATGTGTAACCAACACATTAATATTCAGCCGGGCTGAAAATTTCGGAGTTATGATCTTCAGGCTGATGGATTGGCGGTAATAAATAATTGTGACCTGGGTCAGGAAACGAGAAGCGCAAAGCTCTACTATGTAATGTCCCTCTTTATTAGAAATGGAACAAGAAGCAACATCAAAACTCGCCGAGCGCAGGAGTCGAACCTGTTGATTCTGGGTCTAAAGCAAGCCCAGTAAATCTAATGAATAAGAGCAGCATCTCAGTTACTTATTTTTAATACATTCATTAGGCAGTTCTCCCGAAATTTAAATCTTATCCTTATAAATAAATTGAGTAAAAGTAAAAATCTGTGTTGCAGTCAATTACCCTATAACGTTTATTAGTAGATATTCTTACGGAGGTCCACTTTTCTATCTACTTCTTCTATCTGCGATAAATATCACACTTAGCATTTAAGTTCAGCAAGTTCCAGAAAATCCCTTAACCACAAACTTCTCTTTATATATAAAACTTTTCTTTATGTTCGATTTTCACAATTTCGATTATAAACCAAATGCTTAAGATTTTTTCATGACAAATAAAATGCACATCTGAATTTTCTGCGAATAGGCTGTCAAGATCACTTCATACGGAATGATTTTGTATAATTACTAAACCGAAAGGCACAAAAAATGTACTACACAAAAATGTAGCTGTTTAAAGCACCACTATTTCAAATAATTTTTTATGGCATCAGCCGTTTCTGAGATATTCGTTGTTATTTCTTAAAATTTCTAATACTTTGTCATTTTGTCATTTTACGGTTAACATGAAGTAGGTAGAAAAATAAGCTTTCGTATCAATAGTTTATAGAAGCTATATAAAAATAAACGATAGTGTGAATATAAGTATCACTGAGTATTTTTTCTTTATTTCTTTTTCAAATGCTAAGTCGCTAGTCATTAAGTTTTCTCGTGGTCGCACAAAGAGTTGAATTTCAATAACCCACTCCTCTCCTTCAGTCGGAAGGATAGACAGCAGTTACAGTGACAGACATAAATAAGCGATTCCATGGAAGTTTCTAAGTGATACCTTGAATTTTCTGGCAATGTTCTCAGAAGACAGTAAGAGACAGACAAAAACTTAATAAATAAAAAATGTGCATCTCGTTAAAAGACACAATGTATATCAAATACCTACTTTTTTGTTTTGAGTGAACCATTGCCGAGATATTCTTTCTTATAAGTTTAAATTTACCTATACTTATACTTTTTTCAAAGAGGCATTCTTCATTCCTTGGCCTAGCAAAGTGAACGGAATTCCAAACCATTTCATTATCGCTTAAAGCGTAGCGTATTCTCATATTCCCTTGTACCTACAAGAAAATTCGCAATAAGGTCATTTCTGAAAATATTTATTTCGATTAAAATGTAGTATATGGAGAAATAAGCATTTGCAAGAATAGTGTGTATAGGAATGATTATAGTTGTATGTATATTTGCGAACAAAATGTCTCCAAATTGAACTATATTAAGTCCGTATTGCAATAGGTTACACGATGCAGGCTATGCAGTTCGACATTGTCGCCAAATATTGTTAGTCTTCTTAAACGTAAGCAGCATCAAAGAACATTAACAGATGTTTATCGCATAAGATTTGAAAGTGCTTTAGTAAATGAAACGCAACGTACACATAACCCATCCACCACTGTAACCCAAGGCACGGCTGGAGGTTAAAAAGTGGCAAAGTACTCGTATGGTGGAAGGAGGTAAACCCACACTATCGATGTGTGAGGCCAATGTACTATGTTAAAAAGCTCATCCAAGTGCAGTTTTTTATGACTTATTCAAAGTGATAGTGATCCACTGAGTACCACACAAGTTAATCGTGAGCAAACATCCTTAATTGAACTTTTTTTTAGTGAATCGTTCCCAAAGGGTGTTTTACGCAGGAATTTGTTTCAGATCCATGGGTGTGCCACAAGGCCACAGTCTTCACTTTTATTTATAGTAATGATAAGAGTTTTCTGACACAGTTTTCTCTTTAAAATATACCATATGAAACCCACATGTAAATGGCTCCGGCTCTCGAGTTGGCAGATAATTGGTTCAAAGTGAATAGCTTCGGAATTAATAAGAACACTGATACCTTTAAGCAATTGGGCATCACCCTGGATTCTAAATTGACATGGGACAATCACATTTTGCCAGTCTGTATTAGGCAGTCTAGAGAACATTTTTAAGACAGTTAAAACTTTTGGTTCCAAAGGAATTTTTGAAAAATACTCATTTCTGGTTTTTAATAGTATTTTCATCTGGAGGAATAGCTCGGGTGTTCCAAAAAGGTTAGTATTGTTATCGCGTATTGAATATAATGCACATCAAACTGAAATTCCCGATTATCCAACACAATTGTTAGATTAACCTTTAAACAAATGTTAGGTCAGAAGAAAGAACAAAATTGCTTCATATTGCTACTTTGGATATGTTCAATTGTCTAGTTTCAAAGGTACACGACGTTAGTCAAACAGATTTCATTGTGTTTTACGACAATGGCTGACATAAAATTATAAAATTTAGGAATATTTTACTGGAATCTTAGGTATAAGTTTTAAAGCAACTTCTCTATGCACAATTTTATATATTTTTCTGTATTTTCATGTAATAATAACTATAAAATCTATTGACTATGTCTATTATAGCATTATTGATGTCCATGGCTGTGTAAATGCATGGAAATACAAATAAACGTATAATATCGAGTGCATATGTAAAATAAGAGCTTAAATGTGTGTTTTAAAACACATTCCAGGAGCGACTTAGCATACAGGTGAATGGGAAATGTTAGGATATGTGCTACACAGAAGTATTACAAAAAGAAAGTATAATAGAATCTTGTTCTTGGATCAGATATTTTTGGAAAAAAGTGTGTTGTTGTACCAAATGAGATGTTTAATTCAATGAGAATGTATGTGTTACTTGTAGATGATTATATAACCTATTTCGGTAGTAAATGTGACATAACATAAGGTTTTTAAACACAGTCATTTAAAAGGATATTAACACGTTTTTGAAGACGTAATGTCACTGTACAACCTGGCAAACATGTAGAGTTAGGTCACGCACTCTGAACTGCCTTTGGACATAAACAAAACATAGCTACCGCATTCCCCTCTTTTATCTGAAGGTGGCTAAGTAGTTTTGTTTACCACACGTCCCTTAATCCAAACAAACTCATGAAAGGATAATGTGTCTCGGTAAAGTAAAGTACAATGGAATGCTATTTGCCTACACTAACTCAGCGTAAAATGGAAGGGATGCCTCATTATACAACAAGGACTTAATCATGTAGTTGTTTCCGGAACCATGGTCTAGTCGATTATAATATTACAGCAGTATCAATTGCAAAAGGTATTTAAATGTACTTTTGAACGAAATGATAAAATATATTTAGATTGCGAGCTTAGAATTAGAAAATGTGCCATTGCAAAATTCATTGTTAGAAGACAGCAGACACGAAAGTTTTATTTGCTTACGCTCATGAGATTCACCATTGCGAAAGCGAAAATGAAACGTGTTTACGTTGAGACCTATAACTGGTTGTTTTAAAAGCGAAAGTGACACCCCTGCTATTATAGGTATGCAAAACCTGCAATGTTTCCAACATGTCTATTTTATTTCTCAAAAAACCTAAAATACCTCTGCAGGGAATGATCACAGAAATAAAATGAAATTAAAAAATGTGCTCCATATAATGAAATCTGTAACTCGCTAAAATTAATGCAATAACTTTAATTCAGAGACCGTTACGCTTAAAGGAACATAAGAAACATCTTGTTTTTCCCAAATCTGCATTTTTGAGAGTTTATTTGTTCCTATAAAACAGTTTAATTGTGTGCTCTGGAATAGGGACGTTAGAATGGAAACAAAGAAAATGATACTTGATGTGATTGCAGAGAGTATCCTGAGTTATGGAGGAGAAAGCTGAACTGTGACACAGAGACTAAAGGACCACGTTATATCTGTGGAAATAGATGGGCTAAGGAGTCTATGTATATCCCGTCTGTAGAAGGCCAGAAATGACACGATTATGGAGAAGATATCATCTGGAATGTCGAACGTGTCAGTGGTTTGCACATGTTCAGAGAATGTCTGAGATACGATGGCCTAAAAAGGTTTTGAATTGGCCATCTCCAGGAAGGAAAAGAGCAGGACGATCTCAACTCACACGGAGAGGAGTTGCTGAGGCCATAGAAGTTGGACGATTGAAAAATGGCTTTTGGAATGACCACGAGCAATGAAAAGGAAGAACAAAAGGCAACCGCTAAAAGTGGAAACGCCTCAAATAGTAAAAGTATTTGTTTCCACAGTCAGATGTTCCAACATTTGGTGAAGATTCTCATCCAAACAATAACCTATAGTGTTTTGATTTTCAGCAGTCCACTATGGGCCATTTTGCCCCAATTTCAGCCGTAACCCACTCCACTCAGTTCCCTCTCTTGCAGTAACAGTAGTAACTGGTGTCAGGCCATGAGGAAAGAAGAAACTGGCGAACTCCGGCTTGACACCAGAGTTAAAAAATACTGCCGCTACTGCAAGAGAGGAAACCGAGTGGAGTGGGAAGGCGGTCTTGAGTGGACTAGTAAAAAAGAAAACGGTAGTATAGGGAAACGTCTATCTCGTCAGAGTATTTCTGGGTGCGCCCACTGGCGAGATAAGCTTCATATTGTTAATAAAGGCGAACCCGATATTTGTGGCAAACTGCCATTAAGGGTGGACAGCGTTAATCCTTTGCGTGTCAGGTTCGTATCTCATTGGAATTCCATTTGTATCCGTCAGCGGACGTGACAGTCACAGAGGCTCGGCTTCCATTGATTGCGACTCGTCAAAATCACTAACTAGGGCGTCCCATAGCCTCTCTTATTATTAAGTTGCACATTCCAAGCTTTTTATTTCATTAACATCGTGTTTAGTTGTCAAATTCTTCACTCCTTTCTGAAAATGTTTGCAGAAATTGTTTACCAGTACAAGAATTTACGTATGGGAATGAATTTTAATCTTTCTTCCAACTAACACAATCTTCATATACTTCGGATGCCTTATCCAGTTTAGTTCATGTATTTTATTCAGCTCTTCTTTGCATACAGTATCCCATCAGTTCTGGTGTGTTCTCTTATGGTCCTAAGACATATGAAGCACTTAATTCTCCGTTGGTCGCTATGGGCCTGTGAAACCCCTACGTTTATTTAAACGTTACATTTTTGAACGATCGCACCTATGCAACCACCTGACTAGGGCATCTAATATTACACCTCACAGGACTGTTTTCTGGAGCGACAACTTTATCTACTTATTTCTTTAGCTGCAAAAATGACTAATCGGCACAGGTCAACCAACTCTCGTAACATATTTCTATGTTTTCCCCCGTTAGTTGTTCAATATTTCTTTGCCGTTGCAAGTAGTATGTTACTACTTTTCACAAACAGAAGTATGATCTACAAAATCCCAAGGATTTGGACGAAGTGCGTCATCTGCCTTGTGATAATGCTGCCTTACACGTGTATGACAATTTGTATGAATCAGATGATTCCAGTTCTAAAGATAAACTGAAAACGAGATATTTAGGATCAGAAACTAATCATGAAGAAGAGGATGAAGGCAACCTATATGATAATACCACGTATTTTGTAGTTAACGTCATATACCTGTCAAAGATGTTGTTGTTGTTATCATCATCATTATTAATTTTAGTACATTTTAAATTGCAAGTTGCATAGCTTAACATTGCAATTTATCTTTCCATGTAGTGTAGTACAAATAATAATGTATAGTATAGTCATAACGCTTTAGTTATGTTTTATCAATCCAGCAAGACAATGCTGATAAAAGCCATGTATATTTAAGCTAAATGAACCTAAACTTGGGAATGAAGGAAAAATATAATTAAGAAAATATATGCAGGTATATAAACACAAAAATATAGTGACTAACGCTGTTCTACCAGGGCGCGCGCCTAACGAAGGGTTAAACTACACAAATTGGTGGTTATGCCTCCTTACACACGGAGAGAGGGGTTGAAAAAGCCCAAAAAGTTTAATTTTCTCTATATATTATATATTTAAGGCCTTAGCATCACAAATGCATTAATTGTGTATCTCAAATAACCTCCAAACCGACCTTATTCGGGTGAATTCTGTATAGCAACTATACGAAAGGGCACGGAGAGAATTATAAAATCACTTTTTGGTGGCATTAGCCATTTCCTAGATATTCGGTTTGAATTCTTCAAATCTTGCAGTCCTGTCACCATTCAGTGTTTCTCACGATGTCATCCACAGAGTTTGAAATTCGGAAAACGGAATATAGCAACCTGATTTTTGGACAAAAGACTATAGCCTGACTCCTCTGTATTCTGTTTGTACGTACAACGAACTTGCCACAAAACTAATGTTACACACTTTTGTCTGGATTTAATTAAGTACTTAGAAAAATAAGCTTTGGCAAGAACAGAGCATATTACAGTGTGTAGAGAAGGACATACAAATGCGTCACATGTTTTACAATTGTGTGATAAACATTGATTTATTATTTATGTAAGGTAACCAATATATCAGCTTATGGCAAAAAGTGTCATTTTTACGAAACAGTAAACGATTCCAATGACTGAAAACATGTCTTACAAATGGGCTCTATTGCTACGACGAAAATCTTAGCAACTTTCAAATGGAATAACGTTAATTATTTGCATAAATTACCAATAGTCTCACATATTGATAATCTGTAACAATGTATTATTACCTATCAATAACTAACTCCCAGGGCAGATTTGTAAACCAATTACATAGAGCATTCCTGTTAACTGTCTCTGTGTTAAAAGCTTAAGCGTAAATGGTGTAATTACCAGTGAAATAATATTGTTATACAGGCCATTAGGGGAATAGCTGCAGGAATTATGATGATTGGTACCTTAATATGTATCCACTTCAATGTGTTAGCCGCTTTTTTCTTTTCTAGCAGTTTTCCCACAAATCAATCACAAAGTATACTGGATGATGTACTTTTTTTTTTTTTTCTTTCAATATCATAAGATCGCCGCGAAGTAAACAATGCCCTTATGCCGATATATATATATATATCCGAAACGGTTCACTCTATAAAAACTTTTATTCAGACATAAATTGTGTATTTTAGCCATATCTACATTTTTAGTATACTAAGATTTGGTATAGGTATCTCTAACGGTTTACCAGTTAAATACTACAGGGGCTATAGCCAGAAAATTCAAGATATACATTTCATTTGGCATAAAAATATCTCAAATATATGGCATTTTAATTAAAATCGTTAGAGGCATTTTCAAGAAAATCAAAATTTTCAAAAAATTTTCCATGGAAAGGTCAGTTTAGGGTGAAGCAATTTTCTTCAAAATCTTCATGTCGCATCCTTGAAAGGCATTAAACTTAAATACCATATTTGATTTTTAACCGACTTTTCGTTTTTGAGTTATACTGTCTGACTGGCACACACACGGATCTTTTTCTAAAAGTGCTTTTTTGTATTTAGGGGGCCTCAAAACATATGTTTCCGATGAAATCTCGACATCGAATTTTTGGGTGGAATACAATACTTCTACTATACTATACGTAGTAGAGAAAGTAAAAAAGTCATAGTCACAGCTAAGCTGAAAAAATTCTTTGTTGTCCTGCATGTAGATTTAAAATTAACTGTGAGGAATACTTACTACGCGATCATTCTTCCCAAAACCAAAAAAAAAAAAAAAGTTTTCTTCTTTGGCACTTACCTGCAAAGAGAGAGAGAGAGGTATATTAATACACATTATAAAGAATTATGATTCACACCAGTATTCTGAATTATTGTAACACTTTTATTCTACAGTAACCCGACATATGAGTATATATAAGAAATGCTATGTCACAACAGCAACAGAAGATATTAAAAAGCAAATCGACAGATGAGAAAAGAGAATGACTACAAGAAACCGTCTAGATATAAAGAGACAACTCCTTGTTCCTCAGAAGAATTCCCTATGGAATAAATCACGGCATTGCAGAATAAATGGAATATGGCTTCGTTAATGTACAAGATAATTTAACAGAAACTAGTACGAGAGATGCTGAGTCACCAAATGGTTCATTTAACTTCATTTCTAATGTTCCTTACTGTTTTCTACATCAGAAATCTCTAACCTGGAGTAAACTGCAAACGACTGAAAATGAGATAAACCCATTACTAGATCTCTGCTTCTGTCTTAATTATGAAGTACCCTGTTTCCTTTATGTAAAACTCCTTGAGATGAAATCACATCTCTGTCTTGGGCAGTATTAACTTGTTTACCTCTAAGAATCTCCAGCTGTTTACTGACAACTTCTGTGCTGGTGTGTTTGTTCCACGTCTTTACAGATTTATGTTGCTGTTACTACCACATTGAAACACTGCACTTGGAAACAATCAAAATACCAGCTTACCACCAAACAAAGTTAGTTAAATGTATCAATGGGTGAAATTTATAAATCTTGTAGCATTTGTCACATGTTTTCGCATGCTGCTGTACCATAATTACCTATATAAGCCTGCTTTAAATTTAATGCAGAAAATGTTGAAAGTTATTAAGAAAAAATTACTTTTAGTACACCAATTAAGGTGTTTGCACACGACACTGAAATCGTAATTTATAAAGCATAAAGCCTGATGTGTTTCACTCGCATGACTTTCTGTCTTACTATTGTACAAACTATTCTCACAACCGCTTATTCTTCATCTTAATCGAGGAGACATTTGTAGAAATTATATAACTACATTCGGCACAATGCAGACACAATGGAAATAGGAAGATACAGTAGGCTTAAGCGATAGTAAAATATTTTGAGATTCGCTATGTAATGACTTAAATTCCGTTCCCTTTGCATGTTCAGGAGGGAAAAAATGAAAAACACAATAGCGACTACCCATTTCAGAAAACTGTGGGTATTTGAAAATGCAAACCAATAACAAGGGTTACCTAAGTATGGTTTACCACAAAAGGAAATATTGAACGTCAGCTGTGTACCTTATCGAGCACACAGTTTAGGCATCACTTATGCGAAAATCGTCCAGGATGAAGACTTCTGAGGACATTGTCAGAAAATTCAAGATAGTAGTCATAAAACTATATTAAACATGTGGTATTTAAATCAAAATCATTAGAGCCCTTTTAGAGCAAATAATTGTATCCTTGAAAGGCGTTAAATTCAAAGAGCAATTTTGGTACTTAACCTACTTTTCGTTTTTAAATTATGTTGTTCACAAATAAAGGCGCGCGCACACACACACACACACACACACACACACACACACATGCTTAGACCTTTTTCTGTAAAGGATATTTTTTAGGATTCAGGGAGTCTCAAAATATGTATTCCCGTTGAAATCTTGGGATTGAATGTTTAGGTGGAATTTAATACGCAGTAAAGAAAGTAAAATTACCACCAAATTATTTACCTGCTAATACATAAGTCTCATACATAATTATTTTCACTCTTCTGGATGTTACAGGGAAAAAATAAATCTATACATAGACTTCAGATATTCAGGTTTTACCTACGTGTTGTTTTCCTTTACAGTCTATTGAGCCTAGCATACACATAATTTACCTAAAAAGGTATTAAGCAACTTTTACACTGCATATAGTAACCTATTTCAACATAAATGCCTATTTCTGCCTTTTGGTGCCTAGAAATACTTTTTTTAAAATTCCAATGAATCTATTCACTACACTGTTGTGTTCAATAAATAATTATTTAATCAACAACAAACATTTAATTGAGTGAATACTTATTTGATTTATGTTTGATAAAACGCGGCGTGGTGTAGTATTTAAAAGGCTTAGTGCAACAGTAAATAAAGCAACAATTAGTGAAATCTTAAGGTGCCACACGTGATATCGGAACTTCGGCAATGCATACTTAACAATTGGCCCATGTCTGGTTCTCAGAAACAGGTATTTGAAAATAAGGCGAACTGTCGGTTCGTGTTCATATAACTATATTAAAGTCTTTGTTCGCTGTGATAATTTTAGTGCTAGTGCTGCAAAATCCCTAATCTACCAAAATCTACCATCATCACGTTTAAGCTACCAAAAGTGCATTAATAAGAACATGGATGTCGGATTTGCAGTCTATTCCACAGATGGAAAAATATTCATCTCTTGGGTCTCCAATACAGAGGTAACATTTTTACTGCATTTTCTATCATTTTTATTATTCACACGAGACAATGTATGCTAACTATTGAGATTAATTGTACCGTGTGACTTTTCCTTCTATCTAAAAATAATCTCAAATTTGTTTGATGCATTTTGTGAAGTCCAATACTGGAGTCTAACAGTACAACAAATCAAGACAATACTAATTATGTAAAAGACAATTTCTTTAAGTTATACTATTTTTTATGTAAATTATATTGGTTATTCATTTAAATGTTTAAATATTTTAACAAAATATGATTTTCTTACATTAACATATATTTATAAATATATTTAAGGTTTCTGCCGGAAAAAGGAATCACTTGGTACAACACGAGTAAGCTTCAATGCATCAAGCAAATTCTAAAATGAAGCAAACTTTACTTAGTACACAGCCCATGCCCTCAAAAATAAACTCCCAGTTCTATATGATGTGTGTAAAGCATTCGCTGCAGCCAACATTCCTTGGAATGTAGTTGAAAATACAACAATAAAGTCATTTTTAGAGAAGTATTGCAGAGAAAGAATACTCCCGAATCGATACTTAGAAAACATTACCTTGAGATGGTGTATGAATCACAGCTAAATGAAATGAGGTCAGAAATAGGAGATCCCCACATCTGGACTTCCGTAGATGAAACCATAGACACCCTGGGACGAAGTATATCAAATTTAACTGTAGGGAAATTAGATGAAGAAAATTATGGAAATTCACATTTGGTTTGTTCGAACGTGTTGGAGAAAACTAATGCTCAATCAGTTCCCTGCTTCGTAAACTCCGGACTAAAAGTACTGTATCTGAATGGTGTAAGGGATGAAAGGGTGTTGTTACTGTACACTGATGCAGCACCATATATGATAGCAGCTGGGAAACTTTTGAAGATATTTTTCCAGAATTTAACACATGTTACTTGTCGGGCTCATGCACTTCATCGAATAGCAAAGGAGGTTCTAGAATCGTAGCTTTCAAATAAAGATGTCCCACTCTGCCTTTGCCACCAGTGCCTATTTCGACAAGATGGGGTACGTGGCTGCAGGCTGTGAAGTATTACAGTGACATCATTGACAGGGTTTAAGAGATTGAAATAGTTTTTTTCGTAAGAACAATAGCAGTGTATTAAGGTTGTCGTACGAGAGAAAGGTTTGAAACACGATGTCATATGTTCGTGCTAATTTCAAATTTTCATCAGATCCTGTACAACAATTAGAATCATCAAAGCTCGGTCTCATTGAATCAATCACATTATTTACAAGAGCAGGAAGTTGATTTTCCCAACCTCACCAACAGCTTTGTTTGTTTCCAAAAAACTACAAATGGTGCTCACAAAAAAATCCTGGATATGTGTAAGATATTTTAAGCGAGTGAGGTAGATCTCCCTATAGGGTTTAAACCGGATATGGTTTCTCCTATCAAATATGTTCAAGTCACCAGCGCTGACGTTGAGATATCTTTTTCAGCATCTAAGCATATTTGACCGACAAAGGACAAACTTATCCCACATCACCTGGAAATGCTTCTTGTTAAGTATGGTGGATAAAATTACGACCAAACGTGAAGTTGAAGAATATGTCATTTAAAAAATAACAATTTTGCACTAATTGCTAAAATAAGATAATTTTAGCCTTTATATTTTAATTAACTGACAGTGACACAACTTTTTATAGAATGGTTGTTCACTTACTACATTATCTTATCTAACCTATTGTGTTTAAATACGTTTTGAAATATAACATTAATCACTGTGCTTTACATGGCGTGATGCATAAAATTTGCTTATGTATTGTACATATTAAAGACCATTTCCCCACTTTTTAGGACCTTTATAGGCGCGCCTAAAATCACGTTTTTAGGACCTAAAGATCCGAAGTTTAGTTAAAGCGCATACTCTTTGTATCATTGTATCAAGGCCAATGTGAGAAAAGTTGAAGTTGAAGTCGCAACTTCGATTCTCGTATGTACAATCTAAATTAATGTATTTAGCATGGAACAGATTTTTGCCTTCATTATAATTTTTTTTATTTAGGATTAAAAATTTTCTTTTAAAGGTTGCGTTGAATAATAAGTTACTAAGGGAATAAAAACCTTTCATTGAATAACAAATAAATGATTAAATGTCCCACGTAAGTGCAGCTAGAATATTAAAAACATTTTATAAATGTCTTAAACTTAACACACGGTCGAGCATAAATAGTCGTATGAACCTTGAGTATAATGGCAGCAATTAAAATGCTCGTATCAGTATTATGAAACTCACAATTGGTGCTTTCATATAATATATTCACGCGTTGATTGCCACCATTGGGCTCTTCTTGCATAATATCCCATTTGGAACTGTTAACATAGCATTCAAGAAACGCAACGTTAAAATTGCATTTAGTGGAAAACTTCACAGCACTACAAGAACTAAATAAGAATTCCTTATGCTATGCGTCCCTAAATATAAAAATCTGATGTGTTGCACTCACATGACTTTCTCTACTCTTGTACTAACCATTCTTACCAACTCTTATTCCTATATCTTCTTCGTGTTAGTTGAGATAAACATTTGTACAAATTATTTTATTGGTTATTTCCTTGCAGGTGCAAGGGGAATGTTAGAATACAGTAGGCTTTGTGCGATTGTCAAATGCTTTAAAGCTTTGAGATTCTGTTGTCTTTGCACACTTAACATACAAAAAAAAAAAAAAAAGAACAATGATGATCCATGTCACGAAAGTTCTAAGTTTTCCGAAACTCACACACATAACAAGGAATATCTCCGAAATGGTTCACCCTACAGGAAAATTTATTGAGACATAAATTGTGTATTTTACCAAGATCTACATTTTTGTATAGTATGATCTGGTCTAACTCTAACGGTTTACCAGTTATGCAAAAGTCCAGAGTAAATACGACTACAGGGGCTATAGCCAGAAAATTCAAGATATACATTTCATTTGTCATAAAAATATCTCAAACATAGGACATTTTAATCAAAATCGTTAGAGCCATTTTCAAGAAAACCAAAATTTTCGAAAATCTTCCATGTAAAGGGTAGTTTAGGGTGGGGCTATTTTCTTCAAAATCTTCGTGTCGCATCCTTGAAAGACATTAAACTTAAATACCAACTTTGGATTTTAACCGACTTTTCTTTTTCCAGTTATGCTGTCCACAGACTGACAGACTGACACACAGACACACACACGGACCTTTTTCTAAAAATGCTTTTTTTGGATTCAGGGGGCCTCAAAACATGCACTTCCGGTGAAATCTCGACATTGAATTTTTTGGGTTGAATACAATACTTCCCCTACTTACCAGTAGAGAAAGTAAAAAAGGAAAAACGTACCAAACTCCAGCTGCTTCTTCAAAGCCTAATTCCTGTGGGAATAATATCCCCAAGGAGTCATTGCCTAAAGTGCTGCTGCGATAATATATATAATATTCCATTTCCTTTTTCAATTTTCCTTGTGAACTATGTTTTGCTATTTGTTTGTGTGTTTAAGAGAGTCAATAATCCGCCTCGCTACGTTCCATGTGCTCAGACGCCAAGTAAATACAAACTTTTAAAACTTGAATGCCGTCGTATTTTATATAACTAAGGGTAGAGCTCGTGTTTGTCTTTAGGTAACTAAACGCTTAACATTATACACGCAGGGTAGCATTGGCAAACTTAATTTCCTTATAGGCTGAAGCAGAATCACTTTGCTGCCTCACGTCGTTATACCGCTGTTGGTGAAACTATTTGAATCGACAATGATCTCCGGCTCTTAACAATGTCTAGAAGATTCTTGTAGACTGCCCTTCTGTAGTTATTGGAGCAGTGATTACTCTTATCTGTCTGTTTGCTGGGTGACCGTACACGTAGAGAAATAGACGCAACGCGACGCTATCTGAGAACTACATTGGTTTCGACATTCCCATTTATGAGGCTACCCTCTTTCTGCTCGTTTTCTCCCTGTATTTATTAGTATTTAATTAAAATCATTACAATAGTTTAATAATAATAACAACAACAACATTATTATTATTATTATTATTATTATTATTATTATTATTATTATTATTATTATTATTATTATTATTATTATTATTATTATTATTATTATTATTATTATTATTATTATTATTATTATTATTATTATTATTATTATTATTATTATTATTATTATTATTATTATTATTATTATTATTATTATTATTATTATTATTATTATTATTATTATTATTATTATTATTATTATTATTATTATTAAATGCTTGATTTCCCTTGTGACTGAGATGGATGCATAACAAGATCTTATTAATATAGATGGTATAGGTTGGTTGCCGCTGTAATCTTGTTTAAGAGGACACTGCATGAGAAAATTGCAAAGAAAAAAGGAACATTTTAGTTTTTGTGTAATCTTATTAACTGAAATTACCTCCAATACGATAGGCATTTCACCTTGGCAGTACTATGGTAAAGGAAGTATTATATATCGCCGAAAAAGTTTCCACTAAAGTACATGTTTGGAGGTTCCCCTGGACCCCCCAAAAACGTTTTTGAAAATAGGTTCGCGTAACTCGAAAACGAAAAGTCTGTTAAATACCAAGTTTAGCATTTAAATTCAGTATCTTCCAAAGATGCAACATTAATATTTTCAACAAAATTCTCCGCCCAAAACTACGTTTTGCTCAAACATGAGTAATCACATGTTAAGGATATGTGGATATTTACACAGTTTATCTGCACATCTTTAAAACCAACAACTTATTCTAAATAATTTATGTTGCGTAATCCGTTTAGGAGGTACAATTATTAATGGCTCGAATTCTTCAATACTTTGTTTCTTTTATTTTTAGCGTCCTTTAACTGATTACGTCATATCGGATGATGAATCAAATGGGTGAAATGAGCCCGGTGTCCAAAGTTACCCGATATTTATCTTCCAGGATAACGAAATCCCCCTTATCAAGGTACATCACTCTAGCCAAGATTCAAACTCGTTACCCCTCTGCCATAGAAGTGGACAATGCTTGTTATTTTTTTAAATTCTGTCATTTTTCAGTTGTGTCTTAGCATTGCATGGAAAGAGCGTGGAATTTTAAGGTGAGCATATGGCGTCCAGTTTTTAAACATTTGGGAATCGTTTTTTTCTTTGAGCCAATAGCAAAATGTGTGAAGTAGCTTTTTCTGTAAAGACGTATCTCAATTACAATAAAGAACTTTCGTAACAGTAGCTTGCACACCCATTAATAAAATATAGAGGGTAGAGAAAGCTATGTGAAAGTAACACATCAGATTTTTTTTTCCTTCAGAAAAGAAAGGGAATATAAACGTGCAGCGCAGTTATCCCAAGCCTCCAATGTGGGGATCGAACTGGGCCTTCTTTAAGCGGTGAAAATATATATCTTCAGCCATAACTTCCTTCCCCTAGCCAACACATTTATCTACATATTCCCCGTATCATCCCCACGGTTCTGGCTTTTAGAGAACGGGGTAGCGAAAAAAAAAAAAAAAAAATACAAAAAACAAAATGGACATTTACCGTGGCAATATATTTTGGTTTATTCTGACAACATGGGCTATTTGTTAACATGGGACTATACGGCGAGTGACAGCGGAGCATCGCCATTCGCATCCTAGTTTAAAATTGCACTCTCCGAGCTTATTACCGTTGTCCGGCAATACATCATAGGAAATCACAGCGCTTCTTTCAGTTTTTTTGTACCTCGGCTGGCTAACTTTCGGAAAAGGGGAAGAGACAATTGAAAAATTAGTCGGACTGGCTTCCACATTAGTGGCTATGCCAGTTCTCTAAAACAAAACCTAAATCAGCACAGTACTGCGTAATAAACTTGTTCCACGTGCAATTAAATTTATGACATAAAATTCTGATATTCGACTGTCTAGCCATTCCGTTTAATAGCGAAAATACAGCCCATACGCATAGCAGCTTATTGTCGTATCGTCTTCATATTAATTCATGGTACTGCAGCGACAAATGAAATATTGTGACGCCGGGCGCGGCGCACAACAACGCTACTTCACGCTACATACCAGACCGACGAGCAAATAAAGGCGCTCACGTTCAAGCTGCCCAACACCGCTCAAGCGAGCGAACACGTTACTAGCAACAACGAAGGATTTCCAAAGCGTTCGAGAGGCATCATGCGGCCGGCGTGTTTGTGAAAGTCGAGTAAAGTCCTGTGACGTCATCCCCCTATATAAGGAGTCGAGGAAACAGCAGAGGAAAGAATTAAAAACATGAGTTTCGGTCTGGGTATCAGTGAGTGTGAGACAGCTGCGTGTGGTGTGTGTGTGGAGGGGGGGGGGTACGGTCGTCGCGAAAGGCACGTCGCATCAAATTGAAGAAGATTTAACGAACTTCGAGTGATTGTATCGCCGGAGTTACAAAGACAGAGAAAGTGAAGGACAGTGAAAGTACTGAGTCAAGTTAACAAGAGGTACAATTGCGAGTTGTAATATTGCGAAACACTGTAGACTGTTTTAATGTAAATAGCAGAGAACTGTGTGTTTATGCAAAAATTTTGAAGCAAAATAAATTGATAGAAGAGTAATTTAATTGGATTTTGTCATTTTGTCACAATAGACTGCGCCGCAGCAGATATGGCTCAAGCTTCAGGAGCCGGGCAGCTGGTCAGATAAGTAGCACTCTCGCCCAGTGTAAACATCGGAAGGGCTTTGTCAAGTAACCAGAATCCTCTGAAAATTTTCCTTTCCTCCCTCCTAGAATGTTCTGGAACTCCAAAATAGCGACAATATTAGCGTGTTCGCGAGCGAGATTTAGTGAGTAAATGTGTTTTTGTAGAACAAAAAGTGTTCTCCGAGCGAGTTAAGACAATTGCTGTGACGTGTAGGGAGTCTGCTACTGCAGGAGAGATTGGAGAAGTGTTCTGTTCAACGTCCCAGCGAGTGAACTTCCGGAAGAGGAAGTATTTCATTACACCGCTTCGACATGAAGAAAGTGAAATGAGGTGAAAATGAAAACTGAAAAAGTTCAACATGGAGGGTTCTCCGGAAGTTCATGTGATGTCCTGAACAAAAATTTGATGTGCTGCACTCACTCACGTGATTTTCTCTGTTTTTCAACTATTTTTACAAGCTCTTACTCCTTATCTTTATGTCAATCGAGGTAAACATATGCAGAGATGATTTTACTCCTAATTTCCTTGTAGGTGCAAGGCGAATATGGGAATACAGTTGGCTTTGAGCGATAGTCCACTCTTTTAAAGTTGGTCGCTATACGAAGGCTTTGAAATTCCGTTCCCTTTGCACGGTCAAAGATAAAAAATTGAATATGACCTTCCATTTGAGAAAAGCTTAGTATTTGAAAACTGACACAAATTACAAATGGTAATCCGAAATGGTTCACTCCACCAAATTATTTTGACAGAACTTGTGTATCTTAACGAGTTCTACGTTCTGTGTATAGTAAGATTTGGTCTATCTCTTATGGTTTACCAGTTATGCAAAAGTCATCAAGAGTAAAAACAACTACATAGGCTATACCCAGAAAATTCAACATATACATTTCATTTGCCATAAAACATATCTTAAACGTACGATATTTTAATCAAAATCGTTAGCGACATTTTTGAGTAAATCAAAATTTTCAAAACTTTTTCTGTGTAAAGGATAGCTTACGGTTGAGGAATTTTATTCAAAATCTTCCTGTCGTACCCTTGAAAGATATCAAACTTAAATACCAAATTTGGTTTTTAAACGACTTCTATATTTGAGTTAGGCTGTTTACAGAGACGCAAAAACACACACACAAACACACACACAAACACACAAACACACAAACACACACACACACACACACACACACACACACACACACACACACACACACACACACACACACACACACACACACACATTTTTCTGTAAGTGCTTTTTTGTTTCAGGACACCTCAAAACATATATTTCCCGTGAAATCTCGACACCGAATACAATAATTACCCTACTTACTATACGTAGTGGAGAAAGTAAAAAAAAAAGTGTTGCACTCTCGAGACTTTTTCTACTCACTCTTCTACAAACTGTTGTTACGAAAGCTTATTCTTCTATTTATTTTTGTTAATATAGATAAGCCGTCATTACTAATTAACACACTGTTTGTTATTAGAGAATACAGCAGACTAAAGCGACAGTCACATTTTTTCAAAGCCGGTTGCTATGTGATGGGTTTAAAATTTTGTTCTGTTTGCCTGAACACGGAAAAGGAAGAAAGAAGCTTATTATTTGGAGTAGTTTGCCACTTGTTCTGCCAGTGATGTGTTATGACTCACTTTTTACGGATGAGGAAATCCTGATGGGGAGTGTCACTCGCTTCTTTGTACTCCTCAAACACAATATTCATAGAGTAATTATCAGTAGCGGCTCGTGAGTATATCATACAGTCCTGGAAATGTGAAATACCATCTGCTGCATAACAATTAAGGCTACGTTACAGATCCTTAACATCTACCTTAATGAGCTAACATCTGTTCTTTGGTATTAAGTAAAATTGTGGTGATAGTCACATAAGGTAATACAACATACAGTTGAGCATGCGCAAACACAAGTAAAGATGTTCTAGCGGCCCATGTTTCATAGAGTATAAAGGAGTAGTGTGGTACATTTAAACATCCTAGCTTTTAGGTTTAATAACATTCAAAGGAAAACTAGTCAATGAATCCTCAGGTCTCAATACACAGAAAGTGTAAATGCTCAACAGCTGACAGATTGCTGACACAGAAATAGAGAACATTGGAAAGAAATAATTTTTAAGAAATTAAACTTTCTCTGCTGTTACATAGAATGACTGGAATTTGAATAAAATGTCTACATACATTACCTGCATTATAATTTCGACTGAAATCAGTATGGGAGCCTATTGCGCATTTTCAATTTTTAGGTGAAATTTTATACTTGAGATTTTTAATCACAGTTCAAACGTGATACAAAATTAAAAATATATACGATAAAAGAGCCAGGTTCCGGCCAAATATTTCCAAAATGACACTAAGGCAACCCATCGGTGAAGATACTAAAATGCTGAACCAGCTGCGATAATTGTCACGTGCTCTGCAAATAAAATATGAAATTTGGAAGAACCTCTCAGTTAAACTGTAATTGAGAAAGGGATTATTCACCAAAATTTTAGGCTTTAATTTTTCACTGTTTTCGAAATGGTCAACGTGATGAACGATCACAGATTAAAATTTGATTTATGCGCTTTTAAATCATTAACAATATCTGACCTATTTTTTCAAACGTTCTTTAGCGTGGCTCTAAAAACTTTGGAAATACTAATACCATGCTTTAACTCTTTTTTCAAGAAATATTTTAACAAATGTCTTTAATTCACAATCAATATAAATTATATAAAAAGACCATATGAGTTTATTTGTTCTACGTTTCCCAGCCATGCTGAACATTTCGGTAAAATTGGTTGAGATTTACATCCCGTGAAACTATTTGAATATTCAAGATGCTGAGAAAGAAGTTTGGAGAAAAACACTTATGAAAATTGGACTAACAGGCAAAAATATCCGCTTCAACATGTTTCATTTCCAAAGTATTTCATAGATATTAGAGGAAATGGAACGTAAGGAGCATAACATAGAACTAGAAACTACAAAGACATTTCAACACTAAAAATCTGAAAATCGACTTTTTTGGCTACTTTTGGACAAAGTTTCACCGATGTTACCTAAATGACTTGAAGCTTAACCATCATATATAGATACGTAATTGGATTCAATTCTGTGAGAGGAAATAAACACACCTTTTTAATGTTATTACAACTGGAACCGGAATGTAACCATAATAGAATTCAGTGGCCGAAGCACTCTTATCGTAATTATTAAGTTCTATCTGAAATGGCTGGTGTAATGGGTTTGCTCTTGCTTGGCACACGGGAAAGTGGATTCGATTACGCATAGAATATTAAAATGCTAATCTAGTTTCAATAAACTAAAAAAAAAATTGCAATCTTCTGCAACATTACTGATACTTTTCTTGTTTTAAATGTAGTGATCTAAACCTTTTTAAACCGTCTCGAAGTCAACCGCATATGCTGTAATGCCAGATCTCTTCATCTCGTAGATTTAAATAACATAGTTCAAAAGTATAAGTTGCTTGGGGGGTATACAAAATAGCCTATTAACAACGTGAGGGTAAAGGCCCACACGCCATGTCGCTAAGTTTGTAAAATACACACTGCGCCTGACATGTGTAATTAAACCACAAATCGCTTAAGACGTTTTTTGTTTCAAAACTAGCACTGTGTTTTGTCTAGCATAAAACTTTCTGCAAGGGCCATTTACTGTTACATCACACCTAACTGTTGAAGAAACTGACTTCACTGCTTTCTCTAGTTCATAGTACGATAGACAGGGGCGTATTCTATTTCACCCAAAAATTCGATATCGAAATTGGCTGTCTATAAACACAGCGTAACTAAAAAAAAACGTCAGTTATATTCCAAACTTGCTATTTAGTTCCACGGATGCGACACGAAGATTTTCCAGAAAATCTTCCCACTTCAAACTAACCTTTCGGTACAGGGTAAAACGCTTTGTTTTGTTTTCTCAAAACCGGCTTTGATGATTTTGCTTAAATATATGTTTAAGATAATTGCATGACAAATAAAAAATCTTGAATTTTCTACAATAGCCAGCCTGTGAAGTTCTCTTCATTCTCAATTACTTCTGCATATCTGTGTAAACGTAGAGAGAAACTATTGCTGTATAAAGTAGATCTGGTTAAATGATACAATTTATCTTTATTTTTCTTTCTCACTATTAACAATATTCTTTCCTGTTCAAACAGTTATACTTTTTTCAAATGGTAAGTTATTATTCATTTCTTTTTCTCAAGGAAAGTGTTCAAGGTATTTCAAAATCTGACAAAGGTTGCCTCTGTACCCTTCTGATACCTACACCAAATGTGCGCACTTTGTTTTTTTTTTTTTTTTTTTTTTTTTTTTTGGGGTGCTTTGATTAGGATAGTTTGTAGAAGAGTAGAGAGAGCCATGTGAATGTTGCCCATAAGATTTTAAGTTCTGCATATTAGTTATGTACTTTTGTACAGCTTCTGATGAATTTGAGCCACTAACGGTGCTGGGGTTGATGCCATACAAAAGTATGGATATTACTAAAGTTAAGCAAGGTGTATAGCACGTAGGAAATTAGTGGAGAAGACATGGCGGGCTGCGGGCCCTTAATTAATCCGGGGGAGATTGTAGTACGCTGGACGGAACAATTAAGGCTTGACTTACATCCGGATAGAGAAAACAAAGTTGTCCCCTCTTGCCACAAAACCCTAATATACCCACTTCACAATATACGAGTATGCACATATTAGTTTTGTTTACGGCGCTCAAGCCCCCGAAAGTTTACAGGGCAAGAAGCAAACTTTGGTCTGGAATTATTCATGCTGCGTTAACGAGTTTATAACTTTTTTTAAGTGTTACGAAATAACAGTTATGCTCTTTATGGGCGAAGATGTTTTCTGTACTTCTATTTTTCTCGAGAAATTTCCAAGGGCGGAGATTGGTTGTCATCTGCTCCTTTGTTTTTTAATGTCCCGGGGAAGAAGAAAGTTAACTTGGTTACACTTGTTTGCGCTGCAAACTTTCTTGTGGTCGTTTGCATTTCAACTTACAAATCTCTTTATCACATTATTTGAAATGTGTTCCTGCTTGCTGAATTTAATTTGTATATATGATAGCCTCAAACTTTTCACACTTAAAAGACCGAAGTCCCCAAGGCTAGTTGACGTCACATTCAGAGGTACAGCTGTGTGAATCCAAAATAAGAGCTGGTCACCTGACAACACTTTTGTTTATGCTTCTTAAAATAGGTTGTCATCCCTGCCCATTATTACCTGGCGCGCGCTAGTGCCATTGAACTTTGCAAGGGAAGATGTGTGAGCGGACACGTTTAATTCAGCTAGGTCTCATCCTCAAATGCGTCAATGTAGCTGCATGTCCAACACGTAAACAACAGACAAGCACTATATTACAAACAAGCCTAAGACTATTTAGGTATCTATTGAATTAAATACCAACAGAAACAGATTTCCTCCGAATCTTAAGGAGGGTCCAAATGGTGATCTTCGTGGTTTCTTTTCCATTTTCAAACTTTGATTACATGTTAGTATTTCAAATGTTCCACTCATTTTGTGTAACACTTACAGCTGGAAGGTATTCAAAATAACGCTGCATGTCACTTGTTTAGAATTTTCAGCCTCACTAGTAATCAATACAATAAACTAAACTAAACCCCGGCGCGACAGCCCACAAAGGGCCAAGGCCCACCGCCCAGCCGCTGCGTCCCCCACCTCTGCCCACTACAGGCGTCATTGGTGAGGTGCAGTACAGGAGGGTGGGACGTGGTCAGCGCCGCGAACCCTCCCGGCCAGTTATGCGGTCTTCTAGACCTGGGGTCGCTACTTCTACATCAAGTAGCTCCTCAATTGGTCCCCCCGGGACCTAACGAGGCTGAGTGCACCCCGTGCCAGACCTCCCAGAGGGGATAAAATCCCCATACTGGTACCGGGGATCGTTGTTGTTGTAGTGTTTAACGCCCGCTTTTACTACTACGGCACCGCAGGCGGTGACACTGATGATACATGAAGATGGAGCACCGGTGGAATGAGATGGCGGGGGAAACCGGAGCACCCGGAGAAAACCCGCCCTGACGCCGCTTCGTCCACCACGAATACCACATGCGGGTCCCTGGGATCGAACCCGGACCGCCTAGGTGGTAGGCGAGCGCGCTAACCGCTCGGCCACGGCGCCGCCTATACCGGGGATCGAATCCGGGTCCTCCGCGCCAGAGGAATCAATACAATAACTTAGTAAATATTGGCGATAGAAAGGATATACCTATTGCTACTTTCTACCACGTACTACTCTAATTACTTTAGAAAATAGTGGGTAGAGAAGGTACTGCAATCCAATCTACAATTCGATACCGAGATTTCACTGCACATTTTGAGGTCCCCTGAGTTTAAAGATGAAATTTTTATAACCAGGTCGCCTGTGAACGACAATACGCTAAAACGTAAAGTCGTTTAAATACCAAAATTGGTATTTAAGTTCAGCATCTTTCAAAGTTGCGACAAGAAGCTTTTCAAGAAAATTCACGCGCCACACCTCTACCCTTTATGGAAGATTTTTTAACATTTATGATTTTTTTTTCTTCTTTTTTCCACTTCCAGATATTCCTTGTTTTTGGTTTGAATTTTCAAACACTTAATATTTTCACAAATAGGAAGCGTGATAATGCAAACCAATACATAGTGACCAGCTCTTAAAAGATTTGAATACCGTTTAACCCTACTATATTCCTCTATTCCCATTGTGCTTACAAGGATATATGAAAAAAAGAAAAATGTCTACATTTTTTTTTTTTTTTTTTTTTTTTTTTTTTTTTTAATTGGCTGTAATGACTTTGATTGAAGTACAAGACTAAGACATTTGCATGGCAAACAAAACTAAATTTGAGCTTCTGCGAATAATCTGTGAGAACCTCTTCATTGTGAATGACTTTTCTATCCTTTTAAATTACCGGTAAACTATTAGAGATAAATAGAAACTTACAACAGGGAAAATGCAGAAAGAAAACGAACAAACAATAACGTTCCCTTTTTGTCATTAACCGTTGCCGAGATATTCCTTATTGGTTTAAACATTCGAAAATGTTGATTTTCTCAAAAATGGCTCTAACAATTTTTATTAAAATGGCACATGTTTAAGATACTTTTATGGCAAATGAAATGTATATTATGAATTTTCTGCTTATAGCCCATGTAGTACTATTTACTCTGCATGAATTTTTCATAACCGGTAAACCGTAAGAGAAAGACCAAATCTTACTATAAAAATGTAGATCTTGCTAAAAGATACAATTTGTGTCCAAATACATTTTGTTGTCGAGTGAACCAATTCAAAGCTATTCTTTGTCATTTTTGTGAGTTTTGGCAAACAAACTTTCTCAAATGGAACATCGTTATTCATGTTTTATACGTTAGCCGTACAAAGAGAAATGAATTTAAAAGATTTGCCTATCGCTCAAAGTACTATATTCCTTGCAGCTACAAGAAAATACGTGATAAGATAATTTTTACAAATTATTCAACCAACACGAAGAAGATAAGGAATAAGAGTTTGTAAGAATGGTTAGTACAAGAGTATAGAAAGTCCTGTGAGTGCAACACATCAGATTTTTTAAGTGTGTTCCATTTATGCTCTACCTTTAACTAGAGCGGTCATACCGGCATACTTTTACATAGTATTGAGTCGTATATAGTACTTTCTTTTGGCTCTATGCAGTAGATCACAAACACATTCACACTCTTATTCATGGCTCCCCATTCTGGAGAGGATGAGGAATATTCTTGGCTAGAGAAAAATTCCCACCCTGAGTCGGGAATCGAACCCGAGGCTCATTGCAAAGCAGGCAGGTCTAATCTCTAAGCTACGAGGTCATCCCTAGATACTTTTATCACTACTGCAAGAAGAACGTTGCTGCTTATTTTTAACAGCGTGTTTAAAGTAACATTACCAGCAAGCAATCTAGCTAAAACTTCCGTCTATGAAGCTTGGTTGCAATACGAAAATTAAGTCGCCAGAAAGCTGTAGGCCGTAATCCTGCAATTATTTCTCAAATCAGAGGGATTGCCACTAAACCGCCACGCTAAGGAATGATAAATGCTAATGCAGTAGGCGATATTTTGAGGATGACGGCAAGTGGGTTGTATGGTCACTGCGACAGATATATCACTCCTAATCACGCAATGCCATCTACCGCTATTCATTACAACTAATAAAGGAAGAGAAAACAATCCTCACAGCCATTTCCAGAAGCAGAACAGCGACGTTTAGGCGGTTCCTATTCATGCTGCTTTATGGCCATAAGTCTCAGAACTACGAATAAATTAAGGAATATTTATTTGCAGCATAAGCCACGCAATCCTTTGCGGTAATTGTTTTTAGTCTTCTCTATATACTACAATCTAAGGTAGTTTCTTCAGACGAGGGTAGAAAAAGGTTACACAACAGTGTCATATACAAATAAATATAATTACCATAGGCATATACTTCGTTCAATTTGACGGTGAATTAGGACGCTTTAGATACCTATATAACATTGAAAATAAACGAAACACATTTTGTTACATTTATTATCCTTCGTCTAGAGCAGACACGGGGAAGAGGGGTGACAGAGATGCCATTGAGCATTTACCCTCTCCACTTCCTGACAACATTTGAAGGACTGGCTGGTTCTCTGAGCTAGACAGACAATAACGGGAGGCGTGGCCTGGTGGCTAACCGTTGTGAGGTAGTGGAAGGGGTTAAAACTGCGATATAGGGGAAGTAACTCATCGAGTCATTTCTCCCCATCTATGACCTAGAATACAGGAACTTCTATACCACTATACCGCAAAATTCAATTAAGCAGTTTCAAAACAAACATGCTCTGAAACTAGATAAAACCAAATATCTCGCGTGCTGCACTCATTTATCTTGTACACTCTTGTACAAACTATTCTTAAAGCGCTTATTGCTCACTCTACTTCATGTTAATCGAGATAAACATTTCAAGAAATGGCGCTGTTGTATTCTTTCTTATAGGTACAATGGGAATAGGGGAATACTATACGCGTAAACGATAGTAAATTCCTTAAGAACTGTTGGCTTTAAAATTACGTTCTCTATACACGATCAGGAGGAGAAAAAAGAATAGTATTTCGCACTTGGAAACGTATTAAGTATTGCAAAATCCAAACCAATAACATGGAATATCTCAGAAGCGGTTAACTCCACAAAAATTTTATTTACCATAAACGGTGTGCTTTGATGAGATCTACATGTTTTGTGCCATAGTTTGTGTCTATCTCTACGAGTTTACCGGTTATGCAATAGATTTAGAATGAAGAGGGCTTCATAAGCTATTCCCAGAAAAATCAAGGTGGACATTTCATTTTGATGAAAATGTCTTAAACATAATTATGGTATTTTAATCGAAATTGTTAGACACATTTTGGTAACATAAAATTTTCAAAAAAAAAAAAAAAAAATGTTCCATGTACGGGGTAGTTTAGGGAGTTTTCTTTCTTTTTGTCTTCGTCTCGCATTCTTGGAAGAAGTTGAACTTAAATACTAAGTTTGATTTTGGAGCCCGCCTCTATGGTGTAGGCGTTGCAAGTCTGTCCTACATACAGAAGGTCCCGAGTTCGAATCTCGGTTAGAATGAGTAATCCGGATAAGGTTCTTCCGTTTTTTTTCCCTTATTCTGAGAAGGCAAATTCGGGTAACCATAAGTTCTACGGACCTTGGGCTCATTTGATCACCATTTCACACGTTTCACTCACTATATAGGTTAAGGACGTTAAACTGGATTTTTAACCGATTTTTCGTTTTTGGAACATGCTGTTCGCAGACAGATACATACGCGCACATGTGCACTCACGCACGCGCACCCATAGATACGTTGTTCTAAATCTTTTTTTATTCAGCAAGTCCCAAAACATGCACTTTCGGTAAAATCTCAAAATCAAATTTTTGGGTGAAATGCAATACCTCATCTACTTACTACAAGTACGTGGTAGCAAAAGTAAATATGCGTTGTGTTATTCAGGGGACCTCTAACGTGTATATCAGGTGAAATCTTCTCGGTATCGTATTTTTGGTTGGAATGCTATGCCCATGAAGTAGCCTCAAAAAGTGTGTTTCCGACATCGAGTTTTTGGGTGGAACACAATATTTCTCCAAATTACTATACTAGCAAAATAAAAGCCCTAGACAACACCCTTTTGCGGGCCAAAGTTAATCATTTTTTTGTAATGTTTAACGTCCGCTTTCACTACTACGGCACCGCAGGCGGTGACACTGATGATACATGGAATGAAGATGGAGTACCGGTGGAATGAGATGGTGGGGGAAACCGGAGAACCCGGAGGAAACCCGCCCCAGCGCCGCTTCGTCCACCATTAGATATATCACTGCGTCCCCCATCTCTGACCACTACAGGCGTCATGAGTGAGGTGCAGAACTGGGGGATGGGACGTGGTCAACACCCCGAGCACTTCAAGACGTGGGGTCGCCACTTCTTTATCAAGTAGTTAATCAATTGGCCCTTAGGGATCTAAGGAGGCTGAATGCATCCCGTTCCAGGCTTCCAGTGGAGTAAAAATCACCATGCCGGTGCCGGGCATGGAACCTGGGTCCTCCGTGCCAGAGGCAGGCGCGCTACCACTGCACCATGAAGGCGGTCACTACACTAGTAGAGAAGTTAAACATGATTTTCAGATCCAATTTCTATCCATATTGCTTTAGCGTCTGATTTTGATAACATTTAACTGCCATTACCCATACTTAGTGTATCCTATATTCGGGAATGCAGTCCTTCTAGCCTTTTTTGCGACCGCGACCGCTAAACACAACGCATATTCATTTGCTGGAAGCAAACGCACGATGAGATTTATTACATCAATAAAATAAAAGGAATCAGTTATTCTGACTACTGTTAGCTTCCTCTAAGGCAATCAGAGTTCGAGGTATGTCCCCGTTAAACGATTCGCGGACGTGGACACATTATGTTGAGTGAATAGTGCGGCTAGTATTCAGGGAATAATGCGGCAAACCAGGACAAATAAATCCGGAGTCTCTGTAAAAACGGTTTTACACAAAAACGCTGATTGATAAGGGGCGGATGATGTCCCTAACGTGATAAACATTGCAGCAGGAATATCGTAAGCAATCCAGCGCTCGTTTAACAATATGCAAGCCAACACAACCGTAAATCGCACTGCAGAGATAAGCTCTTTTTTTTAACTCTCAGGGGCCATGATAAAAACTCGCCAAGTTACAAAAAGCTTAACTACGCAGCCACATTTCTACTGCAAATTAGGTCCATGTTACTCAGTTACTGAGTCACAATCAGTGATGCAAACATTTACACGATACTTTGCCTAGGGAATACAATAAATAACTCCTAACTGCAAAGCTGCTGAAATTTTCCTCTTTATCAAGCACTCTCTGAAGAATATCAAGGACCTCAAGAATTTACTCTACACTCCCAACATTAGACATACTCGCCAAATTAGTGGATATGCTAACTACAGATTTGTTCGCTAGAAATATGGTTCAATAATATATTGCGGTGCAATTGCAATAAATACATATTTGAAGAATGAGGCAAAAGTTTGAAAATACAAACGAAGTCTGATTTTCCCCAAGGCATTTAACCTTTCAACTGGCAGCGTTGCTTACAGGCACATATGAATTTGTTAAGTTATGAAATACTTTATTGGCTCTTTCTTTTTAGTTTCTTGTTATGCTAACCTAAATAAATAAAATTCAGATATTTGCAGCTGTTTTAGATATTTTTTTAAAGAAAAAGAAGCAAACTCCTTGCAATGGCAGCCAAATGTAACTCCGTTTCAAAGCTTGTCATTACACCAATTATTTTACTTTCCACAGGCACATTTGACAAAACTGTAAACAGTAAGAGACAGACAAAAGTTTACTAAATAAAAAATGTGATGTCTTGCTTTTACATCACTTTCTCTACTCTTGTACGAACCATTCTTACAAACTCTTCTTCTTATATCTCCTTCGTGTTAGTTAAGATAAACATTTGCAGAAATTATCTTATTGCTTATTTCCTTGTAGGTGAAAGGAGAATATGGGAATACAGTAGGCTTTGAGCGATAGTCAAATCTTTTAAAGCTTTGAAATTCCCTTCTCTTTACACGACTGAGATATGAAAAAAATGAATAACGATCTTCCATTTGTGTAAAGTGCAAGTACTGCAAAACAAATACAAATAACAAGAAATATCTCCGAAATGGTTCACTCTAGAAAAGAACCATAAACTGTATGTTTTAACGAGATCTACACTTTTTGTATAGTAAGATTTGGCCTGTTACGGTTTACCAATTATGCAAAAGTCATCAAGAGTAAACAGGACTACGTGAGCTATAGCCAGAAAACCAAAATCGTTAGACATTTTAGAGAAAATAAAAATTTTCGAACATTTTTCCTGTAAAGAGTAGTTTAGGGTGGAGGATTTTTTTTTTCCCTTCAAAATCTTCCTGTCGCATCCCTGAAAAGATATTAAACTTAAATACCAACTTCGGTTTTTACCCGACTATTCGTTTTCGAGTTATGATGTCCACAGACTGACACAGACACACAACACCACACACACACACCTTTTTCTAAAAATGCTTTTTTTTCTGGATTTAGGGTGATCTCAAACATGTATTTCTGGTGAAATACATTTGGAATTGAATTTTTGGGTGGAATACAATATTTCCCCTACTTACTATACGTAGTAGACAAAGTAAAAAAAAAAAAAAAAAAAAAAAAAAAAAAAAAAAGGCGCAAAAGAAGTCTTCTTAGGCTGAGATACAAAACTGGTATACTCTTTATAATAAAAGGTAAACAAAATAAAGGGTTAAAATTATTCCATTCAAGTCCTCCAAATACCGCAAAAATTATTAAACCTATTATTCCATACACGATTAATCATCTTTCTCCTCTTAATTGTTATAGGGAAATCTACTTTAAAAATAGTCATAATCATGGTCAATTATCCATGGCTAATATTTAATTGAAACGTAGACATGTTCAGTAACGGTAAATGTTTTGAGGTGCTGTCAAACTGCTATTTTATATATAAAACACAAATTATGCATGACTTTTGTTTTGCTTTAGAAGGGTTGCTATTTTACAACCAACTGAGCCGAAAATGTAAGGTTTACAGCTTCTGTATACTTTCTGGAAAAACCGGTTTCCTTACACGAAAAAGGAAGAGAACAAAGAAGAACGCATGAATATGTATGCAGTCACACTGGAAACTAGAACACAAAAGCATAAAAAGAGTCGTAAGAACAAACAGATTCAAACAGAACACAGAAGTTTCCATTCGCGTACAAACATGTCTTCCAAAACAATGCGTTTAAAACAGAAAAGTGGTTATGTCACTTTAATGCAGATTTTAAAATCACCGTGTTTATCCTGAATAAATGACAAGCACAAAGAAATAAGCGACTAAAGCCTACAAAAACTCAGTGCAACAGAAATGTTAAATATCACCCCTAATACCTCGTCATATTGCTCCTATATTTTACTTTCGCTACACGTACATAGGTGGAGAAAGTATTGCATCCCACCCAAAAATCCGATACCGAAAGTTCACAGAAAATAGATTGAGTCTCCCTCAATCCAAAAAGGGGTATGTTTTTATTTGTGTAAGTGTCTTTTGTATGTGAACAACATAACCTCTTCGTTCAGTGACTAAATGCGTAAATTGCCGTCTGGTCGCACTTGTAGAACGCACGTCGAGACCTTTATCTGTGCCTGGATTGTTGTGTGATATATGGGCGAGTTGCCTAGAGCAGCACCGGAGTTGTATCATCCTTGATCTTTTACAAAGCCCCCTTCCTTGCTGATGTTTGCCGGCCCCTTTGCAATAAATGATCCGCACGATAATGGCCTTAAGATGAAAAGGCCCACCCAAAAATGGCACAAGCAAC
The DNA here is from genome assembly GCA_030765045.1 of Tenodera sinensis. Lineage (NCBI taxonomy): Eukaryota > Metazoa > Arthropoda > Insecta > Mantodea > Mantidae > Tenodera > Tenodera sinensis. The sequence continues at coordinate 204,267,122 of CM060961.1, forward strand.
AAACCCCTTATATGCGCTCCCCGTAGTTCTGGAAACTTTTTGGACAAGAGGTGTAAGAGCATTCCGCCTTTGTTGTGGAGACTATAGGTATAAGGGGGCTGCTAGCGCTCAGTCTCAGAGGCAATCGAGTGAGGTTAAGATAGTGAAGTTGAGCATCTACGCGACGGATAAGTTGTTTCAGAAGCATGCGGAATCGTCATTTATTATAGTACACAGTCTCTCCCAGCAGGTAGCAAGATTCTTCTCAGCTTCTTAACCCTAACCCTAGTATAACAAGCATGTACAACAGTCCTCGAAGGTCAAGAGCAATAATTCTGCAGCTTTTCCACCACACCACCGACATTATCAAATGAGATGTTCCGTTTTGTTTTTGTCATTTAATACTTCAATTATAATTATTATACAGCCATTTGTGGTTAGGGTTTCCTTTAGACATAAAATTAAAATTGTCCATAGCAGAGAATGGCTAATTCTTTTTAAGGAGTTATAGTCAGTCGATTACGTTAACAACCGATATCGCCTTAGCTGGATGTCAAGAGTGCATATATTTGATAATTCACGTTAATTTATGAAGGAAAATTAATGACCACATGACTGCGAGTCAATACAGCATTCTGATAACCAGTGGAACGTTCAGATGGTTGGGGTGATTTTCTTTACGAGCATGTATGTATGTGCATACGGAAGTGAAATAATTCATTCGTCACCTGAATATGCATATGTGCAGTCAGAAGATGTCCTTACTGTTACCCTCTGGGGTGGAAAATTTTTCATACATATAGAGGTGCTTTTAAATGAAGCAAAGATGATTTTTAGCGCTCTCAAATAAAGAACTCAGCATTTGAAATGAAGAACGTCATTGGAAAAGCGAGTTTCCTGACAGTTCCAACAGACAAGAAATTTCTTAGAACTTTCAATAAAATGGCACAGCGAGCAGTAACCCCGATATCAGCAGATAAAGGTTTCGCTTTGCATTAGGTATTATTTATATAACAAATTTAAAATCATATTTAATTTACAGCTGATTTACATATTGTCACCAGGCGCGAAGTAACCTACCGGCCGCCGCGGTTTGCGGATATCCTCTCGGCAGCCCGGATACCCTCAAAATAGCCCGTACACAACAATAGCATTATGTGTAGCTTTTCCGTGCCAGAGGATTCGTTTTGGCCGTTTCGAGTAGGTACTTTTCTTTTTCAGAACGTATTCGGACCCTACATAAGCAGAAGACTAGTGCACGGCGAGCGCAGTTCAGTAGACAGTCCACAGCAGAGTTGCGACATCAGTTGAGTTCAGCGGACAATGCTGAATGCTATTCACTTGTGAGTTGTGACGCAGCGGTTGACTTTTAGTTTCGTTTGACGAATCATTGAGTTTTGTTCCGAGTGTGTACAACAATGCCTCAAGTGTAACACTAAGCGCTTAACATGAAGTAAATAGAAAAGTAAGCTTTTGTAAAAATAGTTATTAGAAGCTTGACAAATAAACAGAAATTATTAATAAAATTGTTAATAAAACCTTGCAGGATTAATTATTACTCAACATGACCTAAATACCACGGCTAAGATTAAATTACAATTATTTTAGTGTTTAACGTCGCTATCAATTGCCAGGATCATATCAGCACCGCCAGTGTGCCGGAATTTTGCTCCGCAGGTTTTCTTTTGAATGCCAGTAAGTCTACTGACATGGAGCTGTCATTTTTAAGCGCACTTAAAAACCGTCGGTCAGTAGGCCAGCGTCTAACCCACTGAGCCACCCAGACCGACCCCACCGCTAAGGTTATACCTACTCGGAAATACTCCAAAATGTTATTCTATGTACCTATAATGGGAACCTATCATGAAAACATTTTGAACATGCCCTATTTATATCAAAGCATTAGAGCCATTTTTGTGAAAATGAAAAATAACATTAAGTCTTTACTTCTGATTGGTAGTTTGGGGGGATTTTCGTGAAGATCTTCGTGTTGCATCTTTGGAAGTTACAGAATTCAAATGTCAAGTGTGGAGTTTATCTCTCACACACACACACACACACACACACACGCACGCACGCACACACACACACACACACACACACACACACACACACACACACACACACACACACGTCTGCAAAGTCCTAAAACCGATTTTTGCAGGCTCAGCTTGTCTCAAAATATGTATTTCGGGTGACATCGTAATATCGATTTTTTTGTGTGGAACAGAATAATTTCTCGACTTATACTATACTGGTGTTTCAATTATACTTCTTAGCAATGTGGACCTTTCGGAGTTTGGTAGATTTCCACATAAACCACAAATTTTCTGGTCAGTTCAAGGTTTTCGCAGAATTTCCATTGAAGTAGGTCAAATCCCTTTCTAAAGCTATGTACCATTGGTTGAAGTATAGCCTTCGACTCCAGGTGCCGCTGTATGATCAAGAATCGAAGCCAGAACTTGATTTAATAGGCGCCAAAGTCTGCGATTGACTGAATTCTGGCCACTTTGCTTGGGAGATTGATATTTGCCATCAATAACGCTAGCCGATGCCATTCTTACGCAGTGAGCTCCTGGGCCGATATTTACGACCTAAGCCGGCATACCGCCAGCCAACAGATGACATCCCCCAGCAACCTGCACTGGCCATAAAACAAATTGGAACAGGCCAACCATTTTTACTGCTTCTTCACCTCGTGCAATAATATAGGAATATTTTCCTCCGTCAAATTTGTGAATATCTTTGTGTCAGTCTGTTTCACGGTTCACATTCTTTAAGAACCGATTTGTTAAGTAACTTTCTACTTTTTCTTTTCTGTTAGGACACCTTAGAATGTGGGATACCTGCAAATTCAACGGATGCCGCTCCCTGTGAAGACTTTTACTTTCTGTACCACGTACCTATAAAGGGTTTTAGGGGATGAGCGTGCAGATTTCGCGTGATGGTAGATTCAAATATGACCAACTAACAAGTCCAATATCAAATTTATCTATCGTGAAAGGTAAAGAAGATAACTGAACATACTGAATACATTATTTTACAATAGCATAGGAGTGAAGAAGCGAATGTTTTGTTTACCAATACTACTACTGATATCATGCATGTGCTCACAGCTACAAGTGAAAGTCCAAACTAGGCCAGCAGTGGTGTTTTTTACCAGCTACTGCAAGTAACGAGGGAAATGGTAGTATTCTTTCAAGCTTTCCGAGCAGTATTCACGAGCCCTGAGCAACGTCAACATTCCTGACCTTCCACTTTGCGCGCTTGTCAAACGTATGCTAAATTTATTCCAGTAGATGCTCTGGAATCCAATTATTTAGTAACACTTTTTGGGCTAAACGACTCATTTTAGCAACAAATGGAAAAGACACAAATAACCCATCTTTTAAACCTAATTGCAGAATTGCTAATTGCCCTATGCCAGTGCTCTCCAGCTTTCTTACCTGCTTGGGCACATTTAACTCATGCCTAAGGAGGCGCGGGCGCCATCATAACCACCCTTAAATCAAATACCCTTCTTTTGAGGAACAAGGGAAAGTGTGTAATGGTTAGGGAAGTAGTGAATAGAGCTTTAGCTGTGTAAAAACATGCTGCGTGGGTTTATACTGGGAAGATATTGGCAAAGAAATTGTTTGATCTTTAAATTTGAATGAATATTAGAAATCTTCAAAGTAAACCTTTGCTTATGAACGGTGGCAGAAAAATACATCACGGGCACCGTGGCGTTGGACAGCGCTGCCCTATACTGATGTTAGAAATAAACGATAAAGCAGTGATTACATGTTGATAAATAATCGAACATTCGACCAATTTTATTTCCTATTTATGCAACCGTGCACTATAGAAGAATATGGTAGAGGACGTTATGTTTCAGAGTAATGTCAAGAGTTACATTCCACGTACTCATGCCCTAATACCGCGTATAGCAGATAGAAAAGGTGTTGCACTCCACCCAATAAAATATCACCGGAAAGATGTGTACAGGCCCCTGAATAAGAAATCTGATGTGTTGCACTCACATGACTTTCTCTACTCTTGTACTAACCATTCTTACAAACTCTTATTCCTATATGTCAAAATTGTTATGGCGTTGACCATTTCCAGACTGCGCCGAGTGCTTAATAAGGCGGCCTGTGTTCGATCCCAGACGACCACATGTGGAGTTTGTGATGGACAAAACAATGTCGGGGGTTTTCACGGATTCTCCGGTTTCCCCCGGCATTCATTTCACCAGCTGATCCACCAATACCTTTCCTTTCATTTACTTCGCCCTTATTTCATATCATGTTTCCTTAGTCTCATACCAGGCTTCGGGTTGATCACCCATCTTGGCCATTCTCTCTGAACAAGAATTTGTATGCTCCTCGACAGGCATCTAACACGTGTAAGTCAAGGGGAGTGTAAGTCCTTCATACGAGGAGGAAAGTCCGTGAAAGATAAAAAAGGTTGACCTCTTCGAAATATTCTTTGTTATTGGTTTGCATTTTTAAATATCATCGCTTGTCATTTTCTTCTGGTTCTGCAAAAGCATGGAGTTTAAAGGCACTTTCTAAATATCTGATTGTCGCTTTAACCTACTCATTCGTATATGCGTGTTATTGTATTAGTGTTTAGTACAGTCAAATTTATCTCACTTAACAAGTGGTAGATATCAAAGTTTGTAGAAGAGTGGGTAGAGGAAATTGTACGATGCAATGGAACATGTTTTTGTGTGTTATGTTCACTTATCTAACATATAAATGGCTTTCTTTCTACATTCCATCCTCGAATTCCCTGGTTTCTCCCCCCCCCCCTCCCCCACTCCACCTTTCTTTCTCCCCCTTTCTTACAGTCAGAATCTCTCTGAGTAATATTTCTTCTTCTAAATTAATTGTTTCACTTAGCATCTTCGCGGTATAATGGTCTCTACATACGCATTTCACACAGAAAACTGGGAATGTATTGATAGTGAGCTTGGAAAGTTGACATTTTCTTTCTCCACATAGGATTATGAAAAAATATCTGATTAAATTAGTTTTATCCAAACACAAAGGTACACTAACAATAATAAAAAGCAAAATCAGAGTAGCTCCGTTATTTTCAGAGAATTATTGTTACATAGCCTCCTACATCACCCTGATGAAGAGGCATTTTTGAGGCACACATAATCAGTATAATTGAAAAATTAACAACTTCCCCCGACCCCAATAAGCCATGATTATTATGTTCCCCGACAACATAGGTTCTCATTAACCGTCAACGCAGAATTTCCGGAGCGATCAAAAATCGAAACGCAAGAAAATTAATTTGCTGTGCGATACATTGACAGGACTTTTCCGCATTGCATCAGCAAACAATATGGTCCTGGCATGATGTGAATTACATGCGCTAATTATAATTACGCCGCTATTTGTCCTGGACGTAGGAAGAAAAAAAATAGTGCAATGTTTCAGAGGCGCACAGAGTTTGCAATGAACAACATCGTGATATATCCCATTTAACACAATTAATAATGCATAAGGTTAGGTGACTGAATTATAGTCAAAGAAGATGAAACAAATTTCTAAAAATAGTTTCATGGGAAATTAGCACCCTCTTTTAAAGCTTAGAGGAGGTTCGGAGGATAGAAATAATTGGTGCCACAACTATTTGAAAAACATGTGTTTTAAAGATTCTATAAACCGATGCAGTACATTTTGCATATGTGTTGAGGTATACCAGATAAACAAAATTATACAAAATTCCTTCGGAAGGAAGAAGGTCTCGCAGGCTATTCCTAGAAAATTCAAGATATGCATTTCATCTGTCATGCAAATATCTCTAAAATGTGCTACTTTAATAAAAATCGTTAAGTCACTGTAGAGAAAGTAGCAAAATGCTTCCATGTCTACTGGGAATAGGGGAATCCAGTAAGTTTAAGCGATATATGAGCTGATTCCTGTGTGATTGATTTGAAATTATATTCTCTTTGCACGGGCGTCGCGAAGGCCTTGGGAGGGGAGGGGGAGGGGGAGGGGGAGGCAAGAGAAGTCCGCGGTCCCCCTTGGAAATTAATAGGTACACTTAATGTGGTGTCAATTACTGACTATTGTTTTAATTTTGATGCAAAGAACAATGTTTCCTCAGGATACTCGTACAAAAGAGATACTCAAGTCTTTCATAGCGCCTGTGATACAAATGAGCTCGCCAGTGATGTTCAATTCTTAATGTAAATAAGGATTCATTAGTTTCAATTAGTAGCCTTTACTAATTATTGTCGTCAACAATTCCGACAGTTATAAATGTTTAATGCATTGTCCTCAACAGTGGCTCCACTCTACAGCGATAGTTTACGACTATTATTTTTGTACAAAAACTCACAGTTGAAATCCATGAGGATTCTCACTGACATAGATTGAAAACAGAAAACTTGAAAATTGTAATATAATTATATAATCAAACCAATCATTTAAATTTGCCATAAATTAATACGTTTATCCGTAACAAATACTATAGCTCATCTTTTACAGTTCTTGACTACAGAATAATGAATTAATATTGTTTGATCCCAAAGTTCCAAATGCGTCCCCCCCCCCCCCACCACCACACCACCACCACCCCACCTCACCGACGTACATGTGTCTTTCAATGGCCAAGAGATAACGAACGAATAATAACTTCCCATTTAAAGAAAGTATGTGTTGGAAAACTCAAACCAATAAGAAGGAATATGACGCAAATGGTTAAAAGGAAATGTATATTTTTGTGTAGGAAAATTCCGTCTATGTTTTACGGTTTACCAGTTATGTGAATGAAGAGGACTTCAGAAGCTTTTCCTAAAAAATTCAATATATACTTCTATTCAATATACATTTCTTTTGTCATTAAAATATCTTAAACATATCGCAATTGAATCAAAATTGTTGGAGCCACTTTTGAGGAAATTAAATTTTCGATAAAGCTTGCATTCAAGAGTAGTTTGGGATGCGGGATTTTCTTGAAAATGTTCGTGTCGTATTCTTAGAAGACACTGAACTTCAAATACAAAGTTTGGTATCTAACCGAATTCTAGTTTTTTAATTATGCTGTTCACAGACAGACGCGTGCGCGCAAACACACACACACACACACACACGCGCGCGCGCGCTCTCCCTCTCTCCCTCTCTCTCTCTGTCTCTCTCTCTCTCTCTCATTTTTATTCTATATATTTATTATTTTTTGTTCAGGGAGTTTCAAAACATGTAGTAATGATGAAATCTTATTGAAGTTTTCGGTGGAGTGCTATACTTCTATTTATTGTGGGTACGTAGTACAGAGAGTAAAAAGGGATAGGTATAAATTGAAAATCCTTAATATAAGTACACGTTAAGATTTAATTTGCAAATTAAATGCATTTCGTGATGCAGCAACTCCTTGAGTTAATTTATGAAAGCACATGGAACAATTATATGCTAAAACGCATTACAATTTTAAGCTCTAATTCGTAATTCTTGTGCTTGTTTAAATGTACATGAAAACAAAACAAGGAAAACTAGCATCTTGGGGACTCTAAAAGGCAAAGAGGAAAACAAACACCAAAAGAAGGCAGTGGAGAGAAGCTGTAGTAAAGTCCGGGTGCATAAAAGGTTTCTAAAGCACAATGCATGTGGCTACGGGTTTACACATGTTGAAATTAGGAACTCCGTTTTCCTTGTAAAGAAGAGGTAGTTCTATACAAGTGCTAATATATTTGGTTTAATGTTCATACTTAATGTGATAACTGTTTTATTACGAAGGTCGAGATACGATCTTATTACAGTAAACATGATTATAAAACAAGCAAAATTAAATTAACCAAGAGAAACTACTGACTTTTACCCATTGTGTTCTGTGACACGACTGCAATGGTGGCTTTTTTTGCTTCGTATTTTATTAAATAATCATGATAACTACAATGGTTACTCATTCTTCTTAGGAAAATGCACACAGTGTTATGTTTTATTCAAAGCAGAATCGGATAGGTCAATGTAATCCAATTCATTATTAATATGTCTTTTTTTTTTTTTTTTTTTTTTTTGGTCAACCTGGTGTTTACATTTTAATTCTCCCAGAATTTTGATTGATTTCTCATGTTATTTCCTATGAAATAAGAAATATGGCCTTTTTTGCAATCGAACTGTATTAAAAGTACTGCACAGTTCAGTTTATTAAAACAAGTGAACAACCATCACGATAAATACATGTTTTCTCGTATGGGAAAATAAAGTAACGTAGGAGCAAAATTTACTACTCGCTTTAGTTTTTACGCACTATTGAGGTAAAATGATCAGAATTTAATGGGGTAATTTAAAAATGAAGCGTTAGTTTAACTGAATCCTACTGGCTAAACTGTACGTGACACCAGCTGGCCTATAGAAAATATAAATACTTTTATGGTGTGAATTTAAATTTAAATTAAAGTTCTGGGTACACTTACTACTGAATTATGCTTCCCAAACAGTCAGGAAATCTACTTTAGCCCCTCGGTACTTACCTGAAAAGAGAGAGAAATATATTAACAAAGAAATCACGACAACTGAAACTAAACACAGAAAGAAAAAGTTCAAATTGTCTTGCCCGAACCACATTGATTTCACAGTTTATTTGTATCTAGCCTACGTAATTCTAGTGCTCAAATCAATGCATTTTCACTTTTAACATGCCTAGGAATAATTAGCATACTAGCACTTTTTACAGTTTCCACTCGTATTATATTCATAATTCTTATCAAAAGTACAACTACTTTTCAACTATTCAGGTACGATGCTTACCACTATTTTATAACCATTTAATATAAAAAGGTAAATATATATCTCAGAATGTCTTATATAAATCAGAGGAAAAGTAAATTTGTCAAATCGTAAGATCTGAAACAATAATTAACTTCAATAAAACCATAATTATCTATTATTGCTGACTTTCACCTTTTTCTTTCCGTCACATCAAACCCCTTTTCACAGCAATTTCGTGTACTATGCCAAGGAATATTCTTTGTTAAAAGCATGTAAAATCGTTTTTTAAATGCACACAAGAAACAAGAGACAATTTCAAGAAAGTATGAAGTTAAACTAAAATGAAAAAGCTTCAGGAACATCAGAACATCTAACATGATATTATATTGATATGAGAAATAAAATGTATATCTTGAACTTTTTACGAATCGCCTGTGAATTTCCCTGAATTTTACTTCATGCCAATGCTAAGAGAATGGAATATCATAGTGACCAGCTATTTAAAGATTTTTACGTCTGCTATATTCCCCTATTCCTATTGTATCTAAAAGGAAATACGTAATAAAGTTACAAACTTTTATCTCGATTTACCTGTAGTAGGTAGAAGAATAAGCGTTTTTAAGAATAGTTTGCACAAGAGCAGAGAAAGTGTTGTGAGTGTACAAATCAGAATTTTTTTTCTCTGATGTAGTGCGCACACATACTACTATTTGAGAAACCAGGAAAAGACAAAACGGACCATAGGAACTACAGACCGATATCCCTCATCTCCACCCTTTCCAAGGCTTTCGAAAAGATTGTAGCGTACAGACTGACAAACATAACCACACAGAAAAAACTCATACCATCGACACAAGCTGGCTATAGAAGCGACATTACTATACAGGACCAACTTGTACGTGTACTATCGAACTTACAAGACTCATACAATAGAGGATTTGCCACAGTAGCGACATTCCTCGACGTACAATCCGCTTTTGATAAATGTTGGACAAACGGACTACTTTACAAACTTACGGACTTCAAAATTCCACCACGGATTGTACGTTGGATAGCCAGCTTCTTAACAGACAGGACAGGACATATACGAATCAACCAACAACTTTCTAATACCGTACACATGAACGCAGGAACACCACAAGGGAGTGCTATCTCGGGCCTCCTATACATATTATACACAGCTGACACACCACAACCCATACTCAAGAACATACACCTAGCCCAATATGCAGATGATACTGCATATTGGAGTACACACGCCACACTTCTAGGAGCCAGAGGCAAACTAGAAAAACAATTAAACACTTTTCTACAATGGACACGAAAATGGAGAATCACAATAAACATACAAAAAACACAAGCCATTGTAATTAGAAAAATAAGAAAACACACATACAGAACAGCCACACTCACTTTCAACAAACAAACAATTCCATGTAAAAAAACAGTAGTCAAATACTTGGGAGTACACATTAACAATAAACTCAGGATAAAACCACACTATACACAACTACTCAATAAAACACGTCCCATACACTCAACACTAAACTATCTGGCCAGACTCAACAAAAGAGGACTCACACCACAAATATTACACAAACTCTACATCACACTAGTCAGACCACAACTCACATATGCAGCCGTAGCCACAATGCCCCTCATCACAACAACTATGATGAACAAAATAAAAGCATTTGAAAGAAAATGCCTACGGACTGCTCATAAACTTTCACCATCATTTAAATCCAACATTGTACATCAATACACAAACACACCACCCATAGACACACACATAGCACAACAATTCATTAAATACATACATAACGCATACACAAGAAGCTACAGAAGAACACTTATAAACACTGCACAAAAGATGAAGACCATACAAGAAACACCAACAGACAAAAGCCCTCCCCTTATTACACTCATACAAGTTTACGACAAGTACCAAGAACAAGAAGAACAGAAATTACGAGACCATCTACAACACTTTCAAAACATTTAGACACAAAATAAAACACACACACTAAAATCCCAAAACATACAAAAATACACCACACATATAAAAAACACCAATGAGCCATGCAGCAGCATCAAAATAAAATAACAACAAGTAACAAAACTTAAGGTCTTCTTAGGCAGAAGCACATAAACGGAGCCATGGATGTGGAACACGGAAACTGACACAGACACATAATACACAAATTACAACACACTACACTACACAACGTCAACAAAAAAACACAACAAACACAAATACGCACCAAAGCCGAGGGAAATCCCCACCCGAACAAGAAACAAATACCACACACACTAGGCTGAAGAGGGATTTCCCTAAACAGCCCGAGCATGTTGTAAACATGCCTAAATAAACATTTTTAATTAATTAATTAATTAACTATCAGCGGCCTAGGAGCATTCCTTTGCAGTATCTCTGTCCCTCCGTCACCCCCTCCATATGTTTACAACAGGATCGCACTAGTTTAAGACTAAATTTTACACGCACTCAAGTAGAATTTTTAAAAATATTCTTATAATATAATTAGTGTCTTCTTCTTTAACGGATTTCCATCCTCCATGCAGGACTTGCGAGCCAAACACCTTGAGTCAGGAGCCTGTCGAGTAGCAAGCAAACTTTGAATCACAGCATGCAAAGGTGTGTGATCAGCTCATTGCTTGGTATGTGGTGATGAAGAAGGATGGTCAGAAAATTCACAGATGAAATTATCCAACCCAGCATTTACCTGGCGACCGAAGTAAACCATGTACTATGCCTAGAGGTGGACAAAAGAGGTATAGGTATAATAAGTAATGAAGGATGTAAACAAATGTTAATGTTACGTGATGTAGATTTGTAAAGTAATAGTTAACATTCAAACGGTTCGTCTTGAACATTTACAGCCCGCCTCGGTAGCGTGATGGTTAGCGTGTCTGCCTCACGTTCAAGGGGTCGCGAGTTCGAATCTCACTTAGGGTAAGTTATCCGAGTAAGGTTTTTTCCGAGGTTTTCCCTAACCTGAGAAGACGAATGTCGGATAACTTAAAGCTCCATGGACCTCGGGCTCATTTGAGCATCATTTCACCCATTTCATTTCATTCATTCGTCCGATATGACATAATGTTGGAGGACGTTAATTTAAAACAAAACAAAAAAAAAAAAAAAAAAATGAACATTTACACACTACTGTAGTCTAGGTTAAAAAGCATCTTTCTACCCAGTTCCTTATTTGTGTGGTGACAAAAAACCAGTCCGGTAGATTTTATTTCACTATATTTTTCTAAAACAGTTACCGATGCGCTAACACCATTACAGGAGTAACTGTTGCACGTACAAAATCACAATTCGCAGCTCTTTCGTTGTACCTTAACCTTGCATCTCACAGCTGTTCTGTCAACTGTCCTTGACACTGCTACGGTAACAGAATTCCCACAACTTCCCAATTGTTCACAATTAACTGTGCCAATTAACCAACTCGTGTCGATTCGTCTATATAGTTCATAACGCGAATTCTCTGGAATAGAAGTTTCACAGCTATTGCCGCAATGTCGCTCCATTTTGAAAACATTGAACCGAATCATAACATTAATAGTATTTGGTCTTCTTACAAAATCATCCATTCAGTTGATACCCTAAATTCGAACTATTTGGACATTTTTCAGCTAAAAAAAGATGCCCAATTCGTGCTTAGTGAGCAGGAACATCTTGCTGAATAAAGAATCCTTCAACATTGGATTGCTTACCCTTATCACATGTATAATTTGTACATCTACTTTTGCCCATTCCTGTATATAAAATTAAAAAGGAAATACCAACGCATGAAGGGGAAAAACTCAAAGGTACATTTTTGTCTGCCTTTGGCATGAAGTGTGAGGGTGACAGGTTGCTTGAATATGTCAGACAATTGTGCAACTTTACTGTGCGGTTGAGCTGTCTACCCGTGTGTACCGAGGACTATAGTGTGAAGGAGGTGTGCAGGTACGCAGGTAATCCTCACATAAGCCGGATTATTCGCCCCACGTACTTCGCAACTTCTGTCCTCATCTCACAAGCAGTCTTAGCGTTAGTTCATACAGCAACAAGTCTGTATCTCACATGTACTTCATCGTGTCAAATAATTCATTTTCTTTTAGAATCCCATTGCTAGAAAGCATTTCTACACCATTCTGTTACAGAGATCTCTTCAAGCAAGATCGAAAAGAAATCTGATCTGTTATACTCTTTTCCAACAGGAAGTAAGTAGACGAAATTTTGCATTCCACCCAAAACTGCGATACGGAGATTTCAACTTTTGCGTTGTAAACTCAAAGAAGACACACGTGCATTGTGTTTGATTGTGAACAGCTTAACTCAAAACTGAAAAATCTGATTTGCTGCACTCACATGACTTTCTCTACTCGTGTACTAACTATTCTTACAAATTCTTATTCCTCCACCTTCTTCATGTTACTTGAGATAAAAATTTGCAGAAATTATCTAATTGCTCATTTCCTTGTAGGTGCAAGGGGATTATGGGAATACAGTAGGTTTTGGAATTCCGTTCTCTTTGCACGGATAAGATGAATTACTATCTTCCATTTGTGGAAGTATAAGCATTGCTACACTCACACAAATAACAAGCAATATCTTTGAATGAATCTTTGAAATGGTTCACTATATTTAAAAAAGCAAAGCGCTACATTAGGACATAACTTGTGTGTTTTAACGAGATCTACAATTTTTGTACAGTAAGTCTTTAGTCTATCTTTCACGGTTTACCAGTTATGCAAAAGTCATCAAGACTAAACAGCATAGGCAATAAACAGAACCTGCAAAACATAAATTCGATTTTCCATAAAAATATTTTAAACACATGTTTCATCAAAATGGAGCCATAATAATGGCTATAGTGGGCAGATGTGGAGGACGCAGCCTTGGCACGAGAAGGGCTGTTCTGCTAGGGGTTATTATTATGTTAGAATAATGAGCTTTTGTATGAAGTTTGTAGAAGAGCGAGCAGAGAAACTCATATGCATGTAACATCAGATTTCTTTCATGTGTTTACGTCTTGAGGTGGCATTATTTCTCCAGACGATATCAGCAGGTATTTATTGGTAGCTAAGCCTCTTCTCAGACACAGACAGGGATGTTAAACCCGAGCACATTCCCAAATCCAGTCCAGTGCGGCGAGAGATTAAACGGACACAACACAACAGAACAGAGTTTCATAAGCTATTTATATGTTAAAAATCCGCTTCGTTTGTTTTGTATCTGTTTTTGCTTTGTGCAATATGTGCAGCGTAGTTTTAATAACACGAGAGTTGCCAAAAGCGACAGGGGGAGGGAACGGGGGTAGGAAAGGCCTCCTCTCACCAAAGCCAAGCTCCAATGCATTATCCACTCATCATGATGCAACCGTCAAGTAAATTCCTACGCTATGAAAAAAGTATTGTTTCTTTTAAACCGTACGTTACATTGCTTTGTTTCCATTCCATTCAAACATTACGTTGTATTTATTGTTTCTGTCATGTACCTAACCAATGTTTAAACGGTCTCCAAACTATATTTTCTGCTATTTCATAATTTTATTAAACTCGCGCACAATCCGTGTCGTAGTCACCAGTACTTTAACGTATCCTCATAATTAAGAATCAAATTACGCCAATAAAGCTTTTTGTTATTTAAAGTATTCAAGTTAGAGGCTTAATTTTTTGCACAGGCATTTCCAGCAACTAAAGAAATGGGTGTACCAAAATTCATTCCAATATCTAGTTACATTCTTGATATATTAATTTGTTTACATCAATTTTATTGAGTAAAATCAAAATCTATATCCTCCAACAGGATCCATCCTACACAGTTGATTTTTAAAAATATCTATCACCTTTGTAACAAATTAATGTAGTTTTGCTTTAAAAGTTATATATATATATATTTAAATTATAATCAGTATTAAAATTCCAAACCATATTCTGAAATATATGGGGGAAAAAACTTAGATCTCTAACTAGATTTTCATGTGAGAAGATTTTGAATATGAGAAAGTAACAAAAAATTGTTTCTGAGAAAAATGAGTTTAACGTTGAAATGGAAGGTGTGGGCATGCCCATTTAAAAGGCAGATGCGCACCACTTTAAAAATCACACCCAAAAGCTTTGTTCCCCCCTCCCTAGGGGATTAAACCTTCGCAGACATATTATTTAAGGTATGGTGATTTTTGCAACAAAAATCCAAAAATCGATTTTTCTGACCAAACAGGTTAAAATATCCCTTCAGTGTCCCCTTAATGTGTAATTGTGAAGTATACGGAAATATATCCTTTCGTCAGAATTATTTTGCAGAAGAATGGGTAGAGAAAGTTATATGAAACATCACAATTTGTATAACGCGCTACCAATGATGTCCACCGCCATTGTGGACGAAACGTCTGGACGCTATTACTCCAGCAGACCGCAGTAAATCAGCCCACAAGTTTCTAGAATTATCAACTCCGGCCGCGAAAGCCTACGCTTACTCTTTAATTGTTTAGTTTGTGAATATGTATTTGTAATCACCAATTTTGTACAAATTCCTGTCTACCGAATTAAAACGTTTGAAATGATAAGGTTATTTTGATTTTGCCATCGTGCTGAAGATATAATCTGGAGCGTTCTTTAAGCATTCCTGCTAAGACTATAGCTGGATTTACACAAATTACCATAGAGTACAAATGGCATCTATCAGTCGTTAACAGAACCTCACTTCTCGGAAAACATCGAATGAATAACACTTCACATTTCAGAAATATCCGGGGTGGTATTTTTATATGGTTCACTCGGATTAATGGAAACCACTTCACAGATTTAAGTAACTTCAATCAGCGCTGCAGTTAAAAATATAATTCGTTGGAAAGCAATTTAGGTTTCTTTAAAGACCTATGCCAGACACATAAATCAACTTTTGAAATGTTAGCATTTAAGCCTCAATTTCATTACATCAAGTGTGTACGTAATGGCTTTTCTATTCGTTTTAAGGCACCCTGTATATATGCGGCAAAGTTTTGCTGCCTGTGTTTGCATTTATGAGGGAGCAAACTCTAGTTGATTTTAGCTGCCTATGGACTGAGGGCAAAGTAAGTAATTTAAGTCAAACTTGTACGAAACCAGACATCTGAACGGCAGGGTAAATAGTTAATACCTACCTTTCCATGTACATAGTCGCCCACTCAATATCTAAACAGTGAGAAGACACTGCAACATTTGTATGCTTATCTTGAGTGGCCTTTAACCTAGTTCCGGTTACCAGCACTTTGCCTTATCATTCATTGCACTTCAAGCATAAAACCTTTGCGTCTATTTCTTCTTAGCACGAAATCATTTATCCATTTATATCCAAGATCTGATAACATTATTTCTCTGGAAATATACGCTTTGAGGCCAACTGAACCCAACATAGGCAACAGAGAATAGGTCCACGTGTGAATAGCTTAATTCAAAAACTAGATAATAAATTTCAAACTAAATACGGACTTCTTTCAAAGACACAGAGCGAATATTTTTTCCCCCTAAAAGTCACCTAATGAATTATTTTCACGGAAATAATATTTATCATTTTCCAAAATACATGGCGTTTTACCTTTCTCGAGCCATATAACTTACTTTCATATCTATTCAACAAATTATTCGTAAAAAGGTCTTTTTCCGAATTGGTACACAGTTGTAGCTACAGGAGCCAACTAGGACAGGACAATACATTTCAAAAGAAGCTAATGCCATTCTTGGTGTTTTAAATACTCTTTGAATAGTGTGATGAGAAACAAATGAATGGAGATACCATTTCAGAAGTGTGTAGCTTTTCACAGACTTTCTAACAATAGAAATTATCTCGTAAAACGGCTAAAGTTTCAACAAATTTATTTAACACAAATTCTATTTTTAAAAACCTTTAACATCTTTAGCTGCGTAATGTCTTTGTCTATATCCTAGGGTTTTATACATATACAAACTTGACTTATAAATGAAGGAATTTTCAGAGGCTATTCACATAAAATTCAAGATATCCACTTTGTTTCATCTCAATAAGTCAAAAATTATATTTTTATTCCATATTCGTTGGAGCATTTTAGAGAAAATAAGGAATACGTCAAAAATATAAATTCAAAAATTACTTTAAGAGTGCGAACAATTGATTGAAAATCGTTATGCCCACACCAATACTAAACACACTCGCGAGGTGGACTAAAATGCTCTTTGGACTTCGGTAGAATACACAAAAGTGTATTTTCGGGAACATTTCTATATTAAATTTTTGGGTGGAATAAAACAGTTTCTTTTCTTAATAGGAGCAGATGAGGAACAAAGAATGATGACTTATCACTTCAAAACATGGCTTCAAATACTGGTCAATTAAAACAGTGAATACGTTGCAAATTGTAAATGGCATAACATTATGTAACAAAGGGAATCTAACATTATAATAGGTATATCAACATTTAACGGTTAAGTATTGTTCGACAGGGAATTCAAATTAGTTCTAGTCAGTATCAATCGTGACGAATAGGAAATGCGCAGAAAAGGAGGTATTTGCGTCACTCACTTATGAACATCGATTTACATAAATACAAATTATTGTATGACTGTTACACAACAGATTTTTAAATGAGTTCTAGCATTCTTGGTGTTAGCAGAGTTGCAGCAAGAAGCACGCTGCGCTGTTGTTTAACAACAGAGCGCCGGTAACAAAAGACGGCTCCTTACGAGAAGCTGCTCTCATTCTTTACTGTCATTTCTGAAAAATTACTTTGTCAAACCTAAAATATACGTGTCAACAGAAGTGAAAGGGAAGGAAAAATAGCGCGATTATTATGACAAACACGGTTATTAAAGCCCCTCCTCAAACCTAATCTAATGCCAAGTAACGGGAGAAACTGCAGTCTTTTCGAAGTCTGCGCAATCTATTTTCTCGGGAGGCTTGAAGAGGAAACGTTGGTGTGTTGGCCGAGAGGTCAACAGTTCATGCCCCGTTCCAGCAACGACCCAGTGCAGTATTTAAATATATACTGTCAAACAACACCTGTTTTCACTAACTCTAGCACCCAAGTGGTAGGTAGAGGAAATATTGCATTTCCCAAAAGTTTGACAATAATTTCACCAGAAATGAATGTTTCAAGACTCTCTAAACACCCTTCCCCAAATAAAGTATTGTAAGGAAAATGTTTGTATGTGCGTATCAGTGAGTATGTCCACGTGTTTGTGATCAGTACTACTCAAAAACGAAAAGTCCATTAAATATCAAACTTGGTAAAATAGCAATCCTCCAAGGATGCGCAACACGAAGATTTTCAAGATAATCCCCTCCCAATAAAAACCACGCTTTACGTGAAAAAATGTTTCGTTACTTTTGACTTTGTCAAAAATTGTTCTAAGATTTTGATTAAAATACTTAGATATTTTAATGACAAATGAAATGTATGTAGTGAATTTTCTGGGAATAGTCTCTGATGTTCTCGTCATTCTGGATGACATTTGCTTAGGTGTTAAACCCTAAGAGATAGAAAAGTCTTACTACATAAAAATGTAGCTCAAGTTTAGAGCACAATTTATGTCAAATTATTTGTGGAGTTAACCATTTTCGACATATTTCTTGTTATAGAATTCAAGTTTTTATTACTTACACCTTCTTTTTAAAATATTTAACTATCGATTTAAAGCCTACTGTATTCCCCTATGCCCTTTGTACCTACAACTTCAAAATTAATATCTTAAGCTAAGTTTTAAAAGTATTTAAAAGAAGTGTGACATTTAAAAATTGTCTGCCTGTTGTTGCATCTTGAAATTATATGTAGATACACATTTTTAACATTCATTCACTATCAGGGGTAGTGTTTAACGCCCGCTTTTATTACATACGGCACCGCAGGCGGTGACACTGATTATACATGGAATGAAGATGGAGCACCGGTGGAATGAGACGGCGGACGAAACCACAAATCTCACATGCGGCTGCCTGATCGAACCCGGGCCGCTTTCGTGAGAAGCCAATGGTCTAGCCACTCGGCTACGGCGCAGCCAAATAGGAATAATTAGGATATTTTATCGATATTACTTTTATAGGACCACCTCCGAAGCGCAGTTGGTAGCGTGCTTGCCTCTAGCGCGGAGGACTCGGGTTCGATCCCCGGTACCAGCATGGGGATTTTATGCCCTCTGGGAGGTCTGGCACTGGGTGCACTCAGCCTCGTTAGGTCCCGGGGGGACCAATTGAGGAGCTACTTGATGGAAAAGTAGCGGCCCCAGGTCTAGAAGACCGCATAACTGGCCGGGAGGATTCGGGGCGCTGACCACGTCCCAACCTCCAGCACTGCACCTCACCAATGACGCCTGTAGTGGGCAGAGGTGGGGGACGCAGCGGCTGGGTGATCGGCCTTGGCCCTTCGTGGGCTGCCGGAGTATTACTTTTATAGCTACAGATTGTAATTCCGTATACAAAGAGCTACCTTCTGAGTTCCTTAAGCTAAGAATAAGAAATATATAGGAACAATTTAGGTGTGTTTTATCGAAATTCCTTTTACAGCCCCCAGTGATTGTAATCCTGGACCTTGGACGCTGCTATTTGTAGAGCCGGAGTTTGGTTTGGGAATATAACGTTTCCCGTCACTGTGTTTTTATTTTATTTCAAGACTGTTGAAACATTCAGGGAGAAATGTATCCGCGACGTGCCCTGTAGGTATCTAAGCCCCTGATGTTCCATGCCAATGAAAGAAACCTCAAGAAGAGAAACAAAGACATCTCCCACATACGCGATGTTACTCCCAAGGCAGCCACAAGCTACTCGTGCACGAATCCCTTATATGTATAATCCTTAAGGCGCTCGCAAGAAGATGCGAGGGAAAAGTAGATTTTTGTCGAGGAGATGAAGGGAAGGAAGAAAAATGATGATGCTAGTCAGATTGCAGCGCCAGGGAAAAGAGAATAAACGATAAACATAAGCTTGAGGGAAGTGTGACGGATATTCCGATCACGTGCTCACGTCCCTAGGCTTGTTTACCTCTACCTAGGAATAATAAGATCTGAAACAAGCTCCCGATATAATTTCGCTGCGCCCTACAGCAAACATTGTTGAAGAAAACGGATATGCAAATATGAAGGGTTACAGAGCCGAGCAAATTAACCGTGTTTCCAAGTCACTAGATACGTTCTGTGTGCTAGACTCGCGTTTAAATCGACTTTATTACACACTTTCTTCATAGTTCTGTTACTCTGTGTATTGCACATACTCTTTTGATAGGCCAGTGCTCTAAAACATCATCTTTGGATCCAGCGTGCCCGTTTTACTTACTCTATTACTTATCTTCAGCAAGTAGAGGAAGCATTGCATCCCACCCAAAAATTCAATATCGAGATTCCATCTAAAACCCGCCTTGAGGACCCCTGAACACAAAAAAGCATTAAAACAAGGGCTTGCGTGTGAAAGAGAAACAGCAGTATAACTCAAAAACGAAAACCATCAAAACACCAAACTTGATGTTTCACTACAAAGTCTTGTAAAGATAAGACATGAAGATTTGCAAAAAAAAAAAATCTCCCGATCCTAAACTACCCTTTAGATGGGCAACTGATAAAAATGTATGACTTGCTCGAAAAATATCTCAAACAATTTTTATTAAAAGTTATTATATTCAAGGTCATCTCCTTAGCGCTGCTGCTTACCAAGTGGGAGACTTGGGTTCCCGTACGGCGTGGGGATTTTTCTTCCGGGGTGAGGTCATTAAGGTGCCAATTGAGCTAAGAAGTAGCGGCCCTTGGTCGTGAAGACCAATGACCGGCCGGCATGGCCCGGGGCGCCGTCCACGTCCCACCCTTCAGTACTGCAACCTTACCCATGAGCCCTGTAGCGCAAAGAAGTGGAGGACGCAGCGGCCGAGTGGTAGGCCTTGGCTCGCTATGGGATGTTGCGTTGGGGATTAGTTTCATGATATTTAAGATATCTGCATGGCATATAAAATATGCACAAAGCTTAATTTTGTACCAATACCTAGTAAAGCCCTCTTCATTTGGCAAGAATTTTGCACAATTTTATAGATATAAGGGACAGACCATAAGATATAATTTGTTACATGTCAGAAACTGACATGCATAACAAAATAAACCGTTTTAATGAAATAAGTGGGACAATTAGAATATTTTTTGGAAAACTTATGTCGAAATCACGGCAACTAAAATTATACATATAAAATAACCTCAAAACCAAGTTTATTATTTGGCTCTGAAACTTATATCTTAAGAGAGAAAGATGAATAGGTCAGAACAGGCGTGGTTAAGTGGTACTCTCTGAGTGCAGCCTGCTCACGACCTTGCACTGATAACAGTATGTTTAGCAGTTTAAAAAATTAGGGTCGCTCAAGCTATTGCACAAGTTATCCAGTCCTGGGTTAGAAGCACTCAGGTGTAATTACCAAGACCATAGGCAGATACTGTAGCAGAAAAAAGGAACAATTAGGAATGAAACAATTAGAAATATGTTTGCTGAGTGTAATATAGAGTAGATCGTGGGGGGAGATGCCCAAATTAAAGTTTGGAGGATCAAAGGGTAGGTTAAACTTTAGAGTTTAGGTTAGGCTTTAAACTAGTTTTCACTGACAAGCCTCTTCTATATAATTTGCGTTACCCTTCTATTAATAATATGTGTTTTGAATGTTATGAACAGTGTAGTTTAAGCATCTCATCTCGAGCTTCGGGTGAGATGGCAATTATATTGGACGGAGATTCAAGTACTAGTTTTGTGCATTTATGGTGCAAGTTAGCTAAATATGTAGTTGAAGAACTACTTTAATTGAGTTATAATGAATAACACACAAAATAAGCATATAAGTGTATGTAAAAATTAACAAATGAAATGTTTGCTTCGACATAAAGTAAGTTCTTTTGCACAGTGTTTGAACATGTTTTCTTCCTCCGTGCAGGTTTTATGCAGCTTGTCACTGCAAATTATGCACCTTAGATTACCCCGAGAAAATAGTGGCATCTCTCCCGACGTGACTGGCAAATGTAGTAGCTGCAGATGGCAAACGACACTACAAAGTATCCACTATGCTCAACGTGAGTAATATTTGTCCCTTATATGTTATTCATAAGCACATGTGCACTTAAAAATAACTGTGCGCGATTGACCCGGCGTCACTTTCTTTATTACTTTGGTTTGTTCAGTTCAAAGCGCAGAAATAGTTAACCCTTTACTTCACAAGGTATGTTGCTACATATGCCGTTCTTGCTCTAATTCCTAAACCGGTCTTCATATCCCTTTCGGAGGCACCTTAGCTAAAGCGACTCGAATAGCCGTGATGGTCAAGACGATAAGCAATACACTGGCCATCCATTCAAAGTCGAACGTCGCGTGTTCGAATCCCAGCAACTGCAGCCAAATGTATCTGTGGTAAAGGAAGGGGAGGGACCAATTAAAATAATAGCACGCTTGGAAGCAGATGGAAGTTGACTGCAGTTGCATGGATTTTGCTTCTGTTTCTTAAAAAAGCACTACAGTTTTATTGAAAAATATTAGAATGTTTATAATACGAGCTACGATACTTGAAATCTATTCATTTAGGTTAGTATAACATGAAATTGCAAATAAATAGCCAATAAGGTATTTCAGAACTTGACACATTTATATGCATCTTATAAGATACACTGCCAATTAAAGGGTTAACACAGTGACATGAGCATTTGCCTTTACTTCACACTTCCGTCAGCGAATACAGTGCAGGTTGGTGTCACGATCCGTTGCTACACGATGGAACTGCAAAACCTTAGGCATCTTCCCCCGATTCATTCTAGCTGAAGACATAAAAAACTGTATGTTAAAATAATAGCGACCATGTTCTGAACTGGAAGAACACAGGCAATCTAAAATTTACCTGAAGTACACACCCATGAGAGAAACGGGAAATTGCAAGGCCAGAAACAAAATGGTCAGACCAGCATCTCGGAAAGGACCTAGAGGTCCAATCGTTTGAAATTGTGATGATGATATGATTACCATGGTGATCTTGATGATGATAGGATGTGCCATATAAAACTCCAAAGTAGTACGAAACCTTTCGGGAAGAGACTCTCGATAATATCATAGGTAGAGAGAAAATAAGTGTGGACATGAAGAGTGCAGCTTGCATTTAAAAGCATAAAACGGGTCAAGAGCACTTAAAATGCTGAACCTCCCTGTATAAATCTTTTATTGCAAGCTGTTGGAGACGTGCAAGAGATTCCACCTGCGACCAGTTGTCGCCACATCTGGCCTAATTTATTTCCCAGATCCCGAATCTGTGCAGGCCGAGTGCCAGAAACTCCAATGGAAACATTTAAATAAGACTTGCGACAGGTGATAAGTGGTTATTTAACCGACGTGTGTTATGTTCAGGTCACCGGGTTCCCCTTCTTAGCACGCAATTTAACTTTACCACAAAAAACTAATACAATCTTGGAGACTGGGGAAGCTCAGGCGTTATTTTATTTATTTTTTATCATTTCTTTTAAAATATCTTATGTGTTCCATTCACAACACTTCCTCTACACACTATCGCTCATGTCTCTTCTATAAACAATTCCTAAGAAAATTTGATTCAATATCTGCTTCATATTAACCGACATGTTTACATACACACCTTCATTACACATTTCGTTATAGGTACAAAGGGAATAGAGGAAACCGAATCGATGGCCAGATTTCAAAAATATGATTTGTTGCACTCATATGACAATATAATCAATCATGTACAAACTATTCTTATAAATGTTTATTCCTCTATCCATTTCACATTAATCCAGATAAATATTTGTAGAACTGTTCTTATTGAATTTCTTTGTGAGTACAATGGGAATATAGAAATGCCTACAATAAGGTTTTAAGCGACAGTCAAATCCTTTAAGAGCGGATCGTTAATTGATAGCTTGAAATTTCGTTCTCTTTGCATGACAGGATAAAAAGAAGTTTATAACGCTTTCCCATGTGAGAAAAGAATAAGTACTGCAGCATTCAAACCAATAAAAATGAATATCTCGGAAATGGCTAAATCCACAAAAACAAAATATTCCGCATAAATTGCGTTATTAATTAGATCTGCTCGTACATCTTTTGTGCAGTAATATTCTGTTTATCTCTTACTGTTTACCAGTTATGTCAAAGCCATTCACAATGAAGAGAGTTTCTGAGGTTATTCTCAGCAAATTCAAGATATACATTTCATTTGTTCATGAAAATATCTTAAACGCACATATGCTAATTTAATCAAAACCATTAGAATCATTTTAGAGAGTATTCGAAAAACTGTAAAGGGTGTTTTGTGATGGGGAAATTTGTTTAACAAAGGAAAACTATTTGTGTCGCTTTCTTGGAAGAGGCTGAAGTTTGATATTTAACTGACATTTCAGTTTCGAGTTATGCGGATCATAGATCAAAGCGCGCTCGTTCTCAAACCTTTTTCTGAAAACGCGTCTTTTATTTGGAGCCTCAAAACATGTATTGCCAGTGAAATTTCGACAAGGAATTTCAGTGGAATCAATACAACCTCTACTTACGATAAGCAAGCGATAAGTGAGTGAGTGAGTAATATTTATTCCAGCAATTCTAATTATGCAAATAAATATAATTAATTCTAACAATATTTCGCACTATACCTTAGCTACGGGAAGCCAGCAGCTATTCCAACTGGATACCGACTAGAAATTCAAACAATTTATTCCTCCCTCTTGGAGTTACTTTTTCCTATTACTTCCCCTTATATTTAACATGTTGTTTCATATATAATAGGAAGTTTATTATATCCACGACTTACTTTCACACCTCATTACGCTTTTCCATATTTTCTCTCTTTAGATTCATAATTATTTAAACCATTCACCATATTTGTCCTAAATATTTCCCTTCTTTCTCCATATATTCATTTGATCTTGAATTAAAGCTCTATTAGAAAATGTTTCCATTTCTTCGGTATTAAACTCTCTCTCCCTTTTTCCGTATCATTAAATCCCAAATATAGTGCCAATTTTTATACAGTCTACCACATTACGTGCATCTCTACCCACATTTCATCCTTATTACGACACTCAGATTCCTTACACGTATCCTAGCCCACGCTGGCCTCTTTACTGCATACTTCGAAAAGTTTTCTCTCCCCCCATAACATTTTAAAAATATATAATCTATTAATGCCGTTTTTACTTTCTCTACTGGTAAGTAGGGGAAGGATTGTATTCCACCCAAAAATTCGATGTCGAGATTTCACCGGAAATACATGTTTTGAGGCCCCCTGAATTAAAAAAAAGCATTTTTAGAAAATGGTCCGTGTGTGTGTGTGTGTATGTGTGTGTGTGTGTGTGCGTGTGTGTGTGTGTGTGTGTGTGTGTGTGTGTCTGTGTGTCAGTCTGTCAGTCTGTCAGTCTGTGGACAGCATAACTCAAAAACGAAAAGTCGGTTAAAAACCGAAGTTGGAATTTAAGTTTAATGTCTTTCAAGGATCCGACACGAAGATTTTGAAGAAAATAGCCTCACCCTAAACTACCCTTTAGATGGAAAATTTTTCGAAAATTTTTATTTTCTTTAAAATGGCTCTAACGATTTTGATTAAAATGTCATATGTTTGAGATATTTTGATGACAAATGAAATGTATATCTTGAATTTTCTGGCTATAGCTCCTGTAGTTGTATTTACTCTGGACGACTTTTGCATAACTGGTAGACTGTTAGAGATAGACCAAATTATACTATGCAAAAAATGTAGATCTTGCTAAAATACACAATTTATGTCTCAATAAATTTTCTTGTATGGTGAACCATTTCGGAGATATTCCTTGTTATGTGTGTGAGTTTCGGAAAACTTAGAACTTTCGTGAACTGGATCATCGTTGTTCATTTTTATATATGTGTGTGCGTGTGCGTGTGCGTGTGCGTGTGTGTGTGTGTTAAGTGCAAAGACAACAGAATCTCAAACATTTGACTATCGCGCAAATTGTACTGTATTCTAATATTCCCCTTGCACCTACAAGGAAATAAGCAATAAGATAATTTGCACAAATGTTTGTCTCAGCTAACAAGAAAGAAGATATAGGAATAAGAGTTTGTAAGAATGGTTAGTTCAAGAGTAGAGAAAGTCATGTGAGCGCAACACATCCGATTTTTTCTTTTTTTATTTAAAACATTTACAATTACATCCTTTTCAATACCCTCGTACCCTGTTCTAATTTCCTGCTACGAACCCTTGCTTTTGCCCATGTTTCCTCCATTCCTAGGAAGTATAAAATTGTGCTAAAAACGGAATGACCTGGAAATAATGCACTTAATAAAATAGAACTAGTTTCATTGTTTTTCATCCGCAAATTAAAAACTATTCACAACGATGTGCTGTCTCAAAAACAAGATGTTTTCCGTAAAATACTTTCTTTTCAAAAACTGTATGTAACCGTAATTATTTCACGGCAATAGAAACCTATTTTAAAATCGTCGTTGCTTTGCTTTATGAACGTAATGTTCTAAGCTAAGAAGCAGTATTCAGTAATCGAAACAGACATGTTAGGTGTTAGTGATAATGAGGCGCCTTGTAAGACGAGGTGGTGTGTATTCCACTAACAACACTACACACATTCCCCAATTAGTTCTCGGAACCGACATCTTCCCCCAATGTCATCGCCAGAGTTATGACTCTGCCTGCCTTTTCGGTTAAGAGTTATAAATGATGTACTAACGCAAGGTCGGTAACGAGCTCTGTAACAATAATTTAATTTCCTGTCCTAATTAATGACCGCAATGAATTGTGATGTACTAAACTGGAGCAGCATTTCATCCTCCACTGCTATTGTTGAGTTCCTGCTGCAGAACTCCATAGGTTAGGTTTTCAGAATATGTTGTTTTCGTATTTAGTTCAACTCCAACTAAAGTATATGTAGTTAACATATACTAAAGGGTTTGTTTCCTATAGCACTGTGACACCGGGCGCGGCGCACAACAAAGGACGGTCGGGGCTAAACTACTCCACACCAAATATTAGGCCGGCGCGCAAACAAAGGCTGAGCAGGCTGCCTCGCGTGACTTTGTGTATACGTGACTAATAAAAATGATCGCGGCGCTTAACAAAGGATTGCTGGAACCTTCGAGAGATATCCGGTAGCCGGCATGTTTGTGGAAGTCAAGAAAGATTCATGTTACGTCATCCTTGTATATAAGGAAGTGAGGGAACAGCAGAGAACAGAGTTATAGACATCAGTGGGTCAGTGTGTCAGTGAGTGCGAGACAGCTGTGTGTGTGTGGTACTATCGTTGTGAAAGGGCGGCTCAGAACAAACGCATTTCCAGAACCTTTCGAGATGAAGATACTTGTTTCAACAGAAGCCAAGAATCTTCAATTTCCAGAAAAGTTGCCGGTAATCCGGAGACTATATAAGCGGACTGGGTTGTAGGGAAATTATTTAATACATTAAAACCTGTTTATCCGGACTACCTGGGACCTGGAAAACAAAAATTCCGGATAATACGGGTTATATAACAACATTCTTAAATCCTTAAATAAGCAAACTTGCCCTTTATGACTAAAAAACTGTCTTGTAACAAAACTGTGTACAGTACATGGTATTATTTACAAGACATTAAAAAATATAAAAACCTTAATTACATAAAAGCACATTTATTAAGAACTGATTCACAATCTTCTGCTTTCAACACATGTGGCGTTTGAACGAAATTTGAATTACACTAAAAACAGTTTGATAAGACAAAATCAATCCGGTTGAAACAAAACTTAATGATACGTGCCGTTTGAAAACAGTAAGCAAATTGAGGAGATTGAGGGAGATATAGTGATCAAGGTCAACACTTTCTTCCTGCGCTATTTATAGCTGGTGAGATATACCGCGTCACCACCGTGTGACACACTACTAAATATTTCTTAAACTCAACATGTAGCATTGTACAGTACGCTACAATTTATGCAAGAACCGTACATTGAATGAAACCAATAAGGGAATATTTGGCGTGCATACTTGTAGTTACGTTCTTACTATCATAGTTAAATGTATTATCTAATGTGGGTATTAAATTTAAAAAAAAAAAAAATCTACAAATCTGATCCGGATGAACGAGGTTTAACTGTAGTCAGTTGTGAATGAAGTTCAGTTATTTGTGAGTAGTTTAGGTTACCGCAGCACTGTCAAAGTTACGATAGAACAGACGCAGGGTCATGACTTGTTAATTGTGATTCAGTTTCAGAAGAAATAAAGTGGCATTAAAATTAACCAGAGTTGCCACTATGTGACAATTAGTGACAAGTCCGGGTGTAACAAGTCTTGTCACAATATGAACAGTTTGTAGTAACCACGTAAAAATAAATGGTAGTGAGTAGAGAAACTCATGCAAGTGTAAGATATCAGATTTGCTCCTGCTTTCCTATTGCATTTATATGCAGTGTTTAACATCCATCAGCGCTGATTTGGAATATAGGTTATTATTCTTCAGGGATTCGGCAACAATGCTTTTTATACAATTTTGGAAACGTGCATCAATGTAAAGCACAAAGAATCAAGTACAAGACGCTATATTTAAATTGGAAGCAAAATGCTTTTCGTCTGCGCGGCTCGAGTCATGAAACAATCAAAAGGCTTTCAGAAATGGAATGCTATTCGTAGTCAAGAGAATCTTAACGTTACCACAACCTAATATTGTAATTGCCTGCCTCATCTGCATTTCATGAGAGTGGAGAAGCAACCGCACAATATGCTATACATATTTATTACAAGAAATAATTACGATATCTTTCCGGCGCAGCTCCGAGGAACCTTCCAAAGACACTCCGTCCGTCCGGCCTACCGGCCGGCCAGCGTAATTTTCTCTCTACTTTAAACACACGAACGAACGACAAAAGGCAAATAAAAGGAGGAAACGAATTTTCAGGAAAGCAAGGAGACGGCAGCGTGACCTAATTAAATACTCGTACACACACAAAACTGCCGTGTCCTCCGTTATTATTCTTGAACAAAAGGAAACAAACAGGACTGCCTTCCGCAGCCGCAGGAGAAACACGAGCAGTAGTCATCCGTTTCCAAAGGCATTCCTCACCGGGAAGAAACACAGCTGACATAGCTTCACACTACCAGGGTCATGAGGAACGAACACAACCGTAAAACGTCAGGGAGCACCTTTCAGCTCAATTCTTTATCCACTAACGAGTATCGAACTTAATGCATAGTTTAAAACCATGGTACTCAAAAACTAACCACTGATTTTTTTCTACTCCATCTTTTTATTCCTATAACCCCTGCATCAATTCGACTAAGGCAGGCCTGGCCGACTCGTGGGATACCTTGAGCGACCTTCATTTTTAATCTCTTAACCAGGGCTCTTAGGGTGTATGCACCAATACATTGCACAATGTAAGGTGCAAAATGCAGCTACGAAAAATTTGACCTCGGTACAAACATCTATTAGCTCTCTCCTTGCGTTTGTCTCACTCGCTTTGCCGTCTCCGTCTTCCATACTTTCAGCGTGGTTTCTTCCTCACTGAGTAGTGTTTACGTGCAATGTGCAGAGTTAAACTGGCTTATTTGGCCTTTTAATGAACAAGTCTGGTATTTTATTTTAATGATCATTTAATTGACACAAACCTCATTTTTGTATAAGGAATGCACTTCTACAATGTGTAGCAACCGCATCCCTGTGCTACGATGGACTTTAGGCATTACTTGCTTCCTTTGGGGGAGGTTGCTCCATTATTAGCTAGTTGTATTGTACATACCTACTTCACTGATAAGCAAGCCATCATCACATGCTTCTTCGCTTCTTCACTCTGCAGCGGGCAAGTTGAGTCGAGCTTAAACGAGTCACTACGATGTGCGATTCAAGGAACCTCTTCACGTTGGGCGCACCCGTGCGATTTTAAGCTTTCACACGCCCTGTGCTAAACATGCAACTACCAGTGCAAGGTCGTGAGCAGTCTGCACTCAGTGAGCACCAGTTGCCCATTCCTGGACTAAGGGTCTAGGAGGCCTATTCTCGTGCATTTTCCTGATCCACAATGGCAGTTATACAAAGTGTAGAAATGGTGAGATTTGGAGATCTACGAATTTAAAATACGAAATAATCGGTAGAACATCTAAAGCCACTAATACGAGATGAAACAGGTAAGCCATACAGTGATTACATAAAAGCAACCTCCACCCAAACGGTATCGTTCTCCCACTGTAATCACTTAAGGGATTACACCACAAACAAAACTAATGCATGCGTTGTTGTTATGTATTTTACTGAATTGTTCATCATTTTCTTGATTGAGCTTTCAAGCTCATGCTTCTCGTCATTAGACAATGTTTGGTCTCGAACATTTGACAACAAGATTTCGTTAATCTCAATTGAATCACCGGAAAACTATCAGTACTCGTAGTATTATTGAAGATAAGCTTTGCTTTCGCTGACGATTCCGCTTACGGATTTGGTAATAGTATATTGTAATGTAAGTGCAGCAAGTGTATGTATAGAGGACGTGATAATCCACGTACTTAACGCCTTTCTCCTGCATATTACATTTTCAACTACGCGAATCATAGAGCAGTACTACATACACGATAATAAAATTAAATACCATGCATAGGAATTCTTATGTAGTTGGCTTCAAGCTAGCCAGACTGAGGTTTAACTTGTCCGGGTTGACTCTGTCCTTGTCTTTAGGGTACCTTACCTGCTCTGTCTAAATTCTTGGAAAGCAGACACCCCCTTCCAGCCCTCTACTGTCTGTTAAATGGCTACATGCACTTTACAAATACCCATCGCCATAAAGAGAGAGAGAAAGAGAGAGACAACAAGAGGGTGTTACTTTCTCGTTCTCTTTTGGATCAAACAAGTAGTTAAATCTCCCAGACAATACACTCCACCATGTATCTACACAAAGAATGGATCTAGCGTCATAGGGTCACGATAGCACGTAAACAAGGTCTAGTAAATGATGTTTGCAAATGCTAACACACTACGAGGGA
The DNA here is from genome assembly GCA_030765045.1 of Tenodera sinensis. Classification (NCBI taxonomy): domain Eukaryota; kingdom Metazoa; phylum Arthropoda; class Insecta; order Mantodea; family Mantidae; genus Tenodera; species Tenodera sinensis. The sequence continues at coordinate 204,297,771 of CM060961.1, forward strand.
TGAGGTTGATTTGTTACCTGCAAGGTCCCTGTCTAAATACCAGTAACAGTTCCAATGTACGTATTTCCTTTTGTCCTGGCTTTAATGCTTAGAGTGAGTGGGTGAGTAGTGTTAAGGGATCCGCCAACAACTCATTAGGGCCCTAATGCTTAGAAATTCCTGTATCTGTTAATAATTACTAAAGCTGTTGAACAACCTCGGTGGCGGATCAATCGATCATCCACGTCTGGTTCTCGACCATAAAAAATCTCTAATGTGCTACTCATTTAATTATTACAGATCTGTTAACTCTATTATTTATATGAGCCACTGTACCGAATATTTTGTAACATAGGATATTTTAAGTCACACAAACAGTGTGGTTGTGATTTTCTCTGACACTAGATACCTTTATGTTCAAAGCTGACATCCACTGAATGTAGCTTCAGGTGATATTCTCAAATCCTACGTCATTGGGACTGTTCCACAAAGTAACAGTGCACGCAGTCGCCACCAGGAGTCCTCTCGGTGTGTCAGAGGGATCAAGTTCCTCCCCGATAATACTGCCTTCTCCGGAAGTTCCCCTAAGAAGCAGGAAATTATGTGCCGCTTTGATGTATCTCGAAACAAAAGCTTTGTATCACTTCAGCGACCAGGGACTCGAGCTGGGCACTATGCCTTTACCCTCAACAAGTGGAAACTCGATAAGGTCAACTTTAGAGACGTCCTGGTTTGAAACCAAAGCTCCTTGTGAGATCTTAAGGACTTGAGAAACTCGACGGACGCACACCGCAGGAACAGGAGTGGTCTTCATGGCTTTTTATCATTATGTATTACAACACCAGAAAACAAGACATCGATTTCATATAAGTAGCAAAGTGAGAAATGTTTCTCTCACCTCAAGCAAAATCCATGTCCCTCTAAACCACATTTTAGACGCGTTCGCTACTGTCAGAACCCCCATGTGTATTGATTTAACGCTCTGCCCATCTCTATTCCTGACATAACTCACGAGCCGTTGTACGTATGGAGTTAAATGTGGTACATAAAGGTTTGAAGAGGCATCTTTCGATATATTTTATACTAGAGTGAGATCTGTCAAAAGTGTGGCTTCTAAATAGAGCCCCATAAAAGGGTTAATTTTTTAAGGCTATTTTTTTCTTCAAAATATTCAGAGTAATAAAAGATACTACCAGTGACACAAATTGTTTCCTCCAAAAAACGAAGCACTGAACATAAAAGAGTTAACCTTATACAAATATTTATCATTTTTTTCCTCTTTTATCCGTCATCTTCGGAAGAAGAGGCATTTTTAATGGTCTATTTATATGCCGCCTTTTAACATCTAAGGTTAAATCGATGGCTTTTTATCTTTGAAATGATTGCTCAGCTACATTTGTGTTCACTCAGTTACTATGGTGTTAAGCTTTGGATTTGTACTACTTTTGATTATTACATTAAATTCATACACACACACACACACACACACACACACACACACACACACACACACACACACACAAACACACACACACACTTACACTCTCATCTATAGAATAGAGGGAGGACAAGGAATAATCCTGACTAAAGAAAATTGTCCATCCTTTAGGCAGGAATCTAACCCGGGACCTCTGGATTTGAAAAATTACTTCCTAACCACCAAACTTCAGAGGAAGTATTGATTCCGAACCAAAAGAATTCATAGAAGGAAAAAACAGTCCTTAATTAAAAAATAAAATTTGTGAGAGGAGTATCCCTTTGTATCTGAAAAAGGATATAAAAATGAACATGTAATTTAGATATGAACTATGCATCTAACTCAACTACCATCTGAGTATGCAAGAAACTTAAAGCAACGCTCTCAGAGGTACCTGATATATCTGATGTGAAAACTGAGGGTAAGCATAACGTAAACTTACAAATTAGATGATATGCATTGCAATGGAACCATTCACTATAAATCACTTAAACGTAAATATGAACACTGAAATAAACAAACTTAGAAGCCTGCAAGGTCCAAGCTTTAAAGGTTATGTCAATGTTAAACATAAACATAAGAAACTGACCAATCAGAGAGCGATATTTTAATCACAATCGTTAGAGCTATTTTTGAAAAAATCAAGTTTTTCAAAAAGATTTCCATATAAAGGATTGTTTGCAGTGCGGGGATTTTCTTGAAGATATTTGGCACCCTTGGAAGATGCTGAACTTTAATACGAAGTTTGGTATTTAACAAACATTTGGTTCTTTAGTTACGCTGTCCGAAGACAGCGAGAGAGAAGAGAAGAGAGGAGAGGAGAGGAGAGGAGAGGAGAGGGGGGAGAGATAGAGGTGAGGAGATCAGATGAAAAGAGGGAAGGAAGGGTCAACGGAGGGGAAAAGAGATGAGAAGAAAAGAGGGAAGAAAGCGTCAGCGGAGGGGAGAGAAGATGAGAAGGGGGAGGGGAGAGGTAGCGGAAGGGAGATGTGATAAGAGAAGAGGGGAGAGAAGGGTCAGCGGAGGGGAGAGATGAGAAGAGAAGAGGGAAGGGTCACCGGAGGGGAGAAGAGAGGAGATAGAAGAGGGGAGGGAAGGGGCAGTGATGGGGATAGGAAAGGAGATGATTAGAGGGGAGAGAAGGGTCAGCGGAGGGGAGAGATGAGATGAGAAGAGAAGAGAAGAGAACAGAAGAGGGAAGGGTCACCGGAGGGGAGACGAGAGGAGATGAGAAGAGGGGAGAGAAGGGTCAGCTGAGGGGAGAGATGAGAAGAGAAGAGGGAAGGGTCAGAGGAGGCGATAGGAAAGGAGATGAGTTAGAGGGGAGGGAAGGATCAGCGAAGGGGAGTGGAGAGGAGGTGAGAAAAGGGAAGGGTCAGCGGAGGGGAGAGGAGAGGAGATAAGAAGAGGTCAGCGAAGGGAAGAGAAAAGAAGAGAACAGAACAGAACAGAAATAAAAGAAAATGAAGGGAAAAATGCCTTTGGGTTCCCGGGATCAATACTTCCTCTACCAACTATATGTGAGTGGAAGAAAAAACAAAAAGGCTATTCAACACACTGAAAATTCGAATTGGAATTTTCTTTTCTGCAGATAGGCTATCTGTTGCATCGTGGAGGTATTCTTTGTGATCACTTCTTCTCTGTGGTTAGCAGAAAGATTGGGTTGTTGTTGTTGTCTAAGTGTCGTTCCTAACTGCCTTGTTGGTCGACTTCCTTTAGTTGTCACGTAATGAAGCTGTGTTTACCTAAATCTTCCTCAGGAAATGCTGTACACAACCAGCAAAGGAATCCGCTCAGTGATTCGCGTTTCTTTTGTGCGTGCACAGATTAAATGGTGTCTTTTGATGAAGTGCTAGTAACAAGGATGTTGAAGGGCTAGTGTAATTGTTCAAAGAGGTTGCTTGCCATTCTTTATGTCTCTCTGTACTCTTCGTGCAGCGAGTAAACTGTAGATGTCAGCCGAGAAGAATCGCCGCGTTTTCTTTGCTTTGTTTCTCTGCCATGTCTTGGTTTTATCCCAGTGTATTTTATAGCTGTCATTCTCAAGTACACTTGCAGTATGACATGGCGTTATTTATTCTTTCTGGAACGTTGCATTTCCAAGGATAGCTTCTCTAACTTTATTGTGCATGACACTTCTTAAGAACAGACTAGTGTAGTTTCTTGGCTGAGCATTCTGCTTTCACATGAGAATTAATATAAATTCTTCTGCTTTCACCACAAAAGCTCGCGTCTTATAGGGAATCCAGAGGGTAAACCTACGTATTGTCAAACATGCCCCCAACACTGAGGATATTTTCTTTATTTCTCTGCTACTTGATGTATAAGTAAAGGAAGTATTACATTCTATCCAAACACTAAATATCCAGATTTCACCGGAAATGCACGTTTTGAGATTCCCTGAAACAAATAAAATTAAACAAAAAGGTTCGTTGTGAGCGCGCGCGCGAGCGTGTGCGTGTGTGTGTGTACAGCATATCAACTTCTTGCAAAGTTGTCAACAAAATCCTCAACCCCAAATGCTCTTTACATGAAAACTTTTTCGTAATCTTTTATTTTATCAAATTTGGCTCACCGCTTTTATTAAGATAGTATATATATTGAATTTTCTGGGGATAGCTTGTGAATAAAACTACTTTTGCCCCACCCATTTATAGCTCGCCTTTAAGTGCAGTGGTCGTATCGGCGACCTTTACTTTTGAAATATATTACCATATCAAAAATGCTGTTAATTCGTACACAGTTATCATTGAATTTCTTACGGTTTCGTACGTTAGATCACATATACATTCCTGTTCTTATTCACACTTCCAGACTGGAGAGGATAGGGTGTAATCTTAGCTACAGAAAAATTCCCAACCTCCTCCGATAATCGAACCCACAGCAGGCAGACATAACTATGCCATAAACGGTAAAATATGCACAAAAGCCTGCTACACAAAAACAATGTAGATCTCGATTAAAGCATGTAGTATATGTCATAGCATTATCCATTTCTAAGATATTTTCCGTTAAGGTTTCAATTCTCAAATATACAGTTTTCAAGTACTACATAAGTTGCAACTCGTTTTTTGTCGCGGACATGCAATGAGTATGAAATTCAAAGTCATCACATAGCTAGTCGTGTTTTAAAAGTATAACTATCGCTTTGGCCTGATATATTCTTCTTACTATATTTACAAAAAAACATTTACCTCTATTAACAAGAAATAGGAGAAATAAATTTGGAGAAATTATTTTAACATATATTTCATTATAGTATCAGGAGACACAGAAGCTGAACTAGCACTTCAAAAAAATCAAATCAAAGGGAAAGAATACATCCGAAACTGAAAAGTTAATATAAAATCTGTGGTCGTCTTTTTTTTTTCTTTTTAAATATCTTACGCTTTACTCAACATAAAAATGTACTTCACACATTATCCCCAGAAAATTCACAATATACACTTTAATATTCATAGACATCTCTTACATCTATAAAATGTTAATCAAAATTTTTAAATTTCTGAGAAAATCCAAAACACAAAAATAATGAAAACTTTTCCATTAATAATACTTTGGGGTGTAAGTATTTTCTTGGGATATTTTTGCAGCATCATTGGAAGGTGCTAAATTAAATCCGAAGTTAAATATTTGTACGATTTCCTATTGTTATTTTTAAATGCGGTTTTGATTAAAGGACTTGAGAATAATCATTTCCGGTGAAATATCGATATTGAATTTTTAGAGAAAGCATAAATAAATTTGATTTAATTCGGATATAATTGTAATGAATGCACCTGGTGTAAGTACTTTTCAAGCCGCCGTAGCATTAGAATATAAGAGGCAAGCTGAATTGTCATAAATAGAAATGCTTTCTTGCAAAATCAATAATTAAGTCTTTAGACACTGTTTCTTGTAGCACGCGAGGGACTCGATCTACTGACCCTGAATTACTGGACAAGGAACACGATGTGTGAAGAAAGTAGGCCTCTTAGCGCTGCCAAACCAACACCGATGCCAAAACCAACACGAGAAATTCAGTTCAATGACGATCTCAACATTCACACGCACGCACGCACAAACACATGTATTTAAGCTGAATTCCAGAGCATAACTAACACGACACTATAGTTATGCATTTATACTTTTGCCTCCATTCCAATAACGAATGGGGTTTGAACATTTCTCGGCCTAAAAATGAATGAGGTTTCCTTGGTAGAGGGAGTATTGCATTCGACCTAAAACTTACACAGTTGTAGATTTCACAGACATACAGGGTCCTGAGAGCGTTACTAAACCAAGTTATTAGTAAATATTTACAAGTTATTATTAAATAGTAATAATTTTCGTGAATTGCTTACTTTCTCAAACAGTTCTGACAATTTTGATCATATCATACGTTTGAAATAATATTATTACGAATTAGAATGTATATTTTGACATTAATACAATCCTACTTATGCCCATTCATTTTACACAGCTTGCAAACGCATATTATATGCACTGCAATTAAAAATACTTTAACAGTGTTTGTGGCAGGTTTCACTACACTGAAACAAGAAAACAAAAGCTCATTTAAACATATGCCCCAAAATACTTGGTTATTAATGAAAGTTTATCTTCAACGGTTTTCCAGGTGTAACCTAAGCACTTCATTTATCTATGTACTCCTTCATAGAAGGCTGTGTCTCATTGTAACTCACAAGATGGCGATGTGTTGCCATGGATACTTGTTTGCATTTGTCAGTCTTTAACGGTTCAATAATGCACATGTTACACTATCAGGTAGCGTTTGACAGAGTGCAAGGAGTGCAGACATACTCAGATACAAGAGTAGGACAATTTGAGCACCTGATAAGAGTTTATTTGTTGAACACTCCTAAAAAGCTGACGTCACATAGTATATTGCGTACTAAGAACTGTAAGTGATACTTTTCAGGCCTAGAATGTATGCAGTTTTTGAACAATTTTCACGCGGGTCATCTCCAAGGGCGTTTCGGTCAGATTTGAATTCCGCAGCACCTTTTCCTTCGTCCAAAACTAATAGCCCACATACAGGTACATAAATAACATGCATTTTATGGAATGCCACAATTTCTGATTAGGAAAGCACGTTGTATATATGTTGCTTTTAAGAATCAACGAATTATTCAATATATCTTTGTGAAGGAAGTACCAACTAAAAGGAATGCCAATTTGAAAAATTACATGACCACCTATGCTCCAACTTGATATTTCCTTAACCCATCGTCGCATATAAAGGATAACATTACTCTTCAAGTGTAATAGTAACAGAATGGAGATTAGAACAGTTGAAATAAAACCTCTAACAGCCTCTCTCTTCTGGATGGGAAATCCAATGAGTGCCACAGAACTCGATCTTGTGGAAAACCCAAGTGTGTGCTCCACAGGCTTCATGGAACATCGAGTACGCATTCTGGTGAATCCCCTGCTCTGGGAGCGCATCAAGTGTTGAGGGGTTCGAACCCAGCAAAGAGCACTTGATGTATTGATCGGATATTTCAAATGGAACACCAAAGCCACACCTCGCTTGGCTTCTTCAAATTACACACGGTAGAGAAATCAGTTCAGAGATTCAATATTGGCTCTGAGGGATACCCTTGAGGCTGATACTCCAATAGCTTCTCAACGCGTATTATTCCACGAATCGTCCTCAAACAGTGGACAGCAACCATGAAATTGCTGATCGGTTCGCAAATATTTCGAAATAGTCAACATTTTCTCTGAAACCACAGGTTGAACTACCTATAGCTCAAGAGGTCCAAAGGCCTGAGCTGTTTCCCCAAAACGTACTAGAAAAATAATTAGATTGAAGGAAAAGAGAGATTACAAGAAACCTTCTTGGTTCAAAATTTGCTTCTTCTTCTGCACTTTATAGATTAGCCACAACTGCTCATTGTGTCGCTAATACCTTCCCCATAGTTCGTGTAACCCTCATAAGTTTGTTCTTCCATTTGGACGATGGTGCAGCAGCCATTGGTAACCTTAGCTGCCCAACATAGCCTTCTATTATCTTGGCCTTATTTGAGAACAAACGCCAATTTTTCTGTGACAAAATCTTCGTTATCCAGTCTTAGTAGATCCTGGAGTTAAATGAACTCATCGTTTTTGCGTAATATTGTTCATAGGCAATTTCTCGCTCTACTGTTTATTTTGTATTTCTATTGATTATTATTATTATTATTATTATTATTATTATTATTATTATTATTATTATTATTATTATTATTATTATTATTATTATTATTATTATTATTATTATTATTATTATTATTACAAAACCTTAATTTTTCTCTCTAACTACAGTTAGTCGACATGAAAACTTTGCAGAAATGGTTCCAAAGTACATTTCGTTGTAGATGCCAGAAAGGATAAAGCAGGTTGAAGAGTAGGCGACATCGTTAAAAAGTGGTCGTTCTACGTTGCCTTTGAAGTTCAATACTATTCATGTGACAATCCGAGAAACAAATAAATGGTGATTTAGCATTTAAAATATTACTAAGTATTGGAAATAGAAAGCAATGGTAACCTTTTTTTTAAATTAACATCCTCCAACGTAATGTCATACAAACGGTGAATGAATGAATGAAATGGGTGAAATGATGATCAAATGAGCCCGAGGTCCATGGTGCTTTAAGTTACCCAACATTGGTCTTCTAAGGATAAGGGAAAACCTCGGAAAAAAACCTTACCCGGATAACTTACCCTAAGCGAGATTCGAACTCGCGACCTTTTGAACGTGAGGCAAACACGCTAACCATCACGCTACCGACGCGGGCAGCAATGGCAACGAATACCTCGGAAATGGTTACTGCACAAATTATGTTTTAAGAGATCTGTTCATTTTCCTTTCACTTTCTTTTCTGTACCAAGTTGATTTCAGCTCTTGCGATGTTCCATTTAAAATTATATAAAATTCAATGAGAATAAAGAGGACTTCATAGGCCATTGCTGAAAATTCAAATTTACATTTTATTAGTTATTAAAATATTTTAATTATAACCCTTTTTAGCAAATAAAAATGAAAATGTCCGATGTAAAAATAATTTTCGTGAAGTAGGTATATGTTTTAAGATGCTGAATTGATATACCATGTTTTGCTCCCTCTTTCTCGCCTTTTTCAGCTTTCCTTTCAAAAATGCTTTGTTCGCTTCTGATGATCTCAAAGGTTATAGTTTTGGTGTAATCTAGATGTCGCGTTGTTGTCTGGAATGAATACTAACTACTTGGTGTTGAATAAAGTAAAAATGTAAAATGTGCTAATAGGAAAGAAAAAGAACAAGAAAATGTACCAGTTTATATTGGTAATAGGGCTGCAACGACCTTTGTAGGAAGATTTTCCACAGAAGAAGACTCAAACAAAACTTAAGTTTGGCTAAGTTTAGCTCACATACCGTATGTATTAGGCACTTCCACTGTCTGTGTTGGACAAGAAAAATGTATTGTGACGCCGCGCCCGGCACAAAAGGACGGCCAGGGCTAAGCTTCCTCACACCACTCACCCGAGCGAACACGTAACTAACAAAACCGAAGCGGCTACACAAAAGGGGTTTTCGCCGGAGCCTACGAGAAATCTCCAGCTGTGTCTAAGGCGGCGCGTTTGTGTAGATCGAGAAAGGCCCGTGTGCTATTTAAGGAGGCGATGGAACGACAAAGTAGTTGGAAAGTTAATACATGAGCCGGTCAGTGTGTCAGTCAGTGCGAGTCAACTGTGCGAGTGAATGCCGTCGTGAAATATGTCGGTCGTCGGGAAGATTTCACGAGCGTGATTGTATCGTCGTATATAGTATATGAGAGACAGAGGAAGTGAAGAAAGACACTAAGAGGATTGAGATAAGGTTACAAGTAAAAGATGAGTTGTAATAGCACGAAAGACTGTAGATTGTGTTAACGACGAGAAGAAAACTATATTTGTGATAACATTTTAGAAGACAATAAAGTGATAAAAAAGTAGCCGGACTGATTTTGCCGTTTTTGTCACAGTATTTCTCAGTTCAGTTATTTGCTGTCAGGAATCAATGCAATTAAATGCCCAGAGCAAGTAGCTTATCTCTCTGTTCCTTGTTGTTTGAAACAGAGGATAAGCTGGCCCCAGCAGAGGATACCACTCGATGTGTATTTACAGAGGAAAATGGAACTAAACTTGCATCACAAACAAGTCTTTAGTTTCCCATTCCAAACCAGTATTACGTTCTTAGCAGAAGGAGTTTCACCAGAGTTAGCGCGATATGTAATGCAAGACAACTATTTATCCATTATGCAACTTCATGTAATAGAACAACACAAACCACGACAAACTAACCCTTAATAGAAGCAGTAGTGTCTAGTTTTGGAAAAGCTGCAGCATCGACGGTGGCGAACTTCACTTCCAACAGTTTCCAAGTGAACGATTTAGTTTAGAGTTTATGACAATTGCATCAAGGCAAATAATGATATATACAGTTACTCAACAATGCTTTTTCCGCTATCTACTCACAACTATCGCATCTTCAACTGAAATTTTGTCCTTTTTACAAGCTATTTACAAAAGAAAATTCATCTCTGTGATGTGGGGCAGCGCGTCTGCCTCACGTTCAATACGTCCCTAGTTCGAATCTCGGTTGCGGTGAGTTACCTGGATAAGACTTTTTCTGGGAGTCTTCCTTACCCTAAATGATGAATGTTTAAAAAAACAGGGCAAAAAAGGAATATACAGTAAGTTACAAATGCTTTCGAAATTGTTTTTCCACACTAGCCATGTGTATGGCAAAGTTGTACAGGGGTAGAGTGAGACTGAGCCAGAATTTGAACCACATATCTTCTGTTCTCTCTCCCGCTGCTCTAACCACTAAGCTACCATGGCTAACGTGCCAACTTATCAAATTCTCCAGCTCACTGGCATTTTTGCGATGAACCACACATATGAGATAGCATACCCTAATGGCGACTTAATATGCTGTAAGTACCAAGCAACTATAAGGTAAATCAATGGAAGTTAATTTTTACGCCAACAAGGTTCCTACATTATACGTTGGCAAATCTTAAGCTCCTAATCCGCGTTTGAAACACAATTTGTATGTGACATATTAAATCCTAAGAACAATTCCCCCTTTCTAATTTTCAGAACTGGTTTACGTGTATTTTGACAACTGTACCTTTTCTGTACGTACTATGTTCTAAATACGGGAACCTTCAATTATGGATTTCTGGTCAACTAAGATCACCGGAACGCCCAATTACCTTAGGTACGCTGGCTTTTAACTATTGCTTTTCCTCAATACACAACTTTCCTAGCTAATTAATGACTTCTTATCGCCTCGCAAAACTGTAACTTGCGCAATTTACTTTTAACAACTGAAAATTATTTATAAGCGGCGCCGGCGCATGGTGGGTCGGGTTCGATCCCAGGGACCCGCATGTAGTATTTGTGGTGGAAGAAGCGGTGTCAGGGCGGTATTTCTCCGGGTTCTCCGGTTTCCCCCGCCAATCATTCCACCAACTGCTCCATAATGACCTTTGCAATCGTCCATTTCGCCTACATTTCATAACATTCTCTTCCCAACTCTCATACCTGGTGCTCGGCTGACCACCCGCTTTCGGGTCCTCACTCTGTCCAGTCCATAGGTTCGTCTACGCCCGACAGGGACAGTCTTGTAAGTCCTGAGGGGCGTACTTCTCCATAGGGGAGGGTAAACAGAAGAAGAACGAAAAGAAGAAATGAGTTGTTACAATTGATTATCTATCTCCCTATTATTTATTTATAAAATTATAAATGCTGCCAGTCAATAATTCCGGCAGCAGAATGCTTCGGTAATACACGATTGGTGCTAGGAATATCCGTGTGAATGAAACATATTAAGATTTACTGGTTAATTTTATGTAAAAATCGAGAGAAACCCTTTTTATTACCTTCATAGATATAAAGTAGACTGAATAATCAATAAATGCACAATGTTGTACGTTTGCTTAGTGCACATTGGTTCATTTCATGAATCGGCAGGTCACAATCATGGTTATGGACAACTGAATTTACAAAAGTACGTATATTCTCATCATCTCTAGACGAGGGAAGCCCTAAAAATGAACCTCCCCTCTGCTACCATTCCCCCAGCTGGCTTTTGTTTCAAAACATTGTGTATAAGCCGGGCCGGAAAGGTTTGATACGCTAGAGGGATAGATTACCACCCCATCCCACAACTACCATATATTGCAGTGCTTTCGTTATCATAAATAATGCCTGAAAACACAATATGCTATTCACTGCACAAACCTATTTCATTTGCATACGTGAAGCCAGTGTTGCAAATATGGCTAACGGAAAGACTGCAAACTATGTAATTTTATCATTAATTTTATGTAGGTTTGCTTCCACACAAAAGTAGGGGAATCACAGCCCTAGAAGGGATTTTTCAGAAGCTGGTGGCATACTGTTTGAAGTCACTTCAAGCAGACAGGGACGTTTATCAAGGGATTTAGTTCGCTGACGGAGCAGAAATTCACCAACACCGGCTACCACATAAACTAAAGCGTAGGTAATGCAAGTGTAAACAACGTTTATCCATACTTCTGATCTCCCTAGAGGTGGTTAATGTTACTTTTCAGTAACAGTTACGACCTTTCCGGTTGCGAAATAATACCTGCTACGCTACAAACCGTTTTGAAATAACAGCTGAGTTCGTCTAAAAGCAGAAGCATCTCCTGTACTCACAATCTTTTGCCACTCAGCCCTCAAAGTATGAAATTGCATCTGCTGTATAATACAGGTGTCTCAAAAATGTATAAACACTTGGAATTACTATAAAACCTTTATTTATGAACATAGAGGCAAGTTTAAAAGCTTGAACGCAGAAGAAAAATGTAATTAAAGAATGACTACCCCATAAAGTTAACAGGGGTAACAGTGTGCTGTGGGATATCGCACTGGTCACCATAGGACAATCTTTACTTTCTCTACTACGTATAGTAAGTAGGGGAAGCATTGTATTCCACCCAAAAATTCCATGTCGAGATTTCACTGGAAATATATGTTTTCAGGCTCTCTGAATACAAAAAAAGGGTTTTTAGAAAAAGGTCGGTGTGTGTGTGTGTGTGTGTGTGTGTGTGTGTGTGTGTGTGTGTGTAAAAAGCATAACCAAAAACGAAAATCCAAATTTGGTATTTAAGTTTAATTCCTTCAAGGATGCGACACTAAGAAAATTCATCCACCACTATCCTTTAATGGAATATTTTTGGAAAATGTTATTTTTTTCAAAAATGGCTTTAACGATTAAACTGCCATGTGTTTAAGATATTTTTGACAAATGCAATGTATATTTCGAATTTTCTGTGTATAGCCCAGGAAGTCCTGTTAACTCTTGATATCTTTTGCATAACTGGTAAAGCGTAACAGATACAGCAAATCTACTGTATCAATTATACAGTAATCAAGAGTAAACAGGACTACATGGGCTATAGCCAGAAAATTCAAAATACCCATTTAATTTGGATTAAAAAATATAATCAAAATCGTTATAGCAATTTTTGAGAAAATTAAAATTTTTGGTAAAACTTTTTATGTAAAGGCGGAGGATGTTTCTTTAACACGTTCCTGTCGCATTCCTAAGGATATTCAACTTAAATACGAACTTGGTTTGTAAGAGACTTTACGTTTTTGAGGTATGCTGCTCAGACAGAAACACACATACACGCGCGCGCTTTTTTCGGATTCAGGTGCCTCAAAACATGTATTTCCGGTGAAATCGCGACATGGAAATGTTAGATCGAATAAAATAGTTTCTCTACTTACTATACGTAGTAAAGAAAATGAAAATGTGGATCTCGTTAACAGCTACGCACGCACATGTGTACCTTTTTCTAGAAATGGTTTATTTTGGATTCAAGTGCCTTCTAATGGTGCGCTTCCAGTGAAATTTCGGTACGGAATTTTCGGTAAGTAGAAGGAAAATATAAACTTGTTTTGTTGTCCAATGTAATTGGCAGAGTTGTAAACCACGCGGGAGGATCTTGATGCTGAGGCAGATGATCTGTCGCCACCTGGTATCGATCACGGCCCCTTTGAGTTGGTCAGCTATGTTACTGTAGCGGGAACAGAGATAGTAATCTGACCCAGCCGGGCCCACAGGGGGAGCTGGGTAACACTGACCGCCCCCTACAGAGGTCATTGTGGCAAGAATCGAACATAACTTAGCCCATGCGCCTGTCCATCCAACTTGCCCACACTATCATATCCACTCTCCTGCACCCATGCTGCCTCAAGCTTGTAGAAAATCGAAGCACGGCGACAGGATAAGTCAGGCTGTCCTTTCGATCCCGCTGTGTTGCACTGTTTGTAGAGACAAGGGGAGCGAAGACGCTTTCCTTGTACTCCCGGGGCAATCGCGACTATAACCGATACTGCAGCCCAAGGCGGGACTACTCCATTCTACCAGACCCGTTCCCTCATCTTATAAATCAGTCGTGTCCCTTAAAACCATAGCGTTAAGCTGTAATTTAGTGCTTCCTTTAGAACAAAGTAACAAACTGCCCGGGATGCAGCGGCTACAGTCTATTCGCACTTTTCCGGCACCAGGTGGGGTAGGGTGGGGAGCGACAGGTCCATGTAGCACGCGGCACATGGCGGTACACAGTACGTATGTAAACAATGCAGGTGACGTTGAACGTTCTACTCTGTATTACAAGTGAATAGTAAAAGAGGCCACCACCAACGACAGTATCACAGTTGCAAAAAATTATAAAAGAAACGTACAGCAAACATTAAAGGCACGCTGTGATGAATTAGTTTCTAATCATGACCATGGAGTTGTCCCTTATCATTGTACTCTGAATCCCATAGAACCATGTATGGTCAGAACTAAAAAGAAACATAATATCTTAGGAAGAAACAAATGTTACTGAAATTCAAGCCTTAGTTAAAAATACTACATAGCAGGGACATTGAAAACAAGAATCATGGCTTAGTTACATAAGTAATTTGAACTAGAAAATTAATATCGTTCCTGCCCCTGGTAAATAATCGATCTATAAAGTCCACAATATATTATATTTACAGAGACTGACCTTTAATGTTAAATTAATTTCATTATGTAACTAGCACAATAAAATATTGTGCATAGTTTACTGTTTTATTTATTCTTCGTGTTTGCAAATTACTGCACGTCCCTGATATCTTCTCCGGCCTGTAGATTCAGGTTTCTTATTTACAGTCACGTAGAAGCAATTTTCAGCCAAATATACTAGATATATAAAGATACTGTAAACAAAGTTCGCGATCATGTTGCACAATAAGGACAATATTGCAAAACCGATATTTTAACTCTTCACGCCTGAAATCCGATCACCACGTGCCTTACCTGACATAGTGGGAGGGTCGGGGTATCCTAACCCCTTCCCCCTCCTACAAGCCCTGGCCGAAAAGAATACGCACGGACTGTAGTTCTACTTAAACCGAAAAAAATTGCTCCCGGTAAAGTGTGAGACTCGCATTCGGAGCTCTGGGTTTCCATTGCTAACTCCATGTCTGACCTTGAATTTGTTATGATTTTCTGTGCCAGTAGCCGAATGCTGGGGTGGTTTCTCGTCTAAATGCATACTCGCGATTAACCGAGGCTGCATGTTTTAAAAGAAACATACACTTTTACTTATTCTGCCACGTCCCCAGATAGAGATGGCTGGTCGCTCCGTCCTGATTAACTACATACCCCTACTGAACCATGAGTGCTCAGAGATCTGATGCCTCGGGAAGTAATTGATCATTGCGAAATAACGGTGGGCATTTAGTCTTAGAAAATGTATGTTCTCATCCTCATTAACGAATAGACCGATGATTACAAATGACATGACACTGATCTTGGCACTATGTAGAGATAGGTGGTGTAGCACTGGGTCGCAGCATCAATAGATGTGAGAGATGTATTACATTCCCTGCAATGTTCCTCAAACTGACTGCAAAATTGGTGTTTATTGTAATTTTGTGGTACATGTTCGTTTTAATATCATTAAAAATTAAGCTTTCCTAAACATGATTTGAATTTGCGCCACTCTGGAGCAGTATGTTTCGAAACAAGGTTTGGGTCAACGGCATCTGTCGTCAGCTGGAGGAAAACTGTTGTGCGCCTGACCCAGGATGTGTACCGACCTAGACCACATCTCCTGTCAAGAATCGCGCTTACATTATTGCATTTAGTCGCGAATAGGGAGCCATTCGCCATTTGCATTGTTTCTTGTATTTGTGTTCATTAACTATGAACACTGAGCACGATTGAACACTTTGTGACTTATTATTAATGCAAATGCAGGTTAAGGTCTGCGCAGATTCTGCGACGAAGGTACGTACACAGTATGCATCCAATGGTCAATAAATGTATCAGAGCTGCAGTTGAAAACAAAACAGATTCCGTGCCGTTGTTGCAACGAAAATGGAAATAAAACTATTGTGTGATCGTCAAACTCAATATAAGAAGCTTCCAAACATTAAAATTTCGCTAAAAAGCAATATGTAATTAAGGTAAATCTTTCAAAGCCTGCACTCAGTATTACGAAGAAAATTAAAAATATGTAACGCGTTTCAACATCAAAGTTTATGAAAGTGAATCCAGGCTTTGCGGTTGTAAAACTTTAAACAAACTGTTCTGTTATCATGTCTGTTTTTTTTCAAATGAAAATCTGCAATTACAGCGCTTATGACGATTTAAATGACATTTATAAGCCAGTCAAAAAGCACAACTACGCTTGCAATCATATAATATGCGAAAAACAAGTAAAATGTGAGTGAGTAGGGTTTAAGGGCTCGTCGACAGCTAGATCATTAGGGCGCAAGTGAAAATGTTCGGGATGGCTCCAAGAATAGAATGTTCATAGAGTAATCAATATAAGCTCTCAGATAAACAACATAACAATGAAGTGGAAAAAGAACAGTTTTACTCATTTTATACGGGTTGTATCCTTTCTAGGAAAATAGACATTTACGTTTCATGTTCACAATGAGGATGAAGAATTTTCAAACAGAGGCAAGATATAGGTATTGAATATTTAAATGAACTAGCAATATCTGACATCTCTCTGAAAGAGCATTTGGAAAATTCGACTGTTTTTCGTGCCACGTCACCTGATTTCATGTAAGAGTGCCGTTATGACGCACATGGAAATTTCTGGTGGATTCTTTCTTTCATTAATATTAGACGAAACTCCTGGCATTAATAGTGAAGAACAACTCTCTACTGTCATTACATAAATCTTGAAGAGAGCTTTATTTGCTTTTCAGATGTAAGTTCCGACACAAAAGCAGATTTTCTCTTCAATCGAACATTTGTTTGAGACAATGGTCAAAGATGAAAACTTCACCCCGAAGGACAATTCCGTTCTGTTGGGCTATATTTTAACGAATTTTATAATATTCAATGTCTGCTAATTAGGCTATGCTCCTGAGGACCAATATCGGAAATTATACTTACATAACCTGATAGACGAAAACTTGCTTCATCATTCAGGTATTGGGCGATGCTTGCATTAACATTTGTATTTTGAAAAAAAAAAAAAAAAAAAAATGTCTGGCGGAATAACATAGACTCACTTTGTCACCTTCTTTTAGTGTCTGAACCATCTGGATTATATAAAGATAGAACTTGATATCCTTATGCAGAACTCTGGAAACAATGGATCGTGATAGCCCAAGGGATACAGTGTGGCATCGCGTTGAGCGCTTAGGATTATGTTTGAATGCGATCATTACAACGATGACATTCTCCGGTGAATAAGAAGAGCAGAGCCCGTCTCCTAAAAATGTTTAAGCCATATTTTGATAGCATGAGCAGAAGGAACCAGCTCATTATGGTGGATATCGTAACGAGCCCTGTGCAGCGAGAGTACTATCATCACTCTTATAACTGCAAACGCACGTTCAGCACTAATCCCATTCTCCATCATGATAAATGCTGCACGCATGACAACACGGGTATAATGTAAACAGTCGAATCCATACGAGTATCGAAATAATCTTCTGTTACTTCCTCTTTCCCTTCTGTCTTTACAGCGTAGCGGCCTCGGATAGGATCAGAAATAATCGAGCAATTTCTTATTTAGCTAGAGTGCTGCCGTCAATTTACACGATTGGGTGACAATCAGTACACTGACCAGTGAGATACTCGTACAATCAGTCCAAAATCCAACTCTCAAGACCTTCTAACCCTACTACTTAAGTGTATGTAAGCATGATAAGCCTTTAGTTAGCAAATATTTCTACGCAGTTTAAATAATCTTCAGTAACATCAAGAATGCTGATAGTTTTTCTTTACTGGAGGTTAACGAGTACTTACTGTCATAATTATTTCGAGAACAAAGGTTGACAAATTTATTTAGTGACAACAAGCATGAGTTTGAAATATCAATTAAATTAACTATGAAAAATTTAAGCAAGTGGGGGAGATACGGTAAGATAATTTTACAATGTAGGAACGGTGCCATTAGCTGTACTTTTAATATAATGAGTAACCACTTCACTTGGTTTATTTCGTATTATGCGGTGTTAGATCTTGTACGCTTATTTTATATTCTGAATTCGGAGATCACCAAATCTCGCCGTTTTTGCAGTTTGTGTCAATGGTCAACGCATGGGAATATGCTTCCTAGATCGGATGTGTTACATTCACATTACTTTTTCTACTCACTCATCTTCAAAGTGCTCCTTAATTTTCTTTAAATATTCTATTTATATGTCACCTTTAACATCCAAGGTCATATTGGTGGCTTTTAACCTCTTGGAACAATTGCTCAACAGCAATGTTGTTCATTTGCTTAGCGGTGGTTTTGAACCCTGGGTTAGATTACATTAAATTCACACACACACACACACACACACACACACACACACACACACACACACACACACACACACACACACACACACACACACACACACACAAACACACACACACACACTTCCAGACTCTAGGGAGGATGAGTAATAATTCTAGTTAAAGAAAAATTCCCACCCTCAAGACCGGAAAGCGAACCCGGGACGCTGGGTTCCGACTGAGCTACGGAGCCAGACTAAAAGTTTATTATTCTATCTAAAACTGAACCTCAGCGTAACAGCTCATGAAGGGCCAAGGCTTGCCACCAGGTCACTGCGTCCTCCACCTCTGCCCACTACAGAGATCATGAGTGAGGTGCAGTAATGCAGAGTGGGAGGTGGTTCGGCGCCCCGATCCCTCCCGGCCAGCTATGCGGCCTTCACGACCTGATTATTCTATCTACTTCTGTTAATATAGATAATATTTAAATAAACATTGAACACATTTTGTTATAGGACACAGTAAGTAAGTACGTGTGGCTTTGTAATGGCTTTGAAATACCATGCCCTGAGCATGACCACGGAAAGGAAAGAAAAGAAAAACGGAAAGCGACCTACGAGTTGGGAAAAGTATAAGTATTTGAAAACTCAAGCAATAATAAGGAATGTTTCTGAAATAGTTAACTCTACAAAAAAATAAATAAACTGTGTATCTTAAGGTCTACGATTTTTTGTGTAGCAAGATTCTGACTATCGCTTACGGTTTACAATTATACAAAAGTAATTTACAATAAAGAGGAGATCTATTACCAGCAAATTTAATATGTAAATTTCGTTTGTTATAACAATATGTTAAATATACGGTATTTTAATCAAAATTGTTAGCTATTTTTTTCATGAAAACAAAAATAAAAAAACTGTCCCATGTACAGCGCAGTTTAGAGTTGAAGATCCTTTTAAGGGATTATCTTCATATCGCATCCTTGGAAGATAATAAACTTAAACACGTTCGCTGTTTGATTGACGTTCTGATTTTGTAGAGAAAGTAACAAAATGAACGTAGGAGGCAGTTTTTGCTCTATAATTGGAGTATACTATAGCACAATTAATCTCTTGCGGCTTCATTTACCTCACGGCTACAGAAAGGCTTGCAGCCCCAGGGAACTTTTGACCTCGCAGATACAAAAGAAGATGTTTTCCCCTCAGAAAAAAATTCGCCAAAAGTAGCATCTTCTTAGCAATAGGATCCAGACCGATATTTACACAGACGGAAGTTTTGTTTCGTAGCCGCTCCCCGTTTTCATTTCAAAACCCGCCCTGCTCGCCCGCTCTCGAATAAAGAGAGTATATTCGCTTTGACGTCATCATGTACGTCTTCTTGCTGAAGGGTTTTTTCTTCCTTTGCCTTCTCAAGATGAAAGGCATCATAGTGTTAGAGGGATATTCTCGAGGATTCTTCAAGAAAACTTGAAAGAAGGATTACGTATATGGGTATTTTGGCCACTTGTGGAAAAGCCGAACTTGTTCGTAAGGTAATTCCTTCAAGCACAACGTAATGATATACCGCAAGGATTCTCCTCCTTTAAAGATAGTGCTGTTGTCGGCACGAAATCTGGTCGTTAGCTACTGCCTCTTTTATTAACAACGTGAACTTATGCCCAACTCTTGTTCTTGAAAATCATCGTACAAGGGAATGCATGCAATCCTCCAGAGTTAGAATTATAATGGAAGACGAAGACAAAAAAAGGATAAGGTGTTACAATCACATGCCTTTCTCTACCCTCTACTTCTATGGGTAGACTATTCTTACGAAAGTTTATTTCCATTTTGAAATAAACCTTTACATAAGTAGATACGTTACAGACAAAACGGCACAGAACTGGACGCCATATTCTTCTGACCTTTAAAGCCCATACTCTTTCATTGACAGAGCGAGAATCATCGACAAAGAATCGAACAATTCGAGCCATTAATAACGGATGTCTTGGAAATGGCGTATGTCCTTCCCTCGAAGTTATTTGGAATAAATTGTGCTTTGAAGAGATCTATAGCGCCGCAAGCAGGCCGCAACGGCCGTTTTTTGCGTTTAACGTAAAGGACGACGATGTGCGCTAGCAGGGATCGAGTTCCTAACAATTCATATACTCTTGACGCCAGGTATTCACTCTATAACCTGTGTGGCAGTCCAAACAAAATATGCCAGGGAGAAAACTTTCTAAAGCGCACAAACCGCCGCCCTGCTGCAACACACCGAACACTGTCATTTGGTCCTTCAACCATGAAACAGCTGAAAGGAAATGGAAAAGAATCTGGCAGACGAGGAACGAGCAAATATTTCTCGAATACCAGCATCGTATGTTACCGCTCTCTCTCGCTCACTGGTTCCCTATTTTAAGTGATCAAATTGCGGCGGATCTGTTAGGAGATACCTCGTGATCGGTGCGTGGCGGACAGCTAGTGTGTATACAAAGGCCTTATCTTTCTTTGTACGACGGCCATTATTTATACATCTATTTTGAGCCTAATAATAAAAAAACAGTACTTTGTCTTTGAAAATGGCTTGTTTTTCAAAATATTCTCCTTTAGGATCAAAACACTTTTGCATGCTTTTGAACCATTTGCCAAGGCATTCCTTCCAATCTACTTAAGACACCTCCAAAACATGGTTTTTGAGCGCATCAACGGCTTCTTCTGCCGACGAAAATCGTAGTCCACGCATTTTATTCTGACGTTCGGGAATAAAAAGAAGTCATTGGGCGCCAAATGAAGACTGCACAACGGATGAGCCATCAATTCCATTCTTTGAGTGTTCAAATAGTCCGTTATTAGACGAGATGTGAGCGCTCGCATTGTCTCGCTGAAGAACAATCCGACGATGTTTGTTTTCCTTATTTCACCGAAGACTTTCCTCAAACAAATGTTTGTATACCATTCATAACTGACTGTCTTGCGTTTCTCTAAACGCACTGTTGCCACATGACCCTTTTTCTGAAAGAAAAAGAAAAAGAAAAACAGGTGACCACTTATGTGTGCTTCGAGTGCGAACAACTTTTGTTGGATTTGTTTCACCCAACCAGTCCACTGATGTTTCTGTTACTGTACAAGCGCATAGATCCATGATTCTTCACCTTTTACAAACTTATGTACATCCTTTGAAGCACTTCCATTGCATTTCTTGAGCATCTGAGTGAACCAATCGACACAAGCATTTTTTTATATTGCGTCAAATTATGTGGGACCTAAGAACAGCAAATCTTTTTCACAGCTAAATGTTCATGCAATACTTTATATATGCTGGTGGAACTAATGCCTAGGGTTGCCTCTATCTCACGGTATGCCAGATGACAACCTTTTATAAGTTTTTGCACAGCACCAATGTTTTCTGGCACAAAAACTGTTGGACAACCTTCACGTATTTCGTCACTGAGTGATCGGTGGCCACGATTAAATTGGTTATACCAGTGTTTTAAAGTGGCAAAGGATGCAGCTTCATCATCAAATGTAGGTCAATGGATTGATACACTCTTGTTTTGATAAACCACGTCAGAAGTCATAATAAATAAATAATACTAAATCATCACGTGAACATTTTCACGAGTTAATTCCATTAAGATTGGTCGACCCATCGGGTTTGAACCGGTACCTTCGAAATGCGAGCCACATACGTTACCGCTTGGCAAGAAAATGTCTTATCCATATTAATTAGCTAGGGAATATGTAGAGCGCTAGTCCAGTAAGCGGGAGCGTAGGTGTTGCTACAAAATGTGAAGTAATTGCTAGTCGTTGCCCCTGGGAGTCACTCGGAGTGAGCGAGGTTTAATGTACACTCCTGGCTACAAAGACGTGACCTGCTATCCACTTCCACTGTTATTTCTGCTATTGCGTTTCCACAAACCTAGTGTTTCCAAAAACAGCAATGGATCTTGCTGCTGAAAATTAAGTCATATAGTACTGATAGACTGAGGACTGCTATATAAGGATTTTAGTTAAGTAATGCACGAGGAAAAGACATTCACTAGTTGTTTATATAATAAAGTGATATACTATTCCGCATAGTATGAGTTTATTTCAGCGTGTTGGACTCTTATAGAGGCGACGCCGTGGCTGAATGGTTAGACCGCTTGCCTCTGAAAAGGTGGCCCAGATTCGATACCAGGCGGTGGTATGTCAGATTGTGATGGACAAAGCTGCGTTTGGGCGGGTTTTCGCCGGGTAATCCGGCTTCCCCCGCCGTTAATTCCACCAACTGCTCCATCATCACCTATCATTTCAGGCATTTGGCCCTCATTTCATATCAACTCTTTCTCACTCCCCCTGGTTGTCACTAATTAGGGTATGGGATAGTGAACATGTTTTGCGGACAGAAAAGCCTTAAGTCCATTAATACTTGGCTCTTCAGTCCAGCATTGACTGGATGGAAGGAGTCGAACCTTCTCCCAACCTTCCCATAACAACAGAAACAAGGGCCGAGTACCTGCATCTCTTTTCAATATGTTTCTTTCTCTTTCTTTAGTATGACACAAGTTAAACCAAATACGGTATGAAAAGATCCATTTCTTTCCATAGTTTAGCGTGAAATTATCCAGATTCCCAGGACCACTATTTACCTGCTCTAGCACCAACATGCGGTACACAGAAGAAAAACACTTCTAGATCGAAATTTCATAGGACTGAAGTTGCTAAATGAAAAACAGCACATTTAGATAAATCTGTGCTTGTGTTGGAACAGATAGTTTAAAAACGAAAGGTCGCATAAACATTAAACTTCCAAAAATGAGACACAAGAAAATCCTCCACCCTAAAACACCCTTTGTATAGAAAAAATATTTCATTTCTCAGTAGTTGAAAGGCAGACAGGGGCGTTTTCCTTAACATATATTTTCCAGGGTAACTCGAATCAAATACAATTTCTATTTAAACATCTATGTACGTATATCGAACATGAAAAGAGAAACTACAGCTCAATGAAGGAAAAAGCAGAGAAGTTCATTGAACAAAGAAACCCAATATATGTAGTTCTTAAGGCCTGAACGTTCATTTCATTTATTCCATAGCAATGGGCACGTGGCAAATGGTAATATGTCATATAGAAATAATAATAGGTATCGGTGATTTTGTCGTTGGGTACCACAAAAAAGCCTCCCAGCAAAGCACTCAGAAATAAAGCGCTGCTAAGCAGATATAGAATTCCAGTCAAAATGTTTCTCTGTTCGTGAAATAACAGCATTCGGTCCGCACCTGTCAAAAACGCATATCTGAATGCTGATGTATTTCTGCTACATCTGCCACTGTTCTCAGAAACTCTTTTTATTGGAAGAAGTGCTGCATTAGCATATCTCGTACGCATAAAACATTTCCAAAATCGATCACTTTGTGAGAACCGACTACATCTCGTCCATATGCGTTACCCAACACACTTGTCCTACCACTTGAGTTATAGCTACAGAATGTAAAAATATGGAGAAAACTGACAAAATAGGAAATCCTTAACCTTAAAGAAGAAAAAACTTACATTTTACTTTACAAAAATGTTGACATAACCCATTTAAAAAAAGAAAGAAAGGTATAAGGTAAAAGTTGAAACCAACGTACTGTGGACCTAGTTGGTAGAGAGGTATTCGATTCCATCCAAAAATTCAATATCAAAATTTCACCGCCAACACACGTTTTGAAGTGCTCTAAATAAAAATGTTTTTTATTTATTTATTTATGTATTTATGTATTTATGTATTTATGTATTTATTTATTTATTTATGTATTTATTTATTTATTTATTTATTTATTTATTTATTTATTTATTTATTTATTTATTTATTTATTTATTTATTTATTTATTTATTTATTTATTTATTTATTTATTTATTTATTTATTTATTTATTTATTTATTTATTTATTTATTTATTTATTTATTTATTTATTTATTTATTTATTTATTTATTTATTTATTTATTTATTTATTTATTTATTTATTTATTTATTTATTTATTTATTTATTTATTTATTTATTTATTTATTTATTTATTTATTTATTTATTTATTTATTTATTTATTTATTTATTTATTTATTTATTTATTTATTTATTTATTTATTTATTTATTTATTTATTTAGAAAAGACTTCTTTATGTGTGAAGACAATTTAAAAACATGTCTTATAAATATAAAGAATGATAGGATGCCAAGATTTTCAACTAAGTCCCTACCTCCAACCGCAAACTACCCTTTATTGACAAACCTTTTTGTTGTTTTTTATTTCAACACATTTTTTAAAATATACGTAGGTATTTAAGATATTTAATTTACTGACTAACAGAATGCATATTTTGATTTTTCTTGAAATAACCAGGTTCTCTTCATTCTGGATGACTTGCATAAACCGTAAGAGACAGATAAAATCTTACTAGATAAAAAACGCAGATCTCGTTAAAAATCCAGAAATTGTGTGAAACGCAAGGTGTTATATTGTTAGCTAATTCCGAAATATTCTTTGTTATTAGTTTTAATTTTCAAATAACTATACTTTTTTTCAAATTGGTTAATTGCTATTTGTTTTTCTCTCGTGATCATGCAAAGAGCATGACATTTCAACTGTCATGTGCGCTTTTTAAACATCTGACTATCACCTTAGCCTATTACTTCTTATGTCTATCAGATGCGTAATTGGGTAATGAAACTTGATCTCAATTAGAGAGAAGAAAGACTGTAAAGAGAAGAAAGAGTAAAGAAAGGCATGTGAATGCAACACCTTATATAGATTTCATTTTTTGCTTCATACCATTATAATTTGAAAATGAAGCATTTCCGATCCTAATTTAGGAGGCTTCCCCTGCACTTGCCTGTTACGAGGAAATAAACCTGGTGAGATCTGAGCCACAGACCAATGTCTTAACGAACTCGGCTACCCGTATCGGTGACGAGTTTCCGAAATGTTGAAACACTTGTCGATTATTAAACTTCAATCTATGAGAGGTTAGGTTGATTTTGAAAACGCATCGTAACAATGCATTCTTAATAGATTAGAGATGCTAATAGATATCAGATGTCTTATTTCCCAGTGGATATGAATTTAAATCAACTGGAACTTTTGAATGGACAGGAATGGGATTCAAACTTGCCCTTTGAGTTTACCGACCTTTGTCTGACATGATCTAAGCTGACCAAATGAGAGGTGCTGTATAAATTTTGCATTACCTACTGACGTCTCAGTGACGAAGTTCTCCCAGAGGTCAAAATTATGACGTAAGCTGCATCGTGATTTGTAAATCCGGCACGTGCGAACTGTAAGCATGTCACTCGCAAAGTTCAGCTACTTCATAACTGGTTTCCACTTAAGGTATATGCGTTATACAACATTAGGAGCGTTCGAACATGAATCTGCGACGGAAGTTAAAGCTAAATTCCCGTCTCAGACCCTTCACGCTACCCCACATAGTGCCACTAATTCTGTATACTGACACTGGATTCATTTTATTTACAAAGTATTGCATTCGATCCAGAATTTCGATATTGAGATTTCAAAGTTTTAAGACTCCCTGAATAATAAAAAAAACATGTTTAGAAATGCAACTCACGCTATTCGCAGAAAATTTAAGATACACATTTCATTTGCCATTAAAATGCCTTTTCATATAGCTTCTTAATCAAAATAATTTGTCATTCTTGAAAAATAAAAAACAACGAACATTTTCCCATGTAAAAGGTAGTTTGGGGTGCGAGTTTTTCTTGAAAATATTCATGTTGCAAGCGCAAGTGCACGCACACCTTCCAAGGATGTGACACGAAGATGTTCAAGAAAACTCTACCGACTCAAACTAATCTTTATATCTAACAATTCTGATAAAGATACTTTAAGATACTTACTTGCCAACTAAAATGTTCTGAATTCTCTCCCAAAAGCCTACGAAGTCCTCTTGTTAATGAATTCGTTTCAATTTTCCTATTACTGATATAAATTGCATGCTATAACCAATTAAGAGAAACTTAATGTTCTTGGATTATACTCTCTCAAGGAAACCCACTATTCCTTATTTTTCTTTCTTTATATCTTCCTGCAGCTTCAAAGTCAGCATACAGAGACCTACTTTTTAAAGACCTGACTATCGCCTCAGCCACTTGCATCCTTCTTGTGCATACAACGAAATGTGTAATAAAATCATTTCTGTAAACGTCAATGTCCGTTTATACAGCTTCTTTTACATCTGATCTGCTTCATATTTATCGAAATAGATATTCGTTGAAATGGTTTTATTCGACTTTTCCATTTAAATACAATAGGAATAGGCATAAGCGGTTTCAAATATTTTAAGACTTGATCGTTATGTGTTGGCTTTGAAATTTCGTTCTATTTGCATGACGAGGAGGAAAAAAGAAACAATGACTTCCCACTTGGGAAAAGTCGAAGTACCGAAGTCATAAATAGTGTGCTTTAACAACATCTACATTTTTTGAATCCCAAAGTTTTGTCTCTCTCTTAAGTATACAGTTAAAGCAAAAGTCATCCAGAAGGAAGAGGACTTCTGAGAACACTCCAAGAAAGGTCAAGATATACATTTTATTTGTAACGAAAATATCTCAAACATGAGGTGATTTAATCAAAATCGTTTAACACATTTTTGAGAAAATTAAAATTTTCATTTAAACGTAGTTTACGATGTTTCTTAATTTCGTTCTCATAAATGGAAGATGAATTTAAATACCAAGTTTGGTGCCTAAGTTATTTTTCGTATTTGAGTTATGCTGTTCTCAGACAGACGTCTTACACTCGCATAAACCTTTTTCTAAAAATGTATATATATTCAAGGAGTATCAAAACATGTATTTCAGTGAAAACTCGGTATAGAAGTTTTGGATGGTATACAGTACTTTCTCTACTTACTGTAAATAAGCTTCTGAAAGATTATTTTGCAAAAGAACGTTAAAAATAACGATACTAACTAGAGAACCTCAATGAAAATGATACATTGGATTTTTAATTTATCGTTTAAGTCAGGCGTTACATTATTATTATTATTATTATTATTATTATTATTATTATTATTATTATTATTATTATTATTATTATTATTATTATTATTATTATTATTATTATTATTATTATTATTATTATTATTATTATTATTATTATTATTATTATTATTATTATTATTATTATTATTATTATTATTATTATCATCATCATTATTATTATTTGGCAGGTTGTCACAGTAGCTTAATGGTTAGAGCACCCGCCTAGTAAGCGGAGGGTCTGTGGTTCAGATTCCAGCTGTGGCACTGAACTTTTCAGTTCCAGTTCTACCTCGCAGCCTTTACATCTTTTCTGTAAACCAATGCCATAATGTAGCTCTCATACGCCACTATAAATGGACCTCATTATATCCACCTCTTCATAACGATAATGCTATCCACCAATCAAGGGTGCACCAGTTCCTTATGGCACTCCTAATCCACCAGTCAAAGTTGCACCAGTTCATAAGGACACTGCTAACCACTAATAAAAAGATTCGTGTGTAGCAAACAATACTTCGCCGTCTACGCACATTCCCAAGCAGCTGATAGCGAAACTACCGATTCCGGTACACGATATCAAGCTACTCTGTTTATTTAATAGCCAGTGTTAATATTGTAAATAATGTTCTAATAAATTCAATTTGTCTTCTCGTTTTTTAAATTCTACTTTATAGTGTTAATATTGTAAATAATGTTCTAATAAATTCAATTTGTCTTCTTGTTTTTAAATTCTACTTTATTTTAAAGGTTCTTGTATCACTGCGTCACGACCAACATAACGATAAAAGTTGAAGACACCACTATTGATTATTGTATGTAAATCGAATAACAAATACATGATTAAAGTATCGGACACCAGAGACAGTAACATACAGCATAGAAACATTTTATAAATCTTTTAAACTTGACTCATGTTCGAGCATAAATAGTCATATGAAACTACTGATGCTGTCGTTGCACTATTACTATTATTTCCTACTCAGTAAAGAACTATTACTGAAATACAATTTGAAGATGGATTTAATTATGAACGAATTATGCACTCTCCGCGAGGCAATTAGGATGGTAGAAGTGTTATGAAGAGCGAGGTACCTATTCTCTCAACTCAACTTGTAATTTTGCACATCTCCCATCACTGTCAAAACGGATGACGGCACACGAGGGCAGTCTTATGTATAAATGGCAACAGAAATTATTTACGTGTCCTGCGGTACGTGGGCCTACGCCTGTTAATAAACACTAACGATGTTCGGAAGCAAAAAAGGGGTCCTGTAATTGCATTACATGAGCGAGAAGGCGACTTTTACATTAGTTATTTTGTGTGTATTATTCAGAGGATGTGGTTGACGTGTGGAGTTTTTGTCCGTCCATCTGTCAATTGAGGTGGAAACCTGTAGCCATGTTGCCGCTATGTTTAACTCTTAATGATATTTGCGGCGGAATAGGATTGGGGATGTGGCTGTTCCGTTTCCCATAACCACCCCTTTCCCCAGCCTCAAAAACCTCGACAACGATGTCGACTATTTTCAGGGGTGCAACAAATATCAGCCGTCGTATTCCTCGGCTGAACAAGAATGCTCTTAGAGCACGTGCCAATGGAGCTTTTGCTAACGCGCTGTACTGAGCAGATTTTGCGTTCACGCGTACACATACAAACGCGCGATTTCAAGCTCACCCTTCTATCGCGCGATTAACGAACGCATGGACCATGTGCATAAAGTTCAAGTACTGATGCCTGAATTACTGATTGGTAAGGTTAATCACTTTATAAAAAATAATAGTGAAATGGAGAAATCATTTCAATCAAAATTTTCATATGTTAAAATTATTCTACTTCTTCCTTCAATGCCTGTTCCGGTCTCATATTTGAAGAAGCCATCTTTTTTGGGGGCGTCCTATTGATCTTCGTCCCCTAGCTTTATACTTTGAAACCGAAATTATGTCTATATATATATATATATATATATATATATATATATATATATATATATATATATATATATTATAATAGAAAGAAACAAAAGGAGATTCTAGTCAATAGTTAAGGGGAAGACGTAATAAAGCTGAGTAGATTAAAGTCTCAAGAATGGAAGCCTAGGCAGATTTAAATGAGTGATAAGGTTACAATTGTTGTTTGTACGAAGCCATAGTGATCCCGCGGGCTGATTCCTATCTTACCATGACGTATTCTAAAGTTAGCCAATGGAAATCGCTTCCTTCGTGTTGCTTACGCAAAAACAAATGCAACGCAACACACACTCGTCTTGAATCGAGTCGAGATAACGCACGTGCAACTTGGGAGTTGTACGTAAGCTGGCGCGTATACATAATTCGGCGGTTGCTAAAGGGTGACAAAGTTAAAGTGTTATAACGTTGTAGTTGAAGTTACAAAGTTACATTCTATTTAAATATCGTCGGCAGTTCTCTACAAATCTGGAAATTTACAAATAAAGTGATATGTTGGTTAATTGTTCGTTTGGTTCCATTCCTACCATAACTCACGCATACCCTGCAGATTAGGACCTCTTGCTAGAGCTAGTCCGGACACCAAACACGAGATCTTATAGGTCTTAAAGGCGACGTCTTCGACGGAGAGGAACGTTTGCGTCAACTTGAAGGCTTGTTTAGGTATTCTTTCTTCTGGAATGCGATAAAGATGTTAACCCATTTGTTTCAATATAAACAAATATAGAAAGATATAATACAATTTATATCTTTCTATTTTTTAATGGTTTTACTTCCTATTCTTCTCTAATTACTTTCTGATATGGGCCTCTCTCGTGCATTCCTTAACTGATTCTAAATACCTCATTTCCGCGGGTTGTACTTTGCTCTTATATTTTTTCTTATAGTCCATGCCTCACTCCCATAATTTATCACTGGTACTACCATACCTTTATAACATTTTATTTATGTTTCTATTTTACTTATTCTGAAGGTTCGTTTAATGGTTCAACAGACTGCTTGAAATGTTTGTATTTTATTTCTTGTATCCTGATCCAATTCATTGGTTACATCGCAGCCAAGGTATTGAAAGTGTGATATTTGTTCTAATATGCTCTCCTCTAATGCAATTTTACTTATTATTGGATATCTTCCCCTAATGCTTTAGTTTTTTCCTTTAAAATAATCATATCGTTTCTTACAAATTTGGTTCAATTGATATACTGCATTCTGTGGTCTTTCTTCTTGTCAAAAATTAAAACTAGATCATCAGCAAACAGGAGGGTATTTAATGCTCTTCTTTGTCCTAACCTAATCCCTTCAATACGTTAAAATCAATGTATAATGTAAGATGCAGGAGTGGCAATTTGGTGAGGAGCAGACGCCATTAACTTGCCACATTCCGTGTTAAGGAAAATAAATTATGAGTTCCTTGGGCAATTATATGTTCCAATAAGTCAATAGCAGGATATCCATTACCTCAAAGTTCCGAGTTTTAGAACTCAATATGCTCAGAAATTACAGATAAACAAAGTTCTGAAAATTAGAACGGCAAAAGCATTCTTAAACGTCTTCAACTCTCACAGTAAAACGGTTTTCAGGTGCGAATAAGAATTCGGCGATTTAGCAATGTATAAGGTAAAGGACCCCTTCCTAATATGGCCACCTCTGTTGTAGAGGATCATAGAAGTGCGAGGAAGCAACCTTATTTGTAGCAGTCCTATATGTTGTGCTTAATTTCGAGTGTAAAGGGGAATTTTCGACATGCTTTTCTTACAAAACATATTTTCCCTAGAAATGTAACTATTATAAACTGACTTTTTGCATCATAGAAGCCCAGGATGCTTCCTTTATCGTAAAATAGCTTACTAGCGTACGTAGTAGACAGAATCTCGGCAAACAAGGGCCGCATTAAAAGCAAGCCCTTCTCCTAATATCGCCCCATTGGTGGTGCATACCAAATACGGTGTTATTCCACGGAAAGTGCATTTATTTGCACTATTTATTTGAAAAGCAACTGTTAACATTAAAATATTTTCCAATGCTAATTCACCTTTGCAAAAATTATGTGTGTTTAACTATTTCCAAAGCTTACTCTCACCTTTTTAATCTTTATTTGGTAACCTCTATTGTTATTACATTGATCTTATATCTAATTGAAAGCTTACATGAGTGTATAATAAAGCATGCATTGTTTTTCACGCAAGCTATGTGAGAGTTATAAACAACAATAAAAAAGCGGACCATGTTTTGGGACCTGACCGCTAATATAGGGACTTGGATGGCTTAGTGATGAAGATGGTGGGACTTATGTTGATAAAATAAAGCGGCCTTTTCTTCAAGTCTTTCGTGTACAACAGAAGTATTTACTGTTGCCGATCATCGGAATTCTGTAGCGCTAAAAACCGCGATCGGGTTATACCTACTTACAGAGAACTTCCCGCTTAACATTTCAGGGGCTCCGGTCAACTTGCACTTCTGGTTGTATTACGATAGTTCTTTTAAACCGTAAAGTCGTTGATACGTCAGAAGTTAGAAGAAATAATAGTTAAGACCTTACGAAGTTTCTCGTGCTAAGGTTGAAAAACAGTTTAATTCTACATACTCAAAGGGTCGGCAATTCACTTAAAATAGCTTAGTTGTTATCCTCCATTAAATGCACTAGGTAACTTAACCGGCATTGTTTATTCTCATCCCATCCACGTATATCCGAAAAGATCTCTTAGTTTGCCAATGTAGCTGCAGGCAGTAGATTCGTCAAAGACACAGATATTGGAGATGAGATCAAAAGTGTCGCACAGGGGAGACGGTATCACAACAATTCAGTTATATGTTTTCATGGTTATCACGTTGGTAGTGAGGCTGTCGAAACTGGAAAGACACGCGTATGGGAGCCAAATATGTAGCTGTGTCAACTCGGGCTGCCCCACGTTCGGAAATCCAAGCCGAAGCTGAGTATGCCCCGCATTTGAAATTTCAAACGTTTGGCGATCGCATTCTCGCCATAAACTCGCCGTTCAGATAGTCAGCTGGGTTCGTATCTTTGGGTGGTATGGGTGGAGTCGTAAGAGAATTGCAGCGTCGAAGTGAAGGCAGTGACGCAGTTTTAGTGAGTGCTGAGTGATTGTATCGTCAAAGTCAGGTGTTTATGAGACAGTGAAAGTCAAGAAAAACAGAAAGGTGTGTGTGTGTGTGTGTGTGTGTGTGTGTATGCGCGCGCGTGTGTGTATGATTGCGAGAAAACCTCTGTGGGTTGTGATATCACTGACAGCTATAGATTGTGTTAATGACGAACTGTGTTTGTGGTTCAGTATAGAAGGAAATAAACTGACAGAAAAAGCAACTGGACTGAATATCATTTTTGTCATACTGGTAGGGAAATATACAATTAAAGCATTTCTGCACACGTTCATCTTCACTCTCACGAATTAAATAGAAAAATAAACACATAGTGTGTAGAGAAAGTCATGTTTATGTAATACATCCAATGTTTTAGGTAGTATTCTTCTATATAACCACATAAGAAAAAGTAATTAAATAAATAAGGACATGGAATTTTGTGAAACGGGTCCTGGAAAC
Organism: Tenodera sinensis; assembly: GCA_030765045.1. Lineage (NCBI taxonomy): Eukaryota > Metazoa > Arthropoda > Insecta > Mantodea > Mantidae > Tenodera > Tenodera sinensis. The sequence goes on from CM060961.1 coordinate 204,330,524, forward strand.
GTCCCAGTTTGCTAATCTCATGTGGTATGGTTATGAATATAAAAAACGAAAAGTTTCCCTCCATTGGTGCGGTATGCACTTAATCCACACTAGCAGAAATTCCAAGCAAAGCGCTTTATGAATGCAAATTAGATAAGCTAACGGACACCACTACGTTTTCATTAGCCGAGCCCCAAAGTGGCTGCGAATTCATGCTTTTATTGGAGGAGTGCCAGAAAAATGGTGTTTCGTTTGCGCTGAAAAGGAATCTTTCGCGATGAATATCCGGCTGGTAAGTAGCCTCTCAGCTTGTGTCTTTCTCAGAGTGCTTAACTTAGACATGTGCACTCTAAAGGACCTTTTAACAGCTATATGGCAGAGAGATCGTTGGTTAGACGTGTCTGATATATACTGATGCAAAAACGGCTTTAACCTCGGTGCACATTTCATGGCTTCTGATCTACGCTACAAGCTCAAAACCAGAACACGGAGAAGAGAACGGAAACCAGCATAAACAACCAAAATAAATAAATTGATGATGATGATGATGATGATGATGATGATGATAATGATGATGATGATGATAATGATAATGATAATGATAATGATAATGATAATGATAATAATAATAATAATAATAATAATAATAATAATAATAATAATAATAATAATAATAATAATAATAATAATAATAATAATAATAATAATAATAATAATAATAATAATAATAATAATAATAATAATAATAATAATAATAAACAACAACAAATGTGTATCATTCACATCCCTTATGCTACCCATTCTTCAGCAAACTATTCTTACAAAACTTTATTCTTCTAACTACTTTACGTTAAAGGAGGTCTTTTTTTTCCCCCTTTTTGGTAGTAACTAACAACAAACGCCCACTTTTACTACATGCGGTATGAAGATGGAGCACCGGTGGTATGAGATGGTGGGGGATATAAGAGAAACTAGGGGAAACCCACCCCTGGCCCGCCTTGTGCACCAAAAATCCCACATGCGGTCCCCTGGGATTGAACATATTTTCTTTTAGGTACAATGGAAATAGGGGAATACAATAGGCTTTAAGCGATAGTCACATCTCTAAAGAGCTGGTTGCTTTTTTATGACTAAAATTCCGTTCTCTTTGCGTGATCCCGAGAGAGAGAAGACCAAAAGCAAAAAACATCTCTGAAATGGTTAACGCCACAAAACAAAATTATTCGGCATAAATTGACGAGATCTAGTTTTTTTTTGTTTTTTTTTTTTTTGTTTTGTTTTTTTTTTTTTCCCCTGTAGTAAAAGTTTATATATCTCAAACGGTTTACCAGTTATAAAAATGCCATTCAGAATGAGGAGCACTTCAGAGCCCTTTCCTAGAAAATTCAAGAAATATATATTTAATTTGCCGTGAAAATAATGTTACCAATTTTTGTAAAATTTAATTTTCGAAAAAATGTCCATGTAAAGAGTAACTTGAATTGGAGATACTTCTTGAAAATCTCGTGTTACATCCTTGGAAGATGACGTCAGATATTTTGTCTACTTTTCGTTTTTGAGTTATGCGTTCGCAGGCACTCATATACTCGCATGGACCTTTTCCTTAAAAATATTTTTCGTAGCTAAAATATATACTTCGGGGTGACCAAAAAATCAAAATAAATGTTGATATATAATTGGATCTCATAAATTATTAGTGATCTAATACATATTTATCCCTCAAATAATACCACTTAATTGATTAACACTTTTTTTTTCTTCTCGATTCCTCAAAACATGTATTTACGGTGAAACCTCGGTATTTAACTTCGGGTGGTAATCTCCATTTACTATAGGTATCTATGTAATGTGCCGATAAAGTAACTTAGAAGACTAAGATTTTGTATGAGTTTTACAACATTATTACAACATATAGCTGACAGCAAGTTTGTAAGATTGAATAGACTGCCATGTCCAGACTAAATTATATCTATTTATAACAGACTAAATATACTATGTGTCTGAAACTCATTCTTAGGGCACTCATCATGTGAGTAGGAACTCAATGTTGTATTTCCTGTAATGCAATCATTAAAACATACTGCACAAACTATCATTACCACGATAATGTTGCGAACACATACTGTGGACAAATATTGTTATTATTATAACAGATTATTATTTTTGTAATTAACAGCACGTTAAACGACGGAAATGAAAACCAAATATTGCATTTAGAGCAATGATGTTAATATAAATTTTTATTAAATATAAATAAAAAGCAATGTTAAACATCCTGCGGTGTTTTTCTAAAGCAATTTAACCCTGAATACGGGAAGCCGAGGTAGTTGAGGTATTTCAGGACCAACAGCGATTACCAGCTACATTGGGCCGCATTCACATAACTTTTTCAACTCACTCTTTTACAGACTATACTTACTCAGTCACTCACTCAGTCACTCACTCACTCGCTCAGCATCTATACAAGTCTGCGCTTATTGAATCTTGGACTGCCGCACCTTGACAAACACTACCTGACAAAGATAAACAAGTATCCATGACCACACATCGCCATCTGCATGAGATAGATTGAGTCTCAGCCTTCTATGAATGAGTACGTAGACAAGTGAAGTTACTGGGTTGCACCTGAAGGCATTGAACGTAGGATTTCGTTAATAAATTAATAAAGCGAAAACGAAGTATTCTGGGACATGTTTATATGAATTTTTTCTTGTTTCGGTGTAAGGAACGCTTCCTCAAACTTTGTATAGTAGAAAAAATGTGGTGTTCATTAAAGTAAGCACATAATTCATATAAAACAATGCATTTCTAGACTTAGCCATTATTTCCTATTATTGGTTTCAGTTTTCAAATATTTATACCTTCCTCATGGAAAGTCGCTATTCGTTTGTCTCGTGGTCATGCACAGAATACGGTATTTCAAGGTCATCACATAGCAACACCTTCTTAAAAGATTTGCTATCGTTTAAACCTGCTGTATTCCCTTAATCCCCTTGTGCTACAAGGAAACGTATAGTAAGACCTGTAAATATTTACCTAGTTTAATACGAAATAGACAGAAAAATAAGATTTTGTAAGAATTGTTGGTTAAAGAATTGGTAAACAAAATCACGTGAATGCAACACATCAGATTTTTGAGATATTAGTAAAAGAGTGATTGAAATTCCATAATGCTGAATGGCTAAGGGCAGGTTCAAAGAAGTGGCTCTTCGCTTTAGGTTCAGGCAGACAGGCAGGAAACATGCAAGTTCCGGATCACAGATATAACCCGAGTAACTAATTTAAAGCCAAGCCGCAGGAAACCCACATTAAAACAAAACCGCCTATCGTTTTTGCAGATATAACAACATCTAGTCCCGTTTCATGTTGGCAGTTCCTCGTGAGATGGAATCGGCGGTTTCAACCTGTGTTGTTTCATAAAGCGGTTATCACTGCTGCAGTTGTAAAAACAATAATCCTGCTCGGGTTCTGATTACAAATCCCGTCAGACCTGTTTATTCTTCCCCTGCGGCTATCATGGCGTCTACCAATATTTATGGCTTACATGCGCCCTTAAAATCCATTGTGAATTTTACGCCTTTGAAAACATTAATTGTATCCAGAGGAACAAAAGCGCAACTTTACTGTGCTGTAAAAAATAAACACTGCTGTTGCTTGTACCCTCAAGAGACCCAGCTTCAATTTTGAAGCTGAAAGCTAAGGCCATGTCCATAGAATTTGCATAAGTAAACATCGGCCCCATACACTGAACCCCAGAAAGTAAGCGTTACACTTTAAACAATTCTAGCTGCCAAACTAACGGAAAGAAAATTCTTATTGTTAGTATGTAGAAAGAAAAGAAACGATATTAGAGCTTATCTGCTCTGGAGTTATGCAAGATTTTTTTTTCAGTTCACTAGTTTTATAATATTTTAGAAAGTCCACCAATTGGATTTACCTCCTCCTGTTGTGCCATTATGTAACACTCGGATGTGCACTGTGATGCAGTGGTGGTTTGGTTATATGTACGTTGATTTACCAAAACACTTTCAAATCTTATGCGATAAACATCTGTTCATTAGTGACTTCCTTGGTACTGCTTACGTTTAAGAAGTCTAACAATATTTTGCGACAAAGTCGAAGTGCATAGTCTTAGAAGATACACCAAGTAATCTTCGCGTTACCTATTGCAATACAGACTTTTATTATTAGTTCAGCTTTGGGGGAACCCTTCGCAAACACATGTGTACCCAAAAACTGATATCAGAGCTTGAGTGCAAACATTTGCGGTGTAGGAAAATGTCAGAAGGAAAAGACTGAAATAAATCCCAATCTTGTTTCGTGGACCATTTGAAGGCCGTGGTATTCTGCAGAAGAATGACTTCCATTTGCAACTCCCATTTGTTATGAAACATGAAACATTTCGATACGTTAGAAACTGCTATGGAAGCGCCTGTCCATATCCGTCACTGGATAGTGACTGTCTGGTTGTGACACATGCTGACTCACCCTCAGACTGAAGGACGGTGAGGGGTTGTAGCCGCTAATTAAGTAAGCGTCTCCAAAAAGACAGGGTTGGGCATCGCTGATCTATCTACTTCATGGTTTAATTTTAAAACTATGCATAGCAAAATATTCACAATATCTGGATATTACAAATACCTCGCAAAAGCAGGGGAATGAACATGTTCCTTCCGTCTTGGACAGGTTTCACTGCATTAGTGCTCGAAGTTGCTAAGTAGCTGCTAATAAAATAGGAGTTAACCGGCACTAAACGTCCATGAATTCAGTCTAGACGTGCTGATAGGAGTGGACGGACGAGATATGCAAGTTGGTTGCACAACACGTTTCCTAGTGATATGTAGCGCGTCCGTTTGCGGTTCCCACTGAAGCGACCGTATTACGTTCCCAGAAAACCACCTCCATCTTTATATTACTGCATCCGGCCATGAAATTTGGTTCTAGAGCTTTTTATAAGCTTCGATTAGTAGTGATATCGAGATGGAGTTCAGAGTCAACAACTTCCACAAGGTAGCGTTTAGTTCTTTTAAAAAATTCGATAATGTATACTAGATGTTCATGACATTCCCTACAGTGTCATTTGTGTAGTTGCTGAGCGTAGAATTTAATCCGCTTACTTTGGCAGAAGTGTACCACTTGGCGTGCGATTGAGGTGGTGAACCCTTTAGTATGCATCAGATTGCCGTCTTGCTTGCTAGGCAACTTCTTCAGCACAAGTATATGTCCTTCCCCTTAGAGCTGACACTCCCTTCAAAAATCAACCGAAAACAATAACGCCATGACACACTTTAAAGTGAACAAATGGTACGTGTACACGCCATGAACTGAGACGTACGGATTTCTATATAGCGTTTCACTCTTAGAAGACAGTATGGAGTTAAATGGGACATCTCTGTCTCTATCTAGCGCATACAAGTTGCCATTAGCCGCGTCCTTTTCTACCCTCGCTCTGTTGCCACATTCCTAATAGCATGGTACAAATATTCATTTGTTATAAATTTCAGGTTTGAACACATTATCCTATGCAGAATTTTTTTCTCTATCAGGTTATATCCTTTCCAGAGTCATTATACATTTCTATAGGTCCAAATTTCTTCAGAAAACGTTTTTTTCAATAGAAGTCCGATATTTGCTGTTTCTACACTCATCACGCACTAACTAACAAACTAACTGCTAGAATGCATCTATATTTTTTTCTTAGGTAGAGTAAACTATAGTGCTACTACCTGCCTACTTTGAATTCTCTATGTTTACCCAGTTAAGGGTTATAATTTTTTAAATTAAATGTTTTCGGAAAATTTTATATCTGTGCACTGCAAAAGTTACGCAGTGTGAAACTTTTTTGTTATTGAGTTTACATCAGGGAACCAGCGAGAACAAATGTTGAGGAAGGTTGGAGAAAGTTTTTAAAATAAACCAAAAGGCCGTGACCTCTTTCTTTTATCCAGTAAGGCAAACAAAAGGTATTCATCTATTCAGCGTCAGGCCTGACACAGAAGATAGTATAAGGAGCAGCACTAACATTAGTTCGAAAGAAGCCGTGTGTGTAACTGCGAGCTGTTATTGCGTTATTTGTTTAATATTTTTGTAAATATTTGTAGTTATGGAGGGGGAAGCTAGGAAGAGACGATATGTTGGTAAATTAAGAAGTAAGGAACGCCAAATAATTATGAATGTGTTAGATTATTTTTGAAGCAAAATGCTTGGCAGTAAAGGCAGTAAAAGAAACAGCTAAGGCTATAGGGTGTTCAGAAGCAGTAGTGTGTATGATTAAAAAGGAACTAATGAAAGGACCTCTAAGAACGCCATCGAAAAAGAAAGCAAAAGGGGCGGGACTACACAAAACGCTAGGTTAACGCAATATGATTGAATAGTGCAAGGTGGAGTGCGGCGAATTGTTCATTCTTTACAGTTTGCAAATATTCCACCCATGCTGAATATAATTTTGTCACAGTTCAACAGTGATGAGACCCTACCAAATTTCTCAAGGGCCACTCTGATTTGGGGTTCGAATATGAAAGAAAGGGTAACAAGTGCATATTAATAGAAAGAGACGATATCGATATCATCAGATGGCGACATAAATATCTAAAAGACGTAAAAGGTTTAGGGACCAGGGGAAATCAATTGTTTATACAGACGAGTCATTTGTAAATTTAGGTCATTCAGTAACAAAGGCGTGGAGGGATACCAAAGTTAAAAGTGCCCGTCTCGTCAAGCAGCAACTGAAGGACTAAGTACAGGACTCAGGCCACCTCGAGTCGCTCGCGGAGAAAGATTCTCAACTAGTACATGTTGCAACACTGCGCTCCATTTAACGTGTACTGTCTTTTAAGGGTGAGACGCGCTTTAGCTGTAACTGTGAGATATTACTGTTATTTATCTAGCAACCTATCTAGTTTTTAAAACATTCACGTGTTTGCTTAGCAGAGTATACAGGAGCACACATTTACAAAACAGACCTGAGACGTACGGATTTCTAGCTGTGACTGTGAGATATTACTGTTATTTATCTAGCAACCTATCTAGTTTTTAAAACATTCACGTGTTTGCTTAGCAGAGTATACAGGAGCACACATTTACAAAACAGACCTGAAACGTACGGATTTCTAGCTGTAACTGTGAGATATTACTGTTATTTATCTAGCAACCTATCTAGTTTTTAAAACATTCACGTGTTTGTTTAGCAGAGTATACAGGAGCACACATTTACAAAACAGACTAAACTAAAAAATACAGGATAATTTAAGCAAACGTTTGCAACTGTCCAGCAAAGAATCTTGTGAAACATGATAAATAAAAAAAGCGTAAAGTGATCAGTATGCGGTAACGCCCGATAGGTATGCAACACATCTAACGTACACATAAAGCGGGGACCAATTCTACCAGCAAAACTATCGTACATTACAGTTATGATAGTTTACGTAGCCTACAGTAATTTTAAAAATCTAGTAACTTCTATAGGCTACAAAAGCAGCAGAATAAGTGAATAGGTCAGGTTGGCTGCAACGAATGCGAAAACCGACTCCATTTCAATTGAAGAACTGCTTCTAATAAGCGTTATTTAAATAAGCAATGCAGTTTTCCAGAAGAAAGATTGTTAGCGTTAAAAATAAGTGAGATTTATTTGAGATTATAAGCTGGTTTTTGTTATAACAAGAAGAAAAGACCCAAATATGTTCACAGATGATGGCGAGTTCATGAAGAAAACACGAACTTCCAATAAAGATATAATACTTTACCACGTTACGCTTAGAGTTTGTACGTTACGGTTTTGACCACATACAGGCAGGTTTAATTGGGTTTATGTGCCTGTTGTAGGGCCGCACAAGCTTTCAAGGTCACAAAGATTTACTCACGCTCATGCCAGGAGCTATATTCCAATCACAACAGTACGCATGACGTGAGTGGGTTAATTATAGATAGCTTTGCACTGCATGACGACAGCTCAATCCATCACCCCGAGTTATTTAAAACAGTTTGAAGAAACTGCAGCATGGTCCGTGATCAAAGCCTTACTTGGCACTTTGACAAATGCCTTCTCCAGCGCTCTGTACTCTGTACTCCCCAAAGGTAGAGCGAAGGTTTGGGCAGTGTTTAACTTTCACTAAATCAAACGGCCAGCCGGCTGGCGAGCGTATGTGAGGCGATGATAATAAGGCCCGCATTTTCCTGGCAACTGTTTCAACATCCAGCACTATGTACTCTACACTGTGCTAAAACCCTGTAGCATTAAACAACTCTTCATTATTTTTCTTCAAACTTACATTCACGGAGAGGCGTTTTCGTGTAATTCCTCACCAGTTAACTTCTTTAAAACCACCCATCACATAGTCTCGCAAAACTGCCATTTCAAACTTATTTTATAGAGCAACGGTCGCAGTTTTATCAAATTAAAATATTTCTGTCAAATTTCATGTTAACAGCAAAAATATGTTGACCTAAACTGCTTGAAACATTGCCTGTAAAATTACCCTAAAACTTTTAAAACTGACAACAAAACTGCTTTGGGTAGGTTTATAACATAATTTATTAAAATCAGTGCACAGAAAGTTATAAATTAATTCATGCATGCGTATAACTGCCATAAAGATATAAAAGGTAATATAAGAATAATTATGAAATAATGCGGATACTAGTTTAAAATTCTAAATACTCTTCCTTCAAGAATCTGAAAAGAAAATTACGAAAATGTCTTTTGAAGTACAAAACCCTAGGTCTTAAACTTACAAAAGTCACAGCGAATGAAGATGCCATAGGCTATTACAAAGTACTCATTAACGCAAAAAAGAGAAAACTGACCTGTCCCTTAGCTGGTTTGGGACATGATTTCATAACTGTATCAGCTCTCCTAATAGTAGCCTCTCCACCTTTTCAGACCAAATGGAAACGTGATTTTTTCTATTAAGAATGCAAGTGTACAAAGTTACTTTTACTTCTCAGTTGAATAGCGAAATTTATTCTTTGAAAACTTATTCTTACGTAAAATATAATTAATCTAAATCTCTCTATACAGGCTGTTAGAGCCTATTCGGATTCTTTTGGGTCACCGGGTAAGGTTAGGGAGGGAAAGACCGTGCAGCAAGCAGCACGTGGCGGCACACAGTACATATGTAAACAGTGCAGGTGACATTGAAAGTTCTACTCACTATTACAAGTGAACGGTAACTACAGCTACAAACACTTATAAAAGAAACTCACAATAAACACAAAATGCACCCTCTTGATGAATTAACTGCTAAGCACGACTATGTAGTGCCAAGACTGTCCCTTATCATTTTACTTTGAATCCCATGAAATATGAATGGTGAGAACTAAAACATTACAGCCAATAATGTCTTCGGAATAAAAAGTGTTACTGAAATTCGAACCTTAGTTCAAAATACCATAAAAACATTAACAAGAACCATTGGCCTGACTACCACGCCATGTTGAAGAACTAAACACAAATATCTTTCCTTTCAAGGTATAATGGAAAACGGCCAGCTTCTGGTACTCGATCTATAAGACGGCTATAAATTTTCAGTGGATGGCCATTAATGTTACATTAATTTCATGGCGTAACTAGTGCTAAGAACAGGTTGGTTAGCTACCTTCAAGTAGGCATGAAAATGACGCAGATGGGCGGAACGAATGCTGTATCGCGGTAATGAATGTTGTATCTGAACTGAGTTAGAATGCTTTCTGCAAGACCTCATATTAAACGAGTATAAGCCAGTAGCTCGCGCATTTTGTGTGAAGCAAAAATAATATTCTATTAATCAGGCGTTGTTCATTTCGCGGCACAGTTACGACAATGAGAAAAACATTAGCAGTAAACTATTTTACTGGTTTGTGGAAAAATTGTTATAAGATGAGAGAAAACAAAGAGAAAGGCAACAAACGCACACATACAAAGAAAAGGAAACGAAATAGCCACAAATTTCGAATTTTTCAGCACCCTGCGTAAAAAAGCTTCACGTTTTTGCCATCTAAATTTTTTTTTTTAAGTATGGTGTATCGCCCCAAGCTTGGAAAGTCGGAAATAAGCCAAGTTGAGTTTACTGTTGATGTGAGCCTTCCAGGTAAGTCGGCGATCAAACGGTACTCCTAAATATTTTACTGTTTCGTCCTTGCGCTTCCAAGGTATGTGGATGTTATATATCAAAACAGGTGCAGGAGACGCGGGCCGGCGGAGAGTGAAAAGCATCATTTCACATTTACTGTGGTTGAGAGCGATGCGCCATGATTTTAGCCATAGAGATAAAGAATCCAGAGCAGCTTGAAGATGATTGCCAGCTGCGTCAATATCTTCGTGGGAGCTAAACAAGGCTGTGTCGTCGGCGTACATGAACACATTGATAAACTGCAGGGGAGGAAGGTCTGAGATGTAGATATTGAAGAGGGTAGGTCCTAAGACGGAACCTTGAGGTACACCAGCGAGGACGGGCCGAGAGGAGGAACGGTCTGAACCTAAAGTGCCGGAGAAAGTGCGATCCAGTAGGAAACTGTAAATTAATTGACACAGGTAATCAGGAAGACCAACATTATGAAGTTTAAACAACAGACCACGGTGCCAGACTTTGTCAAAAGCTTGACTGAAATCTAAGACAGCAGCTAAGCATTGCTGTTTCCTCTGAAGGCTTGAGCGATGTGCTCAGTAACGCGAAGAAGCTGGTGCACCGGAGAATGCCTTTGGCGAAAGCCAAATTGAAAGGGTGGTACCACTGAGGAGGCGGATAAAAATTTGCAAATGCGGATATTCACAAGCTTCTCAAAAATTTTGGACAGGGCCGGTAGAAGACTTATTGGGCTATAACTGGAAGGTTGATGTGCAGGTTTTCCGGGCTTGTGCAGAACTATAACACTGGCATGAAAATAACCTAATCGGAGTAGAGCATTGAAGAGAGAGGCAAGAAAGGCAACAGCTTTCTCTTTCGGTAACGTTTTGGGAGCTATACTGTCACAGTAAACGTGGAAGGAGAAAGCAAGGTATGAGTTTGCTTTCAAAACGCACCGTTACGCTGTTTGTTTCTGTACGGAGCTAGGGAAAGTGACCACCCACACAAGCTGCAGTGTTGCCAGGTTGTTTTCGATAAAACTAAAATATGTGCACATGAAATGGTCGGAGACAAAAACTTAAGATACCAAATGCGTTCTAAATGCCGAGATCTACCATTGGTTTAAATTAATGTAATGACTTACCTACCACTCGGTATAAGTAGGGGAAGTATTGTATTCGACCCAAACATTCAATGTTGAGATTTCACCAGAAGTATAGTATATTATGTTTTGAGGCCCCCTTGAATTAATTTTTTTCTTTTTCAAAAATGTCTGTGAGCGTGCCTGTGTCTGTATGTCTGTCTGTGCGTGTGTCTGTCTGTGAATTGCATAACTCAAAAACAAAGGGTCGGTAAAAAAACAAAGGTGGTATTTAAGACTTTCAAGTATGTGACACGAAGATTTTGAGGAAAATTCCTCCACCCTAAGCTACGGTTTGGATTAAAATGCCGTATGTTAAAGATATTTTTATGGCAAATGAAGCGCATATTTTGAATTTTCTGGTTGTAGTCCATGTAGTCATATTTACTCTGGATGACGTTTGCATAACTGGTAAACTGTAAGAGATAGACCAAATCTTACCATACAAAAAACGTAGATATCATTAATACAGTATTATTTATGTCAAATTATTTTTTGTGAAGTGAACCATTTCGGATATAGTCCTTGTTATTTGTAAAAATTTTGCCATACTTATAGACCGTTCTCAAATTGGAGGTCGTTATTTATTTCCTTTTTCTCTTGGTCATGCGACATTTCGAAGTTATCATATAGCGACCACCCTTAAAATATTTGAGTATCACTTAAAGCCTATTGTATACCCCTTGCACCTATAAGAAAATAAGCAATAAGGTAATCGAGATAAACATTTGTTGCATGCAGTAGATAGAGGAATAAGTGTTTGTAAGAATGGTTTGTGCAAGAGTGGAGAAAGTCATGCGAGTGCAACATCCGATTTTTTCATTGGAATTTAACAAATTTCAGGCCTGTCTAAAAAGTAGTGCATTCCAACGTTTAAAAGTGATATTTTGAGAGTGAGAATGTTTGGGATACACCGAATATAAAAAATACTTCCACTCGCAAAATAAAACTATGTAACACTTGAACAATATATAACTGTTCAATAAATAAGTGTGAAAAGATGCAGATGTTTGTGCAGACCTATGAATACAACCTCCAATGTTTTTACTCCTCAAAATATGATAACGCTTCAATGATATTCTGTTTACCTGCAATAAACAGCTTCATTATTAGATTACACCGTTTCCTGGCAACATTATGAATTTTCATCTGCATTCCGAAATTACATTACGCACAACAAACACGGCCCTGCTATGTTTTGCTACATAAATAGGATCCTAATCATAGAAACACTCAAGGTAAAACATGTACCCAGACCAGGATGCACACAGACTGCCAGAGGAAACTACAGAGTGGGATTAATATTCATTTAACTCGTTGTTAACAGAACGTCTACATTTATATGTAGTTGTTCTTGCTGGAAATATGTTATGTTTCTTAAATTACATAAAATAAATTAAAGAGTAAACCTGTAAATTAAAGTAAGCCAACAAGGAATTTTTAAAGAGAAACACAAATTTTTGGAGAAAAGATAATTTATGGTTGCGACGCATACCATAATTGGCATAAATACATGTTAAATAAAACATATGAGTAAAAATATTTAATGTGTACTGTTAATTATTTATATATATAATATTAGGGTTAAGCTTATACAACAAAAGGGTCACCTCGCAAACTGACACACATAGATCTGTGGCTACCAGCCCCCGTGAGGAAGGGATAAGTGAGGGAATCACAGGCGGCTACAGGCCACAGGCAGACAGGAAACAGAGACCCTCGGAAATGCCTAAAAATTCCATACTGGAGCATCCATTCTACTGCTGCAGCTGCCCACAGAGAGAGAGAGAGAGAGAGAGAGAGAGAGAGAGAGAGAGAGAGAGCGATAAATTGAATGACCTGTCAAACAAGCAGCTCTTTAGTGTCCTTCAGGGTACTGTTTCCTTTGAGCAAGCATCTGCACTATCTGAAAGATGATTAAGGAAACGGAATGAAAGGGACATAATGGAAAAGAGATCTTGGTAACTAAGGAACCACCCCAGCATTAGACAACCGACCAGGAAAACCATGAAAAGCTCAGTCAGATTTGGTGACCGATGAGAATGGAACGAGGGGCTTCGAGAAGAACCTCAAAAGAACTTTAAAGGAATAACACATTTATTATTATTACCTATTGTTGTTATTGTTGTTATTGTTATTATTATTATTATTATTATTATTATTATTATTATTATTATTATTATTATTATTATTATTATTATTATTATTATTATTATTATTATTATTATTATTATTAATATTAATATTATTATACCATTTTCTAAAAATTTTTATTGTTCCATTTACACTCCTCTTTTAACTACAACGTTCATATCGGCGTCCTTTTACATTTGTTATATATTGCACACTCAGCAGTAGTGTTAATTCGTATGCAGCGGTTTTCCTTTGAGTTTCCTGTACATTAGATCATACACAGAGATTCATACTTCCAGAATAGGGAATAATTTTGGCTAGAGGAAATATCCAACTCTTAGCCTGGAATTGAACCCTGGACCCCTAGCACGGTCAATTCTAACCATTTATAACACATCGTGTAAATGGCTTATGCCACACAAACATATTTCAAATGAACTATATATTTTTAAGAGATGTACATTTTATGGGTAGTATATTTAAGTCTATCCACCTTTGCTTAAAGCTTACCAGGTATACGACGTTCACTTTGAAAGAGATGGACTGCTTAAGCTATTCCCAGAATATTTAAGATGTAAACTTTGTTGAATATATAAATGTTTTAATGTTATTTTAACTAAACTCGTTAGAGACGGACGTAAATGATCTGAATTTAGAACTTTTTAAACATGGAATTAAAGTGAAAGAGAAATTGTTAGACATTTTTAATAATATTTGGCGTTGTTTTGTTATCCCAATGCATTGAAAGACAGTCTTAGTAATTAACATATATAAAAATGGATATAAAAATAAATGCGATAATTATCGAGACAGCCTACCCTCAACCACGCCCAAATTATATGTCAACATAATTAAAAACAAACATTTTTGGAAGAAGAACAATGTGGTCTTGGATAGGGAAGAGGCACCACAGATGCTATATTTACACTACAACAAATTGTGGGAGAAAAGGAAAAAATTCAACTTTCCATTATGCATTTTGTTCATAGATTATGAAAAGGCACATGAGAATGTAAACTGAGACAAACTTTGGCAGATACTGCTTGCAGAACATATACACCCATATTTAATAAGAACCATGTAAATGTAAACCCCGCGCGACACCCCACGAAGGGCCAAGGCCTACCGCCCAGCCGCTGCGTCCCCCACCTCTGCCCACTACAGGCGTCATTGGTGAGGTGCAGTACTGGAGGGTGGGACGTGGTCAGCGCCCCGAGCCCTCCCGGCCAGTTATGCGGTCTTCTCGACCTGGGGCCGCTACTTCTCCATCAAGTAGCTCCTCAATTGGTCCCCCCGGGTCCTAACGAAGCTTAGTACACCCTGTGCCAGACCTCCCAGAGGGGATAAAATCCCCATGCTGGTACCGGGGATCGAACCCAGGCCCTCCGCGCCACAGGCAAGCGCGCTGCCAGCTGCGCTACGGAGGCGGCCTAATAAGAACCATACAAAGCTTATATAAAAACTCTTAAATCCAAATTAAACCACATGGACAAATAGCAGAACCTATAAACACAAACAAAGGTGTCCGATAGTCTCCACTCTTATTCAATATATATTCTTATTCAATAGAATAGTTCAAAATGGAAGCAGACAGTAAATAGTGGAATTCCGTTAACAAGAAATAAAGTAGTCCAAACAATATTATATGCCGATGATCAAGTTTTACTCTCAAATTCTGAAGACAGCTTACAAAATGGCAGCATACCAACTATTCAAAATCACCAACAAATATGAAAATTTCTACTTCGAAGTCTAAAACAATGGCAATGTGTGGAAAAAATATACAACGTGTGAAAATCGAAATTGATGGAAAAATTATAGAACAGGTATCTAATTTCCCATACCTAGGAAGTATATTAACGTCCTCCAGTATTGTCATATCGGGCGATGAATGAATGAAATTAGTAAAATAGTGCTCAAATGAGCCCGAGGTCCACAGAGCTTAAAGTTACCCGACATTCGTTTTCTGAGGATATGGTAAAATCTTGGAAAAAATAAAGGTTATCTGCATAATTCACCATAACCGAGATTCGAACTAGGGACCTTTTGAATGTTAGGCAGACACCTACCACAGAGGCCCACTTTTGGTTTTTAAGTTATACTGTTCACACATATACACATTTCTCTAATTTTTACTTTCTCTACTGGTAAATTGGGAAAGTGTTGTATTCCACCCAAAAATTCGATGTCGAGATTTCACCAGAAATATATGTTTTGAGACACCCTGAGTCCAAAAAACGCATTTTTAGAAAAAGGTCCGTGTGTGTGTCTGTGTGTCAGTCTGTGGACAGCATAACTCAAAAACGAAAAGTCGGTTAAAAACCAAAGTTGGTATTTAAGTTTATTGTCATTCAAGGATGTGACATGAAGATTTTGAAGAAAATAGACCCACCCTAAACTACCCTTTACATGGAAAATTTTTCGAAAATTTTGATTTTCTTGAAAATGGCTCTAACGATTTTGATTAAAATGTCATATGTTTGAGATATTTTTATGACAAATGAAATGTATATCTTGAATTTTCTGGCTATAGCCCCTGTAGTGGTATTTACTCTGGACGACTTTTGCATAACTGGTAAACCGTAAGAGATAGACAAAATCTTGCTGTACAAAAAATATAGATGTTGCTAAAATACACAATTTATGTCTCAATAAATTTTCTTGTAGGGTGAACGATTTCGGAGATATTCCTTGTTATAAGAATAAGAGTTTGTAAGAATGTTTAGTACAAGAGTAGAGAAGGTCATGTGAGTGCAACACATCAGATTTTTTTACTTGGGAACCTTAAAACAGATATCTCCGATGATATTTTCGTATCGAATTGTTGAGCTAAATGCAATTCCTTCTTTAACTGCTACAAACAGAGAATCTCAGCATTATCGCAACCGTTCCAACATAAGCGTTAGATATGTCTAAATATCCACATCATTATTCATACGAGAGTGAATTACATATTATTTGACTGCGACAGCATGGAATTAAACATTTAAACCGCAGTTGTTGCGGGTGGGCATACGTACCCACGATACAGGAATAAAAAGATGCGTATTGAACATACACCAAAACGGGAGTTGTATAAATAGTGGAAAACTCTGTCATGCGAAACCTCAACACACTTGTTTCACCAGTTCTGAGGCCGCCCCAAATGATTACTCGCCATTTGCAATTTTTAATTACGGAAGCAAGTAAACATTCCACCCTGCAACCCGGAATAATATTTCTATCGATGGCATGGGGGCCGAGTTTTTATTTGAATTTAACTCATTTCCGGGGCCCTTGACGCGTTGTTGATAAAGCCACCCTTAGTTTGGAAAACTAAACGCGCCCCCCTCTCCACCCCTCCGTACTCATGCGCAGCCAATCAGAGCGTCAAAAAAGAGAAGAGGGAACTAAATGAATGCGGCTGTCAGATGCAGAAATTTCACTGGCAGTTTGTCAAGGTTGAGCACTGTCGCTACCAGCACAATGAACCCCCGGCCCATTTCATACAACAATGAGCCGTTTATTGCTTCAGTCGTTGTTAACGTTAACGTTATATTTGTATCTTATTTAATTTCCGTCACCAACAGCATTCCACGCTTGTATATGATAACCGCAGCTGCATAAATTAGCGTTACCACATGCAAGCCTGATTAGGGAGGCAGCTACTGCGCAGCTGCGGCTATGCATTGAAAGGCACTATGGGCGAGTTTGGTGCATTGTTGAAAGCACTCCAAAACCCACCTATTAGAAGCGTAGACACAGCACTCCAGTTAATATATCCTTGGGATCTTCACACAGTAACCAAGTGAACTCAAGTATATTAGGTCCCATATTGTTAAGTCGGTCTGGCTTGCTCACTTTGGTTAGGCGCTGGTCTACTGGTCCTAAGGTCGCGGGTTCAAACCCGGCCAAGACCGATGGTTTTTAAAGTGCTTCAAACCGGCAGCTCCAGCTCAGTAGATTTACTGACATGTAAAAGAAACTTCAAAGGGACGAAATTCCGGCACCCTGGCGAGTCTGATGTGATCCTGGCAATTGACAGCGTCGTTAAAGAACAAAATATTTATTACCCGTATTGTAAAGGAGGTATAAACCCACGGTTAGGTTAAAACTATAGTTCTAAGTTCCACTTTGTATCATAAACGTAAATCTTTAATTGACTTAAGTTCAACTTTACTGGAGCTCGTCTTCCGTTATGCCGTATAACTTAACGCCATGTTGTAAGATATCGGTCCCAGCTGTACATACAGATATCGAGGAGGTATTTGAGTAATTGATGAGTGATGAAGTTATTCGATAATTGTAAGACCTTGGAAACCCAGAACTTATTTCACCGGAAATATGTGTTTTCACGCCCCCTGAATCCAAAAAAGCACTTTTAGAAAAACATCCGTGTGTGTGTGTGTGTGTGTGTGTGTGTGTGTGTGTGTGTGTGTGTGTGTGTGTGCCACTCAGTCAGTCAGTTTATCTGTCTGTCTGTCTGCCTGCCTGTCTATCTGTCTGTCTGTGTGTGTGTCAGTCTGTGGACAGCATAACTCAAAAACGAACCGTCGATTAAAAGTCAAATCTGGTATTTAAGTTTAATGTCTTTCAAGGATGCAGCACGACGATTTTGAAGAAAATTGCTCCACCCTAAACTACCCTTTACATGAACATTTTTCAAACATTTTGATTTTCTTGAAAATGGCTAACGTTTTTGATTAAAATGTCATAAGATTAAGATATTGTTCTGATAAATGAAATTATTATCTTGAATTTTCTGGCTAAAGCCCATGAACTCCTATTTACTCTGGATGACTTTTCCATTACTGGTAAACCCTAAGAGATAGACCAAATCTTACTATACAAAAGTGAGATCTTGCTACAACACACAATAACGACGATATTCATTTAAACATAAATTATTTATGTTTAAATGAATTTTTTGTAGAGTGAACCATTTCGGAGATATTCCTGGTTATTTGTGTCAGTTTCGGAAAACCAAATTTTCTTGAAATGGAATATCGTCGTTCATTTTTTTAAATCTTAAGCGTGCAAAGAGAACGGGATCTCAAAGCTTTAAAAGATTTTACTATCACTCAAAGCCTACTGTATTCTAATGTTCCCCTTGCAACTACAAGGAAATAAGTAACAAGATAATTTGTAAAAATGTTTATCTCAACTAACACGAAGGATATATAGGAATAAGACTTTGTAAGAACGGTTTCTATTAAAATAACACTTGTAAGTTAAACGTACCCAAACAAAAGCTTGGGACCACGTAATACAATTGTTAATCCAAACATCACCTAATGTGGTAGATACACATTACCTGTTGCCTAAGCTTCTGTATACTTAAGAGAATATGTTCCATTTCGGCCATTATTAACTTGAAGTAGATAGAGAAGAATTTGTAAAATGCACATGAAAATAAATCTAATAAGTAGAGTCAATGGATTGTACATCAGATTTCGTTAGTACGAACAAAATATCAACCAAAGTGATGAATATAGATAAACTGCTACAAGAATTATTACTGCAAACGTTATACTATTCATTCAAAATGGTTGCATATACATTAATTTAACTCTGAAGGGATAGGTTTAATTTTATTGTGAAAGCCCATTATTTCTGAACCTTTTTAAGCTGGCAGGTCTACCAACAGCATTTTAGTTGCGGTGTAAAAGAAGTTTAGCTATCGCCTTCTTTTCTCAGCCTTCAAGTATACAAAAACCACTGCAATGCGGTTTAATTTAACCAGAAGGTTATAAAACTGCGACTGTAGCTAAACTTATGGTTTGGTTTAATTAAACCCCCAGTCAAACTGCATTTATAATACCGGACCTTATTCTAAGACAGGATACGCCACAAGAAGTGATGCACATACTCAGAACGATTCAGTAACTTAATTTTTTTATGCTATTGATGCAGTTTATTTGTAGAAAGTAACCCCCAAGAAAAACGTTTTAAGTGTGAGAGAATCAAGATACAAAATATATTCGAGGACCATGGACATGTGGGAAATGTCAAAAGATCTGTTACATCTGAAATGGTTAAACAGGAATTTGTACTGCGTATATTCTATTGTTAGATCGAAATTTTGAGTATTTAATTAATTAACATTTGTTCCTATAACTATTTTAATGTCAGCGCTATTGTTGCTCGGATGATATATGCATAATTAAAGGTCCTCTTTCAACTATTTATTTTCTGTATAAAACAATTGATAGCTGGTACAATCTTTGAGATGGCTGACAAAAAATACGGTGGCATTTAAGTTATTTATATAACAAGTATGTGTAGAAAGTGACACACTAAATTTCAGAACGAGCCGTCAAGCCAGTTTTGAAAACCCGCAAGTTTAAAAAAGAAGCCTTCGGTGAAATTTGCATACATAATTATTTCTGCTACCTAGCAAGGTCTCGTGACAATTACCAGTTGAGTAAGAATCGATTTAGTGAAAACTGACCCGCTAGAGTTCGTTGTCGTGGAAATACTCGTAAACAGTTACGTGTGGACGCCATTTACAGTTCTTGTAACATATAATTTTCTTAAAGTCAAATTTAAATAATATGAGCTCAGAAAGCGACAACAATAATCAAGTAAATAAGTAAAAACTCGTATGGTATGTTGAATAAAATGTTTGTAACATAGTTAATTTTCTTCTGTAAACAGCGTGCAAAACTGCCAAACATTTGTAACTCAACTCAGTTCAAGAACGAGATGCTGCTGAAGTAGTCGAGAGAACGTTTCCGACGATGTTACAACTTGCACATCAATGACATTCATAATGGTGGAAAGTGAAAAAATATTGCGACGCCGACCGCGGCGTACAACAAAGAATAGTAGGGGCCAAGCTACTTTACATCACAGACCAGGCGCGGCGCGTATCAAAGCGCTTAAGGTCAAGCTTCCCCAACCCACTCACGAGGGCAAACACGTGATAATGAACGCGTTCAGAAAGGGGTTTCCCAGGTCATTCGAGAAATGTCCGGCAGCCGGCTTGTTTGTAGACGTTCGAGAGAGATCTGGCTACGTCATCGCCGGTTTAAAAGCTTGCGGAGCGCGTGAAGGTAACCAGTATTTCTATTTTTATTTATTTCTTCTTGAGTTGGTCAGTGTGTCAATTAGTACGAGACATTTGTGAAAGATACGTCACTCGAAGTGAAGAAGTTTTAACGAGCGTTGAGTAACTGTACAGTTGGGAGTTAGTGTTTGAGAGACGGAGAAAGGGAAGAGAAACAGTGAAAGCAGTTAGTCGAGGCTACGAGAAGAAAACGGTTGAATTGTAATATCACGAAAGACTGTAGACCGTGTTAACGTCAGTAGAAGAGAACTGTGCAAAACTTTAGAAGGGAAATAAAGTGACAGAAAATTAACCGGACTGATTTTGTCATTTTGTCCTAGTATATTTTAAAATACACTCCTTGACGAGTATGAGCGTTTATTGAAAAATAATCTCATTTAGCTGTAGCACAAAATATGCTGGACGTTTGAAAAGCATTGAATACATTTAGAAACCAAAAGAAAACTTTGAATTTGTGTACTTCATATATTCATTTCTTTTTCTTGCTTTCTTTCTTCTGTACCGAAACTGAAGAGCAGCCTTTAAACAGCCAGGATCACATTTAAACCAAACCGATTGAAAAGTCCCTTTTGAATTTGTAATTCACACAGCTATAGAAATCGCTATGTACCCTTTAACCTTTGACTTTGTTGGATGTGACTAACACAGTATTGATGCTCAGATCGTATCTTGTATGTTTGTTCAGCGGCAGGTCGGATTTTCATGAAGATCTACAAGCACATTACAGCTGACCTCACTTACAAACCAGGTCTATGGCACTTCAAAGCACCCAATGGTGGAGAGTAATGGAGGGTCAACATTGAAGCAGCGGCGCTGCGTTCGCTCCCAAATGGCTGAGGCTATGTTACTATGTACATTACGGTTACCCAACTTAAAAGATAAAGCTTTAAAAAAATACAATGGCAAGTTTAATGTATGCGGAACTGCCGCTGCAGAGGTGAGAATCATCAGTAAAAATAAAGTACAATAAAAACCAAGTGCCATGGACAACGAAAACATTCCAGGTGCAACCTATAAACTGGATAAAGCTTTTTCGGTCACAAAATTCAATGAAAGATGTTTCATTGCTTTGATGTTACTTCTATCAACTTCTAACACTGACTCCAAACGCTTTAAACGTATTAGCTTTATGAGTTTACATATTTCCTCAAATGCTTCGTCATCTTCACGGTAAGTTATTTACTTACTGCATTTTAATCAAGTCCACAGAGGGAACTGGCTCTGCGGTAACGTGCACGCCTTGCATTCGGGTTCAATTTCCGTTAACCACCCGCTTTAGCCCTGGGTTTTTGGTGGTTTCCTTTCCATACGCGAATGCTGGGGTGGTTTCTCCCCTATCACGATTTCACCGTGTCTTTTTCATGTTTCAGGTATGCAGTGTGAGGCAATGCCGCACGGATGGTTGCTCTAAGGAAAAAAGAATTCGACGAACATCAGAAGGTTGCCTGGCTGTATGGGTAGCATCAAACTGCAATTGTTAGGGACTTCTACGCGTCTCTGTGGCCTGCCTATCTGTTGCATTCTGAGATTCCTTCGCTCCATCATTTCTGCCGGGAGAGTGTTAGTCACAAGAGGTATTCCCCTTGATAATATATCCAATATACAGCAAAGTACATATGCAGTTTAGAATTACTCTGTACATTTGTACGCATGCAGCAATTCAAAAACCGCTGCAAATACAGAGCTTAAATTATACGGTACGAATTTGAAGGAAACTCACTTAAGCACCTAAAATGCAAACAACATTAATGCTTGTTCCCTCTTGGCTTACTCCTACTGAATATTGTCTTTCAGTTTACAAGGAAGCAAACAAAATGCTTGCAGCTAGATGGTATCATAATACACGAGCCAGAGTTTCCATAGCAACGTGGATCAGGTCTTTGGGAACAAGTCATCTCGAAAAATGGAGACACTGTATGGCTTCCAAGAACCTCAGATTTCACTATCTATGGCTACTCTCTTAGGGCATTTGAACAGAAAGTTGTATTAAAATCATCCACAGGCCTTTGTAAGGTACTGAAATTAATTATGTTCCAGAAGAACTGTTACAAACGCTGTTTGACGACGTTAGACCGAAGGCCATTTGGGGGACATAATTTTCAAGAAATGACACGTTTTCCTATGTTGCATAACATTTTGCACTACTGACGTTAAGGTAACATCTGTGCAATTTGGAAAACCTATAGCATGCAAAATATTGGCATTTATGCCAGTTACTAACTTGAATAGTTATTGAAATACTAATTTTTAGCATGGAAGTTCATTGTTTTAATAAATGTGTTCCGTACGATATACGTATTTTTTGAAAATATTCACATAAAAATTCAGGTTATATAGTATATGAGGTTACGAAAAAGTTATCACATCAGATTTTTTTATATTAACCCACAACTAGTGTGTCAAATGTCTACGTTTACACTCTAAAAAATCCTGATTTTTGAAACGTTAATCACTTATTCATCAATATTAAAATATTATTTTAAAACCGTACGTAGTCGTTTTCTGTAACCTACTTTTGAGAAGCAGTACGAAGTTTGAAAAGAAAAGTAAAAACTTACATCATGCGGATCATTTGGAGTACAGAAAAATCATACAAATAATTTTGCGAGAAAACAAGGTTTAAATTTGGGCGTGCCTATTGATAAACAAGTGCTTGAACACTATAGCTTATTTAACTAGTAGTTTAAATGTACCAAGTGGAATATAAAAAAGGCATTTTTTTCTTAAAGTTGGGAATTCATATAATTTTATAATTTGATTGTTCCCTATGTTTTCAAATTTTACAGATGCATTACGTTTGTGTCATGTGTTTGTGAATTTACATAAATAAAACTATTATTTAAAGATCTGGAACGTTTTATGTGTTAATTTTGTAGGAATACTTCGTGGGATTTCAGAGGTATCAGGTGGTTTTGGCTGTGTTGTGTACGGACTTTATGGTTTCAATTTATTCTGTGGATACATATTATTAGAGGACACCCACCTTCTGTTATATTATTGACATGTGAACAATTAACAATATTAACATTTGCAAAAATTGAATTTCCTTATTTTTTTATTATTTATGCACTTACGAATGTTACGGAATTAAATATCACAGAATTGTCTTAATTTCATACCATACTTTTATGAACAAACATTTCAGTTTAAATTTTTGTAATTTGTAATATACCTAGTTCTTTTCGAAGTGTTTGTACTTTCCTTTTTAATAGTTGTCAGTTAAATATCAATGATATAACAAATAATCAATGATATAACTATGATAATTAAAATATCTTCGTATCATAAACTAAGCTGAATCTAGCCTAGTTAAAGCATTCGTCCAATTTAATATACTTGCACCAGAAATTGCAACAAATCATGAAACCTATTATTTCATTTACTGTTATTCAACTTTCAGTCAACACCTATATGTCCGTGGCATTCTTTATGATACTGACTCATTAATGTCCAACGAAAGGCGATAGCCGAAAGTTTGGATAGCCGCTACCTGTTGTCTGCATTTAAATTCCACGAAATAGTCCTACAGTATAATTAATGTTTAGCACACAATTGTAGACATATGGTATCATTGGTTCACCCTATAGAATACCAATAAAGCTGTATTTGTTGGCCAGAGTCATGTGGTCATTATACATGAGACTTTTCAGATAACACTTTTACAACCTGGAACATAACTGTTTACAGGTATTTCTAACCAGACACTCTAATTCTAATACGACAAGAATGTTCGTTAATTAGGTTTGCAAGAGGTATCCACAATGGTTAGAAAACAATTCCTGGTCTGCAATACGAGGGTAATATGTAGCCAACGGATGGTTTTGCTAATTACGTGGAAGCATTTAACATTCTTCAAACCACTACCTACCCACATAGCGGCCGAGATATGCGTCATCGACATTATACAAGTTCACATATGTGGCTTGTGAAACATAATTAACGCTTGCAAATTAATATTCAGATGTCCTTAAGGGAACAACCTGAGAACACGTGCGAGAGTGCACAGTTGTCACGCAAGTTAAATAGGACGTGATGCTTTTAGCCATTCCTATCTTGCATGTTCCTTCTGTCCATATATTTACATACATTCGGGTTCTTCCTGCTATTTTTACGCCACTGAATCCTTCCTTTGCCGCATATAGAAAGAATATAGACGTACAACAAAATAACTTTTCTTGCTTTCTTTCTTTCTTTCTTTCTTTCTTTCCTTTTATCTTTTTTCCATTTGTATGCTGTCTTTAATATCGAAGCTCATATTGGCAACTTTTAACCTCTTGGAATAATTGCTCCCCAGCAATGGTGATTAACTCAATGCATTGAATTCACACACACGCGCGCGCGCGCGCGCACACACACACACACACACACACACACACACACACACACACACACACACACAACACACACACACACTTTCATTCATATTTCCAGACTAAGGAGGAAACAGAATAATCCTAGTTAAAAATTCGCACCCTCCAGCCAGAAATCGAACCCAGGACCAGACTGAGCTATGGAGCAAGCCAACATCTGTTACTGTTATTGAATTTTTCTTAATGTTTACTTTCTCTACTGCCTAAGTAAATAGGAGAAATATTGCATTCTACCCAAAAATTTGATAACTAGGTTTAACTCGAAATCCACATTTTAGTCTCCCCGTATAAATAAATAAAAGCGTTTATAGAAAAAGGTCAATGTGCGCATGCCTGTGTCTAGTCGTTTCTGTGATCGTCAGGCAAGAAATAACAGTCGATCAAACGCCAACAAAATCCCATACCTAAAACTAGAGGAAAATGGACAATTAGTTTCAACTTAACAGGAAGAAGTCAGTCTTATAATCTAGGTATCAAATCCTTAACATCCGCTGTGAAACAACAAAGCTTTAAGGAAAAATGAGGCCACATTTTTAATTAGCAGGTCGAAATTGTGACGGAGAAACCAACTGTTGGAGAAACCAAGACAAGCAAAAAGTTGATTAAATGTTATAAATCTGCAGTGTGTTCAGCACTTGTTTTTTTTTTTTCCCTTCCTGACTTTGCATATATACCTCGGTTTTGCATACTTGGTGGCGCTTCTACATTTTTTCAGCCCTGACGGTGAAAGTAACCGCGCAGGGACATTATTTAATCAACACTTGTGGCGCTAGCGTCGCCTTGGTCATTCACCCGTGTGAAAATTGTCTTTGCTCGAGAAAACTTGCGAGTAAATTGAGCAGGGAAGTGTAATTAATTAAATTGCTAATTTCAGAAGCATCCCTTGGCTATTTGTTTAATGTTTATTTTTTAGTCGCATGTTATGTCCTGTTGTTTTCAGCGCTTCTCTTCCCTCAGCATTTTCTCTCTGGGGTTGTGGGGAGGGAGGGAGGGACTGCTGGCATGGACGTGAGGTGCTTTCCAACTCAACGAAAAGGAAAACACATGCCTTGTAAAAACCCTCCCCTTCTCTGCCAAGTTTTTACTCTACAAGAGCCTCCAAAAATAACCACATGGCGCTTTAATTGAGGCAAGAAGTGAAATAAGGCTGCCACTGAAGTGGAAACTGCCATGTATCCTGCAAATTAGGGACCGAGCGATCGATTTCAAGCTCCTCTGACAAGCCAGATCATTAATTGCACGATATCACCCTTCACAATTCTTTACATCTACAATTTAGAATTCATCTCTGCCATCATTTCTAAAAATTCTTTTTGAAATGCTTCTATTTTCTCCATACATTTAGCAAACTCAGGCACCTATTTGTCGCCCCAATCTAATCTCTACTTGCTGTTCTTTATAACAGAAATAACTAAAATGTCTTTGGACAAGGGTCGGCAACCTATTTTGATCTTGGCCAGTTAATTGATATTATTTTTGAAGGCTCTTCTAACTACATTTATATTAATAACTACGTAAAATTATGCAAACATCCCGCATGTTTTCAGCTACAGCTAAATGGAAATGTTTTCAAAAAACGCTTGGACATGTCAAACAGCGTCATTTTAAAAGATCCTTTTTCACAGAAGCAAACATTCTTAATAATGTTGTGGTGCAAGTTGAGACAATGGATCATGGCCTATCATCGGAATATTCGAAATGTCCTGGCGGGCCATTACTTCGCCTTTATTTAATATCGTCTTCCTCACTCTCATACAAAGGTACAGGTCGACCCCCTGTTCCTGGTTCACTGCTTACAGGTTCACAACTCCGTTTCCAGATTGTAAAGACCGCCATCATCAACTTGGGGGTGGTGATTCGGTGAGCTAACCACATCCCACCCTACACTACAGCAATTGACACCCGTTGTGGGTAGAGGTAAGGAACGTGGCAGTCGGGCGGTAGCCTTAGACCTCCACGAACAGTTGCACCGCGGAATTTATAGAGTACGCATATTTTCTAAGATCACCTCGCTACATGATGGCTTTCAAATTTGAAATTGTGTGGGGTCACAACAGCGACTCAACTGTTGAGCGACCTACAAATATTTGAAAATCGTAAATCAATAACAGGGAATATTCTGTGAGTGGTTAACTCCCAAAAAAAGTTATTTCACATTAAACGCATGCTTTAGAGTGATCTTCCTTTTTCTTTTGGCCTTTGTAGAAAGATTTTGTCTTATCTCTTGCGGTCATTCAGAATGAAGAACACCTCACAGAATACTTGCATAAAATGCAAACTATACACTTCATTTGTCACGCAAGTATCTTAAACATAGGGTATTTTAATCAAAACATTATAGCCATTTTTGAGAAAATAAAAAATAAGGCAATTGTTATCATGTAAAGGGTAACTCGGGATGGGGGATCTTCTTGAAGATCTTCGTGTTGATCTTTGGAAGTACTGCACTGGAACATCGAATTTGGTAAATACGATCCTTTCTTTCCTGAGTTATGCTGTTTGTTTACACATAGATACTCGCGCGCCTCCGTGGATGTTTTTCTAAAATATTCTGTTTGGATTTATGTAGCCTAAAATGTATATTTCCGGTGAAATCTCGGTCTAGAATTTCTAGAATCCAATACTAGGTACCTCTAATGTTTAAATCTAGAGGTCTCGGGTTTGATTCTCGGCTGCAGGGTGAGAATGTTTCCTTAGACATAATTATTTCCCATCCTCCGTAATCTGGAAGTGTGAATGTGTGCGTTTGTGTGTGTGTGTGTGTGTGTGTGTGTGTGTGTGTGTGTGTGTGTGTGTGTGTGTGTGTGTGTGTGTGACTTCAATGTAATCATTATAAGTACACCAACCCAAGCATTAAGAACGCTGTAAGCGAATGAACTTCATTAATGTTGAGCAATTATTCCAAAGCTGAAACACCGTCAACATGACCTTAGTTTTAAAAGCGGAACATAAATGCAGCATTAAAAATACTTCCTCTACTATATATAAACGGCAGAAAAGTAAAAATTGGAGCTTGCAAACAGAAGAAGTGGTAACGAATAACAGAGGTGAACGGAATAGCTAGCTTCTTATAACAGGTTTTCACCCTACCTCTTTGACAGTGTTCACCTAGTTGGCAGAAGAAATGTAGGTAGGAAGGACCAAAGATGATTGAGATATCACTGAAGCGCTCTGAGATCGGTACAGATCAGACGAATGACAACTTTCTTTAGCAGGAATACTGGTCTTTAAGAGTTCTTTTTAAGCAACTATGAAAGCATTGCTAAATACAAGCACTATAGGCCTAAAACTTGAAAAGCTAGGAGTTAAACATCCCCCGCCACGGTAGTCCACCAACACTACCTTGCCGTAGAGCTGGTCAATGAACACTGCAGGAAGCGATATATGGCAGTTTCCTCAATAAAATAACTCCTGTTCTCTTCATAACACACGCCATTAGTTTCTATAACGCCGAGACAGGGAAAAATGCGCGAGGCGTGGTTCTGGAGACGGGAAGATGGTTTTTCTTGCTATTCCATACACGTAAACATTCATTTTTCTTAAGCAGCATGTGCAATATACATTTTACACATTTCTCAACTGCTGATAAGTACGGCGATACTGTGGAAGTGTAACTACAGCTGTATTCTGAAAGTTTACAGAAGATCTGGCACTACTAGCAGGCAAACAACCAAATCAGATAGGTAATTTTCTGCGTTTACCACAACTGAGAAACTATTGACATCATTTTGCCTCTCTGCCTGAACGCACGAAACAATTCAAGAGCTCCTCATAGCGATATATGCGTAATTTTACACAACAGAATTTTAAGACATTCATGACACCTTTCAAATTAGGTTGAAATGGGATAGTTTATACGGTAAATTTCAAAATATGTACTGTTTAACAGGAACCTCTGCATGCCTACAGTTATAGTCCTACACTATTATTGACAGTTTTGTTTTTTTATTTTTACAAATTTTGTTGAAATCTATAAAATAGATCCTTTACATAAATGTGTACACAAATAGAGTTGATTTTACTTCAACCATCGTCTACAAAACATACATTATATTTTATACAAAAATGCAATATACATTATATTATACATGATCGAAATATACATTTCGAGGCCCCTTAATATAAAGCGTATTTTTAGCCAAAGATCAACGAGTTTCTCTGCCAGTCTGTGGTGAATACTAAAAGTAAAAACCAAATAAGTACAAAATTTGATATCTCAATTCAGGTTCTTTCTAAGATGCGAAACGCACATTTCAAGCACCTCCCTCCCCAAACTACCCTTAACACGGAAGTATTACATTTTGATTTATACAAGAATATTTTGATTAAAATACCGTTACATGACTAATAAAACGTACATGTTAAATACTGTGCGGAAGCTGGCACCTAACCGGTACGTGTAGAAGCAGAGATAACGTTGCTTAGCACTATGGTCTGTGGACGCGAGTCGAAGCTGCCATCTGTTCGTCACAGAGGCAGAGGTACAGTTGCCTAGCACTAAGGCTTCTAAGGATGCATGGCGAAGCAAGATGGTATTGTGAGGCCGGCCGCCCATCAATGAGAAGTTCAAGGTCACGCTACCTGACCCACTGGCAACGCGTGCCGATAGACAAGGACAACAATAGACGGGCCGAGACAAAGACCATTCTAGACTATTTAAGACCTTCGACTGCTGGCTTATTTATGAGAGGTTTCGGGAAAAGAGTTTTCTAGAGAATTCGTTGGCACTTCGTATCGGCTATTTAAGCGAGTGAGCAAGCCAGTGCAAGAACAGTTTTTCAGAGTGGAGTATCGAGTTAGTTCTAAGTGTGTGTTGTGTACAGTCAGTGTTGAGAGAGTGTGAGCATCTGTGTCACCAGAAATAATTGTGAGACAGAAAGAGTAGTAGAACTGTGAACAATATTTGTGTTAAGGTTACGATCGGACAGAACAGCTTCGAGTTCAAATGTTATGAATTATTTATTGTCTTAACGATTAAATTGAGAAATGTGTTTCTGTGATTCAGTTTTAAGGAAAATAACGTAACTGAAAAAAGTAACTGATAGTGTCATTTGTCACAGTATGTTAGAGTGATGAGACCTAGAAGGCTAATTGCCATCGCAAATCCGTCACGATATGACCACGTAGTCAAAGCGACGTAAACTAAAAAAAAAAATGCATATAAACAAGAGAAGGTAAAGAAAGTGTTATCACAGAGCGGCATTGCTCTGACACGGTTTAAGTGCTTCCTGCTGACCATTTCCTTGAGAAGGAATGTGCACAGGGAGCTAAAGTTTGCCCAACATTGGTTGTGACAAGGGGTTCCAAGAGCCGATAAGAAACCAACTGCTTGCGCCCACCTTTCACTCATACATGCTTTATCTCTCTTCTCCGCACGCCACACTGCTATCGTGCCGCTAGCTAGGGCAACAATGAACCCTTCATAAATCGAAGTTAATACCCTCATATCCTCATCAACAGCGCGTCACGGTGACGGGGGCTGGGACCATTTTGAATCCCAAGAAGCATCCAGGGTCATTCACAAGCTACAATACTTTTCAAACTTATGGCTATGTGCGGAAAAGCTCTGGAAATCAAAAGGCCCCAGAGTATTACAAATACCGCCACAGAGTTCCTATGCTCAAGAGTATAAGTACAGTATAGGAAGACATCGGAATCGTATGCAAAAACACATTTAGTTTATATTAATTTGTGATAGAATTAAGTCTTGCAATATGTTTCTTGTTTTTTCTGTGTTTGTAAAGTTCTGCAGTGGATATAGATAATTGCATATTTCGATGTTGCTGCATATTTCAAAAACTAAGGTTTTAAACATATTAATAATACAATAATAAATCTCTTACTAAAGAGACAATATTGTCACAAATGACAAAATCCAATCCGATTACTTTTCTGTCATTTTATTGTCTTCTAACATTTTATCACAAATACAGTTTTCTTCTCGTCGGTAGCATAGTCTACAGTGCTATTTAACTCAACTTTTACTTCTCGTAACCTTGCTTCAGTCCTTTCAGTGTTTTTCTTCACTTTTTCTGTCTCCCATACACTAACTACGACGATACAATCACTCGAAGCTTGTGATCTTATTCCCGACGACCGACGTGTCTTTTACGGCGACACACATACGCACAGCTGTCTCGCACTCACTGACGCACTGACCGGCTTTATGTATCTCGATTAACATAAAGTTCACAAAAGAGTGAAGAGTAGATTACAGAAGAATCGGTAGAAAGCATGTGCTTTTCTATTCATGCGGTTCAAGCATGATATTGGTAGTTGTAGAACTACCCTCCAGATTGCACTGTTCTTAGACACTATGTTTTCACCAGCAACCGTCATCCATCCAAAGTAATCAAACAAATGTCATCACCTAGTAGACATTAAACGGTGTTTACTTCTGGTAACCCCTGTAAACGTCGTCACCAAAGCAGCTTACTTTATACGTATACAATGACGTCAGAAGCGTGCATTTTCCCTCTCCCCCGGTTGCCGAAGTGTGAAATATTCGTTTGCATGCGGACTCGCCCTTGAAGTGCAAATCTCCGCAGTCCACTCCGGCTCGAGAATGTGAGGTATTCGTTTAAGTGCAAAACTATGCACCATGACAGGGGAAAAATATGCTTGGAGCCTGCCGCCCGCCGGCTACGCTTTCTGCTATCCCATTGTAATTTTTCTCTTTCTCCATTCTCTTACTTTTATTTCAGCGGCGTGCTGCAAATGCTTCAATAGCGTGGTCACACCTTCCTTTGACATTTGCCACGGTTTTCTTTCTTCTACACAAATGAACTTTAGTCCTCCATTCAAACAAAGGTGCAAATAAACGGGGGGGGATCTTCAGGCTAATCTTCCCTGAAACACCAACGTTTGCAGCGATTCGACACCTATAGTAGCCCTAGCCCGCAAACACAGTAGGAGAAGCTTGACAAACAGCAGGGTATTACCGCATTTATGACCCTTGATCGTACTAATGGATAAATTAATTTAAGATCTGCAAAAAGAGTGAGGATGCAAGATGCGAAACAAGATTTCATATAACATGATACGCAGATGACGAGGCTGTCCTCATATCACAAACAAAATATGTATTGCAAAGACTATTACACCAATTCAATATAAAGGCAAAAAATATAATATGGAAATAAACATATAAAAATCTAATGCCTAACAGTATCGAAAGAACCATTGAGATGCACATTAGAAGTGTAAAGAAAAACTATTGAACAGGCTTCAGAATTTAATTATTACTGAAATCAAGATGTAAAATCACAGGCCCATAAAGTTAAAAAAAATATTTTGTTGTTTAACGACGCTGTCAATTGCCAGGATCACATCAGCGTCGCCGGTGTGCCGGAATTTCGTCCCGCAGGAGTTCTTTTACATGCCAGTAAATCTAAGTTGCGCAGATACCAGGATGCATAAAAGACAATCTGGCGAAATAAGTATATGGCAGTAGAGAGTAAACTCCCATTTGTAAAACAATATTTAATCTAATCTTAACTTCTGCAGCAGAAACCAGAGTAGATCCAGCCAAAACAAAACAAATATTAAGCGCATGCGAATTGAAAATATTAAGAACAATTCAAGGAAAAAATGTATTATATAAAATGCACAGTAAAGAAAACAGAGAAAATTGCCAAATATAGGATACAACAAAATTTATTAGTGAGCGACGGAAATACTGGAAAGAACGGATTAACAGGATTAGAAACAACCGTCTAGTAAAAAGAGTCAAAACACGCAGACCTTTAGATGGGAAAAGGACACGAGGAACACCCGCTAGGAGATGCACTGACAACATTTATAACTCATCCGAGGAATAAAAGGGGAAATGAACAAAGAAGAAGATCGTACTACATTATAGAAATACATAAAGGTGCAAATAAAGTGGAGAATCTTTTCAAGTAGGAGTAGTCAGCCGGTAAGGCCTCCAGTAACCATAGCACCACCATACTGGAGGCTTTGTGCTTACAACGTGAAGGAAGGAATGTACAGGAGACCGGGAGGGCGACTAGATCCGGACTGTCACTTAGCTTCTGGAAAGGACGGGGTCCCTAACGATTCGAACATGGCACGAATGCTGACATACCCAGCGGTTCACCAAGAGTGAAAGGGGCTCAGCAGTTTCGTCAAGGATTAGGAAGGAGTCTTTCCACGTCCTGTTGCAACAATTCGTCGCGTCATCCTACAACTCTGAAACGGATGAAAGGGAATTATTGGAGCAGCAAATGGTGGACAGGAAACTCATGTCAAAAGGGGAAACTGCCCAGTATTCGCCTGCCGACCCGAGGAAACCACGAAGAAACCCTTGGTCAGAATGGCCAGCCTGACAGGAATCCAACACAGCGAACCTCAGACATAACCGCGGAGCCATTTCGCGAGGTAAATATTCAGCTCAGTCTTCCCATGACATCATATTGTTAGCGTTTCGGCACGTATAGCCACACGGAAGTGTTTAAAACAGTGGTAAGCATGTAGAAGACTGTCACAAACACACTAGGCAGAACCATGGCAAAATACCTCACTTTAGTTGCGTTTCTGGCCCTATTCGTGGTACTACATAAGGAAATTACCAAATTATTAATACAAGTCATCTTTTTCTATGTGTCCATGCTGTTTAGGCACCAACATCAGAGAATGATAACTATACATTTATGTATATCTTGTTCAAGAATACATACTCCGTACCGAGCAAGATCTCCCAGACATCAGCGTCCGTAGCTGCCATCCGGGAGGTCACGGGATCCCATCCCGAGTATTTGCTGTTCCGTTTCTCGA
Source organism: Tenodera sinensis (assembly GCA_030765045.1). NCBI lineage: Eukaryota > Metazoa > Arthropoda > Insecta > Mantodea > Mantidae > Tenodera > Tenodera sinensis. The sequence goes on from CM060961.1 coordinate 204,364,010, forward strand.
AATTACCCTCAGATAAGTACATTAGATTCCTGAAGACCTTCATGAAGTAGGTAGATAAAAATCACATTGTGTAGAATGTATAGTGGTACATTCACAAGGCTTTCTCTACCACTATCGTTTATTTTTACATAAGTTGTACAAACTATTCCTACGAAAGCGTAGTTACTTCTTTACCTACTTCATCTAATGGCGATAAATTTTTGCCAAGATAGTTCCGAATTAATAGTCAGATGTTTAAAAGCGAGTGCCTATATGTTGGCCTTTCTATGACATCTCAAGAAACAACTGCACAGCGAGATACCTACTTACAAATAAAGTTTTTACAAACTGAGGCCAATAACGGATGTCTCGCAAATGTCTGATGCCGCAAAAAAACCTATCTGAAATAAATTATCTTTTAAGCAGATATACATTTTTGTGTAGTATGTTTTTGTTTATCTTAACGCTTACCACTTATGGAATATTACTGAAATGGACTTCACAAGTTATTCCACGAAAATGCAAGATATGTCTTTAAATACTTTAAGTATATGGTATTGTAACAAAATGACAATTTAACAAATTCCACTTCTAACAGCAGTGTGACAAATGATAACGCTCAGTTACTTCTTTTGTCACTTTATTTACCTTCTAAAACTGAAGAACATAGTTTTATTTTATAGTTAACACAATCTACAATTCGTTCACGGCTGTTCTGTCTTATCGTAACTGCAACGTGACATGTACTTCTTTGGTTATGCTGTTCACAGCCACACACGTAAATACACATATAGACACAAACACAGGAAGAGGGACTTTTTTTCTAAAGATCTTTTATGAACTCAAGGGGCCTCAAAACATATTTCTACTAAAATCTCATATGAATTTTTGGGTAGAGTACAATGGCTTCTATAAATGCTCGAGAGAGTAATTAAGGATAGAAGTTCGTGGAAGTCATGTTGTGTTTGACACAGAACAAAGCTACAGAAGTGGTTTGAGATGTCCCGTTGTTCAGCCTTTGACTAAGGAATTTAGCAGCAAGTTTAATGAGAACGTTTCCTTTGGGTACACACGGCTGGTATTTTTGAAGAGTGCAGCAAGGCCTTGTTTTCAATATGCAGCACGTGTTATCAGCACAGTGGGATGCAGGCAGGCTGGCCCCCTATCGCCACGCTTGTTCCCTTGAAACAAAGCTCTTGTAGACAATGGACGAGCCGATACCATTCATCCCAGCAATGCTTCTGCAGGGCTTCCAGAGTGACGTCATACTCCCATATAGCTCCCCCACCACTATAAATAGTGGACCAAAATAGTTCTACCTTCCTTGAGATTTAAATTCATTTCTCCTATTGTTCAATGGAGTCGATATACGTGTTTTCCAAAATCTGAAGTATTCTGCTGCAGTTTTTCACAAGTTTACCACATGTCAGTACAAATTGTTGTTTATTTACCGGCGTTTCCAATTATATTCACTTTTCACTAATGTTAATTTTGTAGTAATTGATATAGAGTAAACTCAGGTATCTCCCTGATATCAGGTTAGTCTGTAATAGTTTGTATTTCTTCTGTCACAGATTCACTAACACTATTAGTTCTGTAATACTGATTATAGATGGCAGATGTATGTTACTTTAGCTTGACCACTTCCTTTGTGCTCTGCCCTTACTGCTATGGGTGGAATTTTCTTTACGCCATTGCACCAGGTAATTTTGGTTGTGCTGTGTACAGCCATTGTAGTTTGAATTTATTCTGTGGCTACATATAATTTGGTGACACCTGGCTTCTGGTATATAATTTAGCAGTGATCAGTCAACAATATTAATCATTTTTAAACAGAGGAATTTCGTTACTTTTGTTATTATATACTTATACACTGTCATTAACTTAGCTGAATATCACAGAATTACCGTAATTCCATGTCATGTTTTATTGAACAAGTATTTTAGACTAAACTCTCTAACCTTTTTATTCTGTAATATACTTCTTGCAAAAGTATTTTCTCTATTCTTTTCAATAGTATTCGAGTTAAATACCAACGATATATAATTATAATAATTAAAATGCCTTAGTGTCACGCATAACCAGAATCTATCCTGCTTTATTTTGTTTTGTATGCTTTACTTACTTAAAGGATATTAGTGTGTTTAAAGGATATTATCAGGACGAGACACTTCGGTACCTGTCTCTTCAAGTTTAGTGCACACGAACGTAGCCCACGAAATACCGGGCAGCGACAAGTAAGCAAAGCTGCCTCTTACGCACACTCAAACGACATACAGTCGCGTACAAAGTAAACGTAGGTATTTGTAGATCAGCAACTTAGTTGAAATTATATGCAGCATTACATTAAGATGCAGGGTAGCCATTAAATTGCACACTGAGATATGTGAAAGGGACAATACCATAAAAACTTGAACTATACGTGATAGATTGAATTATTTATGATATTCATAAATATATACATAATAATTATGTTGTAACCTGTTGAACAGTACAACCATGTACATTATCGGTGTCTAAAAAACAAAACTTGTACAATACACCTTACATGCGATACGTCTCACCCTCTGTGAGAAATTCATTGAATGTAACTTCATTACTACTGTACATAAATTTACAACTGTAGTCCTGCACTTGAGACTGAAAGATTCATTTCAACTGCACATTAATCCAGAATAAGTTCCCTATTCGCAACTACTACACTGTACTCATTATGCCTCCTGAAGCGGCTGTGCGTGACACAGCCAGTGCCTAACCCTGCCATAATATCCGTGTGATCGAAAGTTAGTGCTCTTGTGCGACCGGAAAAGTACTCAAATGCCTCGCCTTCGATATTATATCTGGTATAAAGGATACTCCATTTGGTTAAGTGAACATTGCAATTACAAAAACCTCTTATGTTCGCACAATGTACAAATAAATAAATATGTAAGAAAGTAAAATAAATAAATAAATAAATAAATAAATAAATAAATAAATAAATAAATAAATAAATAAATAAATAAATAAATAAATAAATAAATAAATAAATAAATAAATAAATAAATAAATAAATAAATAAACAAAGAAACAAGCAAAGAAACAAATAAATAAATAACGAAGTATTGGTGCACGTTTGTAGAAATGTACACTATTTCATACCAACTGTACTGCGAAAGCAGAGGAGGGATTGTACTCCACCCATTAGCCGAATACACGGTTCGATCGGAAATACATGTTTTAAAATTCCCTGAACCTAAAAAACATGGTATTTATGATTAGCAGCTTCTGCGAAGATTTTCAATAAAACTCCCATACAAAACTATCCTTTACGTGAAAACCTTTTCAACTATGTTTAATTTCTCAAAAATGACTAATGATTTTGATTACATTTCCATAAGTATTAGATATTTTTATGTGAAACTAAAATTATATCTTGAATCTTCTGGGAGGGCGATGCCGTGGCCGAGCGGTTAGACCGTTCGCCTTCCACGTAGGCGGCCCGGATTCGATCCCAGGGGCGTCTGGGCGGGTTTTCTCCGGGTTTTCCGGTTTCCCTGGTTACTCATTCCACCAAGTGTTCCATCATCAGCTTTCCATTCATCTGTTTCGCCAGCATTTCGTATCATCCTCATCCTCGCTCTCATACCTGATGCTATGATGCTAGTCTCACCACCCGCTGCCCGACAGGCGTCTTACCCTAGGCACTAACTTGTAAGTCCTATATAAGGGGGGGGGGGGGGTAATGAGGTAAAGAAAGAAAGAGAAAGAAAGAACATTCTGGGAATAGTTGTGGAAGTTCTCTTCATTCTAAATGACGTTTTGATAACTGGTAAACGTAAGATTACAGCTGATCCACAGTATGAACAGAGTTTAACAGGAAAGAGGGAAGGATAGATGACAATCCAGGTTGATGCTACAGAGAGGCACAACTGAATGGGAAGATCGGAAAGAGTGAGATCAGAATCCTGCACCAAGTATGTTTATTTCTACTCGCTGTGTAAAAAACAACTCATCTACTTTGTTTACTAATGGCTCTCATCTACACCTCTTTAACTGGCGCTGACAGAACAAAAGACAATGTAAAATACCCTTTAATGTTTCGAACACTTGTTGGTTGAGAAACAGCGTGGCAACTCAGAAGTTAACTTCTGACAGAGGAACGGGGAGACTTTGAGCAATACATTCTTCAGCACAACTTTTTACACTGGGTAATCCACGATTTTAGACATCGATAATTTCTCTTCCTTCCCTTTATGCTTTTGTTTGTGTACATTGCTCACCCCACTCCCTTTGAACTGGTGGCAAAGGTCATGGATGGGTATTGATTACTGCTTTACACCCTGTGGAAGAGCAACTCATGTCCACAAGCTAATTGCAGTGTTGCCAGCTCCGAAACGTGCGACCCTCTGACCAAGGCAGAAAAGAATTGAAATCGCTTGAATCCTAAACTAAACAGCATTCTTAGAAAAAGACCCACGTGCAAGCAAGTGCCTTGCGTCTGTCTGTGAGCAGCCGGTTTAACTTCAGCATCTTCCACTGATGAGACAAGAGAGTTTTGAACAAAGTTCCTCCCAACCCAAAGTATCCTTTACATGGTAGTTTCTTTATTCTTTATTTTCTCATAAACAGCTATAACGATTTTAAATAAAACACTGTATGCTTGAGACATTTCATGATAAATAAGATCTGTACTGTCGCAGCGGCCCCGCATTGAGTTACCTCGGACCACTTCTTCTGTAAGCGCTGGCCGACAACAAGAAGCAATGGGCGGTTCAGAACAAACGCCGTTGCACGCATTTCTAGAAGTTTTTGATGACAAGAGTGTATGGATGTCACTTTAGTGCTGCTGATACTGAGACTACGGGATGTGATTTATTTTATTGTAGAGATGCGAGATCGTTATGTAGCGTGGGATTGGTGTATCGGTCTTTTTGCCTGACAACGAAGAGTTCTGTATTCAAATCTTCGTAGGATGTCAATATTAGAGTTACCGGAAGCTCCCAAAAGCTGGGTACCGTAACTCCACACAAGTGTAATAATGGTCTTGTATATCAATATTTTGTTCCAAAGATGACACATGAGAATGTTTGTTCAGTAACCAATATAATTCCTGGAGTTTTAGTTTTCCTTCTTTCCTTTTTGTCATAATGTGGTGTTTCCATGTTACGTGTTCATCTAAGTGCAATTCGAGGTATTTTACTTCAGAGGCTATTCCCAGAAAATTCAAGATGTGCATTTCATTTGTTAAGAAAATGCGTTAAGCATGTTATTTTAATCTAAATCGTTATAACTATTTTTGAGAAAATCAAAATTTCTAAAAGTTTGCATGTAAAGAGGAAGGGGGGATTTTGTTGAAAATCTTCATGTTCTTGGAAGATGCCTAACGTAAGCAACAAGTTTGCTAGATAAGGTAAAGTCCCAAATAAGGGATACTTTTTCTCAAATTCGGCTAGCAAATCTACCAGTATGAATATGTTTTGTCTGGATGGTGCTCCGCATTCATATTTTCAGATTTTATACTGTGAATGGCTGATAACTTGCTGTTATTTACACAAATCCCTTTGAAATGAAAGGTATGAAAAACGAGCATTTTCAAAATTGATTCCAAATAAAAGATGCCGTCAAATTTCATGCTTTTATTGATAAACACAAAAACTGCATTACAGGGTGATGAATACGTAAGAAAAGAACAAAAACATTATTGAAAAGTATTATTTTGCAACTCATGAATAACTCTCGCTCAGCAACTGTTCTTAGAACAAAAAGGAATATGAAGAACTACTCCTTCGCCGCATTCATGTATTCTTCGATGGCATGTAACACATCCTGTTCACTTTTCCCTTCACGTGTCCTCAGAATATACAGAATAAATATTCAGTGCAGAAGAAACATTCCTCATCTGCATCGTCAGCTGCTGTCTCTTATTTGGGACGACGTGGTATCAGGATCCAGAATACACTGAAACTTCGTGGCCGTTACATTATTGCAGACATTACTAAATCCGCTTATAACAACTGCTATAGGACCTATATTACCAACAAATAATTTAATTGTACTTAGAAATTATCTTCGCAGTGCCTCACGGCTTCAAAGAATATGGCAATAAAATTTCACACACGTGCAACTGTTTTCTCTTTCTCAAATAGCAACTACTTGTGTTACCGACATCACAGAAACAAAAATGTGCTACCCATACAAAAACCTTGTTACAACTATCTCCAGCAGGTAGCAGTACTCATTGGTGAGATACACCGGTGTACCTTATTATGAGACTATCTCTTATTTGGATACTTTACCTTACTCAACCGACTATTTGTTTTTGAGTTATACTGTTCACAGACAGAAGGCAGATGGGCACACCCTCACGTACATGTTGCTAAAATTTCACCTCAATATACCTTCTCTTGACAAAGGTTTGTAGAACATGTACCCGAGTTCTGGGGTTACCAGCTGCTTACATCCTCAAGCTGACATAACAGAAACTTATTTGGTAGTTGTTATGATTTTGGAAACCAGGGAATTACCTTAAGCAGTGATTTAGTTACACCGCTCGATGAATGTTAGTCTGTAATATCCATTTGCGTAGTTGTGTTGATTAGTTTCTATTTCAGCATCTCTCTCAAACACTCTCTCTCTGTCTGTCTGTCTGTCTGTCTGTCTGTCTGTCTGTCTATCCGCTGAGCTCACTTCTGATTACTTCATTTCTCTAGCAATCTAATTTTCTTACAGCCAATAGATAATCCAGAAATTTCATCTCGCTGACGCTCGTCTTTGTCTGCTACTGTTATTCTATATGCTCTGCCTTGCAGTGCTAAGGCTGCGTTGTGGGGAAATTGATTATATCTTCTCTTTCTCTCAAAACCCACTGCCGTTCTACTGCTAACAGTACGTACGTTCTACTGCCCTACACATCACCAGAATATTGTTGCAAAGGTGTCGGTAAATTAAAAAAAAATCAGATGTGTTGCACTCACATGACTTTCCCTACTCTTGTATCAACTATTGTTACGAACTCATTTCTCTATCTCCATGTTAGTCGAGATAAACTTTTGAAGAAGTTATCTTATTGCTGATTTGCTTGTAGGCACAAGAGGAATATGGGAATAGAATAGGCTTTGAGCGATAGTCATATTTTAAAGATTTTATATTCCGTTCTTTTTGCACAGCCAAGAGATAAAAAAGTGAATAACGATCTTCCATTTGAGAAATGTATAAGTATTGCAAAATCCACACAAACATCAAGGAATATCTCCGAAATGGTTCACTGCACAAAAAGAATCATTTGGACACAAAACTGTGTGTTGTAACACCTACATTTGTGTATATTAAGATTAGTCTATCTCTTACGGTTTACAGTTATGCAAAAGTCATCAAGGTAAACAGAACTACATGGGCTACGAGTATAGTCAAAAAATTCAAAATATACATTTCATAAGCCAAAAAAAAAAAAAAAAAAAAAAATATATCTTATCATATAGCATTTTAATCAAAGAGATAGCCAAGAGATAAAAAAGTGAATAACGATCTTGCATTTGTGAAATGTATAAGTATTGCATAACCCACACAAACAACAAGGAATATCTCCGAAATGGTTCACTGCACAAAAATAAAAAAAAAAAAATATATTAGTCAGAAAATTAAAAATATACATATCTTACCTTATCATATAGCATTTTAATCAAAATCGTTAGTCATTTCTGAGAAAATAAAAACAATTTTCTGTATAACGGTAAGTTAAGGTCGAGAAACGTTCTTCAAAACCTTCGTGTCGTATAGACATTAAAAATAAATACCAACTTCGGGTTTTAACTGACTTTTGGCTTTTGAGTTATGCTGTTCACAGACAGACAGACATCCAGACAGACATACACAGGCCTTTTCCTAGAAATTTTTCTTTTTGTATTCAAGGGACCTCAAAACATATTTCCGGTAACGACATCGAATTTTTGGATCGAATACAGTATTACCCCTGCTTCCTATATGTAGTAAAGAAAATAAAACCGCCCAATGTAAGAGACCTGCATAGCTTTATCTCGGTTAACAAATGCAAAGAACAGAGGAGGAAAAAAAAAAAAAAAAAAAGCGGAGAGGGGGAGATTGCAAACACACAAGTTTCTCTACTCACTCTTGCACAAATTATTCTTAAAAAGGCTTGTCCTTCTATCTAATTCGACATAGACATATTTTGCAGTAACATTTTATTACATATTTTCTTGTACTCGTACAATGGGACTATGGAGATGCAGTAAGCTTAAGTAATAGTCAAATCTTTTAGAACTGATCGCTATGTGATGTCTATGACATTCCGTTCTCTTTGTATGACCAGCTGGAAAAATCTGATGTGATGCAGTCTCATCACTTTCTCTGCTCTTGTACGAGCCATACTTACAAACTCTTATTCCTATATCTTCTTCGTGTTAGTTGAGATAAATGTTTGCACAATTTATCTTATTGCTCGTTTCCTTGTAGGTACAAGGGGAATATGGGAATACAGTAGGCTTTAAGCGATAGTCAAATCTTTTAAAGCTTTCATATTCCGTTCTCTTTGCACGGTTAACATAAAAAAATGAAAAACGATGTTCCATTTCACGAAAGCTTTCAGTTTTCCGAAACCCACACACATAACCAGGAATATCTCCGAAATGGTTCACCCTACAAGAAAATTTATTTAGACATAAATTGTGTATCTTAGCAAAATCTACATTTTTACTTTCTCTACTAGTAAGTGGGGGAAGTATTGTATTCCACCCAAAAATTCGATGTCGAGATTTCACCGGAAATATATGTTTTGAGACCCTCTGAACCCAAACAAAAGCATTTTTAGAAAAAGGTGTGTGTGTGCGTGTGTGTGTGTGTGTGTGTGTGTGTGTGTGTGTGTGGGCGCGCGCGCGCGTGTGTGTGTGTGTCTGTCTGTGGACAGCATAACTCAAAAACGAAAAGTAGCTTAAAAACCAAAGTTGGTATATAAATTTAATGTCTTTCAAGGATGCGACACGAAGATTTTGAAGAAAATAGCTCCACCCTAAACTACCCTTTACATGGAACATTTTTCGAACATTTTGATTTTCTTGAAAATGGCTCTAACGATTTTGATTAAAATGTCATACGTTTGATATATTTTTATGACAAATGAAATGCATATCTTGAATGTTCTAGCTATAGGCCCTGTAGTCGTATTTACTCTGGACTACATTACCCATATGCAATATGAATCGTTGACACCGATAGGCTAGGTTAGGCTAGGTTAGGTTAGGTAAGCTGAGGTTAGGTTAGGCTGCAATGCTGAAATGCTCCTCTGTTGCAAACCCCTCTCCGTAAAACTCATGAAATGTTGTAAAGAGGTAAAAATACATTATTAAGAAATCGCACATCAAAGTAGGAATACTTCTTATCAGAAATAATGAGCCGTCGCAGTATTCTATTTCCGATACAAAGCTTTGGGCATGGTGTCTGACATCGGCTTGATTTTAACAAAATCAGGGCCGCTAAGAGCTGACAAAAAGTTCAATGACAGATGTAACGTCTGGCAAGCAAATGTAAATACGATGACCACGCATAGGCAATGCAATGCGAAGAACAAAGATGGTGTAGGTAGCTAGCGCGCATGTCTGCCAAGTGGTTCGAAGACAACACTTCAGTTTCGAACCCGCCGCAATAGCAACATCATATTTATTTTCTCGTAAAGTGTGTAGAGATACTATTTGCTAATAGTTTTAATTTCCAAATGCTCATACCTTTTGCTAGCTGCTATTCGTTTTCTCGTGGTCAAACAGAGAGAATGGAATTTCAATATTACATAGCGATCTCTTTTTAAAAATCGACTATCACTTTGATCTGCTGTACCCTTATTACTAATACAATGGTTAAATGCGAAGCGAAGGTTTATCTCACTTAAGAAAAAGATTGAAGAGACAGCTCTTGTGGAAATATTTTGGAAAATAATGAGTAGAGAAAGTCTTGTGAATGCACTGCATCCGATTTTTTTTTTTTTTTTTTTTTATTTTTATGTACGAATAAGATTTTTTATTTCACTGTCTACAGAGAAAGGTGCCCATGTATAATTTACAACTGCTTCATCTCTTGTTTACATCTGATAAGTCTTCTAACTGCTGAACGTTTGGTTTGTTACTTTCTCTACTGGTAAGTAGGGGAAGTATTGTATTACACCCAAAAATTCGATGTCGAGATTTCATGCTTTGAGACCCCCTGAATCCAAAAAAAGCATTTTTAGAAAAAGTTCCGTGTCTGTCTGTGTGTCAGTCTGTCAGTCTGTGGACATCATAGCTCAAAAGCGAAAAGTCGGTTAAAAACCAAGTTGGTATTTAAGTTTAATGTCTTTCAAGGATGCGACACGAAGATTTTGAAGAAAATAGCCCCACCCTAAACTAACCTTTACCTGGAAAATTTTTCAAAAATTTTTATTTTCTTAAAAATGGCTCTAACGATTTTTATTAAAATGTCACATATTTGAGATATTTTGATGACAAATGAAATGTATATATTGAATTTTCTGGCTATAGCCCCTGTAGTCGTATTTACTCTGGACGACTTTTGCATAACTGGTAAACCGTTAGAGATAGACCAAATCATACTATACAAAAAATGCAGATCTTGCTAAAATACACAATTTATGTCTCAATAAATTTTCTTGTAGTGTGAACCATTTCGGAGATATTCCTTGTTATGTGTGAGTTTCGGAAAACTTAGAACTTTCGTGAAATGGATCATCGTTGTTCATTTTTTTATATGTTAAGTGTGCAAAGACAACAGAGTCTCAAACATTTGACTATTGCACAAAGCTTACTGTATTCTAACATTCCCCTTGCACCTACAAGGAAATAAGCAATAAGATAATTTGTACAAATGTTTATCTCAACTATCAAGAAAGAAGATATAGGAATAAGAGTTTGTAAGAATGATTAGTACAAGAGTAGAGAAAGTCATGTGAGTGTAACACATCAGATTTGTCCTATTGCTTTTCTGGGAAAAGAGTGTGGGACAAGGGTTACAGGGTTTAATACTAATACAATGGATATTCTGTACAGATGGAGTTGAGCAACTGAAGTGATGAATGAGTAAGTCTTCAAGGAGGAAAGACGTTCAGCTAGTGACAGTGAATTAACACCTTCAATGATGCCGTCTGTTGACGTGTGTATAAGCTCGGGGACAACTGATGGCAATGCTAGACATAGAAGTTCTCGAATCTCGTGGGAATGTTCAATATAAGGCTTTTCCAAATGAAACTGAAACGTATTGGTTGCTGGAATAGTTTGCTATTTGCAAAGTGTTACATTCGCACAAGAGTAATACTCGCACATTGCCAAAATACTGTGCCATCTGACTGATATCACAGAGACACACTCCCTCAAGGATGTGGCAAGAGGCTCGACCATAACTGCATAAGACACTGATTTCAGAAATTTAGATTTATTATAATGGATAAAGCATACTTGCATTTCACGCGGAAGGTAAAGCTTAGGAACGTGTTGTTTGGAAGTATATCCCAAAAGAAATTAAACCATTTAAAAAAGAAGTGTTGAAATAGCTGAGAAGTTACTATTTTCATTACACTAGGACATCTTGTATAAACATTTAATCTCACTAAAGCATGAATTACTCTGCACAAAGATATGACACGATTCTGTCAGGTTTAACCTACTGTGGCCAATTAAGAACACTGGAGAAGAACGAATATTTGCCTGATGCTAATGGAAAATACACACGAAGTCTTCAGTGACAATGAAATGGATTACAGCAGCACGCCGAGTCTAAGCTGTATATATTTTTAAATTCGGCACAAGCCCACCGTCCTAAAGGAGATATCTCAATGCAGGTTTGTGGATGTACTCTGCGGTTTGTTGCCGATAAGCCTAGCAGATTCGTTCAACATCCTGTCACCTCAACAACTAGTGACAAAGTAGGAAGCAGCGAGTTGAAGAGATAGCGCACACAGTATTAAAAAACCCATGATGTGCAAAATTCACATGGCGCTACCCAATTTCTAAATACTTTCAAGCTTATTTTGTCTACTTTCTCTTGATGCAGATAACCTTCCAATTTGCATTTATACATTTTGTTGCAGCATACAGTAGATAAGCGATAGATTTTTAAAGCAAGTGATGGGTTTGAAATCAATTCTCTTTCCATGACCACGGGGAAAAAAAAATCTGGTGTCTAGCAATTACATAACTTTCTCTACTCACTCTTGTATATACAGACTATTCTTACAAACGCTTATTCTTCTGTCTACTTCACGTTAAATCGAGTTAGACATTTGTAAAACTGGCTTTTTCGCATAATTTCCTTGTGGGTACAATGGAAATAGAGGAATAAGTAAGCTGAAGCGATCGTCAAATCTATTAAGAGCTGGTCGCTATATCACGATTTTTAAATTCGTAATGAGTTTCGACCTCATATTGAGGCATATTCAATATCCTTAATTCTGATTGAAAACAGCGGTTATATCATTCTCTTTGCCCTACTAAGAAGGAAAACTAAAGGAACAACGACTTGCCATTTCAGAAAAAGATAAATATTCCAAAATTCAAACCATGGCAAGGAATATATCGGAAATCGCTAACTCCTCAACGGGATCTGCATTTTTGTGCAGGAAGATTTGCCTATTTCTTACCGCTTACCAGGTATACAGAAGTCATCCAGAATAAAGAGAACTTCGGACACTACTCCCAGAAAATTCAAGATATACATTTCATTTGCTATGAAAATAGATTATACATACTATTCTAATCAAAAACGTAACGCAACTTTTGAGAAATTCAACACTTTCGAAAACTTATCCATGTAAAGAGTAGTTTGGGGTGAGAAGATTTTCTTGGAAATCGTGGTGTCGCATACTTTGATCGCTTAGCAGCTTCTTCCATGAAGGCAATTAATGTGTTATTTTTCCAGTCCGTGTTCTTCGCGGTGCGACATCGGAAAGTGTAGAAAGCCACATCAGATAAGCGAGACACTGTATATTGCTCACACTCACTGACTTTATGCTAATTTTTGAAGACGATGGAGATCTCTTTTCGATGAGATCTTGGTATCCAATTTTGGATGGAAAGCAACATTTCCACTGCTTACTAAAAGTAAGACTGAGGGAGTAACCTGTGAGGCTGTATTAGTGAAATTCTGGGTTCGATTCTCTAGATCATCCCCTCTGACCGTGGGCTTTTCTTTGTTTTTGTGGTCTATAGACAAATCCTGGGGTGGCTTCTGATCTATCACAAATTCCTTTACATCATTTGCCATTTATTCAGTTTGCTTCTTATCTTTCAGGAGTCATTCTATGTATGCAGGACAGATGTCGCGGATGCTTGCTCAAAAGCACGAGTACTCTTTGGAGACACAACAAGGCTGCTTAGTAGAGAGATCTTTCGTCACTCTCTATGCAGCAAAAGTTTAGAGACTGGAATTGATAGGGACTTCGACGCGTCTCTCTGGTCTGTCTGTGGCCTGTAGCCTGCGGTGGTTCCTTCACTTCATCGCTTTCTCCTGGGGGTGGTAGACACAGTGGCTATATCAAGGTCTCAGTGCGGAAGTTTTGCCCCTCCGTTGTATAACTAATCCTAGCCCTGCTATAGATAAGCAATAAAGAAAGTAATATACGAATTTATGCTTTGCTGTTTTCTCCCAGCAAATGTTAACAACTATTGATCGTGAAGGGTTATCAAGTCATACTGTTGTTTTGCTGGATGAAGGAGTGATGCACAGAGTGTAGTTTGATGTTTCGTGGTAAATTCCTGTAAGCTGTGGAGATGACGGGAACAACGCTAATGTACAGGAATTAAACTTGGACATTGCTATCCTAGAATACCATGTGGTCGCATTCGTGTTGGTTATGTGGCTTTTTTTAACCCTCCTCCCTCAAAGCCCTTCGATCTGCACCAGGGGCCACGGGGTTCACTCAGCCTCTAACAGAAATTAGTAGCTGGGAATTTCCCCAGAGGGTCAAACAGTCCAAGCGTGAAGTTGACCACCTAACCTCCATTTCAGTGTCAGAAGTGAAATACGGCGATAATCTGATCCATTGCGGTTAACGTCCTAGCAAAACGTTTCAAATCCGGAGTCCTAGCAAACAACTGCTCTTCTGTGGCGTGTAACGCTTCAATAATGCGTTCCAGTGTATCTGTCTGGAATGAGATAAACCTAGTCAAAAATACAGCTATAGAAAAAATGTGTTGCTCTCACATGACTTTCACTACTCTTTCCTATATCTTCTTCCTCTTGAGATAAACATTTACAGATAATTATTGCTTATTTTCTTGTAGGTGAAAGGCGAATATTAGAATATCGATTTGAGCGATAGTCAAATCATTTAAAGCTTTGAGATCCCGTTCTCTTTGTACGGTTAACATATAAAAAACCGAACAACGATGTTGCATTTCAAGAAATTTTAAGTTTCCGAAACCGACACATATAACAAGGAATATCTCCAAAATTGTTCGCTCTACAAAAGCTTTATTCAGACATAAATTGTGTGTTTTAGCAAGTTATACATTTTTACTATAGTAAGATTTTGTCTATCTCTTAAGCTTTATGGGTTATTCAAGTCATCCAGAGTAGACACACACACACACACACACACACACACACACACACACACACACACACACACACACACACACACACACACACACACACACACATGCGCGGGCACAGGTGGACCTCTTTCTAATGTCTGTTTATTCAGGGGGCCTCAAAACATGTATATCCGATGAAATCTTACCTCGAATTTTCGTGTGAAATGCAATATCTACTTTACCTACTAGAGAGTGATCAGAAAATAAAAAGCTGACGTGCTGTGCTTGTATGACTTTCTCTATTCACTCTTCTAGCAGCTTTCTTACAAAAATTAATCCGTCTATCCACTTCTTATTTATCTAGATACCGTTTAACTTCTCATCTATCTACACTTTGGTTATATGATACACCGGTAAAACAATATTTTTAAAAAGCGAGTTGCTACGAGATGGCTTGGAAAGATAATCAATAACAAGGAATGTTTCGGAAATAAGTTAATAGGTAGTTTAAATATTTTAATTCCAATTTATTTAGCCTCGGAACAGGTCTAAAGGCCTAAACCTTGTCAGGAAGAAGAAGAAAAATATTTTAATTTCTGTGCATGACCAACCTTAACTTCTGTAGCCGCATCACAGGTTTAACTGCAGAAACAGCTGACGGAGTAATAACTCCTTGAAATGTAGATTTTATTCATTTTTGCCATAAAACATACATATGTAGAACTTCCAGGCTCTAGGGAATGATTCTCGTTATAAAAACATTATCCCGCTCCAGCCGGAAATAAAACCGGCATCCCTGGGCTGGGAAGTCATGAGCTGACCACTCGATCACAGACATGCTTATATCGGGGAACTTTCACTGAGAAAATACCTACCGTTGTCTGCACTCAAGGTTCTGACGTGAAACACATCTGCCTGCTTTTGCATTTCCACACTCTGCAAAAGGCCAGGAATAATTGTTGTTGAACCGTTCCATTCGGAAATAGAACTCGGAACCTTTAGGTTGAGAAGACATACGTTGATCGTTCACAGAGACATTTTGGCCCAATATAAAATATGCACATAAACCTTACTGGAACGGCATTATGATATTTTCATCAAAATCGTTGTATCGTTTGACAACATATCGCCAGTCCATGGTCTCTAATTTCTGCCTAATCGTTGATGAACTATTACCATTTTATTATTTTTGTTTAAAATTATTCATATGACTATGGCCAGGAAACAGAGGGAACACTTAGTACCTCGCCCAAAGCGCCTATTTTGTGCTTATCACCCCAAAATGGGACAGATGAGAAGGAAGAGTAGGGGGCTGTAGCTTGCAGGCAAGCCAACAGACAGAGATGCTGGGGTCCAGAACGATTCCAAGTTCGATGACCAGTCACTCAAAGAAGGCTTCCCTCTGTCGGAACTGCGGAGAATTTAACTCATCTGAGGCGGCTCATTTTTTCAAACTATCATCTATCCGACATCGAGCAATACTGTACTAAGACAACGTGAAACACGAAACGGAAATGGACATAATAGGAAAATAAAGAAAACGAAATTAATCGTAGAAGAGAAACCACCCCAGCAAAATTATTCACAGCTCTGCTCTCTAGTGTATCTCGCTTCTCATATTAACGAGATTAGTTATATTATTCTTATAATCTACGTAAACATTCTGAAACCCCTTGCGTGCTATTCCTTTGTACCGAACACCTCTTTACTCATCATACCAGTGTAACCACAGTCTGTTTCTAGACGCGCTGTCGCGAGGAATCACGTTAGTTTAGAGGTATTAAATTAGGTAGCTTAACTTTCGTAGCTCATGTTCACAACATTGTTTCCGTGGCTTACTAGATTTTATTTCGCCACATTATGTGTAGTCCAATTTACAGGTATAGTAACAGTGCGTGAGGATTGTGTTTACCTTGAAGTATTAGGATTAGTCAAACGGAAGGCACCCCAGTCGCTGGAGCTCAACACCATATGTAGGCCATTGTAGGTCCTGTCTTGCCTAACCCCTGGGAGGAAGGAATGAAAGCGAGACCCGAAGGGTGAGAACAATTGGACGACGATGCGCGCTAGCATCCTAAGGGTTCTAGAACAACACCAATCATGACATAGTCGCGAGCCTGCCTATGCGATCCTAAACCCGAGGTTTCCGGGACGAACGAGCACCCCAGAGAAAGGCAACCAAACAGCAGGAAAAATGTTAAACAGCGCAAACTCCAAAGCGCCAATCGCAGTGGCCTGGTCCTAAAGTCCTGAGGCATATAAAGATGAAATACATCAAGGGAATTATGGAGACAGAAAATGGATAGGGAAGTCTTGGGAGAAGAGGAATCGCCCCAGCAATTGCCTACTAATCTGGGAAAACCGCGAAATAGTCCAAGGTCAGAGTGGCCGGCTAGTGGAATCGAACCTGTGACCCCCCGAATACGAGACCACATATGAACCGTGGAGCTATCTCGCTCTGTAGGTTGTAGTATTACATTCTTAATGTCAACATGTGTATTGTTAGGATTATCCTGAACAAGAGCAGCTGGGATGCTACGCTGCACCTGATTGGCTAAGATAATCCTGTGACGGGTGACTCACCAAGCGATCGTGGATTCTGGATTTGTGCAGAACGTGTGGTAGAGCACGGATCCTCTATTTCCACGATATTAGTTTCTGGGCTATCTTGGCTCCAATAGGATCTCTAAAATGGATTAGCACTCAGTTTATTTAACTTAAAAGCCCGCACTAACTAAATAGCTTTTGTAACGTGATGAGTACGAAAAAAGTCATTTAAAGGAAACTCAAACATTATGTTAACGATTTTTTATACTTCCGGTGTAACCGGAAACGACGGCAAATTTATTATTGTCATGCGGATCTGCCGCTGCGGAAGCAACAAATAAAAGACGTCACAACACTCATGGCGAGCAAATACAATGGGGCGCGGCGGAACAAAGTGTTATAGGAAATTTCGAGAAGTATCGATTGGAGGCTTATTTGTGACAGCTTCTAGAAAAAGGGTGAGAAAAATCCGTGCTACGTCATCCCCGGTATAAAAACTTGCGGAGCGCGAGAAAGGGGCTAGGTTTTTGAGACAAAATGGAGTTATGAATGTTGAATGAGACAGGTGTGAGCGAGTGTGTGTGTGTGTGTGTGTGTGTGTGTGTGTGTGTGTGTGTGTGTGTGTGTGTGTGTGTGTGTGTGTGTACAGTCGTCGTGAGAGATACGTCGCGTTGAAGAGAAGGCAGCGAAGCAATTTAAGTGAGTGTTGAGTGATTGTATCGTCAAAGTCAGCTGTTGTGAGACAGAGTAGGTGAAGAAACACAGAAGGGAGTGTGTCAAGGATTCGAGAAGACAATAGTTATACGTTATAAGATCACGAAGAACTTTAGAGTGTATTAATGACCTTAAAAGGGAAGTGTTCTTGTGTTTCAGTTCATAAGAAAACAAAGCGACATAAAAAGTAATTGGAGTGGACTTGTGTCTTTTTGTCGCATTATTTTAAATGGAGCACCCTATATAGGTATTTTTACAGGATCCAGCTAGTACATAGAAATTTACAATAAATTGTAAGCTATCGATTCTGAAGCAGGCCGAATGTAAAACAGCCTCAACAGTTACAATTAATTAAATAAAATACAGCTAATTACGAGAGAAATCAAAATAAAACCAGATTTCCATGTAAAGTGTTGAAATGGAGTGGCAATGGGTATTTCTAGAAAATCCTCACTTTATATCCTAAAACCACAATTTGCAGATATTTATCTGACGCTTTTCGTTTGCGCACGCACACGCACACCACACAGGCCTAGTACTTTTTCTAAAAACATTCTTTTTTTATTCGGTGGACATCAAAAAGTGCATTTGCAGTGGAATCTAAATATACAATTTTTGGCTTCAATGAAATGCTTCCTCTACCTTATGTAAACGATAGAGACAGTAAAAATGTCCGTGCAATTTTAAATAGCTAGGAGCCTTTGTGATGTTGCTGTTGTAAATGCACGTATCCAGCAGAAAAACACACATACAATGCTCTCGATTTCGATGACAAGAGAAAGCAGTCGCAAAGGCCAGTCAGTCAGTCAGTCAGTCAGTCTTCGCTGTGCAACTTTTGCGTTATTATTTTTTCATCCTTTATGAGGCCCAAGGGACGTAGTTTTAATTAAGTCCCCGTTTCACAAACAGAGCAAACGAAATGAGAAAAGCGAGCAAACAGGTGGGGAACACAAAAGTCACATGAAATGTTTACGATTGCATAAGTTGCTGGAAGTACCCAAAAACCGCCACCAGGCTGCACTGCGCTCGCTGTCTTTACGATCTCTCTCGCTACACACGAGCATCATGCCTGTTATGTGTAACAAAACGTTCAAAAAATCATAAACTCTGTTGAATGTTTGTTACTAATGAGCATTTGCTTCGCCTTTGGAGTAGGTACCTTTATTTCTGACACATGAACTTAAAAATAGACTAATAAGAGAGAATACCAAGAATTTTAGAAGTTTCAGAAACAACAGTAGAGTTTTCTCCCACATTTTCTTAATGGATCATCATTTTCTGAATATTGAAGATACATTCCAATAAGTATTTTTTAAATATTTATTTTAGTCGACCAGCTAAAAAGTATACAGCCCATTTATAAACAAAAATATAACAATAAATAACATTGAAGTGGGTCAAATGCCTTCACGAATGTGTGTACAATATTGTGTGGAAAAGAAGAAAAGGAATTAAAGAGCCTCCAAAGTTAAAATGAATGCATAAAGAGTAAGTGACATAGAAATAACAGTATGAATGTACAGGTTTGTAATATAGGAATTAGAAACAAATAGTGTTGCACAATTAACTAATTATTGCTAACAATTAACCGTTAATAACAGTGTTTAAGTATGAAAAACTATAAGACGTACAATAATTTAAGTTTCACTGGTGTTTCACCTTCAGTGACTGATAACAGGATTTCTTGAGGTAACTTTTCTCTTTAGTCTTGACCTTCGGTGGCCTCTTTGTTCCAGGTTGTACTCTATAGCTCCTTGGACGTTAGGTAATTGGAATAGAAGGATTTTGAAATACATCTGATGTAGTCTTTAATGGGCAGGATTCCAAACTCTTGATACAGATTGTTTCGTACAAAAAGGAGAAATTGTTGCGACTCGAAAAAAATTTATTTTGGATAACTAAGTTCCAATAAGTCTAAGAATATAAAGTTCTACAGGATCGAAATTTCATATACCCAGCCTGTGGAGGTTAACAAAGAAAAGAAAAGCATATGATCCTGTAATACCATATTCATTAAACAAATACAACCTATATCATATTCTAGCGACCGTTTTTTTTTGTTTTTTTTTTTTTTTTTGTTTTTTTCTTTGTTTTTTTTTTCCCCCGGATCTAGTGGTACCATTTCCTAGCACGTGCATGACAGAGAAAGCATTTCACTCGTTCAAGAATTAGATACAGATAATTCACAAAAAGAGAGGTACTGGCGTCCCTGAATCCAAAAAACATTACAAAAAGGCCACATGAGTACAATTCTAAAACATTTGACTATCGGAAGGTATTCCCTTTGAATCTATAATAAAATGTGAATGAGATTTAAAATTGGTTTCCGAGTACAGGGAACACTAAAATGTGTGGAATGCAAAACAGAACCTGCGCACTGTGAGGCCTACGTGTCAATGTCCAGATGTATGTCACCAGTCCTGTTATGGTCTTTTCATGTTCATCATCACAGACATGAAGTCCTACTTCCAGGTGACTAGAACACAAACTCGTCGCAAAAGGAAATAACAACCAAGTATATAGACACTATAACAACCTCAAAGCAGGCACTAGTGTATATTTGGTAATAACAAGTATTGGTAGGCATCAACATTTATTCACTTACCACTTAAACACATTTTGAAATCGCAGAATATAATAAAAAATGTGAAACTCTCATTTCCCATACATTAAAGTTACTGAAGTCCATTGTTCTCTTAATGGAATGTAAACTGCAAGCATTATTTCTTTAATTTTGCACTCTTCAGTTATTGTGTATTTTCATGAAAAACCCTGTTACCAATGTTTAAGTAATTTATTTTTTGAACATGTTTTATATTCATAAGATGGTTTGTAATTATTATTGAGTCTGTCACGTATTATTGTTAAACAGGCTATTGTTGCGTTTACAATGAAATGAGCGTACTCATTTTAGGTAGCTACTGTTTTTTCGTCCATGAGGGAAGTGGAAAACAATAAAGCTATCGTTTTAATGAACAAAGCGATGAGTTAATACTAAAATGATCGATTTCCCAGTAAACCAGTAGCTTTTTGTAGTTGACCATTTAGCATTTATTCTACGCTTTATTGTGTTACATAGCCACTATTTTGTACCAGTGCACAATGCAACTGCTGATGTTAGGAATTGAATGTTGGTTGTATTTCAAACTTCCTCAGGCATGTTGTCAACAATGCCTCTGCCTCAGAGCGCTAAATATTACTAAAGTTAACTTAACATTAATAAATAACTGCAAAAAATAATTATGAAGTTGCAACTGCCAAAAACTCAAAGATGTACATTACAATAGCCTTACACTATGAAGGTGCCCGCTATGAAAATAGTGAATTATAGGCACAATGAAATTATTATCTTTTACGAGAAGTGTATCTATTCATAAAAGGCCCATGATTCTAAACAAATGAACAAAATAGGCAATTGTTACCCTCAAAATATTACAACACACTCCAGCTAACATTCAGCTCATCTGCTTTAAGGCTTCCCAAGATTCTCATACTCCCAAAGTGGAATACGACCTACAAAATGGCATTGCGCGCTGAAGTAAAATGTGCAATGTTATCAGCTTCGTGACAAAAGTAGGAATTGATTTGGTACGTTAAAATAAAACATAGGTAATTGTATTTAAAACTTTAATTGATAGTAGGTGCTGATAACGCTAGTTCACCTATAATGCTGAAATAATTTAACCCCTTCCTCCCTCTGCTTCCGAACCAAGTACACCAACAATAATTTAAAAACATGCTAAGAAAAGCAAACACTACGAGACCAGGAACATTACGGAAGAACTGGGCGGAGCATTGGAAGTCCAGTCAGTTAAAGGAAACATGCGCAGTTCCAAGCTGCAGGCTCCTAGTGAGCAGATGTGGTCTGTAAATTCCTATCACTCCGCTCCGAGCGCTAGCAGTCATGACATGCATTGCGATAAGGAAATACCTTTGACGATGGTGGTGTAGGTACAGCTGGATTCAGCGTTCTTGGCCCCTGACCTTGAGTGGAAGTCCTGTAGGCGAATCTATATCTTCTGTCCCTCTCGTCATCTTATATAATTCTGGGAATGAAACCATGCACAACAGGTGGGGTGGGGATGGGGAAGGTAGCGATGTCTGCATTTCAACAGTCTTTGCAAATTCATGGTTGCTTTTTCGTGTAGCGTACAGTAATTGAAGACATATTAAGATATTTGCGATAAGAAGTGAATATAACGAATTTATGAGACATTGGTCATAGCATAAATCAATTACCACTGTTTCCACATTAGGATCCAAAACATTACACAATCAGAGCAGCGAAATTGTTTCAAATGTACGGACATACATGAAGAAAAAACCTAAAAGCAAAGAACTGCTTACATCAGAAGAGTTTCATAAACATTTTAAAAAGTTCAAAAACGCGTATCAGATGCCACAGGAGCGTCAGAAAGAACAGTGAAAAGAATTGTTCAAGAACGGGAACAACATGAAAATCAGAACACTTTGGAACTCCAGGCAAAACAAAAAAAAAGTTCCGAAATGACTAACGGATCTAGATGGCTTCGATAAATGTGTCGTTAGAAGAACGATTCATAATTCTTGTGTTCAGGAAAAACGTGCTTTTTTATTTTAATTAACGTCCTCCAACGTAATGTCACATCGGACGGTGAATGAAATGGGTGAAATGATGCTCAAATGGGCCCGAGGGCCACGGAGCTTTAAGTTACCTGACATTCGTCTTCTCAGGGTAGGGAAAACCTCGGAAAAAACTTTACCCGGATAACTTACCCTAAGCGAGATTTGAACTCGCGACCTCTTGGACGTGAAGCAGACACGCTAACAATCACGCTACCGAGGCGGACAAAAAAAAAGTGATAACCTACAATAGCTAAATTACTTAGAATTTTAAGAGAAGGCATTTACTTCCAGGGCAGCAAGTCATCCTTAAACGGAATAGTGAGAGAACTGGGTTTTAAACGGAAAAAGACCAAATTTAAAATATCTGCAGTGATGCATGTATTAATACGAACACATTTGAACAGCTAATTAAGCTAGGTACATTGTATAGACATTTTTTCTGCATGGACTGTACATACTACTTTACGAAGTAGAACGTTATGTGAGTAGATATGATGCTGACGCACCAATTTCGCTTGCTGTCTGCTGTCACCTGGCTTGGTAAATAAACTCGCTTTCAGCCTTTACATTTACTTCCTTCAGGGGCCAAGAACGCTGAATCCAGCTGTAGATGTCATTTGACTTCAGCAGTCATATTTTTAAGACGAATAATTTATACTTTCTAAAGAACTGTTAATCCAAATAATAGTAGTTACGTAAAGACAATAAGTAAATAATAATATTGATACAATTAAAGCTCATTAATATACACATGAAGAGAAATAGAAGATATGTCGGGAGACGAGAGTATGGTTTAACGGCCTTTTTCAAATGTACCTTGGCTTCACTAGGGAAGCGTCGAGCAGTAAGAGACTCACGCTTTGCTTGTGGTATTGGACGCACGTGAATGGTGCATCGTCCTGTGTAAACTTTGTTAAAGCGCAATTGTTTTAAAGATATTTACCAATAAATTATAAAGGTTTACTATCGTGCACTTTTATGTTAGTGAAGTTCGAAGTATAAACAACAGTGAGTGAATATTTTGCAATACTAGTGAACGGCACATCTCGTCGCAAATAGCGAACATTTTCAGACATTAAACCTAGTGAAAAGTGCTTCTTTGGTCATTTTTATATTACACCTGCGCTTACCCTGAGATGAAAGTATTTGCCCAATATTAGCTAGCCAAGGGAAAGAGAATGTTAAGTACTAGGACTGCAAGCGCATTACTTACCTAGTAACGGAGTATAACATTAAAGTCAACAATCACTCCAATAATGCACCGCTGTCGATCTAAAAATAGTAACAAAGCATTTTACTACCTAGACACCGTAATTGTTGCAAGGTTATTCTTGTGACAGTCAGAAGATTAACGTGTGGTCCGAATACTTCAACTTCGGAGCACAGGTAACCTACAATTTGTTGGTGACAAACTGCCATTTCAGCGAGAAGCTTCGAGAAGTCAACGGTCGTCTTAGCAGGTAACATTAATTTTGTTACAATTATCAACAAAACAGTGGTACCGTTCTCCAAACCCTCTCTTATCGTGGTCGTGATGCGAGAAACAGTCCTTGTTTCCAAGTTCCAACAGAGGACTACGTCCACCGGAAATCTTCTGGTCAGTTAGATTTAAGTATAGTGTTAATCTCTTGCGATATACCTACATTTGAAGGGAAACTGCCCGAGACGCTGACTTGAAACTTATTAGCAGCATGGAAACACATTATAATGATGATGATGGATTTGAATTCGATGTGCTTGAATTAAGTGAATATATAAATATACACAGTTTCTGAATTCCTCTCCACTTCTTGAAATTATATCTTGTAGTTGTGCACGGGACGCCGGTAATGTTAGTTGTATATTGCAGTAGTTTCAGGGACGACGCAAATTTATAATCGATTACAAGTTTTAACTCGTCATTGAACTGTGGAGGCGGGAGCGGGATTCGAATTTGAAACCACTTCGTTAAGAATCTACAGCTCTGTTAATTCTTACTCGAAGCATAGCGATAACGAAACATTTTCCATGTAAGGGGTAGTTCAGATTGGAGGGATTTTCCGGAAAATCTTCGTGCCGCACTCTTGAAAGATACTGAATTTGAATAACACAAAGGACGGTCGGGGTCAGGCTGCACCAACTGACGCGGCACGTTAACAAAGGCGCTCAAGGTCAAGCTTTCCCAGACCACTCACGCGAGCAAACATGTGAATAACAATCAAGCGGCAATAGAAAAGGTTTCCAGAGCATTCGAGAAGTGTCGGTTTGTTTGTAGACGTTCGAGAAAGATCTGGTTACGTCATCGCTGCTATAAAAGCTTGCGGACTGCGTGAAGGCTGGCACTTTTTTCTGTTCTTTTCCCCCCCTTTGAGTTGGTCAGTGTGTCTGTGGTACTATCGTCGTGAAAGATACATCGCGTCGAAGTTAAGAACCTTTAACGAGTGTTAAGTGACTGTATCGTCGGAGTTAGTGTTTGAGAGACAGTGAAAGGAATGAGTCAAGGCTACGAGAAGAAAGCAGTTGTGAGTTGTAATATCAGAAAGGCTGTAGAACTGTGTTAACGTCAGTAGAACAGAACTGTGTTTTTGTGCAACAGATTAGAAGAAAAATAAAGCTTCTGTCATTTAGTCACAGTATTTAACCAACTTTCCGTTTTTAATTTATGCTCTCTCTCTCTTCCTCCTCTTTCTCTCTCTCGCTCGCACATAGAACCTTTTCTAAAACGCTTTTTCTTTATCCACGGAGTATCTCTATGCACATCGATTTTTCTTAAACTAGGAATGTAATAAGTAGTAGAGAAAATAACTAGGTGAATTACTAGATTAATGTTCATCAATTAAAATATTTCTAAAAAATAACAAATTTGTTTGACTGAATCGTCGACTTTAAAAGATCCTTCTCGAGTGTAAGAAGCATCACCTGAAACAATACCTACGTTTCCAGACGGAGGTAAAGATAAACGCTGTAGGAAGTGGATGGGGCAGATAGCATCTAACACCGAGGGCTCGTCTAATTCCATTGAAATCTTTCTTCCCTCGCCTGGAACGAGGCTTCGTGCACAAGTGGTGACTCCAATCGACCGCGCTCTCAGAACAGTCGAGTACTATCGAGTCTGACCCTCTAGCTTACTGCCTCATCTGGGACTCGTCCTGAAGGCGAATTCTCCCTCTAGATCGTTAATCTACCAGATAATACTGCCTCTGTTAATAACCTACAAAATAAAATAGAGTACAACCTGGGGGTATTTCAACGTAGTGTTTAAATTAGTTTCACTTCATTTATAACCACTAATGTAGCTCACACCGAACTTCAGTTTGGTTTTCAGAAGTCAAAAATAGGCCTTTACCCCTACTATGCACTTCCAGTATTGTATTCCACCCCAAAATGTCCATATCACGATTTCATGTATGTACAAGGCATTATACACACATTTTGACAAATGGTAGGTACCTTAATGTATATCCGTTTCGGAGTGTTACTTGTTTTCCCGCAAACCAAACACGTAGTTGCTATCTGTTGTTTACATGGTCGTAATAGCGCCGCAAAATGAACAACGCCTATCAGACTATCCGTTCTTCCTCTCCCTTAATGTGTGATCTACTGGGTTAAGTAAGTAGTGTACGGTCATTGGCCTTGTAGAAGGCATTCCAACTCAATTCCAACACAGCATTCCTTACCGCGACGTACGGCCATTCTGCGTCACATCTTCTGTGCCACGCCTACTTGGAAGTACTAGCCAAGCGGAAGTTAAATTATAAGCCTCCAAATGAAGCAAATATAGATGTAATATTATTCATCACATTCTCAATTACAATCCCAAATATCTACACTTATACCCCTAACAGCCTGTATACTGCTTCTGCAAATTATTCGTGTTAAACCCTATTTTCCTATCTACTACAAGCTAATCAAAATAAATGTGAGCTGAGATAGTTTAATTACCCACTTCGTTGAGGTTACAAATGGAATAGAAGTGACTTATGGGATAGTCAGGTCTTTAAAAATCGGGTCAGTATTTTAATGTTGTTTTGCTTTACAAACATTCAAACAAATAACAACCTTTATATGAAAAAAATGACACTAAACGCTGTTTTAAATAGCCAGTGTCAAAGATATCTACATTTGTGTGTAGTAAGCTTTTATTTGTCTCATGCAGTTTGCAAGTTGTACAAAATTCAATAAAAAATGAAGATTTTACAGTCTATTCCCACAAAATTCGCATGTATGTTTTATCTGACAAGTGTGGTATTTTAATAAAAATCGCTAAGGCACTTTGAGAAAATAAAAAAACGGAATATTTTCTATGTAAGGGCAGTGTGGTATCAACAGAATGTTCTTAGAGGTGTCCGTATTACAGCATTGGAAGATAAATGAACTTAAATACCATGTTTGGTATTTATCCTACATTTTGTGTCCTTGTTATGCTACCCATAGACACACATACACTAAAATTGTAGTTTCGTTTTCATAATTATTTGGGATCTCAAAACATCTGTTTAGACAAAATCTATATGCATTTTGGGTGAAATTGCTGTATCTTCTTTAAGTAGACGGAAATAAAAATACAAACAATGGGCGCATGCGTGAACAGCATAACTCAAAACAAGTACCATGTCTCATGCCTTACTCAAGACACTAAATAAGGAGAAGATGGCTAGTTAAACTTTTCAACAAGCCCCAAAAAATCTTTAT
The DNA here is from genome assembly GCA_030765045.1 of Tenodera sinensis. Lineage (NCBI taxonomy): Eukaryota > Metazoa > Arthropoda > Insecta > Mantodea > Mantidae > Tenodera > Tenodera sinensis. The sequence continues at coordinate 204,391,033 of CM060961.1, forward strand.
ACGATTCTTTTTTTATTTTCCAAAAAGGTTTTTGTAATTTTTTGTTATAAATATTATGTCTGAAATGTTTGCATTTGAAATACAATGCGTTTTCTGTAGATCAGACCCCTAACTTGAGTGCCCATGATATACAGAATGGAAGTGAAATAATCCGCCAGACTTTAACAGCGAGTTTCTCGTATTGTGAATAACAAAAAACATTAATACCAAAAGGTTGACAAGTTTGTACTTTTCTAGGAAAAAATACTTTTTGAAAAAAAATTATCATCACCTGGCTGAATTATTATTGATTAGAGGTTCTTAATTTATGGCTAAATTCATAGAAAACTGAATAAACGATAACCTTTTCCTTTGGCGTATTTCAATCGAATCAGCTGTTTTTGTGTAAATTAAATTTTAAAAATCCACAATCTGTTGCTTTTTTAACTCTGTTAGAACTGGCAACATCGCATCAACTGCGTTTTCTTTCTTCCGACATCAGTGTAGATCGCACGAATGCTTACTTAACTGCATTCAATTGTTTTTTGTTTAAGCATATTGCGGTGGATAGTAAATTTACATTATAAATTGTTTACTAAGATTTAGCAATTATTAGCGCCACGTGGTCAAATGCAACACAGAATAACGGTATTAATAATGTAAGAGATGTTTCACAATTGAGTAACATAACCTTTGAAATGCTGTAACAGTTGCAGCGCATGCGCAGATGTGCATGCATGTGCACACGATATTAAAACTGTACCTGTGTTCACTCCATGTGCCGGTGTTGGCAGCTAACTAGCTTTACTACATATTTATTGTGAAAATTAATGTCCTATTCGGTCCCTGCTATTCAGTAAATAACCTTCGTAAGTATAAGTTGTGTTTGATTCGTTAATAATGTTGATCTCGCAACATTGTTTCGCGATGAACAATGCATGCGGTTCCTATACGAGAAGGCTTATTAAGAACGCACACGTTATATGCGGGTTTGCGGCGAACTTTCACCAGTATATTTAACTACAGTATATTGATGTTCTTAATGTTAGCGACAAACATTTGGGCATCATCAAGCAGGAGCAATATTGCTACCAACTGGGCGCATGCGCAGTAAGTAGATTTGGACATACCTCGTATGCATTTCATTTGAGGTGAATTTATGTCTTTCCGGCCGTTTAGAGCGTATTTAAAGTTATTTTTACATCATATTTTGATTTCCTAAAGGATGCAATACCGCAATTGATGTCGAAAGTTAGAAAACATGTTTGCGGAACGTAATTAAAACATGCGTTAGTTAGCTTATCATGGCGCAAGCCTCTCAAATAGAACAGGAGACAATTCTGGCATTAAAACATACCAAATAAAATCTTGTAATTACGTGAAAATGTAGAATTCCAAGTCAGTTTGCATAAAGTGCAGTGAACAATAACCTCATATTTTCGGAATATTCTGGGTATCTGCCCAGTAGCAAACCATCTGAATTCAATTCATGGCCAACGTTACTTAAAATGTTTTTTATGGAACGTTAGAATAGTTCATTGTCTTACCGGTAGAAATAAATTACGCGATCAACAAGTGGCACAACCAGGGTTGCCAACTCGTACGATAATTATGGGGGCATACGATAATTTTAATGTTTGTACGATGGTTGTCAACCCGTACGATAATTATAGGGGTGTAGGATAATTTGAATGTATGATAGTTCGATATCGAAACTAATTACAAATAACACCACTTTTGTCCTCATTGTCTGTCTCCACCTTTATCCTCTTCTTGCCAGTGTGCCCAGGTCTGATAATCTCAATGAAGAAGGCACTGTTCAGAAAATTGATGATCAATGTAGAAAACTCGGAATACGTGATATTCCGTGTGAAATAAAGAACTTGCCTGAACGTGACAGTTTCTGGAGTGCTGTTAAACATATGTCACCTTGGTGGAAATACTGATTTCAAAGAACTGGTGGCCTTCGTATTATCAGTGGTTTCTTTGCCCCACAGAAACACTTCTTGTGAAAGAGCTTTTTTCTAAACTGGGTTTAATAAAAACCAAAATTAGAAACAGATTGGCACTAAATACGGTAAATGAACACATTTTGTCGTCTCAACTTATGAAAGAACGTGGTAGATCTTAAAAATCTGCAAGTCACCGAGAAGATGTTAAGGTTTATCTCAACAACAAATTTGTGCAATGCTGCAACGGTTGAGGAAGCTGAACTTTCAGATGAATAGTGCGAGAAACATAAGTGCTAAAGTTGTAATATTTGTTGAGGTCATCAATCTTGTAAGTGGATATAATAAACATAATTATTCTTATATTTTCTAAAGTATTATACTGATATTTTTATTGTTGTAGCGTTTGCTTTATGATGTACGATAATTTTGAATCCAAATCTATAATTTTGAGTGGCTGGTACGATAATTTTACTTTTAAATGTTGGAAACCCTGGGCACAACGTTGCCACATACTCTCTGCTTTAAATGCGGTTATCCAGTTAACGGTGCGTTTAATTTAAAAAGTGTATTAGAATGTTTTGTTTATTTACATCCACTCTCTCACCTCCTTCAGTCTGGCGGATTATTTCACTTCCAACCTGTACGAGTATATTCAAAAACCTAGCACAGAAGAAATCTAAAACTCTAAGATTTGAAATTTTGGTATTATCTGTTTTACGAGGCATAACCGATTTCTAAAATATTTGTTGCTTTATATTCAATTTTTCTGGGATGGTCACCATCAATCGTTTGAAACTTTACCGAATCTTCTTTCTTTACTCGAGTTCATGTGAAACAAAAATAAATTTGAAACACGAGCTTAAGCTTTTCTGATGACGTACATATTCTATAGGAAAGTCTGTATGTTCTTGGGTTTCAAACCAGCTCGAGTAAAAAATGAAATTGCAATATAAACAGCTGACTTAGTTTAGCATCTTGCATAAAATCATGGAGGTCTTAAAGACTTCTAAGGTCAATATTCTCACCGAGCGCGAATATTTGATAAATATACAATTAGAAAAGATACGTAAATGCCAGGAACAAAAAGATAAATAAAAGTATAAAGAAGCATAATAAATAGTACAAAGAAACAATAAATAAGAATGACAGATCTGTATGTGCAGGTACTGAGGTATTTTTAGACGTGTTGAATGACTTTGCTAGGAACTGCGCGAATGACATCACGCAAACTGATGGTGGAGGTAATGTCTCTATTTGCTTCTTTGAAATAAACAAGACATTTCTGAAAATGCAAGCTGGCACTGTGCTTAATCACGTACAGTTTCCGACGTTTACTGCAAGGAAATCGGAGACTTACTGATCTGACATCCCTATATGTCTTATAAAAGTGAACACAACCATAAACCACGTTTGTACCAGGTAGTTAATGGCCGATCCAGGGCTCAACATAGTACAGGGGAAGATACATTCAATGACTGAACAAAAATAGAAATTGCTTTTCAAGGACAAAGAGGGCTAGTAATGAAGGGTATTTTCAGATAAGTAAAGTGACGTGTTAAAACATAATTTTAGTGGACTTTGTTTTCATATACTGCTCGCAAAAGTTAAAGGCATGTGAACGCTGGCCAATGCTCAACCGGAGCGCTGTTGCCAAGCGTAGTGCGTGTACCGGTAGAGGTTCTGTACATAAGTGCGAGTGAGACGCGTGTACCACATTTGGCAGCGCTGGTAGGAGGGGCAAGCTTAGGATTCGCTGGAGTCTGCAGTACGGTCCGCCACTATATGCCTTTAACTTTTGCGAAGATTATAGTACACCAGATGCACAAATCAATGTAAAATTAGTGTTACAGATTCTGACGAGATAATATCGTCACTTTTTGGATATATAAACAGGGAGATTGTGTTGTACATATACTCTCACCTGAATAATAATGCCTCAACTTCGTCACATGTGAGGGTAGGCCGCGTATATGCGCCGTTAAGATATGGAAGCGTGCGAACTTAGCAGCAAATAAAGCCAGTTCCTTAAAAGGGTGGGGAAACATTTCCGATAAGGAAATTAGGTTAGAGAACTAGGCCAGGGCTCCAAAGCCATCCTTTTCTAGTACCTAAAGAAACGTAAACAGTCATACGGCACTATTATTTAAATGTTTCTCTCTCATGACCACACCCTACAGATAAGAGCAATTAGCCAGACAGTATACTATAGGGATTTACACATCACAGTGCAAATGGGACCAGAGACATTGTTAGTACCTGTCACAAGCAGCACCGACGCGACATCCAGCTTGAAGGGATAACATTCTGGTGTAGCCTAACTTGAGATCATTTCTACCAAGCACTTTTTATCCACACTAATGTATGGTGGACTGTATCATAACAAACTGTTAAGTCATCGCTAAATTACTGACCACCAAGAAAAAGAAAATCACTTCTGAATAAGGGATAACTAAAGTGGTAATAATGAGTAGCAACCAGCCGGGCCCACCATATCAGATTCCCAGTAAATTGCCCGCTATTTTTAATTATTCTACTACATGCAGAGTGGTTAATAATACTCTTATGAAAAAAATCTGAAATTAAATTCACCTGACTTTCTGTACTCATTATTTCAACTAACTATTCTTATGAAGGCATATTCTTCTACGTACTTCATTTAATTTCAGATAAAGATTTGCAAAAATAATTTTATTAAATGTTTTTCTAGGTATTGTGGAAATAAGGAAAAACAAAAGTTTTATGAGATAATAAAACTTTTAAGAATAGTTCGATATGTGATGGCTTTGAATTTCCGTTCTCTTTGGATCACCAGGAGAGCGAAAAACTAAGAGTTATTTTGTAGTGAAAAACGATAAAGTATTTGACAATTCAAACCAATAACAAAGAAAGTCATAAAAACATTAAGTGACAAATCGTTTGCTTTAAAGATATATACATATATTTTTGTTTAGAAAGACTTTGTTAATATTTTACGACTTGCCAGTTATACAAAAGTCCTTCGTAATTACTTAAAAATCGTAATTGAAAACCCTAACTAATGACTGTCCCTGTTATGAAATTAGACTTCTGAGGTTATCAAAAATTGCAGGATATATATTTCATTTATCATGCAAGCATCTTAAACGTATTGTATTTTAATAAAAATCGTTAGAGGCACTTTTGAGAAAAACTTGAAAGATGCAGAACTCAAATACCAAGATTTCATTTTTGAATGTTGTCCAAAGAAGCATTTTTGTTTATCTAAAAAAGCTTATTAGTGAAGTGGCCCTCAAACGCATATTATGGGTGAAACGTCGACATAGAATTTTTGAATGAAATACAGTATTTTAACTAAGGACTCTATGGTGAGCTACGATATTTCATATAGTTTATCCCTATAAGCAACCATTCTGAAATGTATTGCCACCAGTGCCTTACCTAGAGAATTTGGATTCTTTTGTAGTGTTTAACGCCCGCTTTTACTACATACGGTACCGCAGGTGGTGACACTGATAATACATGGAATGAAGATGGAGCACCGGTGGAATGAGATGGCGGGGGAAACCGGAGAACCCGGAGGAAACCCGCCCCAGCGCCGTTTCGTCCACCACAAATCTCACATGCGGTTGCCTGGGATCGAACCCGGGACGCTTTGGTGAAAAGTGAATGGTCTAACCACTCGGCTACTGCCAAATTTGGAGAACACAACTTGCATTTACTAGGACTACTTCATGAAACAGTAAAACCCTTGAGATAATGTTCGAACTTCTTACAGAAATGATAAATTAAACTCAAAACACTAATCACTGTATCTGTGATTTTACGCATGTCAGCATATCTACTGCGATGGACATTCATAATATCAGCCATTAAATAGCTGGTTAAAATACAAAAAAATTAGCTGATATAGGTATACATACCTATTCCGTAACAAAGCTTATTGAAAAAACGACAAATATATTTAAATCAGGGCAAGAAATGTCATTGGCGTCGATTACTTTGGTCCCGTATTAGGAAAACATTGACAGTTGGCTATCACAGCGGCAAATTTTGAGTCGGAAATTGAAGACATGCTGAACAGGGTGCGCTTCTTCCGATCAGTCGCGTTCCAGACCTCGTAGAGTAAGGACGTGATTTTGTGTTTGCTCCTGCTGCGTCGTGATTGGCGGCAGTGATAGAAGACTCTGCTTCTCCTGCGAATCAGTGTGGATCAGCTCTGGTTCGCAGTATTTATTTTACTGATCGTCTTTCAAGGCAGCCTGGTGATTGGCTGTTACATTCGTCTCGCCAATTGGTCAAGAAGATCATCACCAATTTGACCCCACACCAGGACTGTTTTTGTGCTTCTATAGCACATACTTATCCATCCAACTGACCGGCGGGTAAGATAGCAAGGCTTTAGCCATCAGTCAAAAGACTGGTAAGGCGCCTTTTGGTCCTGGCCCTCTGCTATCTGTGCTTAATTGGCGCTCGCTATAACTTGACTAACTCAGACTGCCCATGGACTTTTCTTCACCCAACGCTAATATGCCTACACCATCTTCCAGCCATACAACTTCCCCAGCACCTCATCCAGCTGGATTAAAAGCTCCACTTCAAGATGACAGCGTCACTTACTACATCCAAGGTGGCAACCTACAGCTGTTCCTTGATCAGCCGCTTATTATAAATCCTACAACTCCACTTTCACCTGAGTTATATGACATCCTGGCTAAGGAAAAGAAGGCACGTAAACTATACGTTGCGCAGGCCGATCACCATCTTTTGCACGGTCTATCTAACGACAATGTGCCTCGAGGTGATCTATCAACAGTGTACAAAACTATGGTCGCACATAATCTGCGTTTGGAGGCCATAGATATGTACTTGAAGCAGCATGAGAATGCTAGCTCATGCCATGAGCAACAGTGGCAAACTGCCACCTCAAAGAGGAAAAGAAACACAGGGCCCTCTACGAAACAGCCTGTTAAGTCATCAAACAGGTTCCAAGCATTGGCCAACATCAATCAAGGCGCTACTGACGCACAGGCTCCTGCTCAAGTCGAGCCTAGCATGGACACCTCTGATAGCGCAGAAGTGAGTGTTACGCAACCTGTAACACCACAAAAATCACACAGGACCACTCCCATCTTCCTCCGGGACCCAATGAAGGCCCGTGAGATAACCACCTTCATTAATACGCAACATCCTGAAGTGGTATTTACCGTCAGGAATATGAGTGGCACAATAGCCCTTATGCCTGCAACTCCTGATGATCATCGTAAAATCAGGAAAATTCTCAGCGATGGTTCGGTGCAGTACCTAACAACTCTACTGCCCGACGAGAAACTCATGTACGTAACCCTGAAGGACCTGCCCATGTATATCACAGAGGCAGAGCTCGCTACGCTTCTCAAGGATAAGGGTTACCCCGTAGAACGAGTTGGGCAACTACGCTCAAATCGTACACAACCACCACAGCTTCTGCCTCACTTTCGCGTGGCTCTTAAGAAAGAGGCCCACTCAAATGACATCTACAAGGAGAATAAAATGTTTAACGCCTTGATTCGAGTGGAACCCTATCGGCCACCTGCTAAGCCTCTACAATGCACCAACTGCCAACAGTTCCAGCACAGTGCAGCTGGATGTCGACTGAGGCCAGTATGCTCGTTCTGTGGCGAGTCAGGTCATAAACGTTCTGACTGCCAACGTCCAGGAGTGCAGGGAACCAAACCAACCTGCTTTAACTGTGGGGGCGACCACTCTTGCAGATATGCAAAATGCCCCGTCTGGCAGGAGGCCAGAGTTGAAATGCAGTTAAACAAAAATGGGCAACGTACCCGTTTCGACGCTGCACCAAGGAGTGGAAACCCCTTAGGTCTCCCCAAGGAAGCATTTAGAGGTGCCCGCTTCCCAGGACTAGGGCCTGTAGAGCGTATACGGCATGAGAACTATGCTGCAGCCCTAACAACTGGGCCCACACCATCCGCGCCACCAGCCAACACGCCGGCAACACCAACTTCGGAGCAAATGGTTCCAGCTGTATCGCCTGCACCAACAACTGCTCCACCGCAGCAAACTGCAAGAGCAACAGGTGCTACGAGTATAAATACTCCTGCACCAAGGAGAGCACCAATAGCGGTAGTGCAAAGCAAGCCACTCCCACCTCGGCAGCCTGCACAGAAACGCCTATTGGCCTATCCACCACCATCACCACAAACAACGCAGAACATCGCGTTAATACCTGATGAACGTTTCCTGAATTTAATGGCAAAGATCCCATTACATCTTCAGGCGGACTTTGCCACAGTTCTAGCTGAGGCCCTTGCCCAGAGGCCAGCTTCAATTGCCTCTGAGACCGTACTGGTATTCACCGTCTTCACCTTCATGTCCCAGTATGGCAGACAGGAATGAAGCAATTACCAACATCCTCGGGCTTAAGATCTGCTCATGGAACGCAAACGGCATTCGTGGCAAGCTGCAAGAAGTTAAAAACTTTCTTGCAGTTAACAAAATCAACGTCCTACTGGTCCAAGAGACCCATCTATCTGGGAATCTAAAAGCCACGATTCCAGGCATGATCTGTCACAGAAGTGACCGTGATGATGGATTTGGTGGAACAGCCATTTATATTAGTCGCTACATCCGGCACCATCGCCTACACCTTGAAACCAATTATGGCCTGGAAGGGACAGGCATCCAAGTGGCTACGAATAGAGGGCCCCTAAATATATACTCTATATATATTCCACCAGGGCGACCCATCAGTCACCAGGACTTGGATGCAGTATTTATCGCCGATACACCCACTATAGCTATGGGTGACTATAACGCCAAAAACCAGTTATGGAACTCTACGATCAGGAATCATCGTGGAATGGTACTTGAAAGTTACCTAGATCGTAGAGGACTCATCGTTTTAGCTCCAGCGTCGCCTACTATTACCCATGGCGACCGACGCCCGCCAGATTGGCTGGATATTGCAGTCCTAAAGAACATCCGCACGCATCCGACTCTATTTTCTCTCCCAGAGCTCTCTTCGGATCATTACCCGGTGCTGCTTATATTCAGGGTAAGGCCTACTGTCAAAGGCCCTCCAAACACAGTAAATCCTAGGCGGACGAACTGGAGCAAATACACCACACTAATGGCAGAACAACCAGCCATCCTACTTCCATGCCATAATATCAGGGACGCAGATCATCTTGCGACCAACATTACTACCACCATGGTCACAGCTATGACAGAGGCTACACCTCCTCGCCGTCGCTTCATAAGCAACCAAAAACCTCTCCCTCATGAACTTCGCCAGCTCATCGCGGCTAAGAACAGGGCACGACGCAAGTACCAACTTACACGTGACCCGATGGACAAGAGAGAGTGGAACAGATTACAGTCCATTCTCAAAATGGAACTTAACGACCATGTCAACGAAGAATGGGAACGTCGCCTGGGCACTCTGGATACGGAAGATTCTTCCCTCTGGAGAATGTCCAAGGCCATACTACGAGTTCCCACTTCTGATCCACCTCTCAGTGACGGCAGAAGACTTGCCCAATCCACTAGGGAGAAGGTTGACTTGATGGCAGAACATCTAGCCTCCACCTTTCATCCGGCAGAACCTCTTGACGCCGAGATTGCAGAAGAAGTTGTGACAGTGGTGCGTAACTTTCTAGCAGCACCCCCTGATGAGGAAGAAGTATCCCTCACTACTGTTGAGGAAGTTAGAAGTTTTTTAGCCTCTGTCCGGCCATACAAAGCTGCGGGTAATGATACCCTTCCCTACGCAGCCTTCAAAGCGCTCCCACCTGACTGGATGACTCTACTAGTTCATCTCTTCAACAGCTTGCTTCGTCTTGCACACTTCCCGGCTGCATGGAAACATGCGCACATCATCACCCTGCCAAAGCCGGGAAAAGATGCCAAAGATCCAGGCAATTATAGACCTATCAGCCTACTACCAGCCATCAGCAAGCTGTTTGAAAAGGTCATCCAAAAGCGCCTACAGACCATGCTTGACAGACACAACATTCTTCGCCCGGAACAATTTGGTTTTCGGCGGAATCATTCCACAACCCACCAACTTCTTCGCCTCGTGGACCAAGTGATAACCGGCTTTAATAACCGGCATTATGTTGCAGCCCTGTTTCTGGATATCTCCCGTGCATTCGATACAGTATGGCATGAAGGCCTCATCCACAGATTGATAAACTATGACACACCGTCATACCTGGTCCATTTAATACATAATTTTCTATCCAACAGAACTTTTATAGTAAAGAAGGACAGCATCCAATCCCATACATTCTACATCAACGCAGGGGTACCCCAAGGCAGTGTTCTGGGCCCCCTGCTATTTCTAACATACATAAATACACTTCCTCGTCTCCAGGGCTGCAACCTCTACCTATTTGCCGACGACACTGCAATCACAACTTCATCATCCCAGCATCTGATTGCAGTAAAAAGACTTCAACGCTACGCTGATATGCTTACAGCATGGTTCACAGCGTGGCGACTTAAGATAAATGCCAACAAGTCTAAAGCCGTCACCTTCACCAGACGTCCTCTCCTAGATGTCGACCATCTTCGCCTGGCCGGTGAAATAGTTCCTTGGTCCACGGAAGCAACATATTTAGGAGTACTTCTAGATATGCGTCTGACGTGGAAGGCGCATATCTATACACTAGCCAACAAAATAAACAAAAGAATGGGGATGCTGTACCCATTATATAATAAGAATTCTCCTATGTCACTGAGGAACAAAATCCTTATCTACAAGCAAGTGATAAGGCCTGCATTAACATATGCCTGCCAAGTCTGGGGCGCTTCAGCGAAGACCAACCTATACCCGCTAGGTATTACAGAACAGATACCTGAGAACATCATTAGGAGCCGACTGGTACATCCCCAATGCAAACATCCACGCTGACCTGAGAATCCCAACGCTCTTAGAACGCATCAAGAGCCTCGCTAACAACTTCTATGCTCAACTGCCAGGCAGCTTCAATGAGCTAATACGTGGACTTGGGGAGTACGACATAGACCCCGGTGAAACATATAAACGCCCCAGACTTGTATTGACAAATCCCTGACCGATTAAAATCGGCCCAAAACCATGATAAAAAAAAAATAAAAAAAAAATAAAAAAAAAAACAAACAAACAACAACATTCATTCATAATTCATTATAATCCCATCATAATAAAAAACCCCACCATCTAACCACCATCTTTCTACTACAAAAATCCCTGTACCAGTAAGGGTTTATAACCCGGTATGGAAATAGTCAAGGGCGCCTCCCATAGGGAGGATAACCCCTTAACGACCCCCCTACGAGTGGCTTCTTCCGATCCTAACCTAACTCAAGACGTGATAGAACATTTGCTATAATGTTTAGATGAGAATCAATCGGCTAGTTTCGCTTGGTATAGAAAGTAAGAGTCAACATGATGCGCGCATTAAATGCACATCAAGGGAAAAATACTTACGTAAAGTTAGAAGAAACACTGAAATAGTTACCAAAACATGACTACATTTCATGAATACAATATGACACATTAAAAGAACGCCTATAGGCTACAAACCTAAGCATTCGTTGCAGCCAATGATGGATGGTAATTTCATAAGAAAACCCTGCCCCCCAGAAAAAAATCCAATATGATTTGTTGGCGTTTGCTTTTTTCAGTACATAACTTTGAATATTTCCTGTTTCGTAGCTTGGCCGAATCCTGAATTTAGCGCTTGTTTCCATGCACACATGTTTGTTACACCTGATCGCAAATGAGCATGAGATAATTGCCCTGCGGTGACAGAATGTGATACTCAATTACCAATACAGAGAGTCACTATTGGTCGACATCTGATACCTTCTAGCACAAGACTAGTTCATACCAGATGACTGGCGTGTGGAAAACAAGGGTCTGTCAAAAGAACAAAATTAAAATCCTAGCTCTCAAGTGCAATGCACATTTTTGTCAATAGTACGCAAACAGTTATAAAAAATCAGTTATTACTTACAGTAAGTTGTCCGATACAGCTTTACTCATAAATGTAACCAATATGTGTTGAAATCCATGGCTGTGGCACTCACCTGCAACAAACAAAATCAGTTAGTTGCTATTCTCTGTTAACTTATGGCGTTTGTCACCTAAATGTGATAAACTTCTAAACCTTATTGTTAATTTTCGGTTTTATATAATCTAAAAAACACAAGCAAATATCATATATGATGTGTATTTGATCTTTTCCTAATTCTGAACCCAAGGCATATTGGCTTTAAAGGCATTAAGTTGGTGCAACAGCCAAATAAAGTTAGGAGTACAATATTTGCCGGATACAGATAATTGCATCTTTCTTATACAAATGTAAAAACATGTTCACATATACATATACGAACATAATAATATATAAAAGTGGAACTGTCTAGGGAATTAAACACCACCAACAAATATCCTTCCTGTAACGCTGTAGATAACCAATTCGCAGTGGTATCAGAGAGAGAAGGCGCATTCTATTCTGTCAGCAAACGTCTGGGCATTTCAAACTGCGTTTCTGCAAGTAAGTATGCATAAGTGATTTTTAAATGTGCACGAGATGTATCTCAGGTTTAAAATATATCTATGAAAATAAGAAATTTATTTTCACCACTACATGTATTATCATTTCCTATAAATAATATACAACTTTAAACGTGTAGAATAATCCACTAATCAATCTATTTCTAATCACCGCAGTTGCTCTATATCCTGGAGCCCAACAGACCAAAACACTGTGCTTGCGAAACTACTGGGTACGAGCTTAAACCTAGTAGGTATATACTACTAATTAAATTTCTTCTCTGTCTTCTCTACCAATTTTGACTCTTTGGCTCTTACTTTGCCTTGAAAGGTTCTTTTTATGTTACGCTTCCTCTTGGTTTACGCTCATCTTTTCCTCTGCGATTTCTTTTGGAAATTTCTCCCTAAGACTCTCGCATTCCAAAACTAGCTGTCAATTATTATCTTTCTGGTTAAATAATGGTTATTTCTCTAAATTCCTTCTTATTCTTATACATTCCAATTTGGAAAGCCCATTTGAAACCTTCCAATGCTTCTCTATTAGAAATTTCCCTACTCCAGATCCTTCCATACCTCTAAATATTATACCCAACAAAGCCTTCAAATTAAAACGTAATATTTCTTGTATATCAATGACTTCAATTATTAATATAATTTCTTTCACGAAACCGTTTTCAAATAATCTTTTAGCTCTCCAAATATTCACAAACCAAGTTACATCATTATTTCATGTATCTTATTGAGAAATGATACGCCTTATTTGTTATAGGTTATACAAAAGAGGGGGAACCTCACGCACTGTGGCCTAAATAGATATGTTGTGACTACCAGTCTCCAGGAGGAAGGCATGAAGTGAAGAAGCTACAGGTCGCAGGCAGACAGGCCACAGAGACGCGCGGAAGTCCCTAACATCTCCTAGCAAAAATGCCCATCCCACAGGAGCTTTCTGGATAACGAACGATCCGTTCAACCAGGGCGCACTCTAATGGCGCCATCTGTCCTGTACTGACCTACCCCATGAAACCTAGAAGCACACCTGAAAGATGAGAAGCAAATGGTGGTAAAGCGAAATGATGTAAGCGAAATCGTGGTAGATAAGACACCCTAAATTCGCCTACACACTAGAAAAAAGCTACGAAAAACCCAGGTAAGAGTGGGTAGTCGACCGGAATCGAACTCAGGACCTCATGAATGTCAGCCTCACAGCGGAGCCATCTCTCTTGGTATAAAACATCTTGATTAAGCCTTTCCGTTACCTTCAGACACTGAAAGTGGCATTATCGACTGAAGAAGCTGATTAAGAGATAGATTTGTACTGCAGGAAGCTGGGTACTGCACGATGGAAGGGGTATCTACGCACGAAGATAAACGGTATGTGTGAAAACCGATCTCCTACAAGATGAAATAATGCGCAATTTGAACGTATTGCGGTTCCTTTCTCCCAGCCAACATATTTATCGAGAATCGACATTCGCATTGCAATGGAGAGTCCGCCGACAATTTATGTACTGGTTTATTCTGCCGGCGTGAACGTGGAAGGGATCCCGGCGTGAAAACTTGTTTAATGCCAAGTTAACTGTAGCATGAAATTCAGAACATTGCAGTTCTGTTGGCGGTCTAAGAGGGTCCCACCCACCCCAAGTCCTGGTGATTTACTTTTATGTAGTTGTCTTGGCGTTGGTTTCCAGATTATCGACGTAATTTAGTAGCTTCTGTTGTCCACTTGGCCACCGTAAAGAGCTGCCTGCGCTCACGTTTGATAAATGGACCATACCAGTTAAAAAGAATTTGCTGTGTTTGTATATTCACGAAGTTAGAGACAATATTTTCTGCAGGTATTCTGATGCGTTCTTGTTTTATCTACTTCTTACCTATAAGCACAGCAAGTATTCTATTTCACTTAAAAACTGATATCGTGATTTCACCTAAAATACGCATTTTGTGGCTTCCTAGATTTAATGTATATGACAAGTTTCGCAGGAGGGACAATTAAATCTTTTGTGCCTATGCCCCTGAGGGGTCGCTCTCCGGGCGGGAGCAACGAGGTGAGAGGATATATAAGGTGACCGGGCGTGAAGAGAGACGACAGCAGAGAGCAGCTATGGATTCAAACCCCTCGGTGGCGGCTCGTTCAAACGCCTCCCCTGCCCCCTGCGGGGCCCGGGACTCGGAGACTTTCTGTGAGGAAGCACAGAGACCAAATTTCCTGTGCACCCGAAACAGTCCACCGGGATGAAAGGTGAAGTGAAATGACAAGAGAGAGTAAATGGAGTAATAGGAAATTCGGGAGATAATTATCCTTCTTAGCATTCGCCTAGCGAAACCGGAAAAAAAAAAAATCATGGGCCACTAGGTCGGTCACTAGAATCTAACCCACAACCTCCTGAATGCGGACCGCAGATACTACCGCCTGAATATTCCCGTTTGGTTCTCTGAATCTTTCTTTCTTCATCTGGTTACCCTCCCCGTAAGGAGGACTGACAACCCCATAGGCCATACAAATCTGTACCTAAGTTCAGATGGCTGTTGGGGAACAGACGAACCTATGGACCGGACAGAGTGAAGACCTGGAAGCAGGTGGTCAGCCCAGAACTCGGTATGGAGAGTGAGGAAGAGGATGGTATGAAATGCCAGTGAAATGGATGAATGGAAAGGTGATGATAGAGCAGTTGGTAGAATGAGTGGTGGGGAAACCGGAGAACCCGGAGAAAATCCGCCCATACGCCGCTTCGTCCAACACGAATGCCATATGCGGGTCCCTGAGATCGAACCTAGGCCGGCTTGGTAATAGGCGGACGATGTAACCGTAACTTTTAGAAAAAGATCCTCCTCGCTTGGTGTAATTTATTAGACGTTTATTCAGAATTCGTACAACTGGTCCTAGTATTACAATCTTCAATTTCTTGTGTGAGTGGCTGTTTAGAGCTCTACTTTTAGTCCCAGCTCTCTAAAAATTACATTGCTGAATTATCACTAGAGCGCGGAACCGCGAGCGGTCACATGCAATACAGGCTAGCTGGACACGAAGAGTGAATGACGTAAGCGATATCGCGCAGCCGTCGAATATACTTGCGCATCAGTAGATGCCTGCAGCTGTGTACATGCGCGAGTAGCAGCAGTAGACCCCATATGCACCAAACTTGCACAAGCTTCCGCTCTCTAGTTATCACACTTCTGGTGCAAATGCTTGTGTCGCAATGCATCTTAAACCTCCAATGTCTTGTCGCTATCAGCGCAGGAGCTATTCCTACTGTAATATAGTTTGCCTTTTGTTGCCGAAACAATGGTAAGAGAATAATGCCATACAAAAATAATAGGGAGATAGCTAAATAATTGTTGTAAATAATTTCCGCGTGTTGAAATCAATGCAAAAGGTAAGAAGGCATGAGTTCCAATTTTGTCAGTGAATAAGGAGTCATTAGCTAGCCAACTTCTGTGTTAAAGAAAAGCATTAGTGTAAGTCAGTGTAGCTAGGGCAACTTGGCGTTAGGTGAACTCAGTTAACAAGAAATCCATTAGTTCAAAGTTTGGGCAATAAGAACGTTGGGAATTAATAGTAGCAAGTGCACGGGTATGATAGTTCTAAAACTTAAGAAGGCAAAAGAATTCTTAAAATTAAGCAACTTAGCAAAAATTGGTTTAGATACGAATAAGTAGTTTAAGATTTGGTAAAATATAAGTGGGAACTTCGGTGGGATAGTGATGAAGTACGCGGGGTTTATGTTAATAAAAGAATTCTAAAAATTTGCTCTTTGTTTCGTGTGATTTACCTTGTCGATTATCGTATTATAACCGCGCTCGGGTTATACATTTATTAAATCCGGTTATTAAATTTATCAGTCAACTTAACTGGTTGGTCCATTCTCACGCCCACCACGCATACTGTTAAGAAAAAGATCGCACAGTTCACTACTGTAGCAACCGGCAGCGGCTTGTCAAAGACAGAGATATTGGGGACGGCTTCAAAAGGTGTCGTAAACTGGGAAACTTGGTTATCACTTTGCATTTCAAATTCCTTCTTTCTAGTTATATCGCGAGTAGAAATAAAAAGGTAAGTACCCAGTAGAGAGTGGCAAGACGGTTTTGAGTTGTAAGAGAAATTTCATGGTTCATTTCCCTGGCAACATTATTATGAAGTAGACAGAGTAAGTATTTACCTTTGGACCGAAGCTGTCATTTACAGCGCAATAACCACGAGAAAGAAGAAGATGACGACGACTGAAGGGAGAAGGAAAGTCTTGTCTTTCACAAGCTAGAAGGGGAGTCTGAGGATTAAGAGAAATGAGTGAGCGGAGAATTAAGGAGCAGATTCCTATTCACAATAAGGCAAGGAGAGGGAACGGGGTGGTTTTCATTTACAGCATTATGACAGCAACACCAATACTTGAGAATCTCCCGCAAGACCACGCTAATGCTGCAATTTCAATAGGAGGCAAAGGCATTCTTGCTTCCTCAGAATAATACAGCACCGACCACAGGATGAGCCCATTTATTCACACATCACAGCACGTTAACAAACCATTCCTTCCTTGTCTCCCCTTGCTTCAGTAGGGGCAGTAATGATAATAACGGTGATGATGACGATAATAATAATAATAATAATAATAATAATAATAATAATAATAATAATAATAATAATAATAATAATAATAATAATAATAATAATAATTAATAAATAATAATAATAATAATAATAATAATAATAATAATAATAATAATAATAATAATAATAATAATAATAATAATAATAATAATAATAATAATAATAATAATAATAATAATAATAATAATAATAATAATAATAATAATAATATTTTATCCCAATGCAAGTCATTCGCCTCAAACCCAGTATTTTCCATCACATCCAAATTTCTGCTTTTCTCTTGGTACAGTACTTACTTTCACCGGTGTTTTATCCATAGTAGAGGGTTAGGATTGGTCGTTACCAAGCGGGAGTCCCGGGTTCGATTCCCGGTGCCGAGGTGGATATATTCTCCCGCTGGGAAACCTGGTCCGGGGTGCACTCAGCCTCATTAAACCCCTGAGAGGTCAACTGAGGAGCTACTTCATTGAAAAGTAGCAACCCTTAGTCGAGAAGACCGCACACCAGACCACCTCCAGTGCTGCACCCTACTCATGACACCCGTGGGGTGACGCAACGGTCGGGCCTTAGCCCGGATGGACTGTTGTGCCACGGGCTTGGGGCAAGGGGTTAGGATTCGTCAGATAGAGAGGCATCCCAACCATGGGGGGAAGGGGAGAAACCCGAAAGGTGATCACATCCGAACGACGGTGTGAGTCTGTCGAAGCCATTAACTCAGGGGTCCCAGAAACTAGCCCTTCAGCAAGGGACACTAGCCGGCCATCCAAGTGCCACGGAGAAAGTCTTTACACAGCGCAAAATCCACCGCCCCGCCGCAACGCCCCGATTTTCATCACCTGGGTCCAGAATTCTGAAACAACTAAAGGTGAAACAGATGCAAGGAAATGATGGGGACGGGATTAGAACCCGGTCATTATCGAATGCGAATCTTGCACGTCATCGCGGAGCTATCTCCCTCGGTGAGGGAGTTAGCATCCGCCAATTATTACAAATTCTTAAATATTGCAGAATTAGGATATAAATTTAATTTAAAAAATTAAAAGTGTAACATTTTTATTTTTCCACCTTCCAAATTTTGACTACATGGGACATTTCACGAAACATCTATTTTCAGTTTTTGAAAATGAACATTATTGGAAATTGAGCTGCATAGGGCAGTGTGAATTCCTACTGTACTGGTATTCTCTTCAACTGATCTGTGATAAAAATCTCAAACTTCAGTACCGAGTGTCCCGTGGCCGTTCTCACTTAGCTACCTAGCTCTATGTTTCCTGGAGAAGGGGATTCCGGGTTCTAGTTCTTGCCTCGGGCATGGGTGTTTGTGTCCTTGTACATTTGTGCGAGTAATATAGCAAAAACCAACCAGGAAATAACACAAGGGAAATAAAGTGCACAGTCATTTAAAAGAAAGTAAAATCTAGGTACCATGCGCCAAGTCCAGGTACTCTTCGCTTGACTAAAACAAAGGCGAAGGACAATAAATTAGTATGCCTAAATTGAAATCTTTAGCATGTTGATCTTAACTAGGGTTTCTTCTCATCCAAAATTCCAAACATTTTATTTTCTGATAAATTTCAATATTGTTATTTCTTCCTCCATTCGTTTAAAATGCGTACTAAACTAATTCAACGCTGTTTCCACAGTCCTTCGCAACATATTTCTGCACCACTGTGCAAAAAAGAAGAAAAATAGAATTGAAGGTCCAAGCTAAAATATAAACCTTCTTTAGGCATTGAATATGTAGTGCATGTTTTATTTCTTTAAAATGATGAGTTACACAATGGTATGGTTTCTCTTAGAGTCATTTTACCGTACTAATTCATTTTCTTATATAAAGAAATTACAATGTGGAAGATCTTATATTTTAAATTTGATGTTTGTATTCATATAAATTCTCCAACAAACTATTCCTAAAAACAAAAAACAAAAAACAAAAAACAAAAAAAAAAAAAAACCAACGTATTTTTCTATCTACTTCATTTTCATTTGTAGACCTGTTTTCATTACATATTTGCTTGCGGACAGAATGGAAACAGAGGAACACAGTAGTCCTAAACGATAGTCAAATCTTTTAAGAGCTGGTTGCTATGCGATGGGTTTGAAATTCCGTTCTCTATGTATGAGCAGGAGGGGAAAAACGGATGAGTTCCTAGTTACAGGTATAACATTGAAACCAGTAACAATAAACATGTCCGAAATAATTAACTATAACAAAGTATTTGAGATAAATTGTGTACTTTAACAACCTATATTTTTTGTTTATTAAAATTTTATTTGTGACGAGGATGTTTTTCGAAAATCTCTGTATCGTATCTTTGGAAGATGCTTTTCGCGTTTGGGCGGTCTGAAAACGGTGTTTTTTGTAAAATCTCTATATGTAATTCCTTATCTACCTACTATACACATGGTAGAGGATGTTTCTACACAGAATACCTCAATATTCATTGGCGTTTGTCATATGTTACAAAACAAGTAACGGGCCGTAGAAGTGCTGCATCAGATGTTTCCTCCTGGGTATTTGAACTGTCTCTGGATTTAGCCCTTTACTTAAAACACCTCGATTTGGGTCAATTTTGCCAAGGCATCTATTGATTTACTGTTTCACTTCACTCATGCAGCGCTGTGTGCGTGTTTTTAAATTCAGTGCACGCAATTTGCGCCCCGCTGGAAAGTGGCGTCTGACACCAAAGTGTGAATCCAAGCGTAGCCAGTGAAATCAAGGTCCCTCGAATTAGCATGGCCGCAGGATGTTGTTAGTAAACAGCACAGAGGTCATTTTCGTCGCGCTCACCGAGCACTTTACAGGTTCCATGTTCACCCTGCCAATTTAACAAAAGCACCATCCAAAAATTCATAGCTGCATCCTCTCAATACACGGTGTATTATAATACTTGTTGCACAGGAAAACCGTCAGTTGTCTTATAATGCAGACGAGATTTTAACTATACCTATCTTTACTCTTGTAAGAGCACCGGCAAGGTTTAGAGGCATGCAAGGGGGATTCCCCACCCTAAAAAAAAATACCGAGTGAGATAGCTACACGGTAACTTCCGAGGCTCGAAATCGGGAACTTCTGGGTTCGATTCCTGGGGCTGGCTACTCTGATCATGGATATTTTGTTTTTCCTTACTTGGCAAGACGAATGCTGGGGTGGTTTTTCTTCTACCAGGAAATCCTTTCCTTCATTTCCTATAACTTCACTTTTTTCATGCTTAATGAATGGGCTTAAGGGCTGAGCAATTTAGATTGGTTTCGGACAGATGGCACAAATACTTCTAATAGGAAAGTTCTTCCTATTAGAAGACCTCGCCTAATGGCAGCCTTCTCTGAACCGCCTCAGGTGGTCAGAATCCTTCTGGTTGTACCAGAGGAAGCCTTCTCCGTGCCAGGTCACAACCTTAGAATCGCTTGGGACCTGTGCGCACCTCTGTCGGCCGGTCTGCCTGCGACCTATACCCTTCTGCGCACTCTTCACCTCCTTCGTTCCTCCTGGGAATGGTAAGCCTTAGATTATTATTCTGAATTATTTTAAGCTGGGATTGAAACTTCTATCCCACTTATGTTAAATTTTCTAAATTCATTATTCATTATTTCAGAAACGATTTAAAATACTAGACTGAACTTTATACAATGTGTAGATGTATGACTTCTAAGTTCACTGATGTAATTTTTTATCCAGCAAGTTTGTTTATTAAGGAAGATATTATTTATTTTTCCCGAATACACGTGCTTTGGTTAACACTTAGCAGCAATTAAAAAAGTAACAAAAGCAATGAACTATTCAACACCTAAGTAAGTCCACAACAGCACTTGAAAATTATTTTTATCATCATAAAATTAGGACTGTCTTCAACACTTTCTGAGAAACCAGGCCATTCATGCCAGAAAAAAAAAAAAACTGTTCAAAGCAAATATGGAGAAAAACTGACATACATTTGCAAAGAAAGGTACCAGATGATTGAGCATATAAACACTGCCACACTTAACAGCAGTATCAACTTGTAGAACCTCCGTTAAAAGACGGCTAGATTATCTCTATAGTTCAAATGTGTAGGAGCTGGAGAATGCACTGTCTTGTGTAATATATAAAGACGAAAGAATTTCTTCAATGGACGCGAGGTTGGCTACGCATAAAACATACGCTGTAGCTGACTCTGAACTTTGCACCCGGTCAGAGGTCAAGAGCAGGTTCCTGGGGCACAATACAATACAGAGAACCCCCTCCCAATGACGTAATGTTATATACTGCGCACTGACGCTACGTTAGTTACGAAGGAATTGTTTCATCTTTAGTAATATATATAATCGTTATAGGCATACACACATAATATATCACTAAGTTTCTACAGACGAGGGAACGAGATAGTATGCCTGTTTGAGAGCAGGTCAACGCTTCCAGCATCTATAACATAGATGAGGAGAACTGGCACATTGTGTCGCTTCCCCTACATCGTAGTTTTAACCCCTTCCACTGCCTCACAGCGGTTAGCTACAGCCCACGCCTCCCGCAATGGTCTGTCTACCTCGGAGAACCGGTCAGTCCTTTAAATTGTGTCAGTAAGTGGAGCGAGGTAAATAACCGATTGCACTGCTGTAACAGTTCCTTTTTATTTTAAAACTAGTGTCCTAAACAGAAATATCATCTTTAAGAGTACTATATGATTATTTATACTCAATGAGAGCTATAAACTTAAATCTCACAATAGGTATATTTTTATTCTGATGCCGCAGAACTGGTTTTTATGACTTATTGGTGTGGATTGTAAGTAAAGTTATGTACGTCACTTGTGGAACGTGAGAATGTCTGGAATTCTCATTACATGCTGCGCTCGTGATTAAATATTTTCCACTCGTGAAAAAAATCCCCCTTGAGCCAGAAATTGCGTAAATAACGATTACCTAACATGCCGTGAAGTGCCAATGTCACAGTGACGGTTAAAACTTCGTTCCACGCCAATTGCACTATTTATCTTGTTTTGCACGCAAATTTGCGAATATTTATCATGAGTGACAGGAAGAAGAGACATATAAAAATGAGTGTTACACTCGTATATATTCCTCCACCCATTCTTCAACAAACTATTATTAAGAAAGAACTATTCTTCTGTTTGGTTCATGTTACTTGAGATAAATGTTTGTAGAAATGATTATAATACATATTTCCTTGTAGGTAATATGGGAGTACAGTAGGCTTAAGCGACATTCAAATGTTTTAAGAGCTCGTCACTATAAGATGCATTTGAAAGTCCGTTCTCTCTGCATGACCAGGCGGGGAAAAAAAGAATGACTTCCCATTTGAGAGAAGTGTAAAAGTATATACTGAACACCGAGCGAGATGGTTCCGCGGTAACCTGAGGCTCGCATTCGGGAGGTCGTGCATTCGATTTCCGTGGCCGACTTTCCTGACGCATGGATTTTTTTTTTTTTTTTTTTTTTTTTTTTTTTTTTTTTTTGGTCGCTAGGCTGATGCTAGGAATTCTTTGTCCTTCCATTTCACTTCATTAATCATTTCATTCATCGTTCTTTCAGGGTGCAAGATCAGCCAGCGAAGGTGTTAGGTGCAGGGATGATATGCGCACCGGAACTATGCATATGGAGACGCTGGACCCGCCGGGGTCCCCCTGGAAGTCCCAGAAAGACCTAAAGACTTCGAGGTGCGACAATCTTGATAAACTTTATCAATATCTGTACCCTAGTCTGTGTCTGGCTGCCCGGTGTCTCCTCTAACTTCATCCTTCCTCCCAGGGAACCCCCTTGTGGGCATAGATACAATAAGCCTAGCTCCAGTGCCGAACTCCACATCTCTCCTATTCCTATGTGTTGAAAAAATCAAACCCATAACTGCTAACAGTATGGTATTTTGGGTTCGCATTACAGTACTTAAATATACTTTAAGTAAACGATTGTGGGAAAGGAACAAATAATGACGTCAGGTGACCGCGCCACTGAGACTATCTGTCAAGAAGTTATGAGAGCATATCATGACGGCAAATGTGTAACAAATGCAATCTCTCTGGCACATGCTGCCATCGCTCGGTAAGTTACAAGCGGCGTAAAATTAGCAGAAAAAATGCGTGTAAATGCAATAATGAAGTGAATAGTAATTAAAGCCAGATTTGGTTTTGAAAACTACCGCTTCAATTACCTTAATTATTATCCAGTTTTCAACATCAAGCGAAACACTAAAAATGTATGCATTTCTTGTTTACTCGCGGCTCGCATGTTTACTGCTTGCAAACCTAAATTGGGCGTTCAACAAAATTACGCAATCAACTGCGTTTAACTCAGATTGGTGCAATGGGTATTGCAAAATGGGACTGCAGTTTTACAAAGCTCAGTAGTGGCCAACGCAGAAATTAGTTTCCTTGTTGTTAACACTACGTGGCACTTCTATTTCCATCGCCGATGTTTTATGTTTGCCCTATTGTCATTTTGGGAACCCTCTGCTGGGCTTTTATGCCAAACTAAACTTATCAATTTAGAGTCCAAGGCACTTATGTACATAATCAGCTTGGTTTTGACGAGGCAGACGTACAGCAAAGAAAACGCGCAATAGTCGGCTGCATCGTGGCGTCCAGGATGATATAGCTGTTGCTCATGTATTAAGGTCGTTCAACTACATGTTATTCAGCACCCTTATGAAACGAATCACGACAAAAGCCAGAGATAAATTTATAAAAAGGCTCAAAAGTTATGGAATCTCGATATCTAAATCCTTAGGTTGATGTTTACTATTTAATACAAATTTCAAAACTCTTTCGACCGCCTGTTTATCGTCCGCTAGACCTCTGCAAGAGTGACAGGCAGTTGCAAAGAGTCTGGAAGGTGCGCCATGGAAACACACTCCAGCACCACGTGACGTACCGACAAAAGGTTGTCGCAAAGTGGCCAAAGAGGGCCAGGTTACCATTTAAGAAGGCAATCATGCTAAAATTCCAGTGTCCAATGCGGAACCGAGCCAAGGTGATCTTCTAGCGACGAGATTCACGAGGGAGGTTACCCTGTTCCTCGGAATTTTCTTCACTGCTCTAAGCTTATTACCACAGAGAGCTGACTACTCTTCGTGCGGTGCGCTTCAAGCCTAAAGTCTTCCAAAGTAATACGAGGTTCTGTGATTGCTGCCTTTGTTGCCACATCCGCCATTTCGTTTCTGGCAAACCAACGTGACCAGGAACCCATGCACATACCATGTTAACGACAGAAGCATGTAAAACATGGAGGGCATCCTGGATACAATAGGATGGTAGTTGTACAGCTCATAAGGGCTCTCAATTGCTCACTCAAAATAAAACAGGCACGCAATTTGTGATGGTGAACATATAAAATAGCTCAGTATATTGCATATAGTTCTGCACTATAAATGGAAGTGGCATTATGAAAATCGAATGTATGCGTTTCGGTTCCGTAAACATAGGTATACATCCAACACTATTGCTCCTCTTACATCCATGAATGCAGATCTAACATCGACCAGTATAGGTGTAGTAAGCCCCCCGTGGGGGGGGGGGGAGGGGGGGGGAGTATGATACAGGCCTGACACAAAGGTCCCTTATCTCACATCGACATCGATAGTGCTACGAGCTAACGTATCTCGCATTTGTAATTTCTTTATCAATATGACTGTTTGCAGTGAAATATAACATAGCTCTTGATATCAAGAAAATAAACACTGTCCACACATAACAAATTCAAACATACTTCAACAAAATTAAAACAACAAAAACTGAAATAAAATTAGGGTTGTATAGCAGACCATGGGAGAATCATTGTGCCGAAAATGGCATCTTACAATTGTTTGGGCATAAAGTTTTGTTGTTCAAGACATTTGCATAGATAATTATTTCTAAATACGAGTATGTTCCCTAGAACATTACAGACATTCCTCACAACGACCATTGTGTTTTATTTGTAATGTTTAACGCCCGCAGGCGGTGACACTGATGATACATGGAATGAAGATGGAGCACCGGTGGAATGAGATGGCGGGGAAAACTGGAGAACCCGGAGGAAACCCGCCCCAGCGCCGCTTCGCCCACCACAAATCTCACATGCGGTTGCCTGGGATCGAACCCGGGCCTCTTTGAACGGCTATTGTAGCGACATCATACACACACACACACACACACACACACACACACACACACACACACACACACACACACACACACTCACGTCACTAAAATCAAGACCAGTTTCTTTGCTTTTCAGTTCTTAAATATTAATAAGAATATATTTGATTGCTGCTGTTTAAAAACATATTTTCAAAATCCCATGACATCAAAATGTGAAATATTGTATAAGCCTCTGAAACAATTAGAAATTAAATCTATTAATGTTGGGGACAGCAATGATGGGTTTTGTCTAGGCAGGGTTAACATAGTATCTTTGTCCCTTGACGAACGAGTCTAATCTAATGATATCGCTTTCAGAAAAATATTTAATAAAATATACGAGCACCTTTTAAGGCCAAATCAGTTCTGATGGAAAACGCCGGTTAAGTTTTGTTACAGTAAAACGATTACATTTTATTGGCAGTTGAATAATGACCCTATAACGAATAAAGACACTATAATTAAGTTTTGATGTGACTAAGAAACGGAATTAAAACTGCTGAAATAAAAAATATGCACTAAATTATATTAGATAATTGTGTTATATTTTAGATATAAACTTTTACATAAACACCGTTCTTTAGCAATACTTCCTTACAAACCGTAACCTAGCACTAGTCATAACTAGAGGACGCAAGATCGTTCAATAAGCCGCAAGTTTAGTGCACATGGGTTCTACTATTGCTACTCACGCTTTACACAGTAGTATTTTTTTAACGTTCTCCAAAGGAGTGTCATATAGGACGATGAATGGCTGAAATGATGCTCAAATGAGCCCGAGGTCCATAGAGCTTTAAGTTACCCGACAATCGCCTTTTCAGGATAAGGGAAAACCTCGGAGAAAACCTTATCCGGATAGCTTACCCTAAGCGAGGTTCGAACTCGCGACCTCTTGAACGTGAGGCAGACATGCTAACCATCACGCTACAGAGGTGGGCTACACAGTAGTAGGCGTCTGCTTACGCGCGTGCATGTACGATGGCTGCGCGGTATTGGTTACGTCATTCATTCTCCGCGTCCAACTAACCTGCTATCGCATGGGACCACACGCGCTTCCGCTGAGTCAGAACGTAATGATCACCCCAAAGAAACTGTGTATACCAGTATAATTGCTTAAATTCGCAGAGAAACACATTTAAAATGCATTTGATTACTACCACAAATACAAACAGATGGCCCGCCATTGAATTTAGCACCACGCTTATGACGTAATTTATCCAACTGTCAACAGAATCGGACCAGAATTTCACGTTTTGCTTATGCGACAATGTGTAATGCTCCTTTAGCAAAGCTTCAGATGCTTTTTCAGAATTTTAGGTGTTGTTTATTACACAAGTTTTATTACGGGAGAATGGCAATTTGATCTGGGGAAACGCATCTCAGGTGAGGGAGAGGGCCCCAAAACTTGTATTTTCAGTAAATGCTTGGAATCCAATTTTTGAGTAGAATGCAATACCTTCTCTACCTGCTAAGTATGTGGTAGAGAAAGTAAACGAACTACCTGAACTTACGTTAGGAAATCTTCCTAAAGCTAAACTGTGATTTAATGGAAGCTAACAGTCAGTGCTAAATGTCTCTGTTTGCATTACGAGCACTTCGATTCTGAACATCAAAGAATACATATCTTCATCTGTGTGGTTTGTTTTGTTGTCCTTCCGTGTAAAACTGCATGAAACTTGTGGAGCATTATTCTTCCTCCTACGATCTAAATTCTGCTGAATTGAAAAAAGAAATTAGTAGCAGGGCATACAAAAGAGACGCTGGATCTATTGCATTTCCCACCGATGAAAGGAGATGCGTTAGAAGCCGTACAAACTAAAGTGTTTGCCACTATGTGCTCGAGCGCCATGTTTATTACTGTCATTTCCCCAAGACGCCGTGTAATTTCCCCACGAAAAGCACTTGGAGAGCTATTCAGATTTCTTCCTAGGATAATGACGTAAATTTCCGTGGTTGGGTAGGAAAAGCCGATATATCGCTAAGATTATGTCCTTCTTGAGATGGACGCATAAAGCTAGGGTCGACCTCAGCACTTAAAGATCGTCGTTAAATCACCCGCAAACCGCAGGCTATCGTTCGCAGACAGGCACGTTATCCCCTCCCTCACCACCTCAACCCTTTAGCCCATAAAATCGATCCCTTCTTCCACCTCTGTTTGTCTCAACAGGAGGAAGTGGCTTCAGATTGGCTGATGATAAGCAATGCCCTTGCACCCTCCTCCATGTCATCTTTCAAATCCTCGGTCATCGGAAACTCTTAGCACAAGATGTACGTGCAAGTAACCGTAAGATTACCGCGTGAAATTACCCTTCAGTTACACCTAACAGGGAGGCTACAAACCAGTTCCCGTTCTCGTTCACGTTATGAATGATAGAAGTTATTCAAGGAGGCCGTGAACTAAAACTTACAGATCTCTGTCTGATTACCAGAGATATGCAAAATCTGAAGAAAAATTGCATTCTTCTACTTCATCGATCTTTGGTCTAGCTGGTTTCCTTTTACCTTGCGACTTATAATTTAAAACTGCTTTGGGTATGACATTCTGTCCAAGTGGAACATCCAGTTTTCTTTACATGTCTTACGATAATGATTCTCTTACTTTTAGATAATGCTTATATTGATCTTTCTGTTCTAGTCCTTTTGTCCTGATATAGATCTCAGCAATCTGGTTGCTGCCGGTTTTTTTTTTTTTTTTTTTTTTTTTTTTTTTTTTTTTTTTTTTTTTTTTTTTGCATATGTTGACTTGTATTGATCAATGTGCGGATCCATATGCAACGCAATGGATTGCTATAGACTTACATAGTCTGGTCTTGCCTTACTCCGTCCTAATGTCCTATTAAGTTATTAAGTTTGTTTATTTTTCCATATAAATCTACTTAATTAATGTATATTTTACATCCAAGAACAGCTAATGTTGACCACTTGTTCCAGAATGTTATTTTCCACTACCATTTTTGAGCGAACTGAGTTCACACCTACAAATCTCATTGTTTTTGTTTTTCTGTTAATATCTGTTGATATTTTCACGTTAAAATCTTGTACAGCTCTGTTCAATGCCATCTTTTGTAGTTCATTTTCGATTTTTGCCAGCAGGATCTGAGCGTCTCTTTCCTAGTCTATTCCACTGGTAGGGGGAAAATCCAAAATACGAAAATATGACGGAAATATCACCAAAAATTCTGAAATTACATTTTAAAGAAAAAATGTCTTGCTCTAAGGTTTTGGAGCAGGTTCACTTCATTAGTTTAAGAAATAGGCTTTGAAGACTTTGGTCTTTATTTAAAAATGAAATAGGTATGCGACGAAGTACAACAAATAATACGTAGCTCACATATTTTTACTTTCTCTACTGGTAAGTAGGGGAAGTATTGTATTCCACCCAAAAATTCGATGTCGAGATATCACCGGAAATATATGTTTTGAGACCCCCTGAATCCCCCTCCAAAAAAGCATTTTTAGAAAAAGGTCCATGTGCGTGTGTGTGTGCGTATGTGTGTGTGTGTGTGTGTGTGTGTGTGTGTGTGTGTGTGTGTGTCTCTGTGTGTCTGTCAGTCTGTGGACAGCATAACTCAAAACTGAAAAGTAGGTTAAAAACCAAAGTTGGTATTTAAGTTTAATGTCTTTCAAGGATGCAACACGAACATTTTGAAGAAAATAGCCCCACCCTAAACTACCCTTCACATGGAAACTATTTCGAAAATTTTTATTTTGATTACAATGTCATATGTTTGAGATATTTTTATGACAAAAGAAATGTATATATTGAATTTTTGGCTATAGTCCCTGTAGTCGTATTTCCTCTGGACGACAGATTTTCACAATGACGTCACATGGAGGAAACGCTACATTTCCTCTACTCCACCCGACTTGTCCGAAAGGACAGTCCGGGTTTTTATAATTAAATTATCATTCAGGATTTACAAAGCCTATTTGCTACACTTGCTATACTTTTATACTTGATAATACTAACGAGATTATTGATGTACAATTTGTTCGTATATAACACTTGAGGTTTCATATCGATAACATGGAACCTCTTGTAACTCCATAGGAAGTAGTTCACCAGCCAATTTGGCAGTTTTTGTCAGCAGTTTGCCATTGTTGTGCAGTCTGCGCTACTTGGAGATGTATCTTTGATGTAATAGACCGCTTGTAGTGGTACTCAAGTGTGTGGAGGAAGCTGTGATACACAGGGAGCGAATATTAACGGAAATTCAAAGCATATCTCGAGAAGAGATTCTATCACAGATGAATGAGCGGAGCAATATGAGTATCTCCGGGCTTTAGGCAAAGGCAATTTCCCCCTTAATAAACTTAGGTAACCGTGAAACAAACGCCTTACTTGCTTGCCGCTTTTTGTTTTCTCAATTCCACGCCAATAATTGCTACACGTTCTTTCCAGGCGAGGGAGCAGCCAATTCTTGATTGAGAAAATAGCTGCTACGGGCGAAGTGTTCAACAAAAACTGCATATAATGTGCTAAGAATACACGACGTTTAGGCATTTTGCAAATAACTGCACAGTACTGAAGTCAACGTCATTCAATATGGAGTGATCTAGGCATTCCGGGAGTCCCTCTGACTGAACACGAGTGTCACTATTATGTGATACGGAAATTTATTTGACAGTTGATAGTCATATTCAGCTCAAATAGGTTAATTCATAAATTAAAGGGAATAAAGCACTTAGTAATGATAAATAATAAATAAAATTAATAAATAATAATGTGATGATTTGCAGCTAATAAAAGTAAATATAA
This sequence comes from Tenodera sinensis, assembly GCA_030765045.1. Lineage (NCBI taxonomy): Eukaryota > Metazoa > Arthropoda > Insecta > Mantodea > Mantidae > Tenodera > Tenodera sinensis. Next base: position 204,420,953 of record CM060961.1, read on the forward strand.
GGATAAAACTATGAACTTAATTACATTGATTCACCTTATAGTTGGTTCAACATAAGTACTTACAATATGGTGAGTCGCCATTAAGGTATGCTATCTCACATAAACTGAGATCTCTTTGTGTGGTTTAGCGGGGAAAATGCGAGTGAGTTGGAGAGTTTAATGTCATGTCAGCATGTTGGCCTTGATAGCTTAGTGGTTAGAGCAGCCGGACGGTAACCGGTAGAACCATGGTTCAAATTCCGGTCCTGGCATTGAATTCTTCAGTCTCACTCTAACCTATCCAATCCAGTCCTACACACGACTATTGTGTGGAAGAATAGTAATTACATAGGGGGTATGTTTGATAGCAAGAATAGCTGGGTGCCATCGGACATATTTAGAATTAGGCTTCGCATCGCTTACAAAATGACACTCGTTGCTAATCTGTCCGGTGAGATGGACGTGTAACTCGCGTAGCTGATCTGTAAACTTGGACGGAGACAAACCTTTAAGGTTTGTTAAAATCTACAAATAAACCGTTTATTACAGTATCTCCTTACAAGGTGTAAAAGTGATACGCCATTAAAGTATTTCAAAACGCACAATGGTCATCTTTCATAAAACCTGTTGATACCCTGATGTTAAGACCTTAATTACTCTATCTAGCCAGGGAAGACTATCTACAAGGTCCAGCAGTGCATTGCCGAGCAACGGGGTTCAATATCATCTGTAATCATCACTCTGACAATGTACCAACCGCCACCCCAACCTTTGTAACGTTAATTGTTAGGAACTGGCAACCTCAACTTGTACCAAAGTAATACTTGTTACATAAGCACTGGGAGTCATTTGCAGGACAGGTACTGAAAATAACATTCCCTGGTTTAAACAAAGCCAGGACACCAAGTGCTCTTTGCGCTTGAAATTATTACAGGGCATGGCTATCTCGAGACACTTGTACAAGACGGGTAAAGAAGTTGATCCTGCCTATATGAGATGCAAAAAGTTAAACGTCATATTCTGTGGTATGACTGCGAGGCGATTCTGGTCAAAAGATTGCAAGACAAATAGTCCTGTATAATGGTGCAATGCTGCAACCCGATTAACATTTCCTACTTATATAATAAATTATTACAGTTTACTGGAACACCAAAGCTTATACTTCATAATGATTTACAGCTGAAAATCACGATAGAATTGGGTGCAATCTCACAAATGCGAGATATCCACTGGAGAAGTATTTGAAGCACAGCAATGAAATATAGGCGAAAAAATGAAATAAAGCTCAGGTACGTGAGTAAGCTTTAGCTTGAGCATCCGTTGGAAAACTTTGGCCTTTATCAAGTTCGCTTCAGAAGGTGATGGCGTCGTAAAGCACACTTGAGGATTTACTAGCGAATTTTATAGCTGCTTGCCTCCTCCAATCAGGGGCAACTGCTTGTGATGTGCATCTTACAGAGGTAGGTGCTGCAGCTATCTGCATTCCCATCATCTTTTGAAACAGAAGAACTCACTCTGGGCACCTTGGATGTAAATATGATGAATAACGTTTTTACTGAAACACCATATACTTAATTGCCTATGTCAATTTTTCTGGTAAGATCCTTTGAAACTACTACAACTAATGTTGTACAGTTGGTACACCATTAGACAAAAACTTATAGATGTCACATACCATATATTTTAAAATTGTATGTGTTGTATTCACATTACGTGTTGTGTCCACATTACTTTCTCTAGTGCTACCGTTTATTTTTATATGGCTTCAACAAACTATCCCTTCAAAAGTTTGTTCTTATTGAAAAATTCAAAACAATAATAACGGATATGCGAAAAAGGCTGAGTTCACAAACAAGTCATTTGAAATAAGTTGTGTGTTGTAGAAATATACACACTTTCTCTGTAGTACGTTTTTGTATTTCTCTTAATCTTTGCCGGTTAAACAAAACTATTATACAAAAGTCCTTCCAAGTGAAGAGGACTTCACTGGCTATTCTCAGCACATTCAATATATACATTTTACTCATTTAAAATCTTAAACACATGGTAAATTAGTCAAGATCATTACAACTATTTTGAAAAAAAAAAAAAAGCCTCAAGGTTTCGATTGGGGGGGGGGGGGGATTTTCATGAAAAGATTAGTGTCGCTTCTTTGGAGGATGCCGAACTGAAATACCAAGTTCGGCATTTATCCCGTTTTCATTCTTGAGTTATAAAACATACTCACGCGCGGATTTTTTTTTTTAAAAATGTTTTTATTCAGGGGGCCTCAAAAATGTACTTCCGGTGTAATCTCAATATCGAATTATTTGGATGGAGTGGAATACGTTCTCCACCTAGTAAGTACTTAGGAATATGTATAAGAAGAGGTAGATTTGGAAACGGATTATCTAGGATGGGATGTCTAGCACCTCGACCGCGTGATTGGACCTTTTATGAGTACATCCCCGAGAGGAACGGACGAGAGGAAGGAACCGCGGGAGACATAGGGGCAGGAGGACTAATCGACGTATACGACAGACACAAGAAGTTCTCTAGCAGCTACTGGCTGACCATCATGACGAGAGGCGCTCAACGGACTTAACGTTACAGATTACACCCCATCCCTGAGGCGAAGAAAGCCGAAGTGATGGAGTCACGTGACTTGCTGGAAAACATTGCTGTCAGTTTGTTGTTGTAGGAGCTGTAGCTTGGTGGAGAAAATGGTTCTCGGTTTCTTTACTGCAGTTTTGATGAAATAAGATAAGCTGATTTGCTCGTAAAATGTAATCTGTTATTTACCCTAGTTACATATATACAACGAAATGGACGATTCAGAAAATTCTTTGTGGTATGCAAATATAAATTTTTGAGATTTGAAATAACCTGTTTTTGTTACACATACTATAATCAGGTGACTTTTTTCTGTTGTTTCAGAGCCGCAGAGCTGTTGTGTATGTGGTTGCAAGTCAAATTATAACGTTATTAGCTCAAAGAAGATGTGCACCAACTATCTCTGAGAACCAACCTATATATCAAGTGATTTTATGACAATGCCTGAGTACATTGTAGATTTCAAAGTGTCAGTTTCTTTATAAGTTAAAGTGTTTTATAAAGGTGTACGTATAAAAGCAGTGTCTTTAAAATGGTGAGGTGAAGGAAATCTCAGTAATGATGCGACTAAAATTGAAAATCTGGCAAGTTATTTAAGTAGTATGAACTATCAGGTTGTGATCTTGATTAACGAAAAATCAGTAGAAGAATAACTTTCAAAATAAATATTTTGTTGAAAAATGGGTAGAGAGACAGTCTTGTGAATGTAACATCGATTCTGTTCTGAATGTGTGTCATGTCATCCTTGTCTACCCTTGGTATATAAAACTAAACGATAGTGACTAGAGAATAATAAAACAGATACATTTCGCCTAGTTTACCCTCCTGAGCTCCGGACGATATCGGCGGCGCCACGTGTAAGTATCGGAGTTTAGAAAGACACCTAAGGTAAACAACCCATATGTTTTGCAACCTTCCCCAACTTCTGACGTCTGACTTGTGTGCTTTTAGCAGCAGATATCTATACTCATACATGGCAGAGTTGTGTTTGCTACTTTGTGTACACAAATTTCCATGAAACGTGTGCATAGCACACAAAATACACTCCATGCTAACACACAGCGATGTTCTCGGTTATCAAACAAGGGACATGCAATCTTAATAGCAAAGAAGAAGAAAGCAATGAGAATGCTGCCACTATCGTGTATTTTATCAGAGTATATCACTGTATCTGGATTTCCTGATAGGAGAATAATTGTAAGTGTAAACACGGAGTTGTATTTCGGTGCGTTTGTAACATTTTGTGTATTTTGGTCTGATACTTAGTAGACATTTTCACTTAGCGTTGGTTATTTTCTTTGACAGATATACTTGTTCTTGCATCATTTAAATCCTCAGGGTCTCAACCCATACCATATCGGCTTGCTTCATCACGAGCCCACAGTGCAGGCCATATGTACCTCCGTCTCCAGCCTCCATCCAGTCTATCTGCTTTCATCACCGAGGAGAGATGGCACAGCATTCACTATTATCAAAAGTCTTCATGTTCACTATTCTTCTGGACCTAAGCTGGAACTTAGGGTCCTGGTATTAAATATGAATATGAGTACCAAAGCATATATATGTATGTTGGGCTGCCCATGAACTTGGACCCCAGCCCCTGTCATGTGACAGCCCTCTGCGATTCTCTACATATAATTTTTGACGTGTGCTGTTTATTCTTTAACTACAGTTAACCTTGTTCAAACCTGTCCTTTTAACTTTCGTCTTTTTGATTCACTTATTTTAACCAAATTCTCTTACACTTTCTTTTCCCTATTTTAGATTACCAATGTAGCCGTATTTCCGCCTGACAATGGGTGTCCAGAGATGGAACCTTAATCTGTAATAATTAAGGAAATATGGATAATTAATCAATACCCAGCTTATTAATTATCCATGTTTTTGAAGTAATTTCCTTGAAAATTATACCAAACAAAAGACCTTGACGAGACGAAGGACCTGCATCGACGAGACGAAGGACGTCGAGCCACAGTTCGACCAGAGCTAAGGGCGGGCAGTGAAACCACTGCACCCATTACATTCTAATATTTCTTTTCCCCCTCATTTGTCATGTTTCTTGATAACTTCCTACACCTCACTTATTCAGTTCCTTCTTATCTCTACATCACTTCCACTTCCTTTCCTCACTTAACTTTGGTTTTAAGGTGCTTACTTGACATTGACCCTAAACTCTTAATTCCATCCCTCCTACCATCCCCCAAATACAGTTAACTTGTCTTCTTCCTTGTCACACGGCGTGGAACACCATTTTCCTCCCTTTTTTCTTCGGCTTACTATATATTGACAGATGTTCATTATCTGATATTCACTTTTTTATTTAATATATTTCCAAATACGAGTTGGTATTGGTATTAAATAACCAATTCGGTATTCACCTTGGCCGAGGGGAACGACGAAAAAACCCCAGTCAAACTGGTTGGCCCACGGGATCTGAACCTAGAACCTCCCCAAAGTGGGCCACAGTCGTTACCGCATAAGCCATCCCGCTCAGTCTATATAAAGTCACTTAATTACTCTAGTAGGGTACTTCACAACAGACTATTTATAGGAAATCCAAGATACGCATTTAATTTATTCGTGCAAATACCTCAAAAGTACAATATGTTAATAAAAATCATTAGAATCATTCTTGAGAAAAATCTGTCGTATAAAAGTTATTTTTGATACGAAAAACTTTGTGAAACTTCTTATTGTTGCACCATCTAAAGATGCTACATAAATACATTTGGTATTTGTCTGACCTTTCATTTTTAATAACTCTCTTCCGCTTTTATTTTTCTAGTCAATCAAATCCAATTAATCTATTTAATCTAATTATATACCTATCTATTCTTCACGCACCACCATGAAACTACATTTGTATCTGAAAAATTATATATAATATAGATATTTTAGTGTCATTTGTACATCTCCCTTTAATTTGTATGGTTACCTTGGGGGCTTTACTTTAAGAAATTGTGCTGTTACTACTCAATACAGATATGTATAGCATATTTTGGCAATATCTTTATTTTACACGGGTTGTATATTTCAACGAGATCTGTATCTTTTCTAGCCGTTTCCTCCCAATTCTTTGGTTTTTCAGTTATAGAAAATTCGAAATTCATAGCCGTTAAGAGATTAGAGAAAATAAAAAATAATAAAAGTTCTATTAAATAAAAGATTGACCTTATAGTTAGTTAAACTATGAAGCCCAGAACTTAAAATGCCTGAAGTCTGTAATTAATCATTAGGGTATGTTATCTCACATGCATTTCAGATCTGGTTTAGCAGAAAAAAGTGCGAATCAGTTGGAGAATTTAATGTCGTTCCGGTATATTACCATGGTAACTCAGTGGTTAGGGTAACCGGACTGAGGACGAAAGATCCATGGTTTAAATCTCGGCTATGGCACTGAATTTTTCAGTGTGATTATTTTCCAATCTTGTTCTACACATGGCTAGTGTATTCTCAAAGGTATAACAAAGGCTTTAAAAGAATTTATTTGAATCAATACTGTTTGAAAACGTGCACTTCCTGTGAAATTTCGATATTGAGCTTTTTGGGTAGAATGCAATACCTACTTCCTCGCTTTCACGTAGGAGGATGTTTACTTTCTAAGTGTCTAGACCTCTTTGTGATGAAATATTCTAGGCACGTGAAGTTGTTCACTTCTTATGAACAACGCCGGCCGTATAACAGAGCCACTCAGGTATGCAACAACAGTGCCCAGTGTCTTTTTGCTTGTAAAAGGGAGTAAGACTGCAGGGCACAGAATTTTTTCTACGTTTATGAGGGAGTGGAAGCGTCAGGGAAAATCAGATTTAGCGCATCTTGAGTGTCAAAGGGACGAAGGAGTAAAGCACCATTAAGTATTTAACGTACACGTTGAAGCAGCAAAAACCTAGTAACAGCAACCATCCAGAAAACACGTCTTTCGTAGATGGAGCCATTCTACTGGGCAAAATCTGGATTCCTCAATGCAACGCTCATTCGCAGTGAAAGCATGAAAACCAGAAGAGCGGTAAAAACTCTTACTAAGCACGCCATAATACACGCATAGATCATAGAAAGAGTACCTATGATCTTATACCTAGCTTCCATTCCTTACTATGCACCCTTACATTGGACTATGTGTGTTAGCGAACAGAACAAACGCTGCAGCATGGTCCAGCAGTTATACACGAAATCCCTAAACATTGTTAGCTTTAGGATCCAATTGGAGCTTCCGTTTGTCATTTAAATGGATGAGCGCAGTGGTGTATAAACAAGGCGTTAAATTTCAAAACCTGATTTTCCCGTAATCCTGCTTCTTACATTTTAGTTAAATATGTGCCGCTACTACCCTTGTGGGCCTTAGGTCCCCAAACTGCCTGCCGGTCTCACCCCCATATGCGCAAGATAGAGGGGGACGATCACACAACCGGTACGCGAAGATGATGTGGTCAGTACCACGCTTCCCCTAGATTTAATTTTGTGTTTCATGACCTACGAACCGCTAGCTATCGTAGCTCTTCAAATAAATCATGATGCTGAGTGACTGGGAAGAGGAGCACCACTCTGCCATGACGCAAGACTCTCACAGTTTTACACTTTAATGTTAATTTTGTAATTAACAGGCAAAGGGATATAAAATGCTTTTCTTTCAAGCACAATTTTGGGTTTAAGATTTTAATAACACAACTCAACAAGGTTTTTGGAACTGGAAAGAGAAATAGTGTATTTTATTACAAATAATGCAATGATTATGTTGCTGAATGTTTCTATCACGTTAGGGAAAAAGTTATTGCTGTCTATGTTGTTCACCACATTATAATCTCGCCCCATCTGCACACATATGTACTTGCGTAAGCTTATCTGAATAGAACTGCTGATCTTATGTGAAGCAGATAGCTGCAGCTGTGTTTGTGGAACTTTTTTTCGAAATAGGAATCAAGACGTATTACCATATTTTAGGAAAGACGATTCACTCTGTGTTTGTTGTGATGTAATCGGCGTAATGTCAAAACTAAACATTGTGTGCAATATTGAACATTGACGTTTATTCACAGGTTCTCCCAAAATTAGTTTGAAGGCTGTACTACTTTACAATCGCAATGAACTGCCATCGGTTCCGTGGCCCATGCAGTTGGTACGAAAGAAACACGAAAGTATGTCACTAATTCTAGAAGTCATTAAATACAATGAGCGGTGATTTAAAAGTTATTCGAATTCTAGGATCATGGAGTGGATTCACAAAATTCTGTTGTTTCTGTGCCTGTGGGATGGTCAAGCTATTGAACACTACAGTCAAAGAATGGCCCAACAGGGAAGAGTTCGAACCAGGGAAGCAGAATATAAAACACAAGTTTTAGATGAACCTTTCAAATGTGTATCTTCCGCCTCAACATATAAAACTGGGGCTCATGAAAAACTTTGTGAAGGGAATGGACAAAACAGGTAAAAGATTCAAATAGCTGACAGAACTCTTTCCCAGGGTAAGTGCAGCCAAGAAGGAATTTTCCCTGGTCCATAGATAAGATAATTGCTAAACAGTTCACAGTTTGATGCTTAGCTGATTCCCGATGAACCGCTACGCGGTTGTCATTCGAAGTAGTGAATGGGTTTGTGGGTAACAAAAAGTACAAAAAGTGCTTATCAATGATATTTTAAATAACTATAGGAACTTAGGATGTAGGATATCATTGAAAATGCATTTTCTACTTTCGCTTTTAAGACTTCCTGAGAATTCGGCTGCAGTTAGCGATGAGTAAAGGGAAAGTTTTCAACAAGATATATTACAAACAGAACGTAGATTTCAAGGTAGATGAGATCCCTCCATGATGAGCAACTATTTTTTATTTCTTCAGCAGGAAGATTCATCTTCGCATAAAAGAAAATCCCATAGGAAAAGCTTCCCAACAGCTTCAGGATATGGAGTCTAACGGTAATGTAGTAGTAAATTCCGCATGTAATGTTAATTTTTTGTATAATAGATGAATACGAACTTCAAATTTACGAATTTTGTCGGAATTCTTACGTGCATCCAACCAAATCCATGATGTAACAAACTTAAGAAATTCATCCTGTACCTACTAATGAGCCGCTATTTCCAAATATACGAGATAGATATAGTTCTGATATTTTACAAGATGTTTATTCTTTTTGAGTGTGGTACTTTGTTTCGATGATACAATTTATTAAAATAAAAAAAAAATATGATTTTCTTGATGAACCTCTAGAATTTTTTTTAAAAAAAAGTTCAACATTTTATATATTTTAATTATGTTCAACAGAAAATTCAATATAAATAATTTTACATAAACACTGCATTATCTGAATTGTATGATATAAATTTTATGAACATAGGCCCAATTTTAACTGCACTAACATAGCATTAGTGAGATATGGGTTGACGACATCCCTTAATAAGAAAGGGTGCCATAACAAAAGAACTGAGGGTGATGGGAAAAAACTGATGACATTCGAAATCAGCATGGCCAACTTACTATTAATCAGGCACCTTCAGGTCAGTTCCTCAAACGTTTTAAAAGTTTGCAGAGTTGTGTAATTTAATACGCGACTGCTTCTTAGATAATTAGCAGTTTTACATAAGTAATTACCTACTCTTTTCCAGAAAAAGTTCTATTGTTACACATGATTCAGTCTTTGAATGTAAAGAGCACAGTCGACAAACAATAGTGTGACCAAACCTACGAGACAAGAAAACTCACCATCTGCATTATAGTAAATTCGCCAACATTGCATTAATGTGTCTGCCTAGCAACAGAGGGCTGCAAAAAGACGGCAAAAATAAATGCCAGTCAGTTACCAGATAGTTGTGAGCGAGTTACGAGCAATTTATAGGCCAGAGCTGTCAAGCGAGTCTTGTAATGCATTTCATTTAATAAATAACGTCTGATTCGAGTTAACCGACAATTGTTTTGTCACAATACACAACATTAAAATGTATGGTATTTCGCACTAATTTAATTTTTTCTTGCAAATTTAGCTACATGTGATAAGTGTGTCGAACAAATCTGCGATAACAATGTGGTTAAAGTTTAGATACTGTAAAAGCTGCGTTAAATGCTTACAATGAACCATTTTATACAGAATCTTTCTATCACACTTGTATACAACAAAAATATAATATTTTGCACTGGAATCATTTATCTGTACTTCAGAAATTGAAATTGGAACAGCTCTAACCCAGCGTTGGACAAATTACTTGGAGCATATTATGATTTTCCCATTGTAGTGAATATCACAACACTTCTGTATGCCGAGCCAATCTAAACTATGAGAGTTGGATCTTGGCATGCAGGGTGTATTGTAATCTCAAAGGGGTGGGGGGGGGGGAGGGTTTGAGTTACGGTGAATAATTCCCTAATTAATGAGATGTTAGCATAGCTGTTAGCCAACCGAGTGTTGTGTCACAATACATTACACATCACAGTGTAATATGTATTGCACGTATGCCTGAATATTACAGGATAAGCAATTAATGCGAAGACGAGTGTCAGTGGAGTTGCCACTTCTGCCAGTGAACAGAAAACAATCAATGACCAATGTAATGAGCTGTCGTCAACTTGAAACAGTAGTGTTCAGTGAACGTTTGCATTCCTCTGCGTTCAAGTTATAGGGCGAGACTGCGGACTTTGGGCTAAACATCTTTTTTTAATTGTGCCAATGAAGCAAAACTAGTAAAAATGCTTATTTTGACCTTTGGTGCCTATTTTAAGGTTTTAGAGCTGAATTTAAGTTAATCAATTTTGTCGGTTTTTGCTACTCGAGGTTGAAAAATCCGACGCACATTAAAACGACATTCGCAAAAATGCGACAACAATCTACCACAGGAGCATATGAATAGAAGATATAAACACATCCTAACAAGCAGAGACAATCTGTCACGGAAACAAACGAAATGCCGCTCTCCCTCCCACCTAGTGGAGCTCATTTCTGATCTGGTCTGCGTGGTTCACTCATTCTTGTCAAATACGTGAACCTTTTAAGAAGTGATGGTTAAATTTGTTTTAAGGAACTAGTGGAAGTAATGTAAGGGAGATATGATATGGAATGTGTGGATCTGTCTAAAATAATAATAATAATAATAATAATAATAATAATAATAATAATAATAATAATAATAATAATAATAATAATAATAATAATAATAATAATAATAACAATAACAATAATAATAATAATAGTAATAATAATAATAGTAATAATAATAGTAATAATAATAGTAATAATAATAATAAACAATAATAATAAACAATAGTAATAATAACAGTAATAATAATAATAATAATAATAATAATAATAATAATAATAATAATAATAATAATAATAATAATAATAATAATAATAATAATAATAATAATAATAATAATAATAATAATAATAACAGTAATAATAATAATAAATAATAACAGTAATAACAGTAATAATAATAATAAATAATAACAGTAATAACAGTAATAACAATAATAATAATAATAATAATAATAATAATAATAATAATAATAATAATAATAATAATAAGAATAAGAATAATAATAATAAGAATAATAATAATAAGAATAATAATAAGAATAATAATAATAATAATAATAATAATAATAATAATAATAATAACAACAACAATAACAGTAATAACAGTAATAATAATAACAGTAATAATAGTAATAATAGTAATAGTAATACTAATAATACTAATACTAATAATACTAATACTAATAATACTAATAATACTAATACTAATAATAATACTAATAATAATACTAATAATAATACTAATAATAATACTAATAATAATACTAATAATAATACTAATAATAATACTAATAATAATACTAATAATAATACTAATAATAATACTAATAATAATACTAATAATAATAATAATAATAATAATAATAATAATAATAATAATAATAATAATAATAATAATAATAATAATAATAATAATAATAATAATAATAATAATAATACGAGCAGAATTTGGCACAAACATATAGTTTTTTGCACAAATGTTAATTTTATTTGTGCATTTTTGCAACATTGTTCTATTTTTCAGCTTAAATCTTGTTTTTGAACCTATTATTTGTCTACTTTAGCGTTTGTATTGCTTCACTATACTTTTTCATGTAGAATGAAAGTCGATATCATGGAATAGGTTTGATTCAAAGACTTTGTAATACTATGGCTGTAGGAATCACACATAAAACGTTTTCTGATGTGCTATATTCACATGACCTACCCTACCCATACTTCAACAAACTATTCTTAAAAAGTTTCTCGTTCTATTTACTTCATGTTAATGGAGATGAACTTTTGTATAAATTGTGCTATTACATATTTCCAGGTACAAGGGAATATGCGAATACGGTAGGCTTTAAGCCAGGCCTGGGTGACTCGATAAATAAATTGAGCGATCTTATTTATTTATTTATTTATTTATTTATTTATTTATTTATTTATTTATTTATTTATTTATTTATTCATTCATTCATTCATTCATTTATTTATTTATTTTTCCTGCTAAACCTTCATATTCCGTTCTCTTTGCACAGCTAAGACATAAAAAAGTGAATTACGATTTTCCATTTAAGAAAATTATAAGTATTGGAAAGCTCATACAAATAACAAGGAATGATTCCGAAATGGTTCACTAACCAAAGAAATTCATTTGGACATAAATTGTGATCTACACTTCTTGTATAGTAATATTTGGTTTATCTCTTACGGTTTAAGAGTTAAAAGTCATCAAGAGTAAACAGGACTACATAGCTATAGCCAGAAAATGCAAAATATACATTTCATTTACATAAAAATATCTTAAATGTATGGCATTTTAATCAAAATCGTTACAGCCATTTTCGAGATAATAAAAATGTTCCGTGTAAAGGGTAGTTTAGTGTGGAGCAATTTTCTTCAAAATCTTCACGTCGCATCTTTGAAAGACGTTAAACTTAAATACCAATTTTAGTTTTTAACCGTCTTTTCGTTTTTTATTTATGCTGTCCACAAGACACACGAACCTTCTGCTATACGTAGCAGAGAAAGTAAAACTTCATTAGTCATTTTTGAGAAAATAATTTTTTTAAAAAACCTTCAATGTAAAGGGTAGTTTGGAGTGGGGTATTTTTATGGAAAACTTCTTGTGGCGTTTCAGGAAGATACTGAAATTAATTACCAAGTTTGGTGTTCTAGCGAATATTCGCTTTGGAGTTATCCGTTCACACACCGCCACTGCCGCTACCGTGCGACGCTCGAAAAGTAGAAATTAGAGAGGCGGCGTTTTGACGCCCGCCCGCCCGCCACCTGTAGCGAGGTACACGAGGTTCTGACTGCTCCTTCCTGCTTATTTCCCCTGGCATTTAATCTTCTCCTGATTTTAATGATAAAACCTACTCACTTCCTTGGTTGGGGAATTTCTTTCTCATTACTTGTGACGGCGGAGCGTACATTTCAATCAGGAACCTCGGGGCTTCCCCTACGCCATTGTTCCTCCCCTTTTGAGTGTCACTCACGAGGAAATAAGCAGAAAAATGCGTCTTTTGTGTTCCTTCGTTATATCTGTCCGTCCTTAATTATCGGACTCCCGGCGTAATATTTTCGTGTAAGAGAAAACAAACGTTTTTTTTGTTTCCACCAGTTCAATTTGCTCACACTTTTTCAGAGTTTCAATACTCCAAGAAAAGAAACAGCAAAGGAACCACTACACGCTTCTGGTAATATGAACTAAATTCAAGTTCCTGGACGTGTTTTCCAACAATTAGCCACCTCCTATTTTCTCCCAAACTAATAACTAGCCAGTAAATTGTTAAAAATATAGGCACATTATGATAAAAACATCCTAACCGCACTTTGTGCCGCCTGCCACCCCTCGAAATACATATGTCTGTGAACATTTGCTTTTCTCAGATGAACATAGAAAAATCAAAAGTGAGATCTCGCGTTTCAGATAACCACCTCTCGGGGCAACTACATATCCATATTACAGATATTACACCAGAGTCTGGACGTCTTCTCATGTGTTCGGATGATAATTAATTGTGTAATTTCACATAGTAAAAATATGACCACCTCATTTCTGTTTGAAACAAACATGCTGATCGTTAACTGTATCAGTCCGCCACTATCAACAGTTAAGAAGCGAAGAAATACCACTCCAACCAGCAGGAATGTTAGACGGGTTGCGTGCACAGTGCCCGCCCTGGTTTGGCGTGTTACTGATCGTTCCAGCTGCAGAGTGTAGTTGCTCGCTCCATCTTTTAGTTGGTCGTCCTCCATTTCTATGATCTTGTGGCTTATAATTTAGGATCATACGAGGCAGTCTCTCTCCATTCAGTTTCCTGACGTGTTCTATTTGTTTCTATATTTTTCTATTTTTGTTATTATACTATTTGTAGTTCTCTGCGGATATCTTCACTTCTTTTCTTATCTAAGAGAGTATATCCTGCCACATGTCGAAGACATTTCATTTCTGCTGCTTCCAATCTTCTTAGCATGGTGTTACTGGCAGTTCAACATTCCGAGCCATACATTAAAGCAGGTATAGCTAAAACTTAAAACTTGAGAGTTTCTCTACGTGTTTTCTTTCTCAGTGGTCTTTTATTTGTACCACAAGTATGTTGAAACAGATTTAATTTTCTGTTAATATCTTTTATGCTATTATTTCGTAAGAAAACCCCTATTTAGCTAAAATAAAGTACTTGTTCTATTAAAAATTGGATTCTTCCCATGCAACGCCATTACTTTAGTTTTACTCGGCAATATTTGTAAATTATATTTGGCAGTAACCTTTTCTAATTAAAAAATGGCTCTTTGAAAGTTGCCCTCGTCAGTTGCTATCACTGCCTGATCATCGGCAGAAAAGAGTGTGTATAATTTTTACCTTCTCTTTTACGTAGAGGAAGCATTGTATTCCACGCAAAAATTCGATGTCGAGATTTCACCGGAAATACATGTTTTGAGGCCCCCTGAATAAAAATAATAATTTAGATAAAGGTCCGTGTGAAAACGAAAAGTTGGTGAAACACCAAAATTAATATCTAAGCTTAATGTATTTCAAGGATGCGACACTAAGATTTCGAAGAACATTCCTTCACCCCAAACTATCATTTACATGGAAAATCTTTCTAATTTTGATTTTCTCGAAAATGCCTGTAACGATTTTGACTAAAATGCCATATGTTTGAGATATTTTTATGGCAAATGAAATGTATATTTTGAATTTTCTGGCCATAGCCCACGTAGTCCTATTTACTCTGGATGACTTTTGCATAGCTGGTAAACCTTAAGGGATAGACCAAATCTTACCATACAACAAATCTGATGTGTTGCACACATATGACCTTCTCTACTCTTGTACTAACCATTCTTACAAACTCTTATTCTTGTATCTTCTTCGTATTAGCTGAGATAAACATTTGCAGAAATTATCTTATTACCTATTTGCTTGTGGGCACAAGGGGAATATGCAAATACAGTAGGCTTTGAGCGATAGTCAAATCTTTTAAAGCTTTGAGATTCCATTCATTGCACGGAACATATAAAAAATGAACAATGATGTTGCATTTGACGAAAGTTTAAGTTTTCCGAAACTGACACAAATAACAAGGAATATCTCCGAAATGGTTCACGCTACAAAAAACTTTGTTTGGACATAAATAACTATCCAAATATGTTTTGTTATCAAATACGAAGAGGATATAGGAATAAAAGTTACTAAGAATGGTTAGTACAAGAGTAGAGAAAGTGCAACAGATCAGATTTTTTATTATCTACTCTAAAATTTTGCAATAAAATATATTGTCATTTCCTTATAACGTCAATATATAAGTTAAACACAGCGGGTGCTAAGGGAATCTTTGCCTCACTCCATGACCGATTGCTACGATTCAGAAACAGTAGGCAATTTGCTTCAAATGACTAATTAATATGCCTTAATGATATTTATTAGCCAATATCCCAACTTAACTGGAGTTGTCTATTGTCATCCCATTCACACATACCCTGATATAAAGATGGCATAGTTCGCTACTATAATAGCCGACAGAAGATTCGACAAAGACACGTCAGAAGTGTCGTACACAGGGAGACAGCATCAAAGCTCAGGAGGGAAGGAAAAGTGGAGTAAGATACACATTAATTAGTGAAATGCTAGAACCAGATAAGGGACGTGATAGAGGCACTTCGGTATTTCCTTACCAACATAAACCACTGCGGCTTATACCGGCACGATTCTATGCACTCGACTATACCCGTTAGCCCATGGGAAAGCACCATCTTGCAGAAAATGTATAAAAATAAAACATAAAAGTAAAAGGAACAGTTCAACGCTTGCCAAAAAGGACTGAAAATTTTGGTGACGACATGCCTCCCAAATACCAAACACGAATGTGATCGAAATCTTTAACGATTTAAAAGTTTCGCTGTAGCGAAGCAGCGAGTAAAGCGAACAATATGGTGTTTACTTTTTTGTGGAAGGGGAAAGATAGCACAAAGTTTAATTGAAAGTGTGCTCCTGCGGCAGTTTCTCGACTTCACAATAATTAAACGTCTATTGTTCTGCGAAGACAGTGGGCCGAAAACAATTTAACATTAAAACAGAGAGGTGACGACTGGCTTTAAGCAGGTATGGCTGTGACAGCATTTGGAAATGAATTATGCCCTTTAATTATGCCAGTGAGGGAGTGGTCTAGTTTATTGTGAGCGGGCCATCAAACGCAGGTAATGCAAGTGAACTTTCCCTATCGCGTTCCCACCTTAGGGGAAATATCGACTACAGTCCCCACTTCCCTTGCGTTCTGCTGATGGAGCTACTATACTACTTCAATGTAGGTACATCTTGAAAAGGACATACTTGCTACATTCATTTCACGTTCTCTGCCCAGTATTGTATAGTCGCTTCATTTGCGAATTTAGAATTTTACTTATTAAGAGTAGTATGTTTACAGGTTGGTTAGTACCTTCAAGTAGACGTGCCACAGAAAACTAGACGCAGAGTAGACGAAACGGATGCTGTAACACAGTAACGAATGCTGTATCGGAACTTATCTCGAATGCTTTCAGCAAGGTTACACTATATAGGCATTGAAGGTATGAAGCAAAACGGATAGCCTATTTCAGAGGAGTTGTTCATTTCACAGCCCAGTTACGACCGTGCAAAGAAGTCAGACAGTAAACTATATGATTGGGAACACTGTTAGACGAAGAGAAAAGCAAGTAACACACTGAACTGGTGATGCCAGTCGCGGGTGCATGCCTCAAAGTTTCAAGGTCCAGCTAGCTTACGCCACTTGGTGGCCAACGTCAAACTACCTCACTCCACCGCGCAGCTTATGAATACGTGCCTGACAACAATGGAGCGGCAGAACAAATGGATGTCCAGAGTGTTCCCAACACTCCTGGCTGCCTGCAAATGAGAGTTTTGTGAGACAGGGAAGAGATTCTTGTTTTGTGACGCAATCGTGAGTGGTGAACGATACAGCTGTTAGCAGTGCGTGTTGTCGTTGCGAGAGAACCGCATATATTGACAGAGACGGTTTGGACATTGATACGTCGCGTCGAAGGCTTGAAATGAAGCAGTTTTAGCGACTGTTGAGTGATTGTATCGTCAAAGCCAGCAGTTAGACACAGAGAACTGAAATACAGAAAAGTGTGTGTCAAGATTATTTTCGTAACCTTGACACACAAGAGTGAAGAGCAGTTCATTGTAAAATCACGCAATATTGTAAATTAGTAAAAGAGAACTATGATATGTGCTTCAGGTTTAAGGAGAAAACAAAGCGACCTATAAAGGAACTGAACTTTGGCGTAATTTCGCCACAATATTAAGGTAAGAATTATCAAAATATCTGCACGTGTACTCGTAACACTCTGTATAAAAAGCTATGAATTATAAATAACAAAATAACATCTGAACAGCAGTTACAATAGCTTGTTAACGTTTTATGTGCACTATATGTTTTATGTCGAGTATATGATAAAATAGTCTAAGCACTCAGAAAAAAATCCGATGTGTTGTACTCACATAACTTTCTCTACTCTTGTAGCTACTAGATAAACATTTGCAGCAATAATCTTACTGCTGATTTTCTTACAGATGCAAGGGGAATATGGGAATACAGTAGGCTATGAGCGATAGTCACATCTTTTAAAGTTTTTAAATTCTCGCTTTCCATACCAAACAGTTAAAAAAATGAATATCCACCTTCCATTTGAGAAAAGTTTAAGTACAGCAAAACACGCAAATAACAAGGAATATCTCCGAAATAGTTCACTCCCCAAAAGACGCATATAGACATAACTCGTGTGTTTTAACGAGATCTACATTTTTTGTAGTAAGATTTGGCCTATATCTTACGGTTTACCAATTGAGCGAGTCATCAAGGCTTTTTACTGCTTACTACCCTTTACTACATGGGCTATACCCCGAAAATGCAAAATATAGTTTAATTCATCATAAAAATATCTTAAGCGTATGACATTTTAATCAAAATCGTTAGAGCCGTTTCTAAGAAAATCAAAATATTCCAAAAATTTTCCATGTAAAGGGTAGTTTAAGGTGGAGGAATTTTCTTCAAAATCTTCGTACCGCACGCTGGAAAGATATTAAACTTAAATAACAACTTTGGTTTTCAACCGACTTTTTATTTTTGGGTTACGTTGTACGCACGCGCGCGCGCACACACACACACACACACACGCGCGCGCGCGCGCGGAGCTTTTTCTAAAACTGCTTGTTTGGTTTTGGGCGGCCTCAAAAAATACATTCCAAGTGAAATCTCGACATCAAAATTATGGGTCCAATACAATACTTCCCCTACCTATTATACATAGTAGAGAAAGTAAATACACCGTGGAGTTTAGGTTTTTTCAGAGATAAATTGCCTTAACAAAGTGAGCTTCTACTACACTGGTTTAATCAGAATTGAAAGACGCGGATTTTGAATTAAAAACTGCACATTCACAACATTGCTTAAAGGTACGTGAAAGGGAAAGTTTTCTCCCCTGACACCTTTGCGTTAAAAGAAGTAATTGTGTATTTAGAATTCCGCAGTCTAATTTCAACTACTGCGTGAATATGAAGGCGCAATGCTGTGCGCTATTAGCAAGACCGTCAGGGGCTTGGAAACTGCAGAATTTGCAAAATTATATTCTTCCATGTCGCCTTCGGGAGCTTCAAGCCCAAGAGGACGTGAAGCTTGACAAAGGCAGCTGCCATAAATAAAGATATGTCTCAAAGGAAAGGAACACGATGAATTTCTCGGTATGGCAAGCTACGAAAAGTGGCCATCGTTACTAATTTCTCCGGTCTCCTTGATATTTCCTTTATTTCCCATAGGTACCTTCGTAATCTGTCATTTTCTATACCTCCATTCTTTTTTGTAGCTAGCTCTAAATTAAAAATGAAAAGAAAAAACCACGGAGACATACTAATTTACGTTTTTCCTGATGTAGAATAGCTGTCAGATTTGGGTATTGAGAGATACTGTATACAAGTTGGGATTTTGCGTAGAATTTTGCAACGTTAGAGGATTTGCTGTACTGCAGAAACGTAATCCAGTGTTTGAATGTTTGAGAACATTTCTAAACACATGTGTTAACCAATATTCTACGAACTACTCCATAAAACTCTATCTGTCTTATGTTGATAGAGGTTAATATTTACAGAGGTGGTTGTGAGATGGTTCGAAAATTCGTTCTGTTTGCACTACTACGAAGGAAAAATGGCGACTTGGCTGTTGAGAAAAGTGTAAAGTGTCTGGCAGTTCAAGCCAATAATAAACGAAATACTTCGTCTCTGTGGTGTGGAAGTAGTGTGCCAGCCTCCAAGAATTGCTGAGTTCGAACCTCCATTAGGGCGAGTTATCCCAATAAGGTTTATTTCCGGGATTTTACCTTATCCTGGGAAGACAAACTGCGGATAATTTCTACGTAAACTGGTCTCATTTGAGCATCATTTCCCCATTTTCACTCATTCACTGAATGTGACCTACCACGTTAAAAGCACATTAAACTTGAAAAATAAATAATACCACAAAAGCTTATCTGACATAAATTGTGTGCATTAACGATATCTACATGTTATATTTTTGCCTGTCACGGTTTACAGGTCATACTAAATTCATTCAGAATGAAGAGGACTTCACAGACTAATTAACACACATTTTACCTGCCATCCATTGCTTTGAATTGAGCGACTGCTCAATTTACCCAACGTAAATCCAAAAGCACTATCGAGAGACAGCGGGATTTTTCTGTAAGCTTCCAGATACTCTGCCACTTGTAGGTATATAATATGTAATATAGCTATGTCATGCAGCATGTTGTTATATGTACAACACTTGCAAGCGAGTGAGTCAGTGATGTGTGATAGGTATACTGCATTTTTCTTCTTGATGCTCTTCTACGAGTGAGTTGTGATGACAGTTGTGACCTACAGTAAATCTGTTACAAAATTTACCCGACGCACACGCACACACACAACACACACACACCACACACACACACACAACACACACCACACACACACACACACACACACACACACACACACACACACACACACACACACAGTATTTTAACTTCTTGTCGCTCCTTCGAGTATATTGAATTCGAACACCTAGTTTGATATTTAATCGACTTTTCGTTATACAATTATTCTATTAACTGACACATGGGCAGCCATAAGCTTACTCTTAATATTTCGTTTCCATATAGTATTTATTTTCATGTCAAACATTTTGATAAAATGCAATTTTTGCTTTGCTTATTCTACATAAGTAGCAAAGAAAAAAGCAAGCACAGGGAATCAATGTTGCTCCTCTCGTAAGAGGTAATATTTCACATAACATGCAACTGAAAATGCGTCTAAAAAAATAAAATGAAAAACACTGAACACAATATACATATACAGCCTATAGTAAAAACTTACGAGAGGAGTGAAAAATGAGTTGAAAACATAACAGGAAATTTTGACAGAACCAGCAAAACAGAGCGAAAGAAGTGAAATAGCAAATAATCTCGTATTCTTCTCTTTAATTTCCATTAACAGGGTGCGTTTGTTGTTTTTGCCCTCCCTCCGCATAGAAGCAACCATATGTTTATTTGCGTTTCGGCACTTTAATTTGCATGCGAATGCTGCATTGTTTTCGGCGACATGCACGTGCAGAACCAGGCCGTTCGTTCACTGTAAATGAACACACCATAAATAAAATAATTCTGTCGATTATCATCACGAGGAAAGCCAGCAGAGCAAGCAATCACATTTAACAAGAGGGGATTAGAGCACTGTAAGGGACAGAAGTGATTGGTAAAGAAACGGGGAAAAGAAACTCCTGGTGCCTGGAGGGGAAACGGGGAAACCGGCGACAATATGATCCTGACAATTGACAGAAGTGAAGGGAAAGAAATGCCCAATAGAAGGAAATTGGCCCTATTTGAAATTCACCCGTTTACTATACTTAGGGGATGCGCCCGGAAATTGATCTTTTCTAAGGTTTTCAACCAATCTGGCTCAAAATTTCTCCAAGGTCCTTTTATGTAAACTTTGAAGCACAGGATCAGAGGCAAAGATCATGATCATGATCAAGATCTTTTCAGTACACTGATCTATTTTTATTAAATATTTTTGTTCTTAAAAGAAGGTAGGTTTTATCTTAATTGTGCTAAAATTTAACAGCAATCATTTTTAAAAATAACCAACATAACAAAGAAAACGTGTTATTTACGACAGAAAGTTTATTCACAGAAAAGTTCACACAAAAATGGAGACAATATATTTGCAAAGATAGAAAAACCAAGCAGCTTGAGCACACGAAGCTTCATACTCGAGTAGATCCAATGAGTAGCGCAGAATTTCCCCCAAAATAAAATTTTCCCTCTTTACTCCAAAGTATGTAACAGGACAAAATGGTAGATGCAGTGCCATTTTTAAAAATATCTTGTACTCACAATGATAAAATATGTATTAAACAGAAAATAAAAATTAAAAATATATATTTTTGGGAGGGGGGCAATATCGCGCCACTTTATTTAGTCTCCCGTATTTCGTTTTTTGCTCAACGTATAGTATATGAAGTGAAGCTTACCGGATGGTACGGTAATACCCGTCTTGTTCAGTATAGTGAGTGAGTGAGCGAGTAGTGGGGTTTACGGGCCCGTCGACAACTAGGTCATTAGGGCCCGTTGATCAGTATAGTATCTATACGGTAGTAATAGGAGTAGGAGTATTACAGGCGCGAAGGGGGACTTCGGCACATCGACATTAGAGATATTTTGTGCCTGTGCCCCAAAGTGGTGCCCTTGAAAGGGAGGGTTCGGGCGATAGGAGACGCAGGACGGCCAGACCACAAGAGAGTAGGTTTCCCAGTTCCTTGACACCAGCCAGCACACCGGTCCCCCGCCGGTTCGCGCAGAGCGGTCTTGCGTGGCTCAAGGGCCGCACTGGGGCACGATCTGGAGCCAGGTTTTAGTCCCCACCATGCTGCACACTGTCTCGCTGTCACTGTCTACCCTGAAATACACCAAACGGATGAAAGAATGAATGAAATGATTAGCGAAATAAAATGGAGGGAGTGGGGGATGAAAGTAACTTACCCAGCATTCGCCTGGCGACCAGGGAACACCTCCGAAAAATCCATGGGTCAAGTACTCCTGCTGCAGGGATCGAATCCAGGAGACTCCGAATGCCAACTTCACACGTTATCGCGGAGCAATCTCGCTCGGTATATATTTTATACCAGCGCTAATGAGCTTACACAGCACGTACACACTTTTTGTATGAATTACATTTTATTTTTGTTTCATGAAATCAGATTTCAATTGTCTTTATGCATCTCCTGTTAAAATGCATCTGCGACCACATACTACTAACTTAGCTTGGTGCTGCCGTCTTTCTACCCTTAATTTTGTAAACATTGGTTTTCGGCATCTGTATACATAGCGCTGAAGTGATTTTCTGGCAGTTTTCTTTTAGGTATATCATTTGATTAACGTTTTTTCGGAGTTCACATTTGTTCTCCAGATCAAAGTATTTGCGGGAGGTGCACTTGAGTAACCCGCACACAAAGCTGTAACCGACTTGAATCAAATGTGTAAATGAAGTAGGAAGATACAGGACCCTTGCTGCATCGTTTTAAAGCACCGCGTCGGTCGGATCCGACTTTGGAGCGCTCTTCACGGAATATTCAATGCGCGTCTATGAATACCCAAATTCTACGGAGGCAAATGCATTAAACGTTGGGAGGGGAGTTAGCGGGCCCAAAACCACATTGACAATGTACGAAGCAGAACGCATCACACAATGCCACCTCTCGCGCTAGCTGACATTTCCTGCTGCGACTCCCTGGGTCGAATCCAGTGGCGTGCAGCAAAAAGTTCGCTTAATGCCCAAGTGCCATTAAGTCAGCCGCAATAGCCCCAGACTTCGGACGTATTTAATAGCGAGTCCGCAACTCTGTTCATGTCATTGAGTAACAACACAGCCTACTTCTTGCATACTCCCTCTCACTGGCCCATGTGACCTTTTGAATTTATATTTCAGAGGAAAGCAAATCAAATTTACTATGACACAGCCAAGTATCATTGATGTTTTAACATTTTCTAACAATTATTTGTAGTGGGCAGGGGAAGTACATAAATTTCACTGCAAATTTCTATATCAATTCTGCAATTCACCTGTATTCCAAAGTATCCTTAATATTGAAACTTTTTATTATTATTGATTTTCTCAAAAGTGGTTTTAACGATTTGGATTAAAATATCATATGTTTAAAACATTAACACGACTTATAAAACGTACGAATATCTTGAAATTTCTGCGAACAAGTTGTCAAGTCCACTTCATTCTTAATTAATGTTGTATGGTTTTGCATGCCTGGAAAACCATAACACATCACAAGATAGTTGGTACAAAAGGATGTAGATATATTTAAACACACAACTTAAGTCCAGTTAACCTTCTTTCCTCCCTTATATCATCAGACATTTTCGAATTATCCGTTGGTTTTAGAGTTTTTTAATAGATAATTGTTAATTTTTTAAAGTGTAGGTAATTTTTAATTTTGTGGAGATGTTATGTTTTCGTTTTTGAGTTGTGCTGTTCACACATGCACACGAACCTTTTTCTAGAATATTTTCCTTCTTTCTTTTTTCTTTCTTTTTCTTTTTTTTTTTTTTTTTTTATTCGGGGTTCTCAAAACATGTATTTGCAATGAAATACTAGTATAGAATGTTTGGGTGGAATGCAATATCTACCACGTAAGTGGCTGAGAAAGTAAGAGTGACACTGAATGTAACTTATCAAGCTTTTATGATATCCACTCCCTGGATTTTGATGACATAAGTAACGTTAAAAATTATCTTAAAGTTATGACTTTGTGATATAATATATTAAAAATATATTATTAAAATATATTAAAATAACCTAAAATAACAACGAATTAGTTAAATATTAATCTTCTTCTTTGATCTCCCGGCACTTATACTTTATCAGTTACCACTGAATGCTGAATTACAATACGTTACAAACAGCTTTTGTAAGTTTTCACATTTGAAGGAATGTCTATTGTCAAGTACTATGTACAGACTTACACACAAAGAAGCTTCGTGCACATCAACAGAAGATACTGGAGTATAATTGATGTAACATGAAGTTACATGTTTCCAACTCTTCGTCATACTTAGCAGTACACCAGCAATCTTGCAATTACTGTATTACAGTCCCGTTCTGTTCGACATTCTTTCCATTTTAGCAAAGACAATTTTGGCCACTTTATCTTCCACACGACTTAGATTACCTGCCACTGACTTGACCAATAATTATATTTGATTTTCAATTTCGTGAATTATACTTGTTTTTCCTTTTGGCACGACGAAATATAAGTATCACCTCAACCGCAAGAACATCTTCTGTTCTGTGAAGACTGCACTGTTCACAAAACGTGGTGCGTCCCTCGAAAGTAACAGCTAGATTCACCCCACATTCCTTCAGAAGATAGGTGCGTCTTACAACAGACGTAAACCGTTTGGTTGGAAGTATTAATCTGACGAATTCAAATGTTTAACAAAATACCAATAGGGCAGCCACATTCCACCAGATTTCCAAAAATGTTTTAATAGGTGTTGAATTTCTACAACGTCATTCTTCTAACACAAGAATAATACAACCAAACTCGCGAAATATGACATACCATTTATAACAAGTTATTTTTAAGATCAAATCCAAGTTTATCATTTAAAAATGTCAAAACATGCAGAAAAATATCCTTAAAATGGTTTAATTTCACTCAAAATGTTACGAGCCACATTTTCCACATAGCAACCTCTAGTATCATCAGAAAAAGGATGCAAACTCATCGAAATCTGGGATCTATGATAACGTATGCGTTTTCCTGTCATATGTGCCTTGCCCACGCAACAGTGACAGGCATTTCAGCCAAGATAATTATTCCGTCCTTCAGTATGTTAACAGCTCATGCCTTGTGTCACAAAACGCCTACTTTAGACAGCATTGTCCCCAGCTCTCGAACATATGAACGCTATAAATCACACACGCTGATTCTATTTACATGCTAACGTGGGAGCAGGTCAAGAAGCTCATAAAACACAAGAAAGGCTCTGTGTTGCAATGTTGCCAACTGATGAGACATTGCATTCCATAGCGTTGCTAGATGGCAAGTGTACGCTGCTGAAGAATTTATCTACGGTAATGTTTGATGTCTCACATTCACATAGTACTGCCAATCTGTAGCAACAACTTTCGGAGACGAACAAAACCGCTATGTTTTAAAACTTCGATTTCAGTGTATAAGCTTATTTATCTTTATTTTGAAGCATCATCCAGCTACAGTATATTCGCTGAAAATATGTGCATCCAACTGATTCTATACAACATAACAGAAGCTCGGTGGTGTCATAAACTCTAATCGCGTATATAATAATTGCAACTGACTTAGCAAATTAAAGAAATTTCGGCACTCTTCCGTTCACTTCACTTATAAATTGCTGACGACAGTGTTTTTGTCGAACTTATGTTATACACAATACAAGCGACATCTGATTTTAGTTCTGTAATAGAAATTAAAATGCGACTTCGATTGATTCCTTCGTGTTAATCGAGATAAACGATTGCAGAATGTGTCGATAGCACATCAGAAAATAACGGAGTCACGAAGTATTAAAAACTTCAGATAAAACAGATGTTTGTTTTATAGAGATCTGTATTTTTCTTTATTTCACAGTACGATTTTGTCTGTTTGTGATTTAACTATTATACAATTTATACAAAATTCCTTCGAATTAAGAGAAATTCACAGGCTACTCCCAGAAAACTAAACGTACATTTAATGGTCATGTAAAGGTCCTTAACGTATGGTATTTTAATCCAAATTGTTAGAGCTGTTTTTGAGAAAATCAAACTATCGAACTTTTTTCCATGTAAACAACAGTTCGAGGGAGTGTTCGAAGTCCTTTTGCATCTTTGGAAGACACTTAAACACCAGGTTTAGTGTTTATCCAACATTTTGTTTTGTGGTTATATCCTTCACACACATACTTTCTTGAAAACTTAAGGGTATTTATAATTTTTGCCAAATTCTGAAATGCAACTATACCAAATTTGTCAAAATGACACTAAATGTACTCCATGATAACTAAATTCAGCGTAAGGAGAGGGAAACTTGGTGGTATGAACATGATATCCTCCCTCCCCGCCAATAATGGCAATTTAAGAGTTTAAGCCCCCACCCCGGTTATCTTATATGGGCCGAAAGTATAATGAATACTCTACCAGGTTGCCAATAAACTGCCAAAATATCATCTCGCATTCAAGAAAAAGAGATTGAGTTGGTCGCAGGAATATGAAACTCTCTAAAACCCCGAGTTTAAAACTTTTTAGAAATATTTTATAGGCTAAATTCCGTCCGGAAGAACACGCATACACATGTATACCGGGTGGAAGGGAAGTCATTACATTAATCTAAATCAGTGATAGATTTCGGTATTTGCAACACATTTTGCATCTTACGATTTTGTCTCTCATAATTTCCTACGAAGATATTTTATTTTAGTCGAAAACAAACTGGCAACACTGCAGGTTGGGTCAGTACATAAACAAATACCGCAACGGCGAGTCTCGTGAGCGTAAACAAATAACATGTCCGTCCTTCCACATTTAACGTGTGAGTGTAGGCCAATAAGAATCATTATCTTGCAAAACATTACACCACCCTGCGTTGTGTTTGCAAGCGACCGACATGTTTACAACCAAAAGCCGGTTCAGATCCGTGACTTACCTCAACGCAACGTTGCCGAGTTACTTCGTCTGTAAAAGCTGCTCGGAATATTACTTTAATTCTTTTAACTGATTAATTATTTCGAAACTCTGTGTGATGTACCATAATTACTACCGAAGCTATGTCAGAAATGTTACTCTACGCATCTTACAAGTAACAAATTACCTTCGTACATTCTTGTGGAATTACGCATCCAATTTGGAACAAAAACTTTATTTTTACGAAATCGGTTGATCCAAGGACAAAATGCCATAAGACCTTTTTGTTTATAATGCTTCTTTGAAGCACATATTAGAAGGAATGTAATAAGTTCCCCTCCACCCGGTATAGAAAAAGTGATATTAGCTTTTATTAGAGATATCATTATTTCCCGATACTCGATACTGATACTTATTTTTAAACACTGATACTCGAAACTCGATACTCACTTCATAAAAAGCTATAAAGGCGATAGCTTGTTCACTAAATTTTGCCTTATTATAGTAGTTTTTTGTGTATAGACCTATGTAACCAACTTTGGTTTTGCTCAAAATTTTCATGTGTTGCGGCATCATGTCCTGACAGCGACGGGAAACTCGTATATTTTCAATAGAGGTTCCGCAAACTTCATTCTGTATAAGAATGTAATACGCCTATTTAAACATGTATTATTTTTCTTACCACCGCGCGAAAATGTTTTTCTGCGTATTCTGTTATTAGTACTGTCTACTTCAAAATAGTTCCATACTTCACTCATATTTTATTCAATGTCACTATTACACACTGGTGAAACAAAATATATAGTTATGGAATTAGTCGTGGGTTACATCAATAAGTTAGGTTCGTGACCCGAGATTGACTTGCGAAACACTAACCAACAGACGGAAGGAAAGAACAATATGTTCCCGTGCACTGTTAATACCTCACGTCTTATGTTCTGACCCATTTTGGTCACCACAGTAGTAAACGTAAACCGAGACTGAGTCATCAAACCAAAATATTCATGAAACATGATTTAGTATGTCAGCTATATAACCTTCATTCACAACTCGGTTAACGTTGCATGTTATATGAATAGCTCTACTCCTTCCGCCATTGTTTTGCATTATTTCATTTAGACACAAGAATTTATGGAATGGCACGGCGTCGTGGACGAGCAGTTAGACCGTTTGTCTATCACAGGGTTCGATCTCAGGGACCCGCATGTGGTATTCGTAGTGGACGAAGTGACGTCTTGGCGGATTCTCTCCGGGTTCTGCGGTTTCCCCCGCCACTGATTCCACCAAATACTCCATTATCACATTCCCATTCATCCATTGCGCCTGCATTTCATATCATCCTCTTCCTCACTCTCATAACTGGTACTGGGCTGACACACGCTTTCACTTCACTCGGTTCGGTCTATAGGTTTCTCTGCTCCCCGACAGGCATCTGAGGTCTAGGGGTGTAAGTACTCCATACGGAGAGGGTAATCAGCTGAAGAAGAGTTTATAGGATATTGCATTCATTCACTTACAGGAAAAGTAGTCAAGGATTATCAAGAACTGTAGTTTCAGTATCTCTTTGGGGATACGGGAGAGGCAATAACATGAAGTCTCGATCCTTTCATTCCCGATCTAGTACACAGTTAAATGCAATAACTTTAAATAACGCAAAGCTTAAACATTTAAAAATATCCAAGATTTATTCAAAGCATTAGGCATTTGGATATCACCCAATATGGAGAAATCGAGGTATCGACCACATTTAAATGTACTGCCTGTTTTGAGAGAGCCAATCCAAACGTTGACCCCTGCAATGTTGAAAAGGATAGCTTGCACTTTAATAGACATGGTAGTAC
This sequence comes from Tenodera sinensis, assembly GCA_030765045.1. NCBI lineage: Eukaryota > Metazoa > Arthropoda > Insecta > Mantodea > Mantidae > Tenodera > Tenodera sinensis. The sequence goes on from CM060961.1 coordinate 204,449,621, forward strand.
AGGTACATTTTTCCTCGCGTTATGTTGTTTGCAGAATATGCCAGCCGTGCCGACACAACACAGGTGCAAATATCGGTGGGTAGGTACCGCACTGTGCCCTCAAATTAGCATTTCGTTGCCGTAAACGCTCGTAAGTTCTCGCATCTCACGACTGTTGCTAAATTACTGTTGTCACAGCGTAAAATCATGTAAATTTCTGTATAGTGCCTGCCAGTGTTGGCACAAAAGATGTTCCAGTGCATTGTTCAGTTTGGTACGGATTCCGGCAGAAGTCGCATGCCAGGGCGTCGAGGGTGAACTCTCGACGGTCCTATCATATCTATGTGCTTGTTTTGTACAGCATAAAATAAAGTAAGCAACTTTAGAACCATTTCCAGTAAAATAAAAGTTAAAATAATTTCTGTTTTCCTAAAGGAAATACTTTTCTACAGCCTAGTGCACAACTGCCGTAGAACGGAAATAAGAGCCAGAAATAGAACCGAACAGGAGGAAGCAGTCTTAATCTTTGCTTAATAATTAGAATTATTCGGCTTCTAACGGCTTCTAATCAAACGTGGGAGAAGATAAAGAGGAAAAATTAGCGTTGTGGGGTTTTAACGTTTCTCAACAAACCAAGGAAGGAAATGGGAAAACTTGTCAATAATACTATATTATGCGTTGCCTTATTATTTAAACTCGATCAATGCCTAGATGCAGGCTTGCCTACTTTGAAATTCAACACGTGCATATATTTTTTAAAAATCCTATGTGTTGCATTTAGAAGACTCTCTCTACCTAATGTTGTCATTCTGAACTACGTGACAAATGACAATTTTACAAATTCCACTTCTGACACCAGTGTAACAAATGAGAACTCCAGATACTGCTAATCACACTTTATTTGCTTTCTAGTTGGTTAACGTAGCACTAACGTTACGCTTAAGTCACTATTGCACAAACTCAGAGCAGTACACGTTAATAGTCGAATCGAATCACAACTGAACTGTCACTACTGGATTACAACTCGCACAGAATTGCCCTTGGCACGAGTAACAATCAATGTCCACTGGATGCATCGTGAAGGTTTTAACTATCTGGCTATCTCAGTCCACTTCACACTCTCACGCGCTCGTCTCTGGGCAACAGCGAGTCCCTTGTATAGTGCCTGGTCCGCGGCAGATCTTTCTCGAACCGAACTTTCTGGACCCTGCCTAATGGAATTCCCTCGAGCCACAATATCGCCACACAATGGCAATTGTTTCCTTATGACCTATTGTCGTAAGGGTCAGTAACGCAGATAGGCGTCCCCGGTTTGTTCCTGGTGTAGGTAACGGCAGGGCTTTCGCGCGCCAATCCCCAACCCCAGGCATCGGCTACACGGCCGCAGTGACACTTCAGGATAGAATAGGGAGGGACGACCCAGACAATGGAGCTTAGCACCCAACTTAGGGCATTTTGGTAGAACTATTGTGTGTTATGACACGCCGGGATTAAAGGGGAGACTCAAAGAGCTAATCCTGACGCCGGCGCGAGCTTGCCTATAACATCCTCAGTCCTGGGGTTTTCGGGAACGTGCACTCCCCAGGAAAAGGCAACAGCTGGTCATCCAACCGCCATGGAGAATTCCTTTACACAGCGTAAAGTCCATTGTCCCGCTGCAACGCACCGATTGTAGCCGCCTGGTCCTGCAATCTTGAAGCATATGGAGGAGAAACAGATGAAAGGAAATGATGGGGAGAGGAAAGACGTGGTATAAGAGGTCCAACGGGATTCGAACCCGGAACCTCACGAATACGAGCCTCACACGTTGCCACAGAGAAATTTCTTTCGGTGTACAAAATATTCTGAACAAAGTTCATTGTTATCTACTTTATGTGAATGAAGGTAAACATCTGCATAAACGGTTTCATTACACATTTCGTTGCATCTGCAACTCAGATGACAAAGTGGTAGTGGTCGTCGTCGTCGTCGTCGTCGCCGCAGCAGCTGCAACAGCAGTAACAGTAGCAGTAGTGGTAGTGGTAGTGGTAGTGGTAGTAGTAGTAGTAGTAGTAGTAGTAGTAGTAGTAGTAGTAGTAGTAGTAGTAGTAGTAGTTGTTGTTGTTGTAGCAGTAGTGGTGGTATTAGTAGTAGCAGTAACAACAACAACAACAATAATAATAATAATAATAATAATAATAATAATAATAATAATAATAATAATAATAATAATAATAATAATAATAATAATAATAATAATAATAATAATAATAATAATAATAATAATAATAATAATAATAATAATAATAATACAGTAAAGAAAATATAATTTCACGTCATCCCTTTGCAAATAGCAGTTTGGGGTAACAAAGGCGGAAGATCCGTGGTTCAAATCCCGGCTATGCATTGAATTTTTCAGTTTCTGATTCAACCTCTTAAACATTGCCCACACACGGCTTGTGTGTTTAAAAATACCAGTAGTAAGCTTGTTGGCATAAATAAATAATAATTAACAAAAGTAATGTTTGGAAGCCAATTTAAAACGACATATGAAGTCCATGAAATTACGTTCGTTGCAAGTTTAGGTGCATCCATGCTGAATCTTGGTCCAGATTTAGCGGGATGACTGAGGTGCGAGAATTAGTGTATCTGGGTGCACTTGTTTGTTAATGAGCTGCCGCTTTGTTTACAACCGATCTGTGCAATTTTGAGCACATGAAAGTTACGCGTGGTATTCTTCATGTGTGCAGAAAACTCTCTTCTACATGAATTAAAGAACCGTTATTGATTTTAACTATATAAACATCAATTACTTAATTCTTTTTATTATTAATGTTCTGACATACAAGGATCTATTAAGCCATTCTCCCCAGCATTTAGCATACACAGTTTGGAACATGTTTTCATCAAATGAGTTATTAATTATGAAGAAATGATAATTTTACTTTAAGCTGTTATATTGTAAAAAGGCCCCCATTTTTGGTTAGAAATACAATCACTCCCTTATTTTGCGCAGAAATAACTGTTTTCTTTCCTGATCTGTTTCCAATAACAAAATAATATTTCTCTTAAACATAAAACATCCACAGGAGAATTTGGTACCCATGTTTCTAACAAAAATAGAAATCCTTAAGAAGGTTCTGATTCTCTGAATTATTTTTAAAATAGCTTGGGTTTGTCTTTCTTGTTTTGAATAAGAGGAAATGCTTGAATGAGCATTTCAATGCAATATGACTATGGTTTCACGTCTCTATGTTTACAGTATGATGTATAAATGGTCATTACACAGTTCATAACTCTAATATGCACCATGTAGGCTGTTCGCTAATACAGTATTTCAAGATCACCATCCCATGATAGCAGTAATTACCTAGAATTCTACATCAACAGGCTCCTGCTCTGGAATGTAAAATATGACCTGTAAAGAGACCACGAGCGGTTGGACGATCTTACATAGTTTACATTCATTATGTTAATTAAGCGTTATTTACACATATTTTACTGAATTATAGACAACATATTTTACGTGTAAAGGTTCAACCTTGCATGTCACACTACCTTATAGCAACTGCTTTCATATTGCTTACATATATATAAACAAAGCACCGGTTTGTATCACTCCGCGGCCACGTGCATTCACAATGACGCAACACAGTTACCTACCGCTACGCGTAGGTATAAGATGCATTTTACACTAGTAAAAGGATATATTTACTTGATCCAAATAACATGTAGCACATGGAAATTAACTACTACTTACGTCATCTCTGTCCACAATAACACTTTTTCATTTCCTGCTCACAATCTCCAGAAGCAGCTTGTGGAGGGAAGTTCGTTTTAAATCTGGAACATCGGGATCAGAGTTAACTGCCAACAGCACTTTGTTTAAGGTGGGGGTTCACTGTTAACAAAGAACTGGTGAACTTTTCGACGGATTGCAGATCTCACAAATTCGTCGCAAACTACATCCATCATTTATCTGGCACATGGAAGCTTTTGGCCGGGATCTTCACCAACTGAGGATTTTTCTTTGCGTGTGCTGTAAATACTTGCAACTGACACACCGGTAAACTCGGATGTTAATTTCATCACGTCTTCGATAGCAAGTTCGGGATATTTCTCGCAGAACTTGTTAAACACGTTCAATATTGTTGTCTTTTCACCACTTCGCAACGGTTTGCCGCACTTATGTTTCACAACTCACTTGTTCCGCCATGTTACTTTCATACTGAATAATGCGCGCGCATTATACAATGAACTAGGATGGTTACAGATTCACTTAACTGCGTATTCTTACACTTTAACTATGCTTAGTTCATGCTTTAGCAAACATTAAGTGACATTTCAGACCTCAGTAACAGTATTTCTTCAAGGGACTATTTACACGGCGAAAGCGTCAAGAGGGCGCGCTGTGGCCAAAACGCACGTGGCTATGTTAACGTCTCCTCTAATCTCTTGATGAACAGATTATAGTTACATAACCCAGCAACGCTGTTGTCCCACTTCCTTGCTATGAGTGAACTGCCACATGTCACTCATAGTTTAAATGCCATTGATTATTGATATTCCACGATAGTGTTACCCGAGGTTTGTAAACTTCGCAGATAAGGTTGCAACTTACCTCCAATGTTATTCCCACTATGTTTGCTCGCTAATATGCTAACATCTCTTAAATTCAGTTAAAAATTGGACGAGTCACTAGTGTTATCTCGGAAATAAAGAAAAGTGGAGTGTAAAAGTAGATAAATCCCCGCCTAGGAGTGGTGTGAAATCTGCTATGATATTGTGGTTGCAGAACAAAGGGGTTCAGAGTGACAGTTCCCTGTGTAAAATAGATTTTTACAGGATGATTGAAACGAACATAAAGAGGTTTCTAAAGCGGACGCATTTTGGGTTTCATTGGGCCACACTGTCGCTTGCTTGTCCCCATACACATATGATCTCAATCCCATAGAACTAGCTTGGGCCATGGTAAAACAAATAGGTAACTTTTCCTTACAGGAATTGCACGATATAGCGCTCGAGGGTATATTACTTGTGACCGAACAGGTTGGAGGGTTTTTGAAAACATAGTATATAAAATATAGAAAACGATCAGTGGGAGAAAGACAGAGCAGTTGAAAATATCGTTTGTTTTATAAGCTAAATGTACTACATGAACTAAAAATAACATTTAAGTTCCGCTACTTGGGTGACTTCCTTGCTTTGATCTAGTGTGAATGCACATTCCAAGGTTGGCAACATTATCGTAAGCGCGATTAAGAGGTACGACTGCAGCTTGAGATATCAGAGTCGTTTACTGCTGTACTGACTCGCTGCATTCCTGTCAGGGACGATGAGCTGGTGAACAAACGGTATGTCATGTCATACTGTACCATTTGGGAAACATTCTGCACTCACACTTGCGTACAGAAGTGAATTGTCATATACCTTCACAGCATCCCTTTTCGCGTGTTACTTCCATCTGTAATGAAACTGCATTGTTCTTGGAAGAAATGAGATTTATATTGAAGCGCTGAAGCATTATTAAATTAGAATCTACAACCAACTCCCATTTCCATTACACTTAAAAGAATACTGTGTTACTAGATGAGATTTCATTTACAAGCGTTTCAAGCTCCGGTCTCCATTTCATAACCAATATTTTTATAATTCGTCTTTCAGCCTTTTTTATAAGATGCTTCATTCGCTTTGTCGTCGCATCATCATCGTTTCCAACGCCATTTCAATCTGCAAATGGACCGGAAAAACTTGCTAAGCATCCCATTAAAGCACTCAAAAAATGCTGTTTACCTCGTAAAACCAAATACTTGGAAGTAACAAAAATAATTTAATAATTTTCGCAGTCACTCTTGTATTCAGTGAGGAATTCTTTCAGTGCTCGATTTTAATCCCCTTGTATAAAAATAGTCGGTTGCAACGCGGTGGGAGGGAAGTGGTAAGCCTGGAGAACAAACATCCATTTCACTTCCATTATTTTCACCTTTGTAGGGGAAGGAAAAGGAAAGGGCGACAATAAAAGCAACACGCTATCTTGAACAAAACGTTCCACACAAACCTCGCCCATCCAGATATTCATAAAAGGAAATTAATGGAGAAACAAAAATCCAACACATCTTGAGATGGGAGGAACTGCACAAGTACGTAGTTTGTTTTTAATTACTGCTTTTATACGCGACCAGATGCAGTCAGTTTACATTCCATTGCTGAATTATATCCCAATCTCTATCATGCAGATCCAGTTCTGCGGTAAGGAGGTGCTTCACTACATTTCTATGGTTCTACGTCAGCTCTCCACAGACCATCAAATAACGTTCTTTTACTATACACTTCTTTGCTCTGTTAATGCAACAAATAATGAAACACGTAACTTCGTACACAACTGTTACCGTCTAGCACTTACTTACAATAGGTTATAACTTACAAATATCAGTTATACAAGAGAGGCGGATCTCTCGCCTACTGCGATCTACATGCATTTATTGTGGATGTCACCCTCAGGAGGAACGGGATGACGGGGTGGCGATCACAGGAGGTTATGGGCCACAGAAATCGCGGAAGCTCCTAACAGTGTCAGGTTCGAAAACCCGTCCTACCACTGGAGGATGAAAAACTTCAGAGATTACTACCAGAAAATTTATTATATACATTTCTTTTGTGATGCAAATATCTTAAACACATTTTAATCAGAATAGTTAGAAGTATTTAGAAAAAATCATAATTTTCGAAAAAGTGTCCATGTAAAGTGTAGTTTGGGGTGGGGATTTTCTTGAAAATCGTTGTGCCGCATTCCTGGAAGACGCTGAACTTAAATTCTAAATTTGGTATTTATCCGACTGTGGTTTTGAAATTACGCTGGTCACAGACACACACACACACACACACACACACACACACACACACACACACACACAAAGACATGGACCTTTTGTTTTAAAAAGGCTTTAATTTCTTCGACCGCCTCTGTAGTGCAATTGGCGCGCTTGCCTCTGGCACGGAGGACCGGGGTTCGATCCCCAGTACCAGCATGTGGATTTTCCCCAGCTGGGAGGTCTGGCACGTGTGCACTCAGCCTCCCGGGGGGACCAATTGAGGAGCTATTTGATGGAGAAGTAGCGGCCCCAAGTCGTGAAGGCCGCATAACTGGCCTTAACAATATCTTGTAAAATAAATACTAAAAAAATTCCGAGCAGAATTAACAAATCAGATAATGTGATAGGATCTTGTATATCGGCCATTAACACAAGTAATAAGATAAACTTAAATCAGAAGAATAAAGTAACCCAAGTGAGGAAACCCATAACAAAACGAAAATTTTTTAACCATAATATGGCAAAGGAAGTGGATGAAAATAGACAAAATTTTGCTAAATTAAGAACAAATGTTTTTAGCGGACTAAGTTTTAAAAATTTATCATGGAAATAAATTTGAGAATAGCTCAGATAAATGGGCAAAGAAGCAAATTAGTTATGGGGGAAATTAGAAAATTAATAGAAGAATTAAAATTGGATATAATCTGCATTCAGGAACCGTATGTTGTACATTCTAATATTCCTTTTATGCCCTTGAGATCAAGACAAATATTATCTTCGAAAAATGCAATGGCAGCAATAGTAATTATTAATGAAAGTTTGGAAATAGTAAATATAGCACAGTTTTTGGATACGCATGTAAATTGTATTGAAATTATAAGCAGGCAAGGTAGTTTTATATTAGCAAACTATTATTTTCAATATAGTTGGGACATTGAACCTTTTTTAAATAAATTGCAAAATATTCAAAATAAATTTAGAGATAAAGAAATTATACATGTTTGCGATTGCAATGCAAAGTCTACATGGTGGTATAGTAAAAATCCCGACGAAAGAGGAGAGAAATTGGAAGAAATTATTTCGGAATTGAATTTATATGTAATGAATAAATCTGGAAATCCTCCAACATTTCAAAATAGAGCAGGGGCGGAGGAAAATATAGATATTACTTTAGCTTCTAGCAATGCGGAGAAAAAAATCATTAATTGGAGGGTCACACAAGGTCAAACAACAAGTGATCATAATTTGATTTATTTTGACTTTCTGCTGGAGAAGAAGATACTTCAAGAAGATGTAGAAATAAGATATAATTTTAAAAGGGCAAATTGGGAACAAATGAGGCAAGAATTTAAAGAATTAGAATTACAATATACGGGATTATCAGTTGATTTTGATGCAAGAAACCTAACAGAAGCTATTAATCTAGCGGTATCAAGATCTGTTCCGAAATTAAAGATTTTTAATACTAAAGAGAAAATCTGGACAAATAAGTTACAGAAGCAAAGGTCAATAACCAGGAAATTGAGAAGAATTTATCAAAAATCAAACATATATATGGAAAGAGAAGAAAATTTGAGGAAATATAGGGAAGCCAAAAATAAATATAAATTATTATTAGAAGATACAAGAAAACAATACTGGGAGAAATTTGTTGAGCAAAACTTAAAAACGGATATCTGGGGACAACCATATAAAATCATCATGGATAAAATCAAGAAACCGGAAATATTAACAACTTTAGATAAAGGAAATGGACAAATGACAGAAAGTGGGGAAGAATCGGTAAAATTATTGTTACATACGTTACTGCCAGATGATAATCAGGAAGAGGATAATGATATTCATGTGGCAAGAAGAAATCAGATGAATTCGCGGTATAAAGGAAGTGTTGTTTATCCATTTGATTTGATGGAAATAAAATTAATTCTTGAAAAATTGAAAAAGAAAAAGGCACCTGGTCCAGATGGTATTATAAATGAAGTCTTATATAATCTACGGGAAGAAATAATTTTATTTTTGTATTTTTTATTTAATGACTGTTTAGTAAGAGGAAGATTTCCAAATATTTGGAAGGAAGCCAAAGTTGTGATCTTAAGTAAAGGAGCAGATAAAGATAGAACACAACCAAAATCTTTTAGACCAGTATGCTTGTTAAATTCTTTAGGCAAAATATTTGAACAATTAATTTATAAAAGGATGATGGAATTTAGAATAATGATAGGGATGAATATGAAACAATTTGGATTCAGGAAAGGATATTCAACTGAGGATGCTATTTTAAAAGTACAAGATATTGTGTTAAAAAGCTCAAAAAATTATGTAATTGGAATATCTGTGGATATATCTGGTGCTTTTGATAATTTATGGTGGCCGTATTTTTTTGGCATCTTAAGAGAGAAGGAATATCCAGGTACCATATATAATTTATTAAAAGATTATTGTCTAAATAGAGAAGCATACATTGGAGGCTCAAATTACGACATTAGGAAGCAAATTACTAAAGGCTGTCCTCAGGGTTCTATTTTGGGGCCCCTTTTTTGGGATATTTTGTCAGAAAGTCTCTTGGAACAATTGGAAAATGATGGAAATGTTTTAGATATAATTGCGTATGCTGATGATATTGTGATAATGGTGGATGGGCAAAGCAGAAGGGAATTGGAAATTAAAGCGAAGGAAGTTACTGCAAAATTATCAAATTGGTGTGAAATAACCAAATTAAAAATTGCACCAAATAAATCAAATTATTTGCTCTTAAAAGGAAACTTAAAAAGGGATCCAACAATAAAAATTAATAATCAAAATATTCGAAGAGTAAAAGAAGTTAGATATTTGGGGATAATGTTGGATGAAAAATTTAATTTCAGAAAACATACAGATTATATTAGGCAGAAATCTGAGAAAATAATGTTAAAATTGGCAAGAATTACAAAATTAAATTTTGTACTTCCCTTACAGACCATACAAATTTATCACAATACAATCTTTGCCTCAATTATTACTTATGCTGCAGCAGTTTGGGCGGAAAGAATGGATAATGTGCAAATTAAAATGCTGCTAAGAAGAACCCAAAGAAAGATCTTATTAAGGCTAACAGGAGCAGTAAATACAACACCCACAATGGCACTGTTAGTCTCTACAGCAATATGGCCCATTGATCTATTGGTAAAATTAAAGGGAGCAAAATTCTGGCTAAAGAAAGGAAATTTAGAAAAAGTCTATAAAATTAGTGGTGTAAGAACAGATAAAATTTGGGAAGTAAAAAATGCTTTGAAAAATAAATGGCAAAATGAATGGTCGGAATGTGCTGTAGGTAGAAGAGTTTATGGATTTTTCCAGAATATTAGAGAAAGATTAAAATTAAATTTCATTCAACCAACAAAAGGATTCATTCATTATATAACTGGACATGGACCATATAAAACATATTGGAAAAAAATAAAAAAAACGAATTCTGATATATGTAATATCTGTCAAGTACAAGATAACCCGGAGCATGCGATCTTTGAATGCGAAAGGTATGAAACTATGAATGTAGAAGAAAGGCATCAATTAGGAGGATATTATATAAATGATATAATTAGAAATCCAAATTTAATTGAAAAACTACAGTTTTTAACCAATTATGTTAGTAAAAAAGCTTGGGAAACTGAAAACATCGAGGTAGAATGGATTGAAAATGAACAAATTGAAATAGATGAGATAAGAAGATCTTCTAGATTACGAGACAGGCAGAGGAGAGGAAACGTAGCAATAGAAGGCATCGAAGAAGAAGGAGGAGTAGGCCAACAAAGAGAACAGATAGAAATTGAACAATAAATAGAGAGAAGTGATTTAAATCAAGTAAATAGAAGAAGATATTTTGTAGTCTTAACGGGTAAGCAAGAATGGGCAGAAAGAAGAAGGATAAGATCAAGAAGAAGAGAGGGAGAAGCATATGCCGACTATCGTAGGAGACTGCAAAAGGAATGAGGCGGAAGTAATGTGTGAGAGAAGTTTGCTGTTGCAGGAGAAGGAGGAGTCCAGCCAGGGGAAGATGTAAATGAACTTATTTATACAAATGTAAATAAATTTTTAATATATAGTGCTGGTTACCAGTATGGTATTTTGCTTATAAGATAGCTGGAAGTTTTTTTTTTTTAACCAGTTGTCCAGTCGCTGGAAACCAGTGGCATAGAGTTAGGTTTATTTAAATTAATGTTTTCTTTTTTAGAATAGTGTAGATGTCTTAGTTATTTTCTTGTTAGTAGAATTAGATTTGCTGGAAACCAGTAACTTTAGGAAATTTTTATGTTTTTGTTGTAGTTTTCTTTTGTTTTGTAGTTAGAAATTCTGAAACATATATTATAATGATGATTGTATATAAATAATTTTGGTTAAATAAATAGAAAATTTGAATAAATGCCCCGGTATAGTTGTCAAGGTGCCGGGGTATAATATTCAGATTTTATTTTATTTTATTTTATTTTATTTTATTTTTATTTTGTCCAATTTTGGGTGGAATGTAATACCTTGTCCACCACACAACTATGTATGTGGTAGAGAAAGAAAAAATACAAATTCTAATATTTTTTTATGTAAACATATGTATTTTTCCATTTAATGTGAACCTTCAACGGGACAGTTTCTCCAATAGGTGCCAATGGCTAAACGACGCTTAATCTCAGGTTAACCTTGTGATCATACGGGACTTAAACATTCGAGGTTTTATCCTCAACGCTCGCTTCTCTAGCACGAAGGAACAGTTGACGCAAACCACAAGGAAATCAACCGGCAGTGGCGTCAGACGCATCTACACCTGCATGGCCCGGAAGCCACATGAACGACTTGGCCATTTATACTAGTCGGCCACGATATGAGTGTAGCTAGAAGGGGGAACTCTATTTTGCTGACAATCTGCAACATGGTCAAGACTTAGGAACAGAGTGGAGTGAGAGCCAAGGCGATAGTAGGAATGTACAGTTGCGCAATGAAAACAACATAATAGTACCCATCCCTTGAAGACAACATTCCAAAAAATTGTAATTCATGCTTTTGTCCTTTCATTGCAGCGTATCGCTAAGAAATCAGTTTACTGGAATGAGGGACGCAGATATCGCCCACTTTTTGTGAATGTATATCACCAGTATTGCCACTCTTTGTACTATTTTGTACTAGCAGTACTATTCTAATGGCAGCCGAACAACCACTTTTAATGGATGCTCTTCTAAGCCTCTTGTTCAACATCTCCATATCACCTGCAGGCTAAGAGCAAACTCATAGGCCTATAACATGAGAGAAATATAGAATATTTAAGAGATGATCCTGCACTCAGGTTTCCAATTGATTTTGCCTGGAAGCTTAGCTGACCTGAGACCCAGCAGAGGTGGTTTCTATGACGACACGCTATAACCTGCTATGCCAATGTGGCCGGCAAGTCCCGAGCTACATCAGTTTGTACGCACATTCATTCCCTTCTATATGGTCTAAAAATCATGTTACATTCACATAACTTTCTCTAGCCCTATCTTTTCCTCATATACTTTCTACAAATGATTTCATTCCTACGCAAGCTTTAATTTATTTTTTGCTTCGTCTACAACGGCATACACATTTGCTTCATTACACATGTAAATCTCGTTAAAACAAAGATTTTAGACTTAATAGAAGATAATGATACTGATTTATTTTGTTCTACTTCTTTTTACTTTCCCTACTGCATACATAGTTGGTAGAGAAGATACTGCAATCCACCCAAAGATTCTATATTGAGATTTCTGTGGAAGTATACGTTTTGGGGTCCCTTGATTCCTTCCAAAAAGCATTTATAAGAAAAGACTCACGTGTTCGGGTGTCTGTGAACACCCACCGCAGAATATCCCTTACACGGAAAAATTGTCAAATTGTTGATTTTTTTCCAATGGATCTAATGATTTTAATTAAAACACTACACAGGTATTTAAGATATTTTCATGACAAATGAAATGTAATTCTTGAATTTTCTGATCATAGCTCTGAAGTCCTCTTCATTTTGGATAAATTTTGCGTAACGAGTAAACCATAAAAGATAGAAATATCTTACTGCACAAAAAATACAGAGTTGTCCGTCTCTGTGATGTGGAAGTGGCGTGGCTGCTTCATAACCAAGAGGTTCCGAATTCGAATCTCGGTTAGAGTGAGTTACCTGGGTTAGGCTTTTCTCTGGAGTTTTCCCTTATCCTGAAAGGTGAATTTTTGGTAACTCTAAGCTCTATGGACCCCGGGCTTATTCGAGCATCATTTCACCCATTTCATTAACTGTCCGATATGACCTAACCTTTAAAGGACATTAAACAAACAAAAAATATAGATCTTGTTAAAGCACACAATTTATGTCAATGATTATTTATTTATTTTATTTGAGGTGTTAACGATTTTCGACAGATTCCTTGTTATTAGACTGAACTTACCAATACTTATATTTTCTGAAATGTGAAGTCATTCTCTCTCTGTCTCTCTCTTCCCCTCTCTGTCTCTCTCTTCCCCTCTCTCTCCCGCTCATGCAATTTCAAGGCAACTAGCTGTTAATAGATTTCACAATCATTTAAGCCTACTACATTTCCCTATTTCCCTTGTACCTAGAAGGAAATGGGTAATAAAAGTATTTCTATACACGTTTATCTGGATTAGCATAAAGTAATAGAAGAGTAATTAGCTGTCTAATGGGTAGAAAAAGTGGCATGGTCATTAGTTTTTTATTCCTGTAACCGATTTCTATAGGCTTTAGGAACGAGTCCTCTAGTCATACGATTTATTATTGTTAATTGCATGAACGTTTACATATATTCGGAAGCTACAAACCGAGTATCCTCTTATGTTTACATCCACTGGGCGTAAGCAGACGCCATTCCATTTGGACGTAGTGCTCTATACACAAGCTAACAGCTGGCACTCAGGGCACATCTGTCCAGACATTCGCCGACCTGGAAAACCTGGAGATGGACAATATCGATATTCCAGCCACTACCATGTTGCTCATCGGAGCAGCAATACAGTTCCGTCCCATACGAAAAAGCCGGAAATGTAGGAACTTCCCCTCTCCTCCCGTATCCGTGTACGAAAGAACATCTGTTACTTCTCTTCTGCATAATATCACTAATGCGACCCTCTTCCTGCTCCTTCAAGTATTCCGGATATTGCGAGACGAAATACAGAGAGCACCACTAAGGGTTGTATCGTCCTAATGCTAGGGTTTGAGTCTCTGTTAAAGCATCTTCTAAAATTCTTACAAAACATTTTATGTGTTGCACTCACAGAGGCTGAAGTCACAGTCAAATCTTTTAAAAAGATCGTAAAGGGTGACTATGAAATATACTCTGCTTAACAACGCGAGAAAAAAAAGAACGGTGACCTCAAATAAAGTATTGAACAATATAAATAAGCCAGAGCGAATGTCTTGGTAATGGTCAATGTCATGAAAACTGGCATAAATTGTGCGCTCTAAAGATATTTTTCTTTTTTTCTTGATAGTCTTCCAGTCACACCAAATTAAATCAAAAGAAGGGGATATATACAGAAAATACAAGATATACTCATTATTTCTCATGTCAGCTTCTCAAAGATATACAATTCGTTAGGGGCAGTTTTTGCACTGTAAAATAATTAACAATTCTCCAGGCTAGTTTGGGGCGAAGTTATTTTCCTTCATTGTGTCACACTTTTGAAAGACCTTTTCTAAAATGCTGTTTTTTTTTGGGGGGGGGGGGGACTAGGAGGTCTGAAAAAGTATATTTGAGTGAAATACCGATATGGAATTTTTGAGTGAATACAATACCTTCTCTGCCGGCCATACGTAAGTAAAAATTGGCCAGAAAACTGGCGCAGCTTTCTCTTTCCGAGATAAACTGTTAGAAGCACACAAAAGCGAGTGAGTGCAGGTTGCGGAGTAGTATTCCTCTGAGTAATGTGACCTACCAGTGCATCGCGAGCGAGAATGAAAGGAGACACTGTACTATTTCTGTCTCTCTTCCTCTCTCTCTCTCTCTCTCTCTCTCTCTTTCTCTCTGCGCAGTGGCATCTCCACCCGCCTACATGTGCGTATCTGACTATAACCCTTTACGAAATTCATTACAAGGAAAAACCTGATCTCTTTTGAATTCCATGTACAAGTTATAAATTGCTGTCTTAGATGGGCCTTCTTAGCCAAATGCATTTCTAAAACAATCTTTACATTGTTAAGGCATTAATGACGATTTAAAATCGTAGAAAACCATAACCCGCAAACATTCTCTTGTCAGAGTCATTTTTGGGTGAACACAAATCCTTTAAATGATGATAATTAAGAAACTGTTACAGCAAATCGAAGAAATTACATGGAAATCAATTCTCAAAACATCAGAAAGTAGTTGTCAAACATAAACAAATTAATGGCAATATGGCATTCTAAAAATCTCCATGTCACCCTTACGCCCATTAAAACTTCATTTGCAGTTTTAATTCTGCAGATGAAGTGACGGGATACCACGAAGCATCAATTGATAAAACGTGCTAGACACGAAGACGCCTGCCCGGTGGTAGGCAAAAAGAACCAGAGTACCCTCGCATTGTTTTCGTGCCAACGACTCGGATCCCAATTTGCGCAGCGGGTAAACAAATGCTAATCCAGAGAAGAAAGAAACGACGAGATTGGAAGAGAGTGAAAATTGGAGTATGCAGCAACAATTACATGGCCTTAATTGGAATTCGAGGTAATATCCTGGAAAGCGAGTTCGGTTGGATTGGGTTCTCTTGCAGAGAAGGAACATGTGTGTGGGTGTAGTCTGGTCCTCTATCAAGATCTGGTATGTGTACGTGAAAGAGGAATCTACGTCACTCTACTTCCCTCCAGCCTTAGGCCCTTTACATGAACTTCTAACATGTTTACTAATGAAACTTCCCAAGGGCTTCTATTACAACAACAAATACACAAACCTGAGATTTCATCTATTCGTGCTATGCGAGTAAGATAATATATCTATGTACCTAAAAGCATACTTAGACGAAATTAATACTCTGCCAAAGATGCATTAGTTAGGAAATTAAGACAATTGGCTGTCAAGATGTTTTCCCACTACACCAAATTTCAACTGCAGGGTACAGCAAGAATGTCATCTACTGAAAAGTGTGTGATAAATATCTCAGTGCGTTCAAAACAATCCAGTTTTGAGACAACTGCCACAAAGTTTCTGTAAATAAGCAGAAGACATTACTCCATTAATTAAACAGAAAATATATTTTATTCCTCGGCGATACTCTGAAAACTGGAAATATTTTATAAAATATACAAAAACGATCAACAAAATTATTTAAGAAACACATAATTTACAAATTTCATATATTGGTCGCCTTAAACGGAAGCAATGGTCATAAAGAAGGCGTGTACACCGAGGCGGCTAGATGTAAATAACATAAAAAAGACGGGTTATCCCCTTCTGTGTCAGGATAAACAAGTGGGTTCAGGTGCGTTAAGTTCAAGTTTTAAGGTTTAAGTTCAGTGGTGGACAGGTAATTTATAAGTGTAAGTTTTGGAGCCGAGTTTATTATTAACAGCTCGACACAATTAATTTAAAATAAAACAGTAAATTACAAATATATGTCCTTTAATAGGTTTTGTAGCACAAGCTGACTTCAATTATGTATGCTTTTAAGAAACTCAATCCTTCGAACGAAAATATTATGACGCCGGCCGACGGCAAGAGCAAAGGCTTGGGGTCGGGCTACCTCACACCACTGGCGGTGCGTGTAACAAAGGCGCTCAAGGTCAGGCTGCCTCGCGCGACTGTTCTGAACACGTGACAACAATCAGAGCGGCAGAACAAAAGGGTTTTTCGAGATTATTCGAGAAGTGTCCGGTGGCCGGCGTATTTGAAGGAGTTAGAGAAAGGTCCACGTTACATCACCCACATTGTGTAAGGAGGCAAACAACGAATCAAAAAATTTAATAATTGTAAACTTATGACAATTGTAGCGTGTAAGCCGGGCCTCATGTACCGGCACCAGGCGAAAACATTTTTTGAAGAAAGAAAACTGAAACTGAAAACTGAGGAGTTAGACGTTAGTCACACACATACCCGCTGAGTCATTTGAGTGAGTGTGTCAGTTGCGCGAGTACTGTCCCGTCGAAAGGAAGATAGCGAAGCAGCTAATGAGTGTTGAGTGATTATACCTCTAAGACAGCTGTTTGAGCAACAGAGAAAGTGAAGACAGAAAGAAGTGAATGAAGGTTACTAGAAGAAAACAGATGTGGAGTGTAATATCACTGGGTCAACGTCGGCAGAATAACTGTTCTTATGCGTTCCGTTGGAAGAAAATGAAGTAAAAGACGAAAAATTGGACTGGACTTTTGTCAGTTTTGTCACAATAATCACGTAACATCAGATACTTTATACAAAAATGTACGAAGCTTTAAAGGCAAATAACAAACATCAATACTTTCGAATGGGCAGTCCAGGGTCCACTGAGGCACCAAGGAAAATTTTGAGCAAAAGTTTCAAGTTCCTTATACTCAATTAGGGCAGATGAAATATTCCACTCGATAAATGGTGCAATTTTAAAATTATAATGGAAATGGACGTCTTCAGGCACCCTGAATAAATAAATAAAAACTAAAGACAAAGTCTCTTCCTGAGGAATAGGAGTGTCCGCATGTCGGCTATCAACAGCATATCAAGAACGGTACTGTTTGGGATGCTATTGTTTTCATGAAGAGGCCCCTGTAGATTTTGATGAAATAAAATGCAAACTTTGAACTTAACGTAAAATGTCTGCTGGCAGTTTCCTTAAAAATTGTGTGAACATTCCTTTCGGTCGGCGTAGGGAAGTGACGATCCCATCGCCCAGTGGGAAACCACTGCAAACAGCCTCCCGAGTATTGGTGGGAAAACCAAAACCTTTCGGGTTGGAAGGAAATGCCCAATCCCTACCTCAAGAACTGAGGATCTACCCGAGTTCCCTGGGATAAAACAGCGACCTTAAGCGTTGGACTAATCCCTCACCTTAAGTAAAGTCGGATTCAAAAGGAAAATGTGAGCCTCGGAGGACCCGCGCCAAACCCCTGATGCCATAATAGTGGTAGATCAGGGAAGTTGAAGAAGTGAGTGAGTAGGATTTAAAGGCCCGTCGACAGCTAGGACATTAGAGCCCCAGAAGAAGAACAACAAGAAGAACAGAACATTCCTTTTGGAATGGCGAGGTATTCTCCCCTTGGTTTCTGTACAGTTTTCCTTTTCTTTTGCTGAGAAGCTAAGGAAGCCATACATATAAGATGTAAAAATGTCACAATGTCTATTATGAACATTAAGTTATCATCCTTTTCCTTCTCTCTTGAAGAGACCAACAAAAGGCACAAAAGAAGCATGTAAGCTAATGACAGGAGAGCAATGAGGGGAAAGTATTATGCACTATGTAATTCTGTTTGAATGTTTAACGGCGCCATCCGCCAGGATGCCCAGAGTATTGATTCGGATGTGCGAAACGGGACAGCCGGGAGCCTCCCGTCCCCCCTACTTCTTTTTCCTACAATTTGCTTGTTTCTGATTTCCTCCCGAGGGAATCAACTTCCTTCCGTGCGCAGGACATGACTACCATGACACGAATACTTGATCCTTTTCATTTGAATATGTGTGCCAGTGTGTATTTCCTAGGACGTACCTACATCACTGGTTTGTGTGAGCCAAACGCTTTGAGCCGAACGGAAAAGCTGTCAGTGCGGGTCATTCTGCACGTTGGACGGGAGCAAATACGTCTACATTAGAGATTCGCCTCCCGCAAGGTAAACAGGGCGGTGTAATAATTACTGATCGTTAATTATTATATCCATATTCCGTGTTCACAAGTTCTTAATCCAATCAATATGTGCGTATCGCCAGATACTTCTTGGCGCCCTCAATATGAAAATAAACACAAACAAAAGTTAATTTACCCCGCTGAAAAGGGCATTTTATTTGTTATGCAAATATCTTAAATTAGGTCTGGGGACCAGGTACTCTCATTGCGCAGCCCATTCAAGACTTTTCAATGATAACTACAGGTGGATGGTACTGCAAAGAAGATAGATAGCTCCAAATATTTGATACAAATTATTATTTTCAGCGAAACGCTTCTTTATTGACAATAATAGTATTGGACATATTTGTTATATTCACCATGTAGAAGTAAGTAGTACCTTTCACCCGGTATGTTTAGTAGGTAAACGAAAGGTCGCTCAAGCTATTCTGACAGTTTCCCCGACTTTCCTTAAGTGAACGTTATTTTAATCAAAATTATCAGCTCAGGTTTGAGAAAATAAAAAATAAGGAAAGCTTTTCCATGTAAAACGGGAGAAAATTTTTGTCTCACATTTTTTGGTCCGTGGTGTGTGTGTGTGTGTGTGTGTGTGTGTGTGTGTGTGTGTGTGTGTGTGTGTGTGTGTGTGCGCGCGCGCGCGTGCGTGCGTGTGTGTGTGTGTGTGTGCGCGCGCGCGTGTGTGACCACATTTATCGTAGTACGCTTCCAACCATTGCAGCAGTTGTGATAAATGTTCGCTTCAGCCAATTGCGAATAACATCACAACACGGCAGCTGCAATTTCCACCTTCTTTCTTCTACTCATACCCAGCAAACCCGCACACAGTGCAATTATAGGAACGGAATGGGGTTAATAAGTCAGGATTCCGTCAACATGCCACGTACTCTATGTGGATTTCACCGTTTCTGTACAATGGCTCAAGACTTGAGTGCATCGCTTACCAAGCCCTAAAAAGGAGAAGCATTTCACATATCGGCACAGGAAATCAAACCAAGAAAGATAAACATTTGTGGAAATGGTTTTATTACATATTTTCTTGTACGTACAATAAGACTAGAGGAATACAGAAGCCTTAAGCGATGGTCAGATCTTTTAAGAGCCAGTCGCTAAGTGATGGTTTTGAAATTCCGTTCTCTTTGCATTAACAAATGTGCATGGAAATTTTTAGCCCAAAGGTTTCATATACATTAAGTTTTATAGCATGATTTTATGTGCCATTTTGTGTTCGAAATGTCACATTAAAATTGCATATATATCCTAAGTTATGTATTTTATAACTGCAGAGCCTATATTTGAATTTAGTAAAGGCCAAGAATCTCGATACCTTGAGCCAAGTATGTCATTTTCAATTATATTTTTGCCTAAATCAAAGAGAGCGGGTCTAAAAAGGATATCTATACAGAAGTAAAAATAACACTATCAACGTCTCTGAGCATAAATACCTATAGCATATCCCCTTTTTCCAGATGAAATTAATGTCGAGCTCATTATGATTGCATTGCTCACAGTACGAAACCACCCACATATTTAGTCGCATCTATAACTGCACACAGTTCCATGCACTAAGATTGCATTATGAACAAACGTTCAGATGAGCTGAATAGACATTAGTTTTCAATCACCGGATATCGCACAGGATAATGCATCTAGTCATTCTGCCAATATGCTCTCCATGGAGAGACTCTTCTTACATACTTGAGAAATTGTCTGAGAAAGGGTAGTTTATGGACTTTTCTTTACATACAACCTCGTCGGGAGTGGGGGACGGGGTTGCGTGAGGTGGCATGCGTCCGAACTAATTGTGTCAGGCGAGACAAATTGATGATCCGGGGACGTCTACTGATAAATCAAGTCCGAGTGATGAACGACTTCGATTAACATCGGGGTCCCAGATCGCATTAAAACCACCAAGAACACCGTTTGCGGGAAGTTAATCTGGAATTCCACAAGTTGGTCTCTTTTCCCCTTTGGGGGCCACACATGCCTTCTTTCGCTTGCTGCTGGTTATCCATCATTTTACCACAAATTACCAACTCCAGAAGAATCGATGCAATTCCATTAGAACGCCGAATGCATGCTGCTGGATTGCAACTAATCCAGAAGAATTCTTGAGTTCTACATCGTAACAAATCTCTCTCTCTCTCTCTCTCTCTCTCTCTCTCTCTCTCTCTCTCTCTGATATATATGCTATTAAGTAGTTCTCTGCTAGCGATATACACTTCATGACATCCACACATTAACATAAGTACTCTAATTTGATCTTATGTGAATTTAAGGCTTCTCAATGCTAAGGATACGTACGTCCGAAAAGAAAAGATCCATCGTTCTCCGCCGGGTTTGAGTTTGAACCCGTGATCTCGGGAACCAGAGCTTAGGGCGTTACCCCTAGATCACGGAGAAAGACTTTCGTGATGAGGCAGACAAAATCTTACTACATAAAAATGCAGATCTGGTGAAAGCACACCATTTATATTGGCGAGGTTAACCAGATGCTCTTCCTTATTGGTCTCTATTTTCAAATCGTGGACAAGGAGCGTGGAATATCAAAGCCATCAACAGTGATCTGCGTCTGACAACCGCTAGTCTTTTGCATTACTTTCTCTATTGCGTATATTAAGTAGAGGAAGTATTGTATTCCACCCAAAAATTCGATGTCGATATTTTACCGGAAAATATTGTAAGAAATGAGAAAACACCAGTTACTGCTAATAGCACTTTATTGCCTTCTAGTCAATTAGCGTAGTGCTAACGTTACACTTAAATTGCTTTTGTACAAACTCACAGCAACAGAACTGTCGAATCGAATCACAATAAAGAACTGTCAGATTACTACTCGCATTGAACTGCTACTCGGCACGATTCACAGGCGCTGTCCACTGAACGTTTAATTCACTCCAACACTTCACTACAAGAACGACTGGAACCACTTCTCTGCTCACGGCAGTTTCTTATATAGGTCTGTAGGCAATGGAAAACTTCTGGAAGTAGAATGGTCGAGAGTGACTGTGAGCGAACAGTCCAGACACCGGACCACTACACAACAGCTATTGCCCCCGTATGCTCCGTTGTGTGGTCGGCGGACGGGCCTTTAGGGCAGATAAGCGCCTCCAGCCCGTTCCTGCTGCCGCCTGAGCTCAGGCCCTGAACAGCATATCTTACCAGCCACGCCCCGGCTTTCGGCCGGCGCGACAATGTTTTAAGGCCCCTGAATCCAAAAAAGCATTTTTAGAAAAAGGTTCATGTGTGTGTGTGTGTGTGTGTGTGTGTGTGTGTGTGTGTGTGTGTGAGTGTCTGTGGGCAGCATAATTCAAAAACGAAAAGTTAGTTAAAAACCAAAGTTGGTATTTAAGTTTAATATCTTTTAAGGATGCGACGCTAAGATTTTGAAGAAAATTCCTCCACACTAAACTACTCTTTACATGAAAAATGTTTCGAAAATTTTTATTTTCTCTAAAATGACTATCAATTTTGATTAAAATGGCATGTGTTTTAAGATATTTTTATGGCAAATGATGTGTATATTTTGAATTTTCTGGTTATAGCCCTGTTTACTCTGGATGACTTTTGCATAAGTGATAAACAGTAAGAGATAGGTAGATCTTCCTAAAATGCACAATTTATGTCTAAATAAATACATATTCCTTGTTATTTGTCAGTTTTGGAAAACTTCAACTTTCGTCAAATGGAATATCGTCGTTCATTTTGTATATGTTAACTGTGCAAAGGGAACAACTTTGAAAGCTTTAAAAGATTTGACTATCGTTCAAAACCTACTGTATTCCCATATTCCACTTGTATCTACAAGAAAATAAGCATTAAGAATATTTCTGCAAATGTATTTCAACTAACACAAGGAAGATAGAGGAATAAGAGTTTGTACGAATGGTTACTGCAAGAATAGAGAAGGTCGTGCGCGTGCAACACATACGAATTTGTATACCTATAACGTATGTTTAATATGTAATGTGTTTATCTCAGTTAATAAGAAGAAATAGAATAACCTTTTGTAGAAATCGTTTGTAGGAAGGAGAGTAGACCAATTATTACGAACGTAACAAATATTTTTCTTCCTTGTTTTCCTGTTCCCCCGTAGCGCAGTTGGTAGAGCACCTGCCTGCTGTGCAAGTGGTCCCGGGTTCGATTTCCGGCAGGGGGTAGCAATTTTTCTCCAGCCAGGATTATTCCTATTCCTTCTCTGAGTCTGGAAGTATAATGGCGGCGCCGTGGCTGAGTGGTTAGACCGCACGCCTACCACTTAGGCGGGACCCGCATGATGTATTTGTGGTGGACGAAGCGGCGTCTGGGCGGGTTTTTCTCCAGGTTTCACCCCCATTCATTCCACCAATTTCTCCATTATCTCCCTTCCACTCATCCATTTCGTCTACATTTCATATCATCCTCTTCCTCACTATCATACTTGGTGTTTGGCTGACCACCTGCTTTCAGAGGTCCCTCTGCCCCCCTACAGGCGTAGGCTTGTAAGTCCTAGGGGGTGTTAAGTCCTACATAAGGGGAGGTAATCAGGGAAATAAGAAGTTTTCCTGTCTTACTAGTACTTATGTCGTAAGGAACGGCTTGCACATGAATAAGGTCAGTTGATCACATGAAAGCATGTTTGGTTCCCTTTACACGTCATCCGTACGATATCGACAAAAACATGTTTGAAATAATACAGCCCCAAGCATAACGCGACAAAAACATGGACTGGAGTCAAAAATCGCTTCCGCTTGCTCCATTCAGCAGTTTCGAAAGAAAAAGGCATAAGAAAAGTCCGAATAAAAGCTTTCTGATTGCTTTTCCTAATGCCCCATGAAAGATTAATCTTCGAGTTCTCTATTTTTTTACTCGCGCTCTTTTCTCTCTCAGACAGAGCAAAGATCTTTCTGGACGCTTGTAAATTTAATCTTGAAATACTCTCTGCTATAACATAAACGTTTCCATGCACCAAAACCAACAAGGGTGGCTTACGGTATCAAGAAGCGAAAACAATAACAGTATTAGATGTGTTTTGTGTTCCTCTCCTATAAGTCTACTTATCATAAGCTGTGGTACAAAGACTCTTTAAGCCGAGTGGCTACATGCAAATTAATATTTCGTTATGCCTCTTAGCGAATTTCTGATTTTACACACCCAAACAATCCCTCTCAGAAGAGCTTTGCATTCAAATGACTGTATCTAACAAGGATATATTACCCATTGTAATCGTTGTATTTTCATTCAGCTTTTCATTTCCAATTAACCAAAGCAGTTTGCGCAAAAATAATAAAAATAAAGTGAAATAAACTCTGGGGGAAATATATTTTTGAGGCCCCCTGAATCCCTCCCCCACTCCCCAAATGCATTTTTAGAAAAGGACGTATGTGTATATATGTCTGCCTGTGTGTCTGTCTCTGAACAGCGTAACTTAAAAACGTAAAGTTGGTTGAAAACCAAAGTTGGTATTTAAGTGTAGATAATGTCTTTTACCTAAGCATGGGACACGAAGATTTTGGGTCGGTCTGGGTGGCTCAGTTGGTTAGGCACTGGCCTACTGATCCCAAGGTAGGGGGTTCAAATCTGGCCAGAACGATGGTTTTTAAGTGTGCTTAAAAACAACTTCATGTCAATAGATTTACTGGCATGTAAAAGAACTGCGGGATGAAATTCCAACACACCGGCGCGAAACACTCAGAATGTTATGCTTCTCTTCCCTACGTCTAAACAAGTTTGGCTTATGCTGAATGCATAATTGAACATTTGACGAAATTTTACAACTGAAATATTGGAAAACACACTGTCGAAAAACGTCTTCTCGTTTGCCCAGCGAATACGGACTTGTTGCGTAAATGTAATATTTCAGCTTTCTTCAGAGATCGAAGTCACTCAACCCGAAACCTAGGCTCCTTAATCAAACTTGGCAGCACAACTATCTACCATATTTCTTCTTTAAAACGTGTCACTAAATCATTAAACATCAGTGCAAGTATTTCAACTAAGGATATTATCTTAGTTGAACTCTCGCTGCGGGAGTCTTTGATAAGGGATGGATGGAGGGTATCCACATAAAATAAACGGTGACTGACTGCGTTGGTGTTACGCGCGCGCGCGCGCGCACGCACGCACGCACACACACACACAGAGAGAGAGATATTGGACATAGGTAACACCACAGAGAACTATCTAGTTGTTTTGGATTTAAATTAAGGAAGATAACGACATGTTCTGCCTTTGTTTTTGATTTAGTATAAATAATATTCATAAACGTAATCGCAGTCTAAATAAACTAGAAGCGTTTCGAAGTTAAACTGTTTTTGAAGTCGTACTCATTAAGCCTATTAATTCTAATCCTATTATACTGGATAAGTTAAGTCAAATTGTGTATTTCATGATATGTGCACTTTTGTGGCAAATTTTAATCAGTCTTTAATAAGTGTCATATCTGAAATGTTAGCAAAAACAAAAGGACTGAATATGCACTTAGAAAATTCTGTAACGTGATGATCCCCAAAGTACGCAGCTTTAATCCAAATCGTTAAGAGGCATTTTTAAGCGAAGATATCGATAAATTTTCAGGGGAGGGATAACTTGTAGAGTGACTTTGTATTTTTCGAAGATTGTGGACTTAAATACTAAAAGACACTATTTGTCCTTTTTGTTCACACACGCACATACAGGTTCTTGGGGAATAGGAGTAGATATTTGTACTGGTAATTCAGGGCAATGAGCAATATTACATCTATATTTTCTTCATTTGGGAACATTTTACTTATGAAGAGTTTGTTTTGAGGTTGTTTGGTACCTCTAACCAGGTGTAGCACGAAAGGCATGACGCAGAGTGGGCCGGTCTCTTGATAACGAAGGATGTGCCGGAACTGGGTTTCAACGTTTTCTGCAAGGGCAGCGACCTCACAGTACCTAGGCCAGTAGGTCACGCATTGAAGAGCGAAGGAAAACAGATAATCTCTTTCACATGCATTGTTCTATCACGGCATAGTTACGACTTTCCATAAAGTATCAGGTACTAAGCTTTGTGATTGCTTTGTGGGAAAACTGATAGACGAAGAGAAAACACAACACAACAAAGTGGATAAATATTAAAACACCACTAATCAAAATATCTGAGTTTATACCCTAACACTCTGTGCATAGGGAGCGCTCTCAAATCTTAACTCAGACATCAACAAAACAAAGATAAAAATTGGTGGAAGGTGGGCTAACAAGAGCGAAGAGCGGCAACACAATTTTCTCCCGGTTTTTTGTTTTTTGCAGCTTGAGTATATTCCCCTTGGGTCCTTAACTGGAAGGCAGCATATTTCATTCTTCTTTAAGTCGTAGCATTACATTTTACTTTCATTATTAATATTTGAACGCTGAGCTTCTTACCAACATTATAGCATAACAACTGCGTTTGTAAATGAGGCACACCCTGGAGCGGAACCGTTCATCAAACTAAAGGATGCAGGTTAGGCGCACAGTATAGTCGGTACTTACCCCCAGAAGGCCTTACTCACTCCGTGTGGTAGAGTACTGCGTTTTAGTTAGAGAATTATGCAGCTATTACACCAGGCCCAAGTGTTGCATGCATACCATTACACTTATCTTGTTTCCACGATTCCAATTAATAAACTGAGGGATCCATATGACCTTTGAATTTACTTTTACTAAATGACTTTACTTTTACTCTATGAAGAACTCTCTAAATCAAGAACCTTCAATCAATAATAATTCAGCCAGGCGATGATAGATTTGTTTGATAAAAATATTATTTCCAGAAAAGTATAAACTTTTCAACATTTTGGTATTAGACTTTCTTGCTATTCACAAAAAGAGAAATTCACTGTTAAAGTCTGGGGAATCATTTCACTTCCACCTGTATACAATTGGTCAGCCTTTGAAGGACTTTGAAAATAATTCAGATTTTCAGATTTTTGGGACCGAGGTCTTATTAAGATTCGTTGCCACTTCGATTATTATTATTATTATTATTATTATTATTATTATTATTATTATTATTATTATTATTATTATTATTATTATTAATAATAATAATAATAATAATAATAATAATAATAATAATAATAATAATAATAATAATAATAATAATACGCCAATCTTTGATTTAATATAAGGTTCACAAAAATAAAATCATAAGGCTTCCAACTGCAATTATGCAGATTTCGTGCACTTTCTGTACGATTTCATGCTTTTCCATAATGAAGATTTAGATCCCTGTTTGTTGAATATATCCATTGAGTATACATTTTACGAACAAAAATGAACATTTTTTAAATTTTCGAAATATCACTTTAAAACTTTATAAAACGGCCATTTATTATACGGTTAGCAAAGCGTTAAATTAAAGAGCATTAAAGTAGATTTAAAATTAGTAAAACTAAATCTAAAAGTAGTTGACTTTTGGAAACGTGTTTATCGAAACAATTTTTCAAAAACATACCAACTACAAATGCAAAAATTCCAAAACTCTGTATTTTTCCTTAGATACTAGTAATATACCTAAATCCGAAGCATCAAAACCCATATTTATGGTTGATTTCACCTCTGATGTCAGTCCGATCGCATCTTCCTTGTTACCAAATAACCGATGCCGCAGTCTAGTGTCTTGCTAAGTCATAAAATGTGATCGCTTGCAACATATTTTATGACTTGCAATTTTCTGAAGCGCACTAAGGTAACGATGGAAGAACTTTTCACACTCTTTGTTTATACGTTACTTCTTTCTGAATATTTGCTTTACTTGCTAGACAGCCAGCGACTCAACCACTTTTTCTCCTCTTACTGCACTTGACCTTCTTCACATTGACTCCACGACGCCGCGCCGCAGGCGTCTACGTCATATCACCTTTAGGCACAAACTGCATACACACTACTACTTGGAAATCCCTGGCAAGGACAGGTATCCTATGTAATTAAGTAATCCCGCTTGATGGAAAGTTTCAAAGTGTAATATAGAAGTGCACACCTATAACCTTTGGGTCATAACATTTTATCACTCCAAGTTGAACTTACAGGTGAATATACCGCTCTGACCCACTACCTGTTTAAGATGGTAGTATAGCATGGTTTCATTTCACGGGCCTCTAGGCTATGACATAATCACGCTGTCTCAATAAATCAAACTTTGCAGCCCTCAAACTTCCTCAATAAATCAAATTTTACATATAGGGAAGATATTCTGGCGGTGCCCCAGTAGGTGCGGGTGGCTATTGATTAGACCCTGGCCTACTAATCCCAAGGTCGTCGCCTTCTTCATCATCTGATTATCCTCCATGTACGGAGGACTGACACTCCCAGTACTTACCAGCCAGTGCCCAGGATCAGAAGCCTGTTGGGGAACAGACGAACCTATAGACCGGACAGAGTGAAGACCGAGAAGTAGGTGGCCAGCCCAGCCTCAGATGTGAGAGTGACGAAGAGAATGATATGAAACGCAGGCGAAATGGATGGATGGAAAGGCAATGGAATGAGTGACAGGGGAAAACGGAGAACCCGCAGAAAGTCTGGCCAAAGGCCGCTTCGTTCACCAGGAACACCACATGCGAGTCCCTGGGATCGAACCCAGGTCGCTTAGGTGATAGGCAAACGGTCTATTCGCTCGGCCATGGCGCTGCCGATTCCAAGGTAGAAGGTTCAAATCCGGCCCATGCGGATGGTTTTTAGTATGCCTAAAAGCAACCCATTTCAGTAGATTTACTCGGATGTCTCTACTCCTCCCTGTACTCTACTCGTGGGGGACAAAGTTCAAACACATAGGTGATGTCCATATGACTCATGCAACTGACAGTGTCGTTAACAAACCACACGTTTTTATTAGTTCTTACCCCGCATATGAACCCTAACCGGCACCTATTACATGTTAGGAGAGCGTGGTTTCAATCCGCGGATCACTACAGTCTGATTTTTACTTTCTCTGCTACTAAGTAGAGGAAGTATTGTATTCCACTCAAAAATTCGATGTCGAAATCTCACCGGAAATATGTTTTGAGATCCCCTGAATAAAAAAAAAAAAAAGCATTTTTAAAAAAATATGCTGATATTATCCACATTAGCCTACTTTCACAACAAAAGTAATTGGTTCTTAATATGAAAAAAGTTATATTCTAAGTACGAATTCACTGAGTTTTTGCATCTTCACAGTTGTGAAGTATCTAATTTACAGTAAAATCTCTCTCTCTCTCTCTGCCTCTCTTTCATACGTTGACACACACACACACACACACACACACACACACACACACACACACACACACACACAATAAATTCATCCATGCAGAAAATAGCATAGAGAGTTACATAATGCGCTTTAGCTTACGTTATTTAAAAATAGTTGCATATTCGTCTTCTGAGACCTAGGGCTTAAGGCTCAGCTGTGCGTTCCCCACATTTGGCAATGCTGCATAATGGCCTGCCGGCAGACGCCTCTCTCTTAAACAAGGAATGTACTTTATATATTATGCCCTTCGCACGGTGACGGCACAGCAGGGCCTCTCGTCAGGGAGCGGAAAAGCCGCGCCTCTCCAAAGAGCTCGCAACGCGTCGGCCAGGCAATAGCCAGGCAAAGCACACGGTGTACCCTATAAGAGACTTGAAAAGCAAGTTTTAGGGTGCACCGAGAAGAGACCTTCCAGACAACATCGAGAAAAGGAAACTTTACCGGAGGTCCTCCGGCAAGGGGGAGGCAGAGTCGATCAGTCCTCTGCTTGCTTCCCTACTGGAAGTGACTCACCGAGCCCTTCCGGAGCAGCAAGCAGGGATGGGCGACCGGCTCCACACCAGTGCTTCGGCAAAGACGAAACAGACTGACGGACTAACGAGACCGCAGGCCCACACGGCCGCAGCCAAGGGACCAGACTCCGGTCTGGACCCGGGGTTCGTTGGAACCCCAATAGGCACGCCGCAAGGCGATAGGCCCTCTGTGGGATGCCAAATGGCACCTGCGAAGACACAGACCCCGACCCCGAGCACCAACGTACAGGTAAGGCCTGACGTAATGAGTTCACCTCACCCGAACCCCTCTCCCGGTCCAAGGGTAAACGTAGTCAAGGCGAAAGCCAAGACTCTCACCAGGGCAAAGAACAGGCCAAAGGTAAAAAAGGCCATAGGCCTTGTAAATCAAGGGACAGCAACGCCCTTGACACCACCAGCTCCCGTCACCACCCCTCCAGCACTGCCGGACGAAGATGGCTTTACAGTGGTGCAAAGCCGCAGGAAAAGGTCCTCTGGTTCGAACCCAGAGCGACCCGCTCCTTCACCAACACCTGCAGCGACTCCCCAGAACCAAGCCGCACAAAAGGAGGGAAGAATCCCGCCTATTGTGTCCGACCCCTTCCCCAATCACATTAAAGTGATGAAGGAATTGAGGGTCAGGTTAAAGGCAACATTCCAGGCAACTAGGCTACCCGGACGTGTCGTTATCCGGACCACTTCCACTGATGACCACACGGCCGCAAAGGAGGTGCTGAGAACAAGTGGAATTAAATTCCACTCGTACTCACTACAGCGACCTCATGTGGTGCGTAGAGTCATCAGGGGCCTGGATTCGGAGACGGACCCCCAGGACATCCGTGTTGGCCTGTCGGACGAACACGGAATCAAACCGCGGTCCGTGCTACAACTTACTAGTACCAGAGAAAAAGAGGGGAAACCCACCAAGGTGCCCCTACCACTATTCCTAGTGGTAGTCGACAAAGAAGGGGAGGGAATCCCAAAAATCGATACGGTCACTCACCTGTATCACACGCGGGTCACAATTGAGCCCTATCACGGCAGGGAGGGGCCGGCCCAGTGCTATAAATGCCTGGGCTTTCACCACTCCAGTTTCGCCTGTGAGAGGTCGCTTAAGTGCCTGCGATGTGCAGGGGAGCACCTTGTCAAGGACTGCCTGACCCCTATGGACAAAAGGAAGTGCGCAAACTGCGATGGGAGCCACATAGGCATCTATCGCGGTTGCCCCAAACGACTTGCTATAATGCAAGGAAAGCCAGGCACAGCTGTATCCGAGGTCAAAAAAGGGGTTTCGTTTGCCAACGCCCTAGCAAGACACGAAAGTGTTCTCGCGCAGGCCGAGGCTACGGAAAAATCCCCTACAAACCAGGTTGTACCAAATGTGGTGCCAGCCCCGGAAAGCGTCGTCCAAGAGGTTGTCGTCAAGGAGACGGCACAAACCGTCAGCACCGCTCCAAAGGAGAAACGTCCCCCTAAAAAGGGAAAGAAACATGCCACTAAGGCAAAAACAACTTCAGGGGAGAAGGAGAGCAACAAAACTGTTGCAAAACCTCCCCCTCCACCAGCACCCACTACTCATGATGGATCCTCCAATCAGGATCCAGCAGAGCCCAGCGAAGCTGGCCCGTCCTCCCGGACTGGCCCAGCCAATAAAACGACAGCAGTATCCACACAAAACAAGCAGCAACAACCTCTAGGAGACGCATTTGCTTCCGAGGACATGGCAGAGTTCATTGAGTTGTCAACCTGGTTCGCCGACCTAGTTCAGCATTCCCTCCCGATACTACGACGCTGCAGGGCAGTCATCGATAACCCCGAGATTTCCACTGTGAAGAAGCACCTCACGGTGCTTCAAACGGCCAGGGAACTGTATTCTAACTCCGCGAGCTCGTAATGGCGCATAGAACTGTGCGTTCATTCCGAGCTGCGTTCTGGAACGCAAATGGAGTTAGAGACCAGAGACCTGGCCTGTTAGAGTTCGTAGACAGTCACGGGATTGATATCCTGATGGTCTGTGAAACGCACTTGCACGCCGGTGTACAGTTTACCCTGCCAAGTTACGCCGCTCATCGGTCTGATCGGGTCGGCCGACAGGGCGGTGGTACTGCCATATTCATAAAGAACCATCTCACCCATACTCCTGTTGCCATTCCTCCGCTACAACACTTGGAAGCAACCGCCATAAGGTTATCCTTGGGCGGGAACGACCTAGTGCTTGTGGCGGTATACGACCCGCCAGATGGCCGTTTCCATGAAGCGGACATCACGGCTCTCCTGAACCTACACCATAGAGTTTGCATTGCAGGCGACTTCAACGCAAAACACCCAAGCTGGCACAGCCGCACCCAGAATGTCAAGGGCCGGGGATTGTACCGTCTCATTAGCGGGAACCCCGCCCTTCACGCGCACGGGCCGAGAGGTCCAACTCACTACCCGGCACGCGGCGCCGCGGACATCATTGATTTCGTAATCACCAAAAACATTCCATTTCACTTGGACCTCTCTGTGATTAACGCTCTGGATTCCGATCACAACCCTGTTGTGGTCGACTCAGACGTTAATCTCACTGCGCTGGGAGTGCCGGACTGGGTGGAAGAGGTCGACTGGGATGCGGCCGTCCTTGCCCTTCAAAACTCCGTGGAGGCAAATCCTCGAATAGACTCGCTTGAGGCTCTCGAGGAGGCAGCCGCGGGGTTTGCAACCTCAGTCCTAAATGCGGTGCGTGCTCACACACACCGCATTCCTACCGAAGCACCAAACCCTACATCTATCCCTGTACCTCTTAAACGCCTCATACAAGCAAAAAATGCTGTCAGAAGGCTATGGCAGAGATTCCGACATCCTAGGATAGGAGTAATACACCAGAGGTTCAAATCCCTGGTGAGACGACTCCTACGAAAACATAGGCAAGCAGCTTGGGAAGACACGTTGCGTCACGTAAACCTCCAGGAGAGGAAACCATGGCGCATCGTCCGAGGCTTGCGGAAAGACAAATCTGTACACCAGCATCCTGTGCACAGCCCTCGGGGAAGACTTGTGTTCGAACCGAGGGAAAAAGCTGAGGCACTAGCAGACTATCTGGAAACTCAATTCCAGCCCAGGGAAGATCCACAGAACGATGACCATACTGACCTCGTGGAACAGGCGGTAGAAGACTTCTTAGAAGTCGGACCCGCAGGCCACGAGGTGTTCCACATCCCGATAGTTACCCCTCGCGAGGTAACTAATACCATAAAATCCCTAAGAGCCCGAAAATCCCCTGGACAGGACCGCGTAACAGCGGAAATGCTCCAACACCTTCCCCCTAGAGCCGTGATGCACTTGACCCGGATTTACAACGCATGCCTCAGCATGCGTCACTTTCCAGCTGTCTGGAAACAGGCGCGTGTGGTATGTGTGTTGAAGCCGGGCAAAAATCCGGTCTTTCCATCCAGTTACCGCTCCATAAGCCTACTACCAGTTATCTCGAAAGTATTCGAGAAACTGTTCCTGTCCCGCCTTGGACCCCTATTGGAGGAAAAAGGCCTCCTTCCTGAACATCAGTTTGGTTTTCGTTCTGGCCACTCCACGACTGAGCAACTACTGCGTGTAGCCGAAAAAGCTTCCCTGGCTTACCAGGATAGGGCTAAAACGGTGGCAGTGTTGCTCGACGTGGAAAAGGCATTTTCTACCACTTGGCACGAGGGGCTTGTCTACAAGCTCATACAGCACGAAATCCCCCCTCCATACATTTACTTGGTGGCTAGCTTCCTACAGGAACGAAGCTTCCGGGTGAAGGTGGAGGGATCATTCTCCAGAGAGAGGCCCATTGGCGCAGGAGTCCCCGAGGGCAGTGTACTGTCACCGGCACTCTTTGCAGCTTACATGGCCGATCTCCCCACGCACCCAAACACACACATCTGTCAGTATGCGGACGATCTATTGATCTTCGCTACTAACAAGAACCCGCGCTACAGTTACCACCAAGTACAAGCCCATCTCCGTGCCATCAGTAGATGGTGCGAGAACTGGCGCATGTCTATAAACCCGGAGAAAAGCTCTGCGATTCTCCTGGCGAACACGAAAGCCAACCGGCTCCCGCGGGACCTCGTGTTGCGGCGCCGTCGGATCCCCTGGGTCACTACGGCGAAGTATCTCGGAGTCACGCTGGACCGGCGGCTGACGTATAGACATCACGTCAGGGGCAAAGTACTACAAGGTCATGCTGCTCTCCGGCAGCTATACCCAATCCTCAGTTCCAAAACCATGCCCCTACGCCTGAAGCTCCAGCTGTATCGCGCGATCATTCCACCTCTGGTTTTGTACGGATGCGAGATCTGGGGAGTGGTGGCAAAGTCCACCTTCATCAGACTCCAGACGTTGCAGAATCGGGCGTTAAGGATGATCTATGATACCGGTTGGAGATTTCCCGCCCATATCCTCCACGAACATTCCAGCATCCCGTACATTGTCGACGTGATTAAAACCCGCGCTCGCTCAATGTACAACAAACTCCAAAATCACCCTAACCCTCTGGTAAATACCCTGGGCCAATATGACCAGAACCAGCCGCGCCGACTACCATCCAAAAGATTACCAAAGGACATACTAAGTCCGGCGGTATAATCTCAAAGATGGGAAAAGCGACAGTTCAATCTGTATCCAAGACAGAGTAAATTACCTTTTCAGTTCACCTCTTAGCGAGTGACTGTTGGCCAGAACCCTGGTGGGAATGAGCGCGACACCTGATTGGCCAGCCAATCAGAAGCCGCGCACTGCCAACTCACGGACAAATCCCACCCACCCGTTCCCTGTACCTATAAAAACCCCTGTCCCCAACTAATTTTCCCCAGATGACAAACTACCCCGTAGAGAAAAGAACACCCAGCTCATTACGCAGGTTAAGCCGTACAACGGCTCGGTACTGCGGACGAGACACTCGGGCGGGGGGGGCCCCCCCCCCGTTCGACCCGAACTGCCTCTCTGGGTTTGTGTAACACAGGCTGCTTCTTTTTGTTTCCTTCCATCACGTACACGAAGAATTAGCACTATGCATTTATATATATATATATATTAATTGTAACGCGCGCACTATTACTACAGTATTAAAACGTACTTTAATTTTGAATAGGGGAACACAGCTTTCTCTGCACGAGGGTCAACAATGCATTGAATCCCATTGGTGGACTTGGTTGACGTCATCAGTAAAAGCCACTGCGCATCCTATATCAACCGCCAACTTAGGTGACGAGGCAATGAATTTAAAGGAGTATATGTACCCCCGTGGAGAAAAATGAGTAATGTCTGAAACGCCAGGCAGAGAACAACTCCACGAATACTCCAAATAACTTGCACTTTCAACAAGTAGATAGTGTGACTGTCTGCCAGTCTGCCATGTATTTGTGTATGTAAGTCTTTCTGCCATGTATGTGTTTATTTAAGCCTAAGCCTGTCTGTATGTATGCAGCGTTCCAGACATTACTCTCCTTTTTTTTTTTTTTTTTTTTTTTTTTTTTTTTTTTTGGTCCACCACTGTACCTGCACATGAGATTTAAAAAAGTAAAAGCTAAAAACATACAACGCAACTGAACGCCAAACCATGGTCGGTTTCTCGCAAACAACTAGCGATAACTAGCCTGAGGAGTAAAGGATTCATCAGTGTAACCAACGTGGCAACCTTTGTTTACGTTCCCATAGCAACGGCCTTCCCCTCCTACCCTTTACCACCTTGCATGACATCTATTATGCATCTCCTTTTAAAAATCAGACTATAAGTTAAGCAACCCTCAACATTCTCAACAACGCATTAATCTGCATATAGCAAACATGCTCTCCCTCAAAGTTTTTAATCCTCAGAAAGGACTTAAAAAGGAATCAAGAATACTGAACATAGTTTTCGAACCACGCTAGACATGCAGACGGACGAAACACAGACTTTAAATACACCAAACGAGTTTTTGGTATTAAGGGGAGCACCCTTTTAAGAGCCAGCCTGTATTCTGTAGGAGTTCGCTCTGTGACACACGCACACGCCTGGGTAAACACAATGCACAAGAAAAACAAAACAATCAAATTTTCACTTTCAACCGTGCTACATGCTGGAGGTACCTTCCCCTTCCTCATGCATAAATAAACCTTTTAAGAGGTTGTGTTTAACTTGTGCAGCACGTTTCCCTACAATGGAAATAAAAATCGAACTTCAAGTTAATGTTTTGCTAACAGCGTTTCCCTACCAAATAGACATCTCGAAGAGGGGATGAGAAACCCGCAAATAACTCCCGAGGCACTATTGTTCGAACACCCCAATTCCACTCAAGAGCGAATTATTAACTCCACCAATGCTTTAAATGCGCGAATGTTCTGTACCCTGCTTCCATGTGCAATTCCTATAGAAATGCTTGCAACCCTTAATTCCAGCCTTCGTTTCCTTACACCCTTGCATATTCTTATATACGCACGCCCCATTCTTTTCGCTGCG
This sequence comes from Tenodera sinensis, assembly GCA_030765045.1. Lineage (NCBI taxonomy): Eukaryota > Metazoa > Arthropoda > Insecta > Mantodea > Mantidae > Tenodera > Tenodera sinensis. The sequence goes on from CM060961.1 coordinate 204,485,348, forward strand.
GTCAGTGTTCTGCCTCTATGAAATAAACTGCATTACTACAATTTCGATCATGGGCTGAAAATCAATTCAAATACTCTTTTTTTCTAATTAATTAGGTTTCTTGGACTGCTAGAACAGGAATGATATTCAATTGTATTTATCTTAAAGGAGTTTTAATAGCATTGCTTTACTTAGTTATTTGTTCATGTTGTAAAGAACCCATATCCAACGTAAAATACTGAATCAGTACGTAACAATACAATTTATGTTTTAAACATATTTTTGTTTAAGGGTAGTGCTCCTGAAATATGGGCAAAATGCTATTTTTCATGACGTGCCTGAATCCAGGATGAATTTTGAGGTGCAAAGCTAATCAAAGTACCCGAAGTGGTTCTATTTCCCTATTTACTCAATGCCTGTCATATATATGGTGCATGTATCTTTCGGTTCAATTGAACAACATTTTTAGACACTATTGGTTATTTTTCTCTTAAACTATGTGATATACACAGGCGGCGCCGTGGCCGAGCGGTTAAACCTTTCGCCTACCACCTAGTTCGCCTACCTGGGCTCGATCCCAGGGACCCGCATGTGGTAATCGTTATGGACGAAACAGCGTCTGGGCGAGTTGTCCCCGGGTAATCCGGTTTCCCTGCCACTCATTCCACCAATTGCTCCATTATCACCTCTCCGTTAATCGATTTCGCTTGCATTTCATATCCTCTTTCTCACTATCATACATGGTGCCCGGCTGGACTACCCGCTGCCAGGTCTTCACTCTGTCAGGTCCTGTGCTCCCCTGTAGGCATCTGACCCTGGGGACTAGCTTGTAAGTCCTAGATGTATAAGTCCTACATAAGGGGAGGCTAATCAGATAAAGAAGAAAAAAGAACTGTTTGATATGTAAATGTAAACCCCGCGCGACAGCCCACGAAGGGCCAAGGCCTACCGCCCAGCCGCTGCGTCCCCCACCTCTGCCCACTACAGGCGTCATTGGTGAGGTGCAGTACTGGAGGGTGGGACGTGGTCAGCGCCCCGAGCCCTCCCGGCCAGTTATGCGGTCTTCTCGACCTGGGGCCGCTACTTCTACTGTTTGATATACATTCATGAAATATTCCATAACCCTATAGCACTTGCAAAAGAATTGAACTATGAATGGGTAATGCTCACAAAATCGAAAAAAAAAGGTTTGTTAAGTAAAATTGAATACTTGTCATTCATTGCTGAAATGTCTGTCTAAAAAATTCCATTTCCATATACAGTAAACCCTCGTTTATTCCGGATCAGATTTGTAGATTATTTTTTTTTTCCAAATTTAATGTTCATATTAGATAATAAATTTAACTATGGTAGTAAGAACATAACTATAAGTATGTATGCCAAACATTGTCTTTTTAGTGTGATTCGGTGTACGGTTCCTGCATAAATTATACAAAAAATTATGATAATACGTACTGTACTGTGTTGTAATATGCCACCTGTCGAGTTTAAGAAATATTTAGTAGTGTATCACGAGCTATAAATAGTGCCGAAAGAAAGCGTTGACTTTGATTCCTACCTATCATTACACCTCCCTCACTCTCCTCGGTTTTCCTACTGTTTTCAAAATGCAAGTGTCATTAAGTTTATCGTGTTTGTTGCAACCGGATTGTTCTTATGGCTTGCCAAAGTGGTTGAGAGTGTAATTCAAACTTCGTTCAAACGCCACACGTATTTATAACAGAAGACTATGGATCAATTCTTTGTTAAGAAATGATGTGATTTTATGTGATTAAGATTGTTATATTCTTTAATGTCTTGTAAACAATACATCCTAGTAGTGCACATAATTGTGTTACAAGACATAGTTTTTCCATCGTCATAAACGGCAAATCTGCTTATTTAAGGATTCAAGAATTTTGTTTTGTTTATTGCCCATATGACCCCGATTATTTGGATTTTCGATTTTCCGAATTACCTTTGGTCCCAGTTAGTCCGGATAAACGAGGTTTCACTGTAATATATTTTGTGAATATTTTGCGCTGTAAAAACTTAATTGTTTTTACTTATAAAGCAGGATTTGACTTCTTAGTAATGGATTATTTATTTCCAATTATTTCGTGAACATAAATTATTACTGCAGCTGATTGAAACCTGGCAGGCTTATAGCACAATACATGATTGTGCAGGGTCGAAAATTATTAACATTCTGAAAATATAGATGTAGAGGTTAAAAATGTGTGTCCAACAGACGATAGCATATGAAACGGAGACTATCAATAAACTCAGCTGCTAGTTGGAAATATCGGCTTGTGTAAACTGCGCTGCAACACGACGTAGGACTTCGATACATTCTACTCTCCGAACGCTCTCACTCATCTTTTCCGTGACTGTACATGTATTACCTTGTGTATTTGTGACTAATATGCCTGAAAACAAAAGTGTTTATATCATAAGTAGTATTAACGAGCTCTTGCAAGGAGAGCAAAAGAGGTCGTAAATTTTCGATATGCCCCACTAAAATTGAAAAGAGTAAGAGAGAACACCTGAAAACTAATAGTGCTTCAAATAAAACTTTTGAAACTAATTGTATACTTTATTGGTATATGCGCGCGCGCGCGCACACACACACACACACTAATCTTTACGTAAATGTCTCTAATTTGCCGCTTTAATCAAAAGCATCAGTGTTTTTTTTTTTTTTTTTTTTTTTTTTTTTCAGAAAATAAAATTTGGGGAACTGTTTGCGTGCGGGCTTTCCTCTAATGTCAGAAGGCTTTGAGTTGTGCCCTAAAAGATGAAAGATGCCAGACTTTAAACACTAAATTTTAATATTTCGACTCCTCCATTTTGAGTAACGTTATTTAAATTCACACCAAAACAAATTATGTATTAGCGGTGTAAGCAGCTAGAGTATACAATATATCAGCATGTTTTGAAACATAAAAGTTGATATTAGAAGTTATTATACGTTATTTCTTTCCAAAAAAAAGTACTAGAAAGAAAGGAGGATCATCATCCTGAGGATCAAGAAAAATAAAGAGGAAAATGCAGTAGAATAATTTGTACCTTCTCGCACACCCTATACCTATTTTAAATTTGACACTCGACCATTACCTAACCACCATGTAATGACTTAAAAAACAAAGAATTGCCTCTGTTTTGTATTTAAGATACCCACAGGCAGTTGTGGTTCCAAAACTCGGTCCGTTGCCAGGCAATGAACCAAGGCTATATCATCATATGCGCTGCCGCCCATAAATCCTGAATTATTTATGCGCACAATGCCACATGCACCGCGATAAGCCCCCAGAGGCGGGGGAGATATCCGAAGTTGGCAACTTCAAAAACCCCGCCATGCACAATATTTCAAGGCATTAGGTTCCTCCTGACACTGTGCAGCGAGAGCTCGCACGGTTATTAACACACACACAGTGTTACCAACTTGTGCCACAATGTTTCTTTTTTCTCTTGTTCCTAACCTAGTGATTAAACTGGATTACCGGCACTGCGATACAAAGAAACTCTCTCCAAGTCTGGAGAACTGATCCGCTGGTCAACAGATAAGAGGTATATTCCCTTGTTATTCCTATTGACATGTTATATAAATAATTAGCTGGGTTTCACGGGTAGCGTTTTTTAAACTTATTTAATCATTTAATTTATTTCATTTACCTCCCCTATATTTACAGGATGTTAGGGCTATGAGTACGCAGATTTCCCATGATAATAGATCCAAACATGACGAATCAAAAGTTCCAACAACAAACTCATTTATTGTAAAAGGTAAAGAAGATAACTGAACGTTAATGGATACCTTATCAGCACAGTCTGACAACATTGTAGGATTGAACAGACGAACGTTTTGTTTACTAATAGGCTTCCGCTACCGCATGCATGTGCTCACACAAAGAATGAATCCAAAGTGGGCCAGGGCTCGAAAACTGGAGTTTTCGTTCCAAGCAGTCATCATGAAACCTGAAAAGGCGGTGTTTACTGTCAGCATTCCGGCGGCGCCGTGGCCGAGCGGTTAGCGCGCTCGCCTACCACCTAAGCGGCCCGGGTTCGATCCCAGGGACGAAGCGGTGGACAAAGCGGTGTCAGGGCGGGTTTTCTCCGGGTGCTCCGGTTTCCCCCGCCATCTCATTCCACCGGTGCTCCATCTTCATTCCATGTATCAGTGTCACCGCCTGCGGTGCCGTAGTAGTAAAAGCGGGCGTTAAACACTACAACAACTGTCAGCATTCGTGACCTTCCGTTTCAAACACAAACCATAGTTGCGCGATTACCAGGCTATGTTCAGGAATTTATTCCAATGGGCATGCTAGAATCCAAATATTTAATTTTGCGGCATTTTAACAATACATACAAAATACAAAATAAATCACCTTTTGAAGCTCTACCGCTCTATGCTAATTGCAGAAGTAAACGATAAAGGAGTGGTGACCAATTTTATGCTTTATTTATGGAACCACACACTATGGAGAAAAATCAGATGAGCTGCACTCACAACGTTTTCAATTCTTGTAGTAACCATTCTTACAAACTCTTATTCCTCTATCTTCTTCGTGTTAGCTGAGATTGCAAAAATTACCTTATTGCTTATTGCTGAATTTAAATACAAAATTTGTTATTTAACCAACCTTCATTTTTGTTTATGCTGTTCACACACACACACACACACACACACACACACACACACACACACACACACACACACACACACACACATGCACACACGAGTAAACACACCCTTTTCTAAAAATGCTATTTGAGGGGATTCGGGAGGGCCATAAAACATACATTTCCGGTGAAGCCCCGACATTCAATTTTCGGGTGGGACACAATACGTAGCAGGGGAAGTAGTACAAACGGACATTAGTTTACAGAGCTGCAAACGAGTCTTTATTATTTTTCAAATAAAACTGACCAAACGTTGAAAATGTAATTATCTAAATGGCTCGTAAGCAAATCTCTTGAAGTTATTCTGAGAGAAGGTATTAAAAAGGTTTAATGTCGGTGCTAAAGCGGCTAGCGTAGAAATATACTTCAAACGCTTGAAAACAAATAAACACAAGTATATGCCATCTAATGCAGAACATAATATGCCTGCCAGGTAAAGGGGCGCAATCCGGCACTCTGCGTAATGAGATCAGTATTTTGGATAACCCCACTGTCACGAGTTACATTCATACACCTTCATCTACCAATGATAAACTCACAAATTTCCATTATACCTATGTATACGGACCTGTATTAAAGAGTACTGTTCAAATAAAGAATATTTTTTTCCAGCGAGGTGACGTTATTCTTTATCTACGTTTACCTAAGAATGATTTAAAATTTAACAATAAAGGCTTAGTCACACATATTTGGAAACAGCATTTAAATGTTTACTGGCAATAAGTATAACAGGCTCTTGCAATGGAAAGAACAAAGAAGAATCGCAAACTACGAAACATGCTGGATCAGGTGGCGTACCCGGGAAAGTTGCACGACTGCATCCCTCATTGGCTGAGTAGAGTTCGTTGCTAACCCGCTTCCATCCAGTAGGAATTGCTTCATAAATTTTCGTGGAGTAAATCGCATGATAGAAGCTGGTTTCGTTTTATTGTTGTGAATACCTTTGCTGCGTCAGTCTGATTATAAAATGGCTATACGTTACAACCGCCCTAAGGAATTAAAACTTCGCACATATGTGGTTGAGATATGGTGCGTTTTTGCACAAGAAATCAAAACATGCTATTTGAATTAAAATGACATACATAGCATCTCAGTCCCCACATTGAGCTACCCACATGTACCCTGTTTTCAAATTTGTCATCTACTGCTCTACCACAATAATTATAAACGTATTTACAATTCTACGGACATATATTTAATACTTTTTGAGAAAAAATATTTTACTTTATGTTAATTATCTAATCAGAAGTTCCATATGATGAAGAAATTGTCGGTTCGTGTGGCTCTATTAGTCAGGTGATGGTCCATGATTCCGAGGCCAACAGTTTTCACGTGTGCTTAAAAGTGAGAGTTCCATGTCAGCAGATTTATTGGTATGTAAAATAACTCCTGCGGGACGAAATTCCGGCGCACCGGTGACGCTGAGTGATCCTCGCAATTGACAACGTCAGTAGCAAAGAAATTGAACTTAAAACAGATTTTTCAAAACAATTTAACCTCGGTGATCGATTGTCACATCAGAAAAATTACAGCAAAATTCATGGTGTATATTTGAAACAGAAGGTTCAAAATACTGTGACAAACTGATAATTTGAAAAACCCACTTCTGACACCAGCCCAAAAATTCGAGGTATATATTTCACCGATGTTCTGAGGCCCCCTAAATAAAAAAATAAAAATAAAAAAAAGCATTTTTAGAAAAAGGTCCGACTCTGTGTGTGTGTCTGTCATTGTGTGGACAGCATAAACTCAAAAACGAAAAGTCGGTTAAAAACCAAAGTTGGTATTTAAGTTTAATGTCTTTCAAGGATGCGGCACGAAGATTTTGAAGAAAATTGCTTCACCCTAAACTACTCTTTACATGGAGAATTTTGATGCTCATTAAAATGGCTAACGGTTTTGATTAAAATGCCATATGTTTAAGATATTTTTATGACAAAGGAAATGTATATTTTGAATTGTCTGGCTATAGCCCCTGTAGTCGTATTTACTCTGGATGGCTTTTGCATAACTGGTAAACCGTAGGAGATAGACCAAATCTTACTATAGAAAAATGTTGATCTTGCTAAAATACATCATTTATGTCTTTTTTTTTTTTTTTTTTTTTTTTTTTTTTTTTTTTTTTTTTTTTTTTTTTGTTAGACTGAATCATTTTGGAGATATGCATTGTTACTTGTATGAGTTTAGGAGAACTTAATTTCTGTCAAATATAACATCACTTTTTATATCTTAATCGTGCAAAAAGAACGGAATCTCAAAGCTTTAGAAGATTTGACTATCTCTCAAAGCCTACTGTATTCTCATATTCCCTTGCTCCTACAAGGAAATAAGCACAGCAAGTAAGCAATAAGATAATTTCTGCAAATTTTTATTTCAACTAACACGAAGAAGACATAGGAATAAGAGCTTGTAAGAATGGTTAGTAAAAGAGTAGAGAAAGTCATGTGAGCGCAACACTCAGATTTTTCTGTTAGTTATCTTCTAAAACTGAGTCACAAAAATACAGTTCTCTTTTTAATCGTAAACACAATCTAAAATTGTCGTGACCTTGCAACTCAAAGTTGTTGTCTTACGGTAGCTGTGACACCAACGGCAATACTGCACGATTGTTCACACACACTCCGACGATTCACTCACTAAAGACTGTTCCAATTCTCTGCCCGGAAAATGCTTTAACCATAAAAGTTAATTCAATAGTCTACTCTGAAAAAGTGCTCTAACACTGGCTCGCTCACTCCCTTATATAGCCAAGACGAAGTGCCAGCGAATTCTCTGGAAACTACACCTTTTCTCAAAACATTACTCGTAAACAAGCCGGCAGGCGAAAGATTCTCGAACAGTCGGTCTTTGTTTTCGCCCGTCTATTGTTGCCTACCAACTAATGGTGTGAGATGCTTGACTTCGCGCGTCTTTGAGGTGTGTGGCCGCTGTCACAGTACTTTTTGGTTACAAAAATTAAGTTTTGAATTTTCTGAAAATGTTGACCAAATTTTAGCTATGCGTACTCCTAGCAGATGCAGCACAATAAATGAAATCCAACCAACAGAGTAGTTGGACACAACCTAGGCACATTTTCTGCGGTGTCAGGATGCCCTTCACAATTTCCGTTCTTGTCGTGACTAAACTTTACAGCCTTTCATCCATCTTGAGCTATCAAATTAATCCCTTTACCGGAGACACGGGTACTAGAGCAACTTCGTGAATTGTTAATTTCGACTACAATAAGGAAGTGGCTGGTTTAATAACATCCATCTCTCCCTCAGGCGCTTGCTAAGGAATCGTATCGTTACTTAGTTCCAAGGTGCGGCGTGTCGATAGAGACACTCATTCTTAACACTTACAAGACAAGTGATACTGTCATCTCTGTAACGTATGTATACCCTGTTCCATATAACTTTGCCTCGAATCTATTTCACTGTCATGAGCTCTAATCACATCTTATTGCCTGCTGTCGTGGAGAATGTTGATGTGGGATACAAAATAGTTTCTTATGTAACATCATTTATCTTAATATATTCGAAAAACAATTTTCAAATTTACATTTTCATGATCCTGTGAATGTTTCGTAAGAGTTAATGCACCTTAGTACCGGAATATTCATGTAATATAAGATTAATAATTTTGTAATGAAATGACTAGGAGATTTACAAACAATTGCAATAAATATTTCCATTTATTAAAATCAGTGCATATGCAAGAAGCAAGAGTTACAATTTTGCTTATGAATAAGAAGTCAGAAAAAATAACGAGCTCAGGCAAAACAATTTAGCTATAAGAAAAGGGCGGAAGATTGTACAATAAGTTTAGGGCGCATAGGTTCTACTGTTGCTACTCGCGCATGTATACGGCTCCAGGCATCTGCTGAGGCGCGTGTATATACGACAGCTGCGCGGTACCGGTTAGAACGTTCGCTCTCCGTGTCCAACTAACCTGTGTCGCATGTGACCACACACGATTCCGCTCTCTCGTCAGTGAAGCAACGGCAATTAGGCGTTCCGGTGAACTTAGTCAACAAGAAATCTATTAGCTCTGGGTTCAGGTAATTAGAACTCAGTAATTTCAGAAATCACATAATTGCATGAAAAGCACATATACCAGTTCTGGAAATCATAAGAGTAAAGGAATTCTTAGATTTAGCAGGTCACAGAGTAAAAGTTGCGGTTCAAATGCGCATAGAAGCTTAACGTATAATACAGGAACTTTGGTGAGGTAGTCGTGAAATAGGTGAGACCTGTGTTGATAAATGGAAGCGTATTTCTAAAATACGTTTTTCGTGTCTTACAATCTTCTACCAGTTTACAGAAATCCATTCAATAGAATTTTCCGGACTTACAGGCCGTGGTCAGTCAACGCCGGCGGTGAAAGCCTAAGAATGTGTATTAATTTACACAAATGTTTTATAGTGGTCAATTAACGGCTGTCTGAAGCACCTAATTACCGCGCTCGGGCTGTCTGATAGTGGAAGCATATCCGCTTAGCATTTCAGCGATCCACAACTTACGCTTCCATTGTTATTATGGGAATAATTAATTTAAAATGTGTCCTTGTGATTTCTCACGTAATGTTATTACTAAATTCCTATACTGTCCGAGGGTTAGAACAAGGATTCTTGCTGCTACTGAACTTAGGCGACTGAGCAAGAACATTTTTACAAACTATACTGCAGGTCAACTTTTCCAGCATCTACACTACGGTAAGGATTTAGTACGTCTTTCACGGCAAAATTTTCCCAGCCACGCTTGGTGTTCTCCCGCAGCGGACAGAGGCCCTGGAACGGGTTACCATATATTTAAAAGACCCTACACATACAACAGAGAGAGGTGGTTAAAGTAACTCAAATTCGGGACTAATATTATCTACAGCAACTTGGTTTTCTGTTTAAAAGTAAAACATAACGCAAACAGTGAAGAAGGCTAATAAGTATAAAAATATCTTTATGTAAAAACAAAATGTAATAAACGAGATTCTTTTTTAGTCAATGTAACTCGAGTCTGTATTGCTTTAACTATTGTCAAACCGTGAGGGGCGGCTAATCATAAAAGTGTTCTGAATGACCTACCAAAAAGACTAGTCAACAATTTTGTGAGTAAAACAGCAAAAACGAATTGCAGATTCATTGTGTCTGTAAGTCTTATGTGTACCCTTCACTTCTCATTAAAATTACAGATAAAACGTGCAAAATATTTTGAACTGATATAGGCTACTTTCGTCTAATTATAACATTAATTTTCTTACTCATTAGTAAATCTATCTAGATAATATTCCAGCACGTCTTACCTGAAACAAACAGAAAATTCTAATGCAATCAAATCTCTTGGCAGAAAAAATGTCTATGATACGGTAGATATCTTAAGTAGATGGAAACAAACTTTTTAAGAATAGTTTGTATACCCACTAATAAACGATAGAGGGTAGAAAAGGTCATGTAAAAGTAATTCATCTCATTTTTCTAAGATGAGAGCTCCGAAAATGCTATATTTACGATTACGTCATATGCTGCATTTTCAAAGCCACGGAAAATATTTTTTTCTGCGCCTGGCTGAGCCTCCGATTCCAAACAATAAGCATTGCTACACTTAAACTGTTAACAAGTTTTCCAAGGCAATCGATCAAACCTATAAATGATCAAGAAAAGTGTCTAACGATTTTGCGATATAGTTCATTTGTGATGAACGTTCTAAAAATTATATAATAAGCCTTTCAAACACACATTTTGCATTTAAAAAAATGGATAGAGTGGATAGTAAGTCATATTCCTTAATTAGCAAATTGTCAAGTCAGACGTTCTAAGATAACTGAGTACAATGCACTCCACAGCGAATTACAAACTGATTATAAATATTAACAACACTGCAACTACAAACCGCTCTCTGTCAATTTCAGATTGAATAATGGGAGTTGTCAGAACTGGAATGCACGAAACCAAGGGGGAATATAAATGCAGCGCGAAGTTATAGGGAGCGAAAAAAATGATCACGCTCATTCTACCGCTAAAATTACATATTGTAAATGCCATTCATGCCAGTGATCCAAACAGAATAGTGTGAAATGTCAAAGTCCGTGCATTTTGGGTCACACTCTAGTGGATGTGAATATGATGATGATGCTAATAATAATAATAATAATAATAATAATAATAATAATAATAATAATAATAATAATAATAATAATAATAATAATAATAATAATAATAATAATAATAATAATAATAATAATAAATAAATAATAATAATTAATAAATAATAATAATAATTAATAATTAATAAATAATAATAATAATAATAATAATAATAATAATAATAATAATAATAGTAATAATAATAATAGTAATAATAATAATACTAATAATAATACTAATAATAATACTAATACTAATAATAATACTAATAATAATACTAATAATACTAATAATAATACTACTAATAATAATACTACTAATACTAATAATAATACTAATAATAATACTAATAATAATACTAATAACAATAATAATAACAATAATAACAACAACAATAATAACAACAACAATAACAACAATAACAACAATAATACCAATAATAACAATAATAATAACAATAATAATAACAATAACAATAATAATAACAATAATAATAACAACAACAATAATAACAACAATAATAACAACAATAATAACAACAATAATAACAACAACAATAACAACAACAATAATAACAACAACAATAATAACAACAACAATAACAACAACAATAACAACAACAACAATAACAACAACAATAAAAACAACAATAATAATAATAATAATCTGCTACAATAACGTCATAACTCAAAATTGTTTTCCAGTGAAAGATCTTTAAAGAACGATTATGATTACGATTATTACTATTATTATTGTTATTATCAATTATTATTATTATTATTATTATTATTATTATTATTATTATTATTATTATTATTATTATTATTATTATTATTATTATTATTATTATTATTATTATTATTATTATTATTATTATTAAACCTCAAACATGTTTAGCCCTATTTTGCCGTGGGGCATTTTAGAGTTGTAGTTGCCAACAAAGTCACATTATGTTTCAAAAGTGAACAAACTCAAATGTTATATGGAGTCGTCTTCAGGTTTCTTCGGCCTTTACCGACAGTCAGTTTAAATGAATGGCGTCACTATTAGTTCAGGGAGCTCCTTGTCTCAAACGGAGCTGCGGAAGTGAACCTCGGATTGCATGCGCTTCCGAATTTGAAAACAGGTTCATATACTGCGGCGGTGTAGAATTGTTTTCTACTAGGAGAGTGACATCTTTGCACGCGAGGTGGCACTGACCACCGATTACAGAATTTGCATGGTGATGATGATTTGTGGGTTTAAGGGCGCTCAACTTCTGGTTCATTAGCGCCCTTCTAAAATTCATGGCAATAGCCAGATATAAACTTGAATCAAAAATAAAATACTAGTATCAAAGAAAAAATACAAATAAACGTAAAAACAGCGGCAATAGCCGGATATAAAACAATGTAATAAATAGGTCAAAAGGCATAAACAAATATCTAAAATTTTAAATCCTCAAATTGAAATTACAATCCGCTAAAAACTTAAAAACGTTATCAACCGCTGTTTTGTCGTCCGCTAGGACCTCTGCAAGTCTGGCAGGCAGCTGCAGAGAATCTCGAAGGTGCGCTAGAGAGCATCACTCCAGCAGCACGTGGCGAACCGACAAAGGGTTGTCACACAGCGGACATAGAGGAGCAGGGTCCCTTTTAAATAGGTAACCATGCGAAAAATTGCAGTGCCTTATTCTTAATCGAGCCAAACTAACCTCTTCGCGTCGAGATGTGCGACAGGAAGTTACCCAGTTTATCGGAAGTTCTTTCACTTCTCTAAGCTTATTACCGCGGAGAGCTGACCACTCGTCGTGCCAGGACGACAGCACCGCTCTCCGCACTTCAAGCCTGAAGTCTTCCGAAGTAACACGTGAGATGGTAATACTGGGTTCTATAGTTGCCGTCTTTGCTGCTAAATCTGCCATTTCATTCCCCGGCAAAGAATTTTCATGGTTGAATACTACTTCCGTAATTGGAGGATACGAGGCGGAGTCTTGTTGGCCCTTGTGTGAATTACATTCTCGTTCTTGCCCACAATTCCATCAAGTCCCGAGACTACCGATGCAAAGAATTAAAAGATTAGGCATACCTGAAACTAGTAATCCGATGTTCAATTTTCATTTCTACAACATCTCAATGGTTCTGTAGCTTTGATTACAATACCAATTTCATACTAATGTCCAATGTCCCCCGAATAAATTTATAAGACATCCGTCGATCTTCTTCAAGCATTGATCAAATAATGGCAATACCTTCATCAATAACGGCAGTTCTTTGGCGTCCTTAACGAAATTATCTCTTTTGAATTCGCTCCACCAATTAATATAAATTGTTGCCTTAGATGGAGCTTCTTCGTCAAATGCATTTCTAAGCTGCTCTTCGCGATAATGAAGATTTACAATCTTAAAAAATCGTAATTCAGAAATGTTCCCTAGTCAAACACACTTGTGGGTGAATACAAAATCTAAGTGATGATCATCGGTTACATAATTGGTGCATAAATAATTCATCTAAGTCAGGAACAATTTTATTGCACGCAAATTACAGCTATTCCTAATGCTCGTTAGTATTATTATTGCAAGCATCCCTGGTTTTTCGTTTCAAATCTTGCAAGTATTTTCATACCTATTAAAAATTGACAGTATGGGCTACTTTTTAGTCTGTTTTAAAAACGTATATTAAACAAATTAAGTAACTATTTTTTATTTTCCCTCTTTCCTTCTGCTTGAGTTCAGTATTGCTTTTTATTGTTGTTTCTTTCTTTATTTATATCTTTACTCTTGCACATTTAGGTAATTCTTCAATCTGAAACGTCTGACAAACGTTAAATATTGTATTACTTAAGGTGACGTATTTTTTCCTCCGTTGACAGAAAAAATCATATGGCTGGGTAGATATATCCAACTTTTTTAAATGTTATGTGCTTATTATCATAACTATATAACTACTGCATACGTTTCAATGGTTTATAACTAATGCAAGTCGTTTTACAAGACGTTTCATTCATTAATAGTTTAAAAAAAGGGGGGGAAAAAGATAAAAGGCAATTTACTGTGGAATGGAAACTCATAATAACACCAAATGTACACGAACTAGCTTATGTACATGCTTAATAATCTGAACGTATAATATTTGCAACTTGTGCTTTAATTTTTTTAAATTAAGTTTCTAAATTTTTAAATTGAACTTCTAAGGTCTGAATTTTTTTCATGCAGTATTTAGCAAAATGAGTAATGTTTTAGGTTCGATTTCAAAATCATACATCTAATAACCACAAAAATTTCATGCAATTTTATCCAATATTTCCTGAGAAAACGTACATTTTATAAATTAAAATGTAATTAGAGCAAACTGGGTATAAAGAATTTGGTGTATCTGGGGCAGTTTCCTCCACTGTAGCTTTAAAACTTCCCATTCTTTTTTTAACATGGCCTACACAATTAATGTGTATAATGGCATACAAGCATTGAATTTTGCAGAACTTTTAGGAAGCAAATTTGAAACCTGTTTCATGTAGAAAAATGATAATATTGAAGTGCACAGTTAAGTGGCATTTAAATTGGCACACTCACTTTAGAAATGTCAAATTCAACAGCCTATAGCTAAAAAATACGAGAAGATGTCACAATAATACAGCTTTTACGTGATTTACCAACATATTGGTTACTTGATTCACAAACAAAAGCAATCACAAATTCCATGTGTAATGCAAGTTAAATGTACAATATTTGTGTATTATTTTTATATATATTTTTTGTGTTTGATTGCTTGTCATCCAGTCTGAGTTATGTTATGTTATGAAGTTTTTAGTCTCTAGCTCATCGAGAAGTTAGTTTAAAATCGATTGCAAAATGTGTACCCAACAGACGACAAGAAAACGATTTAATAAAAGCATGGCAAAAATCAGACTCCTATGGTTTAGAGAAGTAACCTTCAGCCCATCTTTTAGGGGAAGTTTAGCTTTGTAGAACTTCTACATCCTGTAAACACTCCATGCTGATATTTGAAATAGTTTGCGAGATTATCGGATTTAGTAGATTTAACATTGATAGGATAGATAGAGCCTTTAATCACCCCGTAACTTCACATTTCTGCGGAGAGATTATATTGTTCTAAGAGTAAGAGGTGAACACCTACTAAATAGTTGCAACAATTTCCCATATTATATATTAACATGCTATGTGACTTGCTCATTACCTACATGAGAGACCCAGATTTAATCCTCTTGTCTCTCAGTTTAAATTAACACTCGTTGATGGTGTATGGAGAAACGTGCAGTGCAGCCAACATATGAGGCTGACACAGAGGGAGTTTCCTTTTTTTACCCCCTTTTTTCCTGAAACTTGTCTCACCCTCTCTTCGCTCACAAAGCTGTGGGATTTACACACCCATCAGGTGCTCTTTCCTTCTAATGAATTCCTGAAAGCGCAGGCATGTTACCTGCTCTCTCTGCCTGTAACGGAAGAAATGCGGGTTTGCGAAGGAAGAAGACGGCCTTTGTACAAGCTCTCCCCTACCGGCATTTAGCTAATAAGTAAACTTTGGTCCAGCTCAAGGCTGGCTCGTATAATACTTCAGTCTCATTCCTCTTTTACAAAGTTAGCTTATTTCTTATTATTCTTCAGCTTATTTCTCAATGTCACAAAACGATATTTCACACTAAATGCTCTAACGGATTCCTCTTCAACCCACTTTCAGTTCATAAAGTAACACTATTTACCAGACATCGATTTCTATCACTAAAAATCTGTTGCACTCACATGACTTTCTCTACTAACTCTAGTACAGTCATGAAAAAATGATTGACAGCAATAGGAGAGCAGAATATTTGCACAAGTAAGTCCCACGTGGCGTTGGAACGCAGTTTACATAAGTCGATATTTCCAGCCTGAATGTAGTGATTGTCTATCGGACGCATTTGTGTTTGTTTCTGATAAAGAATGGGACGGTGTAGCAAACTGCTTATTTATGTGTTCAACGATAACATATGGAGCAGACTATCAATAAACTTAAGTCGCATGTTGGAAATACGCACTTGTGTAAACCGCGGTGCAAGACGACGTGGTACTTAGAAATGTTCTGCTCTCCTAATGCGCTCAATCATTTGTCCATGACTGTCACACTATTCTTAAAACGAACATTAATCTATCTACTTCATGTTAATCAGATAGATGTCGTAGAAATTGTCATATTTCCTTATAGGTACAATAGAAATAACAGCATACAATAGAGCTAAGCATAATCATATCTTTTAGGAGCTGGTCACTGTGTAATGACTGACATTCCAGTTTCTTTGCTCTTCCAGAAATTACAACAAAAAAAAGTACAGGCTTGCCATTTGAGAAAAATGTATGCATCGAAAAATTCAAACCAACCAGGAATATCTTGAAAATGGTTAACCACACAAAGAAGTATTTTACCTCTATTGTGTACTTCAATGAGATCTACATTTTTTGTGTACTAAGATTTTGCCTATCTCTTACGATTTGCCACTTATGCAAATGTCTCAGAATGAAGACAACTTCAGAAGCTACTCCCAGAAAATTCGAGATCCACAGTTCATTTAAATATATCTTATATATTTAAACGTGCAATTCTTGCACACACACCCACACACACACATGTTATATATATTCCGCAGATCTTGGAAACGACTCCAACGATTTCGATCAAATTTTGTATTCAGATAAGGTTTTGCTTTTTAAATTTATCTATATGGGTGTAATTCCTGAAACAACGCTATTTTTCATAAACAATAACATTATTCCCGCTTCTACAGAGCAGTTGAACCTTGTTTTGGCTTTTTCTTCTCTTCTAATGGACCAATTTCAACAAATGAAGTAGCGTTTTAAAGTCCTCTTCCAGGGCGATCAGAATACGGTAAGAAAGTTGGCCTAGCTATGACCTAGCTATATTAATCTACTCGTAACAGTCACAATTAGTCGAAACCTTATTTTGGCCATAATTTCTCTGTTAATGGGCCAATTTCAATAGACAAGCCAGGATATTAAAGGTCTCGTCAAGAGCTTTCAGAAAACATAAGAAAGTTGACATAGCCATCTTAGAGTAACAGTCACAGTTAGTCTAAACCTTATTTCGGCCATAATTTCTCTGTTAATCGATTTCAGCAAACGAGCTAGCGTTTTAAAGTCCTCTTTCAGGGCTATCAGAATACAGTAAGAAAATTGACCAAGCTATATTAGTTTGTGTTACAGCTCGTCCCGTCTATATATTTGACATAGAAATACAACGTATTAAATTTTAAGGCTGAAATGATGGTACTTATGGAATATTTATATGTATCTCTATATCTCTTGTATCTTTTTTAATTTCATTTAGTTAACGTTTTGCTTTTTTCTCCAAAAACAAAAAAAAAACAAAAAAAAAACAAGATTTCACAAAAAGGGGAGAAAAACGCCGAGGTACTGGTAATTTAAGTAAGAAAGAGCAATGTTTTAGAAAATAAAAAAATGTTGAAAACATTTCGATTTAAAAGGTAGTTCGGGAAGGGGGTACTTTTTTCTAAACTTTCGTTTCACATCCTTGAAAGATAACTATTGAATGTCAATACTTTTTTGTATTCAACCGACTACTAGCTTTTGAGTTGTGCTGTTTCCACTCACATGCACACGCGCTTCTAAATATCTTTTAGTTTAGGCAATCTCAGAACATGTAATTCCGGTAAAATCCTGGTATAAAGTCTTTGGATGGACTGCAATACTTCAACTTACTCTAAGTACGGAGTAGAGAAAGTAAAAGAGCAAACTTGAAAGACACTCTGCACTTTATTTCTATATCACATATACGTAAAAGCAGATACAACATGCATTTGCATATAAATAACATTTCTAGTAATTACCTATGTAATTGTTTCATGAATATATCGGGTAAAAGGCTGACTGTATACGTTTCTTGTGATGTAATCTATCGGTAATAAAATCCCAATCTGTTGTATTTATTCAACATTAAAACTTGTGTGTCTTTATTAACTATTATTTAGCAAACCTTGGCTATTCTGCCCTTTCTCTGGGAAATTATTTATCCAATTATTTTCTGTGTTTTAAGAATTAAATTTTATACTCCATGGAATTATGCTAAAGGATATTTTCTATGAGCTACTACAAAAACACAATTGTATTTTGTATACTTACAAACATGCATCTTCCAGATTAAAAGCAGTAATGTCGATTAAGATTTAAAACTTTTTCACAAAACATTAGAATGTCCTCCGACTCAGGTCACCACTTGACAGCCACTGATAAGAGATTAGTACAATGAGCTTTCTATAGCTTAGAAACAATTTATTGGCGAGATTATAGCACTGGCAAATCTCTGATGTAAATTTTCACATGATGCTGTATTTTTCAAGGAAACATTTCAATACTAATTTAACCAGGCTTATTGGAAATATTTGAGTGACAAGACTTCTGAAAGAATGTAGACTGCGTTAACGACGAGAAGAAAACTGTGTATTTGTGACAACATTTTAGAAGACAAAGTGACAGAAAAGTAACCGGGCTGATTTTGTCATTTGTCACAGTATATTAGCCAATCAGGGAAAAGGGGAGGGGAAGAGTGCGCAAGAATGTCAGTATCGCACAACTACCTATTCCACGGAGGAGGGTATCTGCAACAGTGTTTAGAATATGAATTATCGATATGCGCTACTGCTTCTCTATCGGTCAACTTTTGACTGGAACGCCCGGTATAAACAAAAGATTGTGAATCACAGGGTACCTTGAATACGGATGCAGGGAGTACTCGCGTATTTGTAACAGCGTTTCTCGGCTCCATAGCAAGCCCATTCATATGTCACAGTCGGTTTCTTATTAGTGTATGCCAGAATACATTACGACCTCCCCTTCTTCTTCTCCAAAGTCCGAAAAAAACACGCAGTAAAGGAAGATGTGTAGTCATAGAAACCGTTCTTTTTCTTCCCAAGAGCCGAGTTTCCTGAAAACTTCCCTTTCTCCTAGAAAGAAACTCTTCGGAAATTTATATTCCTTTGCAGTGGTATCGTCGTCTGTACACCATTTCTTTCTCTTTTTTTTTTCCAAGAAAAAAATTCTCGGAATTGTTCTACTTTAAGAAGCGCTTTCCTAGGATGTGTTCTTCTTTTGCCACGTTATCAGTTCATCCCTTGTCTGGTGTTTCTTTCCAAACTTTATGCATTTCTTTTTCCTATGCTATACTTATTTTTTCCGGTTTTCAATACGAATTAGTAATCGAAGAAAGGAAGAAAAGAATTTCCGACACAAATAGTTCTGGCAATGAATTCCCATCTATTATCTCTTTCCCTTCCTGGTAGTTCCATAGCAGAGGCATTGTGATTAGGGCCATTGGTGCATGCAAATATCACGTAATGTTTGTCTAGTATCCTTCCGCGAATGACCAACGCGCACTATTTCTCTCGCTTTCGACATTATGAAGTGCCGTCGTAAACATTCCTTCCTATAATGTCCGTTATTTACATGTAATTCAGCAAAGGCATTTTAAGCGCTGCTCATTCCTGCATTGTCGTCTCCCATAATGACACACATTTGTATTCTCTACCCTTAAAGCTTTTTTCTCTTAATGGCACCTAGTTTTTGTTTACTTTTATGTAGGTGCTTAGTTTCTTTAACCAATAGACAGTTTTCGCTTGCTGGCTGTCGTCTGAATATATCGTATGCGGTCTTGGACGAAATGTTTTCGGCTCCGGAGTCTTGATAGCAAATTCATGCAGGGGAATGAAATATACCTGATGGTGTTTCTTTGCTCGCCACCCTCCAGTGCTCCTTCCTCTTCAACACTCCCTTTCTTCCAACGTCATTGGATCAGCTATCCCTACCACCTAGTACATACCGGCTAAGATTCGACCCGGAGACATTTAAATGCCCCAAATGGCAGTTTCACATTGGTGAAGCATGAAAACTGAAATCAATATGACCCAACGAGATGGCCCAAAGGTAACCTTGAGACTCGTATTAGGAAGGTCCTGGGTTCCATTCCCGCAGATCTTCCACTTATCTTACGAATTCCATGGTTTTCCATGGTCGGTAGGCGAATTCTCTGGGGTCATCTCAATGAGACCGGTCTTCGTGCTTGCAACTGTCTGGGACTTACGCAAGTCTCTGTGCCCTGTAGCCTCCTGTCCTTCCTTCATTTCGCCCGTTCCTCCTGGGGAGGTGGCAGCCACAACACATCTATCAGTAGGGAAATTGCTGTATTCCACCCAAAAATTCGATGTCGAGATTTCACCGGAAATATATCTTTTGAGGCCCTCTGAATCCAAATAAAAGCATTTTTAGAAAACGGTCCATGTGTGTGTGTGTGTGTGTGTGTGTATGTGTATGTGTGTGTGTGTGTGTGTGTGTGTGTGTGTGTCTGTGGAAGCCGGTTAAACCCAAAGTTGGCATTCAAGTTTAATATCGTTTAAGGATGCGACACGAAGACTTTGAAGAAAATTACTCCATCCTAAACTACCCTTTGCATGAGAAATGCTTCGAAAATTTTCTAGCTACAGCCCATGCACTGCTGTTTACTCTGGATGAGTTTTGCATAGCTGGTAAACCGTAAAAGAGAGACAAAATCATACTATACAAAAAATGTAAATCTTGCTAAAACACAATTTATGTCCAAATAAATGTTTATGTAGAGTGAACCACTTCGGAGATATTCCTTGTTAATTGTGTGAGGTTTGAAAAACAAACTTTCGTCAAATTGAAGATATTCATTTTTATATATATTAGCCGTGCAAAGAGAAGACCGGAATCTCCAAGCTTTAAAGACTATCACACAAAGCCTACTGTATTCCTATATTCCCCTTCCACCTACAAGGAAATGAGCAATGTTTATCTCAACTAACACGAAGAAGATAGAGGGATCAGAGTTTATAGGAATGGTTAGTACAAGAGTAGAGAAAGTCATGTGAGTGCAACACATCAGATTTTTTTATGCAATGCAATGCAAAAAGGTTATATTTGGTGCCGTAGTATTTATCCATTTTGGTTTGCTAGTTCTTTTCTTTTTTTTTTTTTTTCCCCTCTTTCACTTCGTCTAACAGTTTTCCCACAACCCAATCACACAGCTATCATATGTTTTTTAAATGCTCGTACCTACGCCGCGAAATGAAGAACGCCTGCCCTATATACTATGCGTTTTGCTTCACACCTCAAGTAGTAACCTACTGGCCTAGGTAGCGCGAGGCCATTGGCATTGCAGAAAGCATTGGTCCTCTGTTCCGGTACACCTTTAGTTATCACGAGACTATCATGACATATGTGCCATGCCTAGTTAGAGGTACTAACCAATCTGAAAACATACTACTCTTAATAATTAAAATTAGTACTTCCCAAATGAAGCAAATATCGATGCAATAAGGTTCACTACAATGTCTTCAATTACCAGTCAACATATTTGCACATACACCCCTAACACCTGTATACTATACCCAAAGTCCCTACGCTAACAAGCCTAATCACTATCTAGAGCCCCATAACATCATCCCAATTAAGAGAAGGCCCGCATGTGTCTGTGTGTCTGCCTGTGAACACACCTCAAAATTGAAACGCTGGCCAAATACCGAGCAAATTGAGTGAGTGAGTGAGTGAGTGAGTGAGTGAGTGAGTGAGTGAGTGAGTGAGTGAGTGAGTGAGTGAGTGAGTGAGTGAGTGAGTGAGTGAGTGAGTGGAGTTTAAGAGCCCATCGGCAACTAGGTCATTTGGGTTGTGTTGCAAGGTTGTGACAACATTTTCAAGCGGATCATGCTCTCAATGCAGTTCTTTGGATTTAGAGCTCTCAAAAAGTATATTTCCGGTGAAATCTCGCCATCGTAATTTTGAGTGGAATGCAATACCATCTATACCATCATTACAACTATACACATGGTAGATAGAGTACAACGTATGCCCTTCTCCCTTCTCGAATACATATTATCTTTATAATATTAGCATGCATTCTATTAGTCTGGGCACTATTGTGTTAGGGGATTATCTTAAGCTTTCCTTTCTCTCGTGCTCCTCGTTCTTTCTCCGATAACATTTTAAGCCAAGATATAATTTTACGAATAAAATTGCAGCTGCTATCTAAGTTTTATTGGCTATTGAACCAAGATAAAGGCGTTTATTGGTACTGGTGAATATGAAGGGATTTTAACGGTAATCTTGGGATGTGCTGTGAAGCGGAACTATTGCCAGAGATAAGGAAGAGAATGTGTGCGTGTTGTCACGTCACGCACGAGGCCTGGATCGGAAATCTGTCAAGGCACATTAATTGGTTTTGTTCGTCCCCGTCGACAAGCAAGTGTTTTTCTACTCTCTCTTACACTTGATACAAAGATTGATCGTCTCGACCCCGATATCCACCTCATTTATATTGATATGTTACTTTCGAGCATTATAAGGTTACCCAGGTCAGCCTGTTCACACTTTAAAGCTGAGAGAACTCACTATAGAAGCAATTGGTTTATAGCAGTGAGCTGTCTGTTTAAATTTCTCTACTATTCCACACTTATTGTTGTATTCCAAGAAAAAAAAATCTGATGTGTTGCACTCACATGACTTTCTCTACTCTTGTACTAACCATTCTCACGAACTCTTATTCCTATATCTTCTTCGTGTTAGTTAAAATAAATATTTGTAAAACTTATCTTATTGCTTATTTCCTTGTAGGTGCAAGCGGAATGTTAGAATACAGTAGGCTTTGTGCGACAGTCAAATCTTTTTTACCTTTGAGATTCCGTTCTCTTTGCACGATTAACATATAAAAAATGAACAACGTTGTTGCATTTCGCTAAAGTTCTAAGTTTTCCGAAACTCACACACATAACAAGGAATATCTCCGAAATGGTTCACCCTACAAGAAAATTTATTGAGACATAAATTGTGTATTTTAGCAAGATCTACATTTTTTGTATAGTATAATTTGGTCTATCTCTAACGGTTTACCAGTTATGCAAAAGTCGTCCAGAGTAAATACGAGTACAGGGGCTATAGCCAGAAAATTCAAGATATACATTTCATTTTTCATAAAAATATCTCAAACATATGACATTTTAATCAAAATCGTTAGAGCCATTTTCAAGAAAATCAAAATTTTTGAAAAATCTTCCATGTAAAGGGTAGTGTAGGGTAGGGCTATTTTCTTCAAAATCTTCGTGTCGCATCCTTGAAAGACATTAAACTTAAATACCAAGTTTGGCTTTTACCCGACCTTTCGTTTTTGAGTTATGCTGTCCACAGACTGACAGACACACTGACACACACACGGACCTTTTTCTAAGAATGCTTTTTTTTTGGATTCAGGGGGCCTCAAAACATATATTTCCGGTGAAGTCTCGACATCGAATTTTTGGGTGGAATACAATACTTTCCCTACTAACCAGTAGAGAAAGTAAAAAGGTGCAGATATGGACGACCAGAAGGACACACGCAACAGCACCCAAAGTATGCCACATGTTTCTACAAGTTGCTACTGGGAGAGAGGGATGAGCGGAGAGACCCGAAGAGTGGCCAGGTCCGGATGACCACGGGTCCAAGCACGGGCAGGTTCCCTAAAGTTTCCAGTTGGAACGCATCTGTCAACACAGGGTGCCCACGGTCCCCTCACCCCAGACAGTCCTCCCCTGGAGGCGGGGCCAAAGGACAGTTCCTGAACGAGCGCCACCGAAGAAACCTCTACAAAACGCACATCCACCGCTCAGCCGCAATCTGCCGAATAATGTCGCCCGGTCCTGACAATGAAAGGAAGGATCGATACAGGAAATGAGGGGCAGGTAGAAGAGCAACCACTCTAGCATTCGCCTACCGACCAGGGGAAACAACACAAACCCACAGGTCAGAACAGGCAGTCGCCGGAGATCGAGCCCGGGGATGCGACACAAAGATACTGAACAAATCCCTCCACCCAAACTACCCTATAGTTGGAAATGTTTCCATTACTTTTTATCTTCATTCTGAATTGCTTTTATAATAGACCAAATCTTACACTTCACTTATTCTGATGCAAGTCATTTTCTATCTTTATGAATTATTTACAATCCTGTTGAACAACCTTATCACCACACAAATACAAAGGAAATGAAGCAAAACTTTCTAACTGGAAGTCTTTAGAACGTTTCGGCATCCAGAAACTTCAGTGCACACAGCTACGTAATTATAAGAAAGGTTATTAAGAGGTTTGAAATGTTGATATTATTTCACTGCACACAGGTATGAAGTATTTAGTAAATGGTAGTCAAATAACTAAATATGAAGTACGATTCATACCGTTATAAAACAGACTATCGCTTTTTAAGCTGACTTCTATTTGCTCAGGTGCTACATTATGGTCAGCTGATGTGTACTACTTAGAGTAAACTGTGACACGAGTTTTGTTTTTCCCTGCATTGCACGAGGATTACTGTAACCGAATTTTGTTTCTACATGCATTCTCTTAAAGTGCAAGTAAACTGCTTAGTTTCTACATGCATTCTCTGTGGAGTGCAGCAAGTAACCTGATTTGTTTCTACACGCATTCTCTGTGGAGTGCAGCAAGTAACCTATTTTTGTTTCTACATGCATTCTCTGTGGAGTGCAGCAAGTAACCTGATTTGTTTCTACACGCATTCTCTGTGGAGTGCAGCAAGTAACCTATTTTTGTTTCTACATGCATTCTCTGTGGAGTGCAGCAAGTAACCTATTTTTGTTTCTACATGCATTCTCTGTGGAGTGCAGCAAGTAACCTGCTTTTGTTTCTACACGCATTCTCTGTGAAGTGCAGCAAGTAACTTGCTTTTGTTTCTACATGCATTCTCTGTGGAGTGCAGCAAGTAACTTGCTTTTGTTTCTACATGCACTCTCTGTGGAGTGGAGCAAGTAACCTGCTTTTGTTTCTACATGCATTCTCTGTGGAGTGCAGCAAGTAACCTGCTTTTGTTTCTACATGCACTCTCTGTGGAGTGGAGCAAGTAACCTGCTTTTGTTTCTACATGCATTCTCTGTGGAGTGCAGCAAGTAACCTGCTTTTGTTTCTACATGCACTCTCTGTGGAGTGGAGCAAGTAACCTGCTTTTGTTTCTACACGCATTCTCTGTGGAGTGGAGCAAGTAACCTGCTTTTGTTTCTACATGCATTCTCTGTGGAGTGCAGCAAGTAACTTGCTTTTGTTTCTACACGCATTCTCTGTAAAGTGCAGCAAGTAACCTGCTTTTGTTTCTACACGCATTCTCTGTAAAGTGCAGCAAGTAACCTGCTTTTGTTTCTACATGCACTCTTTGGCTTTTGTTTCCATATACATTCCCTGTGAAGTACAGAAACTAACCGGCGTTTGTTTCTCCATGCATTCCTTGAGGGCTACAGAGAACAGACTAACCGGCACTGGTTTCTATACACATTCTCAGCGGAGTACAGCGACAAATCTTTTAGTCTTTTAGCAATTTGTGAATTGAAATTAGAATTGAAGTTATAATGTTAATATACATTTCAAGTTAAGATGCAGAGGAAGAGAAGATTAACGAGAAATGTAAACAACAGTTAGAGATACTCAGATAATAACGGCAACTCTCACAGAAGCACATTTTCGCTAAACGGGGAGTACTTACTGATAAACTGATACGAAGCAGGTATATAACAGGTTTTCATTCTGCTGTTAGCCATGATGTACGTTAAATTAGTTATACTGTGATACACGTGTACAACCAATCTTACACAAATCGTATCGTAATTAACTGTTACAGTACAGCTGAAGCTATTATGATGTAGTGGCTTATAAACGCATTTATTTACGCGGAATATATTGTTCTCCCATGAGATGCATTTTGGCCAACTTCCAATAGTGAAGCACTCGACCAGGTTAATACATTTACATGAGTTTGCATAGTTATGTGGAGTGAGTCTAGGTAAAGGGAGTAAAGCCAAACAGTTGGTAATACTGCACTCAAAAGTTAAAATATCCTCACTGACATGGAAGACGCGGGTTGATCAACTATGTATCTTTATTTTATTTAGTTTACTTTTTACTTTCTTTCTACTATAGTAAGTAGTATTCGATCCAAAAATTCGGTTTTGAGAGTTCGCCGGAAATATGTTTTGAGGCCCCCAGAATAAAAAAAAAAAAAGCATTTTAAAAAAACATTCGCGAGCGCGTATGTCTGTGAACAGCATAATTCAAAAACGAAAAGTCAGTTAAAATCCAAAGTTGGTAATTAAGTTTAACCTCTCTCAACGATCCGACGTGAAGTTTTGAAGAAAATTTCTCTAACCTGAGCTACTCTTTACATGGAACATTTTTCGAAAATTTTTATTTTCTCAAAAATGGCTCTAACGATTTTGATTAAGATGCCATATGTTCAAGATAATTTTATGCCAATGAGATATATATTTTGAATTTTCTGGCTATAGCCCATGTAGTCCCGTTAACTCTTGATGACTTGCATAACTGGTAGTGGCAAAATCTTACTACACAAAAAATGTAGATCTCGTTAAAACCACACAAGTTATGTCCAAATACTTTTTTTTTTTCTGACTACTTCAGAGATATTCCTTGTTATGCAATACTTATACCGTTTCTCAAATAGAAGGTCGTTATTCGCCTTTTACTTTCTCTACTGGTGTTACCATTACTGGTAACGAAGAGTCGGTTAAAAACCAAAGTTGGTATTTAAGTTTAATGTCTTTCAAGGATGTGACACGAAGATTTTGAAGAAAATAGCCCCGACCCTAAACTGCCCTTTACATAGAACATTTTTCGAAAATTTTGAATTTCTTGAAAATGGCCCTAACGATTTTGATTAAAATGCCATATGTTTAAGGTATTTGTATGGCAAATGAAATGTATATTTTGAATTTTCTGGCTATAGCCTATGTAGTCCCGTGTACTTTGGATGACTTTTGAATAACTCGTAAACCGTAAGAAATAGACAAAACCGTACTGTACAAAAATGTAGATTCGCTAAAGCACACAATTTATGTCTGAATAAATTTTTTGTACAGTGAGCCATTTCGTAGATATTCCTTATTGGTCCCAGTTTCCGAAAACTTGAAGCTTTCGTGAAATTGAACATCGTCGTCTATTTTGTTATACATTAAGCGTGCAAAGAGAACGGGATCTGAAAGCTTTAAAAGAGAAAGTCATGGGAGTGCAACACAGATTTTTACTTTTACTTTCTGTACCAACTACTTGAAGGGTAGAAAAGGAAATGTATTCCATCCTCAAAATTTGGTATGAATATTTCACCAGGTGTTGTGAGGTTCCCTCAATACAAAAGGCACTTTAGAAAAGTGTGTGTGAACAGAGAAGTCAACATTCGTATTTAAGCTCATCTCTTTCTAAGCATGCAACAGGGTTTTCAAGAAGCGCCCCCACAAACTGCCATGAAATTCTTCCTAGCCTTAAGCATTTTGAATAGCTTGAATTTCCTACGAGGAGCCTATGAAGTAGCGTTTAAGTTAGTGTGCTTTTGTCGGCTTTTGCTACCCGAAGTTGAATAATGCGGCGAACTTTGAAACAGCATCCACAAAAATGCGACAATCTGCCGCAGAAACAAACGACAGTGGCTATAAACACAACCTTTCAACAAATATAACAATCTGTTGCAGAGAAAACGATACGCCGCTTACCTCAGCGCTAGTGAAACTCATTTCTGATCTGGTCTGCGTGGTTCACTAATTCTTGTAAAATGTTCACTGTGTATGTGTGCTTCTTAAGAAGTGATGGGTAAATTTGTTTTAAGGAAGTAGTGGAAGTAGTGCAGGGTAGATAGATATGATATGGAATGTGTTAATCTACATGTATTAAAACAATAATAAAATTTAATGTAGTAGATTACTGTTGGCTTCAATCTAATATACCTACACATATTTCAGTTTTAAAACCCTCATTAATAGTATGATTTATAAAATCTTCTAGCAGAACTTTGCATGAAGGTATCATGTTTTGCACAAATGTTAATTTTGATTTGTGCATTTTTGTGACATTATTTTATTTTCTAGCCTAAACCCAGGTACGAAGTTGTATATTTGTGTATAGCTGGTAAACCATCAGAGATGGACAAAAACTTACTTCACAAAACATTTTGATTTATTTAAAATACACAATGTATTTTAAATAACTCATCTGGCATTAGTATTTTCCGAACATATCCCTTACTGTTGGTTTGAGTTTAACTCTTTGTGTTTTTATGAAATGCATGACTATTCAGTTGTTTTTCGCGATGTCATGTAAAGAGAATGGAATTTCAAAGCCATCATATAGCGGCCTGCTTCTTAGAAAGGTGCAATGGGAATGGCGGAATACATCAGGCTTTAAGCAATAATCAAATACTCTAAGAGCTGGTCTCTTTGTACGACGAGGAAGGGAAAAAGAATAAGAAAACGAATAGAACTACTTCCCATTTCAG
The DNA here is from genome assembly GCA_030765045.1 of Tenodera sinensis. Classification (NCBI taxonomy): domain Eukaryota; kingdom Metazoa; phylum Arthropoda; class Insecta; order Mantodea; family Mantidae; genus Tenodera; species Tenodera sinensis. Next base: position 204,513,441 of record CM060961.1, read on the forward strand.
AAAGGTGTAACTATTGGAAAACTCAGACCAATAACAAGCTATATCTCTGAAAATTTTAACTCCACAAAAAACGTATTTGACATAAACTGTGTGCTTTAACGAGATCTACATTTTATGTGTAGTAAGATTTCGTATCTCTTACGATTTATAAGTTAGCTAAAGTCATTCGGAATTACTTAAGAAGCTATTCCTAGAGCATTCAAGATACACATTGCATTCTTTATGTAAATATCTCAAGCATAAAGCATCTTAATCAAAATTCTCGAGGCATTTTTTGAGAAATACAAAGGGTAGTTTGGTGTGAGGTGTGAGTCGAATCCTGGGAAGATGGAGAAAAATATCAAGTTGAATATATAACCGACTCTTAATTTTTGAGCTTTGCTAATTTCTCCCCCCCCCCCCTCTCTCTCTCTCTCTCTCTCTCTCTCTCTCTCTCTCTCTCTCTCTCTCACGCGGATCTTTTTCTAACCATGTTTTTGGTGGTTCAGGGGGCCTCAAAACACACATTTCCTGTGAAACAGTATGGGGGAACTTAAACTTGTGTTATATCTATGGCAATAATGGTAGTAATGGCAGTGGAAGTAGCATTGCTGTATTATATAAATAATACATAGCATCCGCGGCGGCAGTGGCAGTGGCAGTGGCGGCGGCGGCAGCAGCAACAATATCCATTTTACTGTCTTTAAGAGCGCTGTGATTTTGTATTTCTGAGCAGTATAGGCGTATAACTCTCCCAAAGCTGTTTTATGTAATTCAGGGGCAACTTGTTTTCCAATTTTTAACATCTAGTTTTATCTACACATCCCCCGATTAGTGCAATGCACTATTTTCGCTAACACATGTCACTTCCAACGCTGCAGTTTTTACCTGAGCAGCTTCAATATTAATATTACTCGAAGTTGAAGCCTGAGACTTGAACTGGAATACATCACTGACATTACTTTCTGTAACTGTTTCCTTTCTTGTCACAAATTTATCCATGCTGACGAACAATTGAATGGCGAGTTGCAAGAAACTGAACTGAATACTGCAAGCTGCATTCGTCATTGCTGGTGCAGAATTGCTGGAATTGTGAACCTGATGCCAACCCAGCTAATTGTTTATTGTTTAGCTTACTTACGATATGGTACTTTTGCTTACTCACAGCTCGCACTCGTACCATGTACAGTCTGTACCGAAAGTGTTCCGTGTCTTCTTGTCTTTTCCAAGAGCAGTAACAGTAAATACTTATAGTACAAAGAAAAATACTTCCGTGGCAGGGAAGGAATTCTTCTTTGACAAGCCGGGGGAATTATTTAATGAGAAGGGGAAATCCACCCCATCACCCGTTAATTCGAGCCTTGCTTCCCCTACTTACTATACGTGGTAAAGAACGTTAAAATGTATGTACGTTTTGTTCGAATAGGTTACTGATATGTAAGTAGTTTGCTATCTCATATCATTTCGTTTGAACACCGCTGTCTAAATACTTTTTCTATTCAAGAATTCTTGAGACAACAAGAAGAAAAGCTGAAGTCCATGAAACTTTTCTAAACTTTTCTTTTACTCGACTTCTTCTGTTTGCTCTTAACTCTCATATATCCGTCCAAGCTATTTCAATCGTCCTTTAAGGGAACAAGTGCAGCTCTCAAACCGTCATGGTTGCAGTTTTCATTTTCAACAAACTTGAAGGCCTGGGCCCATTCCGTAATTCTTTCGCATTGCACCTCAGAAGTACCATAGTACGTCCGTGGGTTGCAGCTCCAAGAGCCCACTGTTGCATTCCATAAGATGTAAACAAAACAGCCCTCTTCCTACAATGAAAATTGGCAAAACCTTTAAGGGGAGACTAAGTGCAGAAAACTACCAAGAAATAATATTTTAACTCTTTGAGCAGCGATTAATGGGATGGCTTTAGTTGTGTACACACCTTCCTGTATCAGTCCTGTTTTTACAACAGGAAATCCATAAAGAAACCCCCTACTCTTCGGTAATTTTGGTTATTTATTCCGAGATACCTTTTTATTCTTTTTATTTTCAAGCATTACAAAAAACACATATTACTAAACAGTTTCAATAACAGAAAACATTTTTTTTTCAAACGTAGTTTCTTAAATGGGGTCTTCATCTTTAAGACATGCTCTGTATGCTCTTTAATTGTTTGTGCTCTCAATAAGGACCATAAATTAAAGTCTCAACATTTTAATTTTGATTGCACAGAACTGTTTAGCGTGATATTTTTCGGTTATGGTTTGTAAATAAAATACCATTAATATAGAAGCATTTTCACATTGATGTCTTAGATTGAAAGGAAATTTTTATTCCCTCTAATGGTATTCCTATTCCCTGGGTGAAAAAATGAAGTTTTAAGTTGTAACGGCTGACTTAGGTCTGTCTTCCGCTCAATGATTGGCTGTCGTCCCGCAGCGAGCCTGCAAAATCTGTGCGCAACACCGCATTAAAGATAACATACAACTAATATTGCATGTGGCGAAGAGAAAATCCGCCGATTGTTCCTACCCGCGCTCCCAGTGATACGTGCCCCAAAGGAAAAAGAAGAAGAAGAAGAAGAAGAAGAAGAAGAAGAAGAAGAAAAGGAAAGAAAAAAACAACTTAATCTTTCTAATTTGTAAATACTTATTAATTGCCAAACTTATGCCTTATGGCGGAGAAAGCTAAAAGAGTTATTAATGTGACAGTGTCCACGCAAGCTTGTGGTGCAAATCTTTCCCTCGTAAAAAAATCTCATTTCAACCACAGTTGGGTAAATAATTGTAGGACCACATTAAGGTGTCCTTTTAATATAAATAAGTAGTGAATAGATTATGTTAAAGATCAGAATGGTTAATAAATTGGTGATGCACTGAAAATAAGAGTATGTGGCTACGACATACCTTGGAGGTACATTATCCTTTCGAAGCCTTTAATCTCTCTTAGGCTATAGGAAGACTTATTTCTGCCCCAAAAATTAGTTTGAAACTACTTACTGCTCTGATTTAGGCTTTCATTCACCCAAATAATTGCCTTTGGCTGCATCGCTTACCTAGAAAGAGAGAAGCATGTATTAATTTTTCACACATTAATTGTGAAAATCCACATATTAGTCATATTTGTAGATCTGCATAGTGTTACCTATCTCCTCCGTGCTTAATACAGATGTAATATTTTACCTGTTTATTTTAATTCAATTGCAATGTTTATGAGGTATCACGTGGTTAGAAAGGGGGACTTAGCACCTCGACCTCTAAGATCTTTCGCACCTATGCACCTGTCAGGGAGGGCTGAGGTAGAGAAGGTATATGGCGACCGGTCCTAGGAGACACGGCAGCAGAGGGCAGGGTCCCTACAGTTTACTCATTGATACTCCCCGATGGCAGCAAGTACAAGCGACTCCCCTTCCCCTACCGGAGGCCCCGACACACGTGGACGAAGGTTTACAAAGAGCATTGTCCCTGCCACCCAGCGCCGAGACTTACAACCCTGAAACGGCCAACCAGATGAAATATGAAGTGAAATGAAAAGCGAGATGAAATGGAGGGACAGGAAATTAATCTTCCCAGCATTCGCCTAGTGATCCGGGGAAACCCCCAAAACGACTCATGGGTCAGGAAGATTGGCCACGGGGATCCACCCACGACCTCCCGAATGCGAGTCGCCCACGTATCATGTACTTGCATGAGCATCCAGCTGGCCACCATGACCCCTGTAGGGGGATGGTTCCGATCACTTCAGCTGCGGACACGTGGTACTTTTGACGTTATTAGAAGTACGTAGGGACTGAATATTCCAGTCTCTCCCACAAGAGAGTTGTTCGGATTGTGTTGGTCTCGGCGGAGCAATGGTTCCGGATACCCATGAGAGATTGGGCGATGTTCAGACGGGGTTGTGAGACACCTCAATGTCCTCCGGCACTACCATAGATCCCTCCGAGGTCTTCTCTATTAGGTTCATGCGCGTATGTGTCCACTTCCGTCCTGGCGTAAGTTTGGGGGGATGGAATGGTATATAAAGTAGGTACCATTCCTGATGGAAAAGGCTCACGGATTTTCAGCTGCCTAGGTACATAAAGGGACTGAATGGCTTGCCTCCATATTTATGTGCATGCCCGTATGACATGCAGAAGAAGTTCCCTTTCCTGCATTTAGTACAGCCAACCTGATATGCCAACCATTTATTTTGTCATTTTAAGTTTTGTATTTGAGTTGTGTTGTTCATAGACACACATAAACATTTTTGTAAAAATGCATTTTTGGTTTCTGATAGCCTCAAAACGTGTAATTTTTGGGAAATCTGGATATCAAATTTTTGGGTGGAATGTAATACTTACTGCAGGTAAGCAGTACAAAAGGTAAAAGTGTCTATGGAAGCATTGCAACATATTGACAGCTGTGATATTAAATACGAATAGGGACTGTGCCCTTGTCAAGCCCTGTGGCGCAGTACGCCTTCCCGACACTGCACTCTTAAAGAGATGGTTCGCAAAGTGTTGTTTTATGTGTAAGAGCTCCGTAATGAAGAACTTCCCAGCGGCGGCAAATTAACACAATTACATTAACCGTCTCCCTGTGTCAAGGAAAATAATAACACTATTAATATACGACAGAGGTGAGAGTCGTTGGTGAGGAAAAGTGGAAAATTAGTTCCTTTGTCGGCTAGAAATTTAGAAAGTTGTGCTGGAAACAATCCAGCAAAGGAATAAAGAAAAGGTTTTCAAAAGCCGTTTATTCTGCAGGCAGTTCCGAACAACACTTTAGCGCGAAACACATTACTTCACTTGACAATTCTGTTTGTTGCCTTTTTCTTTATTCCCTCCGCTTCTGCGGAAAGCAATATAATGCATTATTCAATATCACTCTTTTTCACACTCCCTCTTATAAGAAATGCCGAGCTTACACAGCAAGGCCAAACTAATTCTATTGCCCCATTCTTCCAGATGGAACCCTCAAGATGTAGTTCACCAACTGACCAAATATAAATAAATATTACCATGTGTTCAACAGGTGAAGGGCCCTGCATGCCATTAGATTATTGATGATCATTTGTTTCTAACAGGACTACAAGAAAGCTATGTGCAATACAAACCAGGGTTTACCAAACTACGACCCTCAAGCTGCTTTTGTTTGGCTCGCCTACAAACTTTAAAAAAATGACACTCTACTTTTGCACAAACTATTCCTACAAATGCATATACTTCATGTTAATCAAGCTGAACGTCTGCAGAAAGTATACTATTGCTAATCTTGTGTATAATTCAAGGGAATATGGGAATACAATAAGCTTTAAGCGATAGTCAAATATTTTAAAGTTAGTCGCAATATGATCGCTTTGAAATTTCATTCTTTTTGCATGGTAAAGAAATAAAATATGAATAACGATGTACCGTTTTTGAGAAAACTATTAGTATTAGAAAATTCACACAAATAACAAGGAATACCTCCGAAATAGCTCTCTCCACAAAAAGTGTATAAATTGCGTGTTTTAACAAGATCTACATTTGTTGTGTAGTAACATTTTTTGTTCTATCTATGCAAAACTCATAGAAAATGAAAAGGACTTTTCAGGATACTCCCAGAAAATTCGAGATATACATGTCATCTCTCATGGAAATATCTTGAACATAGTTGAATCAAAATACTAACAGCCATTTTTATAAAATCAAAACTTACGAAAACTGTTCCGTTTTCTATTGATCTCAAAATCAGTGCCGAATTTCGAGGTGATTAGTCAAGTGATTTCTCTAATCGCCTTTCTTTTGCGTAACACATTCAAATATCCTTCCCTAACCGGTGTAATGATACGCTTGGAAGCTGACGTAGCTTAACTGCATCTGCACGGATTTTGCTTCTTATTCTTGAATAAAAAAGAAAGAAAACACTACAGTGTACAGTTTTATTGAAAAAATTCATATTTTTACAATATAAGACAGCTGCAAAAATGTAATTGAATTCTATTTATTTAGGTTATTATAACAAGAAATTAGCAAGAAGGAGCTAATAAAGTATCTGAAAACTTAGGTTTACATGCTGTTCATAGTGTTTTCCCGGTGTTTTTACTTAGTTTACTTTTGGTTCTTTATAGTGTACAACGTAAGTCTAAAACTAGGGATAGTCGTCAAATCACGGGCAACGCTGGGCTTTCTGTTAGTGTGCTGTAAAACTCAAACCAATGTACCCTCTACAGAAAACTAATAACAGAAGTAATGTATTTTAAAAATATCTGTATTTTTAAGTAGGGGCTCCGGAACAGTTCAGTGTTTCATTCACGGCTCTCGTGCTGAGGGTCCGTGATTTGATTCCGGCTCTGAGATCTCGATTTTAAGTCGGATCTAACTGTAGCTCTTGTGAATTACCCCAGAAGTCCAACGTGGTTCGGAATGTTTGATGAAAACTGTAGATCCTCGCATTCCACCGCCATTTTCACCATAATCCAAGCATCGGAGATAACAGACGCCGTCCTCTGGGTACCTCCACCTCAGAAATGGGTCCAATCATACCTTGGTGGAGATCATATTTGAGAAGGATTAAAATCGATATTCTTTAGTTGTTAATTTTTGATTACAGAATGATTTATATAGAATTGGCTCATTTCTTTCTTATTATACGGCTGGAAATTCTTTTAATGAGCTATTTTTAACGCCAAGTTAAGCAGGATGTTCGGAAGTTTCGATTCCCCTAACGAGATGCGCAGAAGTTTATTTTTTATTTTTGTTTTTTGTCGGCAGCTGTTTTCGACATTCTGTTCTTGTCACTGAAAACAGAATATACATTAAATTAACGGCTCTTTCTTGTGAAGTAATACTGGCTAACGAATTCATTTACAGCTATTCTAAGGGCATACCAGAGAGAATTTTGTGTTCACAATCATCCACAAAGAAACATAATATTGGGACTGGTAAATCAATTAGGAGCAACTGACCTCCAATAAGTGCAAAAGGCAAGCATCGCTCGTATAGGCTGCCCGCGGTTGTTGCTGACGTAACGGCACAACTGGAGAGGTCACCCCGAAAGTCATTAAGACGTTCGTCGCAGGAGACCGGGTACTCCTACTCAATTTATCAGAGAACAGGCCTAAAGCCGTAGACAACAATGAGACAAAAGACATAAATAAGGAATAATAAAGATCCACGCATCTCGTTACAGAAAATAGAAACTCCCAAAATCTTCGTTAATTTGAAGTTAGAAACTGATGGTTATGTGAATTTCCAGCCGAATAGTTAAAGAAAGAAGTGCATCAGTTCTATATAAATCATCATTCGCAAAAAGATTCAAGATATGCACTTTGTCATGAAAATAGTTTAAGCTCATGGCATTTTAATCAAATCGGTAGTTTATTTTTCAAAAAATTATATATAAAGAAAAGAATTCCATGTAAAGAGTAATTTGGGAACGTGCCACTCTTTCTGCTCCCAAGCGTGCACATAAATTTGTACTGTAAAAACAAACAGTTTACAATAATTTTTCCTTCTACTGTTTTCTGGGCATTTAGAATGGAAATTCGTGGACATTCTGTATAACACTATTCAAGTTGAATTTATTTCTGGGAACCCTCGTGTGTTTTGATTGCCATGTTCCGTTTGTTTTCCGGTGCTTGCATGGAACCACGGTCATAAAAGAAGGTTGGCTCCCTTGAAAATAGAGCACATGTAAACGTTTGCAAAAGGGGTACCTTGGATTGCTCTTTTTTTCTTTATAAATATTCCACTAGTAAACATATAAAACCTGGCACACAGATCGCACCTCGAATCTTTGTTTATGCTCCTTTAGTTCCACAAAATGCCTCAGGAGCCCTGTTCACGGGAAAAAAAGTATTCTGCTGCAAGGGTGAGCATGCAGTGCTGGAAGTCAAATTAGAGCGTAATCATGTGCGTCGGGGGGTGCCGAGGTATTTTGACCATAAAACCCTTGCAGTTAAATAAAAATCACACTCGGAAGCTGCCAGAGCAAAGAACACCACTACGGGAAGCAAAACCATAAAATCGTGTCCCTAAAATACAGCGCCGTAAAAACAAAAGTCGTACTGGAAAGGGACGAATGCTTAAAAAACAAAAACATAGCGGGTGTACCACTCAATTTCTAAATCTAATTTTAACGTGTATAAAAAAAGAAACATTACTACTAAAGGCTTGAATAAATTTCTATTTAGGCTGTTGCATAAAATATTTAATGATATTAAAATCCTTTATTGGTAATGAGATATACAATGGGCTGTAAAAGAATATGGCTTCAATTTGTTATTACTTTCAAATATAATACGGGAATAATTAATGTGATGTATGGCCTAGGAATGTTAACAATTAAAACCGACAAGCGGGACGACTTAGGTCTATGGCTCGCATTCGGGTGGTTCCGGTTTCAAATCCGCGGGGCAACTGATTTGACTGTTTCTTTTTCTTTTCTTTTTCCACGGTTTCCCTCAGTTTCCAAGGTAAATAAAGAATCTAGATAATGAAAGCAGGTAGACTTGATGTCACCCTCATGTCACCTACCCGGCACGTGTAGAAATAGATATCAGTTTGATACCAAATTTATAGATACTTAAAAATTATAATTTAAAAAATTAAGCATTTAAAAATATTAATAATAAGAGTAATAATTTTAAATAAATAATAATGAATAGAGAAAATGAACACACAGGGAGCAGCCTCACGAGTTTGTATAGCGGAGTAATTTTCAACGGTTTTCATAGCATCGCGCCACTCAGAGACTAAACGGACACTAGTCTGTGGAAGGGAACAGACGTAACAGTTGTTGCAGTGTCGAAGTACTTAAAAACTAACGGGCACAAAGTGATCATCGTAAAGTTTATTTATGTGTATAGTTATGCGAATAGTGCTATTTACTTGGTGAAGTGTATAATACACGTATATTGGTCGGCAACGTCTCAAGTGAAAAGAGTGAAAGATTGATGCGTTATTAAAAGACGTTATAATCAGAATTTGTGCCATCTTTTCAAAACCACTCACGCATACCCAGAGAGAGAGAGAGAGAGAGAGAGAGAGAAATCTCATAACTCCTATCGGCGGCAAAGGGCTGATTCAAAGGAACTTCGAGACATTATTAGGCGGCATAAAATATTGTTACTTGGAACAGTTAACAACGTTTGACTGACAACGCTATGTAATCCTGCTTCAGAGTTCACATCGACGTGAAGCAAGTAAAATATTGCTTCAAGTTGCCTAGCAATAAGGTGTCTGTTGAAACGTGTCAGTTATTTCCTGTCAGATAAACAGAGGTGCAGTTGTCTAGTACTAAAGGCTTCATACCTGATGGAACATTACGATATGGTGCAAGAATGAGACCTAGAAGACCAACTATCCGTCACACAACGATCCACGAGGTATCTCCTAACAGATTAGTTGCAATTGATCACGTAGTTAAAGCGACGTAAAATAAATAAGGAGGAGGCAACTACCCAACTGCTACACAAAATCTTCTGTAGACAATATTTAAGTTATTATTTAAGTAATTTAATTTCTTAAGTGCACATAGCGAACGCGACAGATAGGAACTTATATTCAACTCAGTAATAATCTGCAATATGCAATTATTCAAGGCTGGCCCCGTGGCTCAGTCGGTGAAGTACATGCTTACTGTGCAAGGGGTCCCGGGTCCGATTCCTGGTTGGGGTGTGGGAATTTTTCTCTACACAACATTATTCCCCATCGTCCCCAAGACTGGAAGTGAATGAGAGTGTGAATGTGTGTGTGTGTGTGTGTGTGTGTTTGTGTGTGTGTGTGAATTTAATATATAAAAACCCCAAAAGACTCAAAAATCACTATTAAACGAGTAACACCATTGCCAATACGCAATACGTTCCAAAGGACAGGCCGCCGATACAACCATCAGAGTTAATGGCGGGTGTAAATGGAAAATTTAGAAAAACAAAGAAATATGGCAAATCAGATATATGTAAATAGTGGAATGTTTGAATAAGATGAAAGGTTAAATGTGCGCACCGTTGTCTCACTTGATAGCCCAAGCGGTTAAAGCACGGGCACGTAGAGCTGAAGATCTGCGGTTCATGTTCCTGGGGCACGGAATCTTTAACGCCTGATTCAACTTGGCCGAAGGTGAGAAATGAACACTTTATAAACACGAACAGTGTATTACAGAGGTGGAAAACTTTTAGTTTATATATTATTAATATGTTAGATTATACATTAAATTTCCAGCTCTCTCACGTTAGTGATTATAGGAACCTTCGTACATCCGTACCTCTACTTTTACCCGTTGGAAGCACACCATTTTCAAACAATGTCAGAGGCAGCGAGTTATGGTCAGGAGCAACACATGAAGGCGGGTGAAGTCACTGCGGAGAGAGAGACAGAGATAGTACACTGTCTCGTTCACTCTCGCTCACTGTGTACTGGCAGGTCATGTGAATACAGCAATGCTGCTGCGACTCCTACACTCGCCCCTCCTCCCTGCGTCTGGCTCACGACTCTAGTCTCATAACACCTACATTAGACGCTATCGGAAAGCTGGATAGGAAGAGGAGAACCTGTTTCGTGGCTAGCTCGTTTAACTGATCTGAACTTACTTGATTTCTTCTTGGGGGGCTTATGTGGAACGTCTTTTGTGTATGTGTGTGTGTTTTGTGTGTTCGTGTGTGTGCACATTGTCAGTGACATACATCATCTCAGAAAAAAAAAAGTCACACACAGTAGACTGATATTTATGGCCAGAACATGTATTCAATGTTATTGCTAATTTTTTTGCCCTTGGCCTTGGCCTGTGGCAATGCAACCTAAAACTGGGAACACTGACAACTGCGAGGCCTTTTTGTCCATTGCATAAACTGTAACAAATTAATCAGCTTCAAAGGACGGAATCGGTACAGTGACATCCATTAATGGATATTTTCTATGATTACAACTTTAGATTTATGCTTTGTTCCCAAAGCATTTTAACTGAGTGTACAAAGAGATCAAAACATTAACGGAATACTCAACAAAGGTTTGTGAAACCGCTTTGGCAACGATATGTCATATTGGTATAAGGCTTTGTGAAGGTGGGGGTTTTATTAATTAAACATTTTCTGTCATCAACGCATTTCATTATTTGGTTTTAAGGTTTTAAAATGGAAACTATTTCATTGTGCTATATCATATACATATGTGGGCTAAGAAAGGGACTAATATTCCTTTGATCAAATATCACGGTTTAAAATCTGCATATTCTACTTCCAAACGTCAGGAACATAAGAAAGGCTATGCTTATATGTAGACCAGAGGATGCACTATTCTATACGAAGTGTAATGAAGTATCTGAACTAAATAGTTTTCCAGTTGAAGTTTTTCAGCTTATTGCGCTTTACATGAGGTTCGCCATGCCAAATTCCTATACAGAGCAATCCATATGAAAATGAACATCTTTGAAGACACAATTTCCCTTGGGAAACTAAAATAAATATTTGAATTATATTATCTCAGAAGAATCTGGGAAAATCGATATAGCCCTTTGTTTTCAGTCTAACGTCCTTAACCGGTTCCAAAGGACTAAGTAACCTGACATTCATCTTTTCGGGATTAGAAAAACACATGTTCATTTATGACTACAGACTGAAAACTAATTACTACTGCAATAACCATATGGCAACAATGTGTGGTAATGATACCAATATCAATAACAATATTACTCGCCTCTGTGGTGTGGGGTTAGCGTGCCTTCTTCAGACTCGAAAGGTTCCAGGTTCAAATCTTGGTTAGGGTGAGTTATCTTGAGAAGACGAATGTCGGGTCATAAGCTCTAGGGACTCTGGCCACATCTGGGCAACATTTCAACCATGTCATTAATTTATCATCCGATATGACCTACCAGTTTAACCAGATGTTAGTTAACCATCAATGCGAGCAAGAAATGTAATATTTTGATGGCTAAATATCCTGGAAGACCGAAAGCCTCCACCAAGAAAAAAAAAAAAAAAAAAAAATCTGTGTTGCACTCCCATGAATTTTTCTTCTCACTCTTGTTCATGGTGTTCTTACAAGGGCTTATTCTTCTATCTGGCCTCGCCGTGGCCGAGCGACTAGACCGCTTGACTCTTGCCAAAGCGACCCGGGTTCAATCCCCGGTGCATGTGGGCTGTGTGGTGGACACACCGGTGCAGGGGCGGGTTTTCTCCGGGTTCTCCGGTTACCCCCACCATCATTCCACCAATTGCTCCGTCATCCTTTCCTCTACCTTCATTTCACTTCACTACTCATTTCGTTCATCCTTTCATCCGTTTGGTCTCCTTCAGGGTCGAAAGAGTCAGCAGGCCTTCGGGTGCAGCATGGTGGAATGAAATGCTCTGAGTGACTCCGTTCCCTGTCACGATAGCCGGGCTCCGGATCGTATCCACACCGAGGCCCTTGACTGGCTAGTGTAAGGGAGTTTTCCTGTGGTCTGGCCGCTTCATTCGCCTCACCCGCCCCTTTAGGGGCACAGGTACAAAAGATCTTGATGTCGAAGTGCCGAAGCCCCCCTCCGCGTCTGTCCTTCAATCTTCTACCTTCTTCTATTCTTCTATCTACTTTGTGTTCATCGAGATAAGACATTTAAATGGTTTTATTACAGATTTCCTTAAAGGTAGGATGGGAACAGGGGAAAACAGTACGCTTAAGCGACACTAAATCCTTTAAAATCTGATCGCTATGTAATGACTTTGAAATTCCCCTCCTTACATGACCAATAAGAACAAAATGAAAACTGACAACTTCCCATTAAAGAGAAGTACAAGTAAGTGATAATTCAAACCAATAATGAGTACCTGTATACTTAGTATGCGTGGTGGTATAAAGACACCATCTTCAACATACGAGTTGTTCTATGGACCTCGGGTTCATTTGAGCATCATTTCACCCATTTCATTCATTCACCGTCCGATATGACACTAATGAAGTACGTTAAAAAAGTGACATTGTAGCCGTAAACGCAGTTGAGATATGCGCCTGAACTGACAGCAGGGAATGATTATGCCAATGACCAGGAACAAAGGGGACATCTCCACCTCGACTAACGCAGATTTGTTGTGCTTAGCATACCCAGGAGGAACACGGTTAGGTGAAGGAACCACAGAGGCTACAGGCCAGAGGCAGCCGGTCGAGAAGATGTGCAGAGGTCACTAACGACTCCAAGCTTGAGGACCTGGTCACGCCGGCGGTCTGCTCAAAGGCTTTCCTCTGGCGGAAACTGGGAGAACTCGACACACCTGAGGCGGCTCAGAGAAGGCTCCCATCTAGCAGAGGTGTACTTCCAACGAGCAAGTGTCCGACACCGACCAACGTGGCACAGTAACCTATGCCCACTGAAACATGAAAGGTGTAGAGAAATGGTAGAAAATTTGGGAAAGGAAATTCGTGGTAGAAGAGAAACTAGCTCGGCATTTGGCTTGCCAACCACGGAAAACCACGAAAAACTTATTCGGATGAATCAGGACCTAGGAATCAGATCCAGGTCTCCCGAATGTGAACCTCGCTTGGTAACGGCATGGAAACTTGTAATTACGAAGGCGGACGCCGATGGGTACGTTTGGGAACCACCGGTGTTGCACTAGTACGGGTGAATCCGGTCATTTGCCTCACTAAAATTGGAGGGTGCCATGATGTGGGCTGATTATCAAGGAAGGGCTTGATGTATCTGCAGTTTTGAAAGCTCAAATACGAAACAAAGCACAGCGAGGGGTTGTTGCGCTTGCCCGAGGCGACAAACACCCGAACAATGACAGAAACGTCTCTGTTAACTGCTGTTTGTGATGTCTCGCAGCGTTTGCGCTCTACTTAGAAGAATTTATGCTCACCCTTAAGATCGATACAAATGAGGACTAAAGTTGACTTCAGCTACAAAATGGGGCTTTTTTTTTTTTTTCCTTCCCCCCCCCCCCTCCCCGCCGCGCTTCCTCAGAGAGCATCTACACGACAGATAAGAGTTGAGTATAAAAACTTACTGCTCGGAACATTTCGTAATCGAGCCAAGAAAAAGAGGGCTACGTTGTGCCGAAACGAGGAGATTAGCTGCGGAAAATAACGGCACAAGCCTTTGTTTAATTTAATTTATGTTAATGCCATTAACCCGTTTCAAAACGAAGAGATACGTTGTGCATTGTTTCCCTGATCGCACGTATCTGACATGCCTCATTGGTTAAAGGGCCCATTTGTTGAACTGAGCAAAATTGTAGCTCGTTCTTGCATCAATAAAACAATTTTGTGTGCCAGTTTCGCTAGCTCTGGCAAATAAAACTGGAAATTAGTTTGGTTTGTACTTCTTCAGTAGCTGTGCAAATGGGTCATTCCAAGTCAAAGCGAGCATGGTTATGTACCTAGTTTAAAATTAGTAGGTAACAAATATTAAGAAATCACCCGGAACATAATTTATTTACTTATTTATTTGTTTATTTATTTATTTGTTTGTTTGTTTGTTTGTTTATTTATTTATTTATTTATTTAAAAGTACAAATATTTTGTATTTCCAATAGGAAAGTAAGGACAAAATAAGGAAATGGCTTTTATTCCTAGACAAAAGGAGAAAAAAAACGTTAAAAGTGTTATAGATTATTTATTTCAATTAGAAAGAAAGCAATTAACAATCCTACACTTGTTGTAATCCAAAGTAAAGAAATTATCGGTGCTTGTAAAAAATCCTTACTGACTTTCACATGACTTTTTCTCTAGCTTCCATCATTACTTTTCATGCAGCTTCTACAAACTATTCTTGCAAAAACTGATTTTTCTATGCAATCTATATTAATGAAGATAAACACTTCAAAAATAGTTTCATTGCACATTTTGTTCTGGCTTCATGGAGGAAACAGGAGATCGAAGTGATAATCAAACGCTTAAAAGCAGGACGCTTTATGCTGCCTTTTTTAATCACCACCATTAGAGCCATTTTCTGAGCAAATCCAAAGTAACGAATATGTTTTCGTGTAACGGTAGTGTTGGGGTAGAAGGATTTTATTGAAAAGTATCATGTTTCATCTTTGATAAACTACCAAGTAACGCGTATTTCTTTAGCTTTTTCTGTTTGAGTAATGAATGATATTAACAGAAGCTTGCATGCATGCGGGCGTACACACACTTGCCTTTTTCTAAACACATTTCTTTTCCGTTCTTTCTTTTTAAATTTAGTAGGCCTCAACAGATGCACCTATTTCTGGTGGCAACTCGAAGTCGAGCTTTTGCGAAGAATGACCTACCTACTTTAAGGAGATCCTAAGGACATTAAAAAGTAATGCACCTTTATGTGATAGCATAACAATTTGGATATTGTTGCAACTTCCTTAGCTGTTGAACCTATTTCAATGAGTCTGGTATATGACGAGGTGAGAAAAATGTTACGTCTAGTACCAAAATAACAGTCAAATAAGTACATCCAGTAGTATTTATGCTTATCTAATGGTAACAAGATATTCTTGGTTCACTGTTATTTGAGTGACTTGGGCTTCTTCGTATCCAATTGTGACTCTTCGTTTCGGAGCAAAAATTGCCAATTGGTACGAGGTTACACTCCTTCTTCCTTCTCACTCTTTCGTCCTATATTCAGACATTGAGGCAGAAACCGCGACCTATTGCCAACAAAGATTCATATGCCGTGTCACATCTAAATCCTTAAGCCAGTGTCCCACGGTCCAACTTTTTTGAGCAAACTTTCTGTATCCAATGGAATTGTACACAAAAGAAACAGCGTCTATCACACTATGATTCGTTTTGGTCCAATACAAATGACAGTTTACGTAGCAAGCGTGAGAAATAAACATAACGGACGTAAATATTAATTTAGCGATTGCTTTATTAAGTATAGGTTTGGGATATATTTCCATGAGTCTCAGTAGGAAGAAAAGATGCATTAGAAGTCAAAGACGTTGGTGGACACGGTCATGGTTAGAAAGAAGAGAACAGGGCATGGGCCAAGGTATACTGGGTCTGCCACAAAACGAATTGAGGACACGGAAAACTATCGCAATTTTCTACGAATTGGTGAAGATTTATTTCTCAGTCTTTTACATCATTTCGAAGGAAAAATCATACGCAAGGAAACATGAGACAAGCACGAAAGAGATAAGGAATAATTGTAATGGTTTTAAACTTAGTATGGATGGACAGGAGATTTGAACTCATTTCATAACATACAAATTAAACACACTGTTAACTGGATTTCTTATTATTTATGAAACATAGCTATGTAATAACCACCTCAGTAATATATGTTAATGGTCACGAAAAGTCGTTAATGAATCTTCCGGAAAAAATCAACGTTTTATTAAAATACCCATCACACTACAAGTGCCACGAATCGTACATACACAACAGCTGACTACATGTTGCCTGCGCAATCTGCCATATTGTTACGTTACAGACGCTGATTGGCTATTTTCAAGATGTTGGCTTAAAAACTAGATGCAACTCAATCGCAGAGTATACAAACAGGTTGGATACAAAAAAATAGATTGAAATTGTATGGAACAAAATTGTATCCAAATCTCGATGTCTCACGATGCACTTTTCTTATACACAATGCTTTGGGCCAAAAAGTTGGACCGTGGGACACTGGCATTAGTGTAAGTATTGCTCACTTAACTCACTTTGAAGGTCCACATCATTGCAGTAACCATTTTGTATCACTTTCCACTATGTAATTATTCTCGCATCACCTGTTGTATTGTAGCATAACGTAAGTACTTTTTGATCAGAGCGTTATTTTTGAGTGTTTGCAAAAATACCTGAATGAATACCGTAGTGGGAGGACTGATATATATTTTTTATTTAGATCGATCAGCAGTAAATACATGCTTTATAGATGTGGCAGAACAGAAACAAATAATAACATAATAATAGCATAGTAGCGGTAGGACAGTGGGCCCTCTCTGAACTAATACAAATGTGATACGTGCTGTAATGGTACAGCATATACATATCACAAAGAGAGTAGAAAAGCAAAGGTGGAGCAGCAGATTAGTCAAAGCTCGAGTTGCCATCACTGGGAGGCAGGTCTTGTGGAAGTCGTGTTGGCCGGCGACTTCGGACGCCGATGTTATACGTCACAGCTCCTGGAACGTGGCTTAGAGGGGCGAGCTGTAGGATGAAATAAATGATGGAGAGGAAGAAGTCCCTGCTGATTGCGTACAAACCAACGAGCTGACTGATATTACAGAAGAGTATAAATGGAACTATGTGTTTTTTCTCCTACTTTTCACCACACATAGAGTAAGCTATGTGGCATATTAATTATCTTCTCTAACAAACGGATTTAAATAGGGCAGGAAGTCAAAGTGTCGCTTGGATATTTAAGGGACTTTACCAATTTATGTTATAGTACAAGTTTTCGTTGTCACGGGAAGCTGTCTAGCTCCGACTGAAATAAAAGCATCATTAACGACCACAAGTTTATGTGTCACTAAATTCTTTTTATTTTAACTTTTTTTGAAAGCCTATTTTAGTACTGGTTTTTAAGATGGCACATGTGTTGCACAAACCGGTGATATGAGGAGAGAACGATGGAGGTGGAGAGTCGGAGAGAGGGCAAAAAGAGAGGGAGGAGCGGAGAGGAGACGCGAGAGGTTACGTTTATATTAGTGCTGACAATACTACACTACCTCACATAAGCTCTAAGAGTTAATATATTTTTACAGTATAGACACAGTTGGTCTGAAAGGCTCAGTCTGTTAGGCTGGCCTACCTATACAAAGGTTCAAAACCGCCCATCTTTTAGGTGTACCTAAAAGCAACAGCCCCATGTCAGTAGATTTACTGCCATAAAAGGGCCCTAATGACCAAGTTGTCGACGGGCCCTTAAACCCGACACACTCACTCACTCACTGCCATAAAAAATCCTGTGGGACTAAATTTTGGCACACCGGCAGCGCTGATATGATTCTGGCAATTGACATCGTCATTAAGGGGGAACCCCACTGATTTTCTTCAGCGAAAAATGATCACAAACTATAAATTTGTCGTGGGATCATCCCCAACCCTTCCCTCACACTGACAATTATTTTTCATACGCCGTCATATTAGATTCTACACGTACGCTGATTGGCAATAGCTTACACCCAACCACTGAAGTTAGAGAAGTACGAGTAATATTTCATTGTTCGCATTTTTACGTTTGAACGTTTGAATTACACTCCTAATGTAGTTAGTGAACGAAAAAACATTGACATCTAGTAGGTGCCTTCCATATGTAAGATGCTGGCAAATTCTAACACTGGTAAAACTTGTAAATCTTAGTCAAAACGACATTTTTTGTCACTCAAAATGTTTCCGATCTCCTTGAATCTTTGTGTATGTGTTAACATTTCCATTGTACATAACATTTTCCATGTGCATAAAGGTATGTGCACTGCTTAAATAAAACGTTTGTGTCAAAGCCTAAAAGAAAGAAAAACTGAAAAATGCTGACTTTTTTTTTAAAAGTGCCTTAAAATTACGACAGAATATTGCGCACACATTGTGAGAACAATGCTGTAATGTCTTTTTATTTCAATTCGAATGACTTTAGGCACAATTTAATATTAAATATTTAGTAGAAGTGCAGAAACACGGAGGAAGCAAAAGGCTTTCTTCTTAGCTAAAGCTTGATTAGTGGCAGCTTTTAATTTAGTCCTCAAATCCAGTTCAAGCACGACCCAGTTACTCAGTTCACTCCATTGGAACCTTTTCACAGACGTCTACAGTTAACGAGCCTATGACCCTCGGCTCTAAACGACACTCGCTCGCCAGATGCTGTCGGTTTAAACTTCTCCAAGTTAATTGAATACTCCCCTCTGAATTTCTGATCAGATCAAGCATCAAACAGTGCTAGACAACTGGACTAAGAAGTCTGATCGTTGGAAACGAACTTGACAAATTCTAATGAATTAAGTGATAGGTAGTGGAGTAGCGTGAGGGAAAGCTTTCTAAAAAGACGTTTTGGACTTGGGTTGTCCCAAAATCAGCGTTTCTAGTTAAGAGCGTATATACATACATAATTAAACAGAATATTTAGTTAGTAAGGCTGCACAAAACACTAAATACATAATCTTTTGCAATTTTCTTCATTTAGTCTCCAAATAAAATTTCAGAGCGCAATCCAACATTTTCTCTAATATAGATAAATCGCAGATGAGGTAAAACTTAAATTAATAGAGCTCTTTTTGCACAGCCTAATCATAGTTATAGTTGCGGTGGTGTAGTTTGTCTCTAGGACCATAAAAGTGGAAGGTCACTCCTACCACGTCAGTTAGTGAAGAGGCAGAAAATATGCTTCGTGGGCAGGAACATCATACTCTTCACTCCAGCACAGATTGGATAGGAACATCCGAACCTTCTCCCGCCTTCCCCATAACAGAAACAGAAGACTGCATATCTGCGTCTCTTTTCAACGGCATGAGACAAGATAAACCAAATACCCTGCAATGTAAACGCTAACGCCAACGTGACGTTCTTCGCACGCATCATTTCACGATAAGGAAAGCACCAATAAGGTAACACGGCATGTTGACAGAATTAATTTGGAGGTTTACGGTAATGCCATGGCGCAAGAGAATCAAGCACACAGTTTCAATAAATGTAAAGGGTGATCTAATTCTGCTGCGAGTGGTTATTACTTCACTCCCTTAAGCTTATGGCATTAATAATTTTCTAATTGTTAATAAATGTTTACGTTTAGAAGATTAAAAAAACATAAACCACAAAAATATAACATAAAAATTATAAACATTAAATGTTTTAATAATTTAAAATAAAACAAAAATACACTGGTCTTCAAAACCAAAATAACTTGTAATTTTAAAGCTCACAAGTAAGAAAATCGTATTAATTTTCAAAACTCCGTTTTGGTCTTTATTTGGACATATAAAGATTTTTGTATTATTGACATTTTATATGGATAACTTTTCAAACATTAGATATTTCACTATTCAATTGAGAAAAAAGAGTAATCTTGTACATCCTTTATTCGCATAACTAGTTACTGGTTAGTCTAAAGAGGGTTGTTAGTAGGTGAAGGGTGGTTATTGCCAGGGAAGCAGGTATCATTATTGTTATGAACTCTTGTCCAGTAGGGATGAGCAAGTTCAGTTTTCCCTTTTTCGCGTTAATGAGTGGGTGAAGTCACGTTGCTTTTGTCCTATGGCTGTCACAGGCTGTGAATTTTGTACGAAATCTGAGAACTCAAAGGAGTGAATGTTCCATTTTTGCAACTCCAACTACAAAAGCAATTTTCTTAATTTTCTTTCAAGCAAGAACATGGAACAAATATGTTTTTGGTTAGTTTTCTAAACTATCTCATCATTTGTCTTATACCTCATCTTATACTTGCGTAACAGTTATACCGCTGTATAAATTAACATAACTTTCTAATTTATATAAATTAATAAATCTCAGTTTTAAGTCACTTTTTCTTTCTCTACTACGTACTTGGTTAGAGAAGGTACTGCATTACTGCTAAAAGTTCGATAAAGAGATTTCACCGGAAATACGTGTTTTGAGGTTCCCATAAGTCCTCAAAAATTGCACTTTTAGAAAAAAAAATGTATGTTCGTGTGTGTGTGTGTGTGTATGTGTGTGCACGCGCGCGTGTGTGTCTGTGAACAGTATATCTCAAAAATCAAGAGTCGGGTAAATACCAAATTTGGTACCTATTTAAGTTCAGCATCCCAACGATACCTCATGAAACTTTTCACGGAAATCACCCAATCAGAAATTACTCTTTACATGGAACATTTTTCGAAATGTTCTATTTTCTCTAAAACTGACTAACGACTGATTAAAATGCAATATTAAAGATGTTTCGATACAAACAAAAAGGATACCTTGAAATTTCCGGGGTTATCTTATGGAGTCCTCTTCGTTCGTGAGGTACTTTACCTTGTAAAATTGGTACAGGTTAAGCTATAGGCGAAAACTTACTGCACCAAAAATGTAGATCTTTGAAGTAGCCAGTCTATTTCAAATAACTTCTTTGTGGCATAAGCCATATCCGAGGTATTCGTTATTAAAGGTTCAATATTTCATTTTAAATCTCTGCGGATACAGTTGTTGTTTTTTTTTTTTTTTTTTTTTTTTTTTTCCCTCTTTCAAAACTGCAAGGAAAGACTGCGGAATTTTAAGCATATAGGGTCCAGTTCTAGTACGTCCTACATTCGCTTTTCTCATGTGCAATGTGTCTATTTCTGCCAAGGTTTATCTCAATTAAAATGACAGAAAAACAAAATTTGTTATAAATAGTATGCATACCAAATAACAACCCACAGAGTGTAGAGAAAGTCATGTAATTGTAACTCAAGAAATTCTTTTGTTATAATTACGTCATTTTTAAAATGTTACTCATTTTATCAAGTCCAGAAAGTACAGCATGTGAGTAGAAGCAGAATAGGCTTCAACTACCTTGCAGCGCAATGAAAATATTTTTTGTTTTTTCAGTTAGACAGTTGATTGCCACACGTTATAATAACACAATGATGAGGCTTGGAGTGTTATTGCTTGTTGAGAATAGAATGGCGTCTACTGTTTACGTTTCCTAGCTAGTGATTAGCCAAGAGGGAACCAACTTCGGGGGAAATTATGGCTTAGACAAGTTTGTAACACGACTTTGCTGCTCCCAAATGCGTCATTCGCAGCGAACATGGTTAACTGTTCTTAAGTTCATCCCAGTCACTTAGCTATGCATCCTTGGATCATATGTTTAATGCTTTAATAAGGAAAAAACACACATTTTATTATTTTATCATTGCACAGTTTGTCATTTTATTGCAACCAGAATAAAGTTATTTACATTAATGAAAAAAAACGAGATGTACACAAAAATGGGTTTACAACAGACACAGTAATACTTAACATAGAAAAGCACACGTACTCAGAAAATAGTGACATTACTCAATCTCGAATTTAGTAGATATCTGGTGTGGGATTCTTAACCCTCCACGTTTCTTTTAATTTTGCTCTACTTCGGTCTCGGTGGCAAGGAAAGGGAAGCGTAGAGAAGGCGCGCGCGTAAACAAACAAGTATTACTTGGCAAAGCGTTAAGGCGATTTGACCTTGGCTGTCGAGCGTTATGATAGCCTCTTATCTTGTTTATTACAACAGCGAAATAATAGTAACCTGGCGTACAGTCAGTGATAAAACACAAATAGATTATCTCTCGCGCCTGCCGATTTATGAAACGTGGCTTCCTGAAGATATGATTGCATCTGAACAGTGTACGCACGCCGTCTAGCCATGGTGGTGCGATAAGCTCACGTAAACATCTGGGCAGTTTCACATTCTTTCCGATACGCTTCATGGCTTTGCCGGGTAGTATGTGAAATTGGCATTTCGACTATCACACAGCAGAGCTTAGCCTGGGTTCTCACATGAACGTTTTAGTTGTATCACTCCGCCAACCAACACGTGTTGCCGCTAATTCTCTCAGCTGCAAGAGGCTAGCCATTTGCTTAACTGTTTACGTTCACTCAAGGTTGACCTAACAACATGCTATCTTTCACTGCAGCAGCAGTCGATTCCTAGAAACACTAAATTAACCAATCCAGGAAATGGGCGAAAAAATATAAGTAATGGCGGTGCTTCGTTGGTTAATACTTCTAAGTAGGCTTGGTACAGAAGTTATGACACAGAGTAGGCGGTCTCGGGATAATAATTGGTGTACCGGCATCGACTTCCAATGCTTTCTGCAAGGCCAATAACCTCAACATCTACGGATTGAGCTGTGAGGCAACCGGAGTCTGCAACTCAGGCCTTATTCATTTCGCGGCGCAGTTACGACCATGCGAAAAATATCTGGTAGTATACTTTGTGATTGTTTGTGGTAAACCTGCCAAATGAAGGGGAAAAGAACAATTAACACACAGTGTATACATAATAAGATATCAATTTTCAAGATAATGCACTTATATATTTTAGGGAAATCTCGATAACGAACTTCTGGGTGGAACAGAAAATGTGACATTTACCAAATTGAGTAAAAGCTATCGGGTGTTCAGAGGACGTATTTTTGATAGGGAACCAACCGTATGATGGAGGTGGTGAGAAGAGATGGACGTCTTGACGTGGAATTCCAACTATGGAGGTGGCAGAGGGAGGCGGCGTGCCTCACATACCAGTATGTGAAGCATGCAACTCTCACGGAAACGGGGTTGACGGTGCATCAAACTGCTTGAGTGGTGCCAAATTAGCACTAGAAACCTCTACATCTACACATTTACTTTATTTTTTAACATGGAAAGATGTACGATCAATAAGCGGGAAATCCCAAAAACGTTTTCTACTCCAAATATATCACTGGCATAACAAGGACATCAAGCTGGTACTCGTACTCACAAAACGCCGAAAGCCAAGTATTTCTGCCGTCGCGTATTCAGATCCCTTGTCCTGACTTCCCCTTGTATTTTCCAACAGCATCTTCGTTCTGCATAGATGAACTTATCCTAATACAATTACAGAATCCGCTTAACCGAACTAAAGAGGGTAGAGTCATTTGGATAACGATTTTTCTATATGATCAATGGCAACGATTTTAGGCAGCGACAGGAAGAAAATAATTATATTCTATTTAATTAAAAATAAGAAAGAAAAAGAAAAAAGACTACTACATTATTGTATTGGAGCTATATGACGCCAGCTCTTGATGTCGATTCACTATTTTGTTTTGTATAAAGCAAGGGAGCCCAAAAGGAAAAAGTTTTGTGATACTCATACTGCCCTTATTCAATACCGAGCGGCCAAATCCAGACTAGCGGTACAGACTTTAAGAGGTCCCTAAGGTTTACCAAGTTTGACGACACCTCGAGGACTTTTTAAGTCTTACGGGCCCTTCCAGAGGGACGCCGGCGTGGTCCAACGCTCTCATATGCCGCCCCTTATCCAGCTCCCACAGAGAGGGACGGAAAAAGTTCATCATCCCTGCCAAGCCGCACCTAGCGCCTTCGCGGACACTCTGAAGGAATCAACGGAATGAACAATGAATTGACTAATAAAGTGACATGAAAGGACGGGAAATTTGGTCTGTGTAATTATCCTTCCCAGCAGTCGCTTAGCGACCCGGGGAAACCCATGGGTCAGAAGATCATCCACGGGAATCGAACCCACGATCACACGTTACCGCGGAGCCATTTTGCTCTGTGCTAGTTCCCTGAATTGAATTTGTATTTTTAACTAAATTGTTTCAAGGTGAAATTATGTTTATTGTGGTGCAAGCATTTTAATGTCAATAAACCAAAGTTGCCAACAATGCAAACGAGCGCCATTTGTGTTCGTGTAAGTCAACTTCATATTCGTTGATCTCTGACTGTACTGGTCACTGCAGCAAGTTGGACATTTCTACGACGAATCGTGCCTTGTATCGTTTTGCATTTTGACGAAGCGAAGTCCAGAGAGCTTTTTTTTCCCCCTTCAGCGGAAGTTTTATTTTCTTTTTCCTGTGCAGTGTAATGAATTGCATGGGGTGTCCCGCTGTAATCAATTCCTGTTGCAATGTGCCACATGCGTCATCAGTGTGGGAGTGATCGGCTAGCCTCATCCCATTTGACTCACTCCCTGGCCATTTGCTGGCGATTTTTGCCACGAACCGAAATGTTGCACTTCTTTTTCTCCTTTTACCCCAATTTCAAAGATGAAAAAGCCTCACATACAGTCAGCGTAGAAATTACCGAACTTCGTAAGGTAGCTTTTTCAAAACTCAATCCATCCAAGTGTTCCTTAAGGTTACCAGCCTCTCAAAATTATCCAAAATGTCAAAAATACATATTTAATGCCCTAAGAAATTTTAATTCTTTTAGGAGAGATAAGTACATGATGGTATAGACACTAAAACATTAAAGTATCAGTCAACTTAGGAGTGCAGTTAAGTTTCAAAGTCTAAAATCAGTTCTCCGCCCTTGAAACTAATTTAATTTCTTCTGATCAGTATTCGCTATTATTCAAATTGCTCTTTGGGATTCCAGACACCAACAATTAATTATGAACAAATCGCTGGAAATTTTCAAGAAACTAAAAACGACTAAACGCATACTAACTTCACAAAAATCTGATGTGCTGCACTAGGCATGGGCACGAGAGGATAGGTAGCGATTGAACGTGCCTCACTCACTCTACATTCTCTTGCTAAGCGGCGAAGGTTGTTCTAATAGAAGTGCAGTGGTGGTTTCGTCCCACCTCCGAGGTAATTATAATTTCTACGATATAATTTACTATTCTGTTTATATTATACATATTTTGCATACAGTAATTATTAGGTATAGCCACCTATTGTGGTTAGGCAAATTTAATAATCTTCAAGTATATAACCTCCCTTTATCTTATGCGCGTAATATTCTTACGCTGCGTTATGATTAACATGCTAAATTGTTTCTCTTTCACAATAAATACAGCAATAAAATTCCATTGATATTTAGCCTTAAAATATTTCAAAACTAATTGATTAACATAAATTATTTGGTTTTAAAAGTATGTTCAAACTTAGAAACATGAAATACAATAGTTTATATTAAATAAAACTAATAAAAAACTAACTCATTAAAAAGTGGAATCATATCTCCATTTCAAATGTTTACAAATATGAGTATTCAGGAAGTACCTTTTGAAATTGTAAATATCTGTAAGGTCAGCAAAGTTTGATTTATGCTTCTGATCAAACTGAAGTTTGATATTGCAATGCTTTATATTCGGAAATTGAAATCCGCATATTAAACACCAATCTCTCCTGTTTTGGTAACTTAAAACAAATTCACTCCACCACTCTTCATGAAACAGCCATACTCGCTACTGAATGAGACGTGTAGGGAGCTGGATAGCAGTGCAGAGGAGAGATGGCAGGTGGAGTGAGGCAAGAACGTGTTCCAGTGGAGTGGCCCAGTTCAGCCGATTTTGCCCATGCCTGTGTTACACTCACATGACTTTCTTACTCTTGTACAAACTATTTTTACAAAACCTTATTCCTTTAATTCCTCTTAATCGAGATCAACATTTGCAGAAATCATCTTATTGCTGATTTTGTGTAGGTGCAAGGGGAACACAGCCGGCTTTAAATGATACCCAAATCTTTTAAAGCTGGACGCTATGTGATGTCTTTGACTTCTATTCTCTTTGTATGGTCAAGAATGAATATCTTCGCACTTGAGAAACGTAAAGTGGAAAATTCAGCAAATAATAAGAAATATCTTGGAAATGGTTCACTCCACGAAAAGGAATGTATTTCATATAAATTGTGTGTGTTTAACGAAATTCTACAATTTTACGTAGTAAGACTACCCCTATCTCTTAAGGCTACCAGTTATACAAAAGTCACCAAGAATAAAGAGTACTTCTGAGGACATTTCCAGAAAACTCAAGGTAGGCATTTCATTTGGCAATAAATTATCTTCAATATATGGTATTTTAATCAAAATCGTTTGGACCATTCTGAATAAAACTCAAACTTACGAATGTTCAATTTAAAGAATAATCTGGGATGCAGGGATTTTTTTGAAAATCTTCGTATCGCATCGCATCCTTGGGAATGTTGAACTTGTGTACCAAGTTTGGAGTTTTTGGAGTTTCGTTTTTGGCTTGTGGAGTTTACAAACACGCGCGTGGGCGGAATTTTTGTAAAAATTATTTTTTGTATTCAGTGGATTCAAAACATGTATTTCACGTGAAATCTCGGATTCGAATTTTTTAGTGGAACGCAAACGCTTCTCTACCTACTTTTTTGGTAGTGTTAACGCCCGCTTTTATTACATGCGGCACCACAGGTGGTGACACTGA
The DNA here is from genome assembly GCA_030765045.1 of Tenodera sinensis. Taxonomy (NCBI): domain Eukaryota; kingdom Metazoa; phylum Arthropoda; class Insecta; order Mantodea; family Mantidae; genus Tenodera; species Tenodera sinensis. Next base: position 204,540,116 of record CM060961.1, read on the forward strand.
TGATACACGGAAAATGGAGCACTGGTGGAATGAGGCTGCGGGTAAACCGAAGGACCCTGAGGAAATCCGCCCCTGAGCTACAAATCCCACATGCTATCGCCTGGGATCTAACACGGGCCGCTTTGGCGAGGGCAAATGATCTAACCACTCGGCCACGTACCTGCTGTGTGCGCGGCAGAGAAAGTAAAAAGGTATACCTACTTTTGATTTTGTTTCCTATATTGTATTTGTATATCATATGACAAATTTCGAACACAAAGTTGAAATTTGCTTCCAAAATTTTGGACAAAGAGATTTTCCTGGAGACGGCAGAAAATATACACACAACTTGTTTTGAAGCGCCGACAGTTTTCGAAATTATTCGTTTGAATTTTCAACACTTTCAGTTGTTTCCCCCACTTGTCGTGGAAAGAGCATGGAATTTCAATCTCAGCATACGGAATATTTTGACTTTAGGAACAGCCTCGTGTATCGCCTTTGTACTGTCTGATTACCAGAAAAAGACGAGCGGGGTCTGAGCCATGTATGAGGTTTAAACTCACACAGTCCACTTGTTTATGTTAATCAATTATCACCTATGTTGCCATATTTAATACCTACTCGTGTGCAACTCGTCCGTGAACTTCATAGCGAACGGACGTGTTTGGCTTTTGCTCGTCGAGCGCTATTCGCCAGTGAATGGATTGCATCGTACTAGCATCTTGTGATCTTCTAACTCTACACTGCCAAGTGATTGGCTATTATACTCTAACCAGTGATTGGTGCAAATAATTCTGCACAGACTTTCCATTCTGAGACAAGACTTTTGTGCTTTCTAGCACACTTATTTACCTTGACTTACCAGTGGGTAAGATTATACGGTCAAAGCCATCAGTTTTTTAACTGGTAAGGCGCCTTCGGGTCGGGCCCTCTATAATCTGCGCCTAACAGCGCCCACTAAACTATACTTTTCACGACTACCATGGCATGTCCCCGGACAAACGAGTTGGCCGAATCCAAGCTGTATTACCTACAGGGGGGTAATATTTCACTTTTTCTCCACGAACCGCTCATTCAAGAGCCCACACTGCCTCTGGAAGAGAACTCCCGCTCCATACTGCTCCTTGAACGCCAGGCTAGGCTAGCGTATATCGCACAGGCAGATCTCAAGCTGCTGGAGATTATGCCCAAAGATGAAGTGCCCCGACAGGAACTGACACACCTGTACCGCTCCATGGCTGCACACAGAGCACGTGTTGATGCCATTGCCAGCTATTTGGCCCATCATGACCAAGCTGTGCACTCGTCACAATGGCAAACGGTGCAGGCGAAGAGGAAGCGAAACATCCCCGCTCCTGCTGCATCCTCCGTTCCTTTAAGCACGGCAAACCAGTTCCAACCTCTGGCCACCACCTCTGCTGCGCAAGATCCTGCACCAGAGTGCATGGAGGAAGATGCACCTCTTCCAACAAGAAACGCTCCTCCTCCGACAAACACTGTCGCACAGCCACTACAACAACGGCTTAAACGGCCTACCCCAATTTTCCTGCGCAATCCAGCAGACGCCAGGAAAATTATTAGTGCCGTACCATCAGAAAAGGCTAAATATGCCTTAAAGAATCTCAGGGGAACGGTGGCTTTACTTCCGACATCGCCCGATGACCACCGCTTTCTCCGTAAGCATATGGAGCAACAGCAGATTGAAGGAGTTACTACTCTCCTTCCAGAAGACCGGTTCCTGCACGTCACCCTTAAGGATATCCCGGTCTTCGTTTCAGAAGATGTCAGGGACCTATTAACTCAGAAAGGGTACACGGTGGAACGTGTAGCCCAGCTAACAACGAGAGGACCCAACCCGCAACCACTGCCACATTTCCGCGTCGCTCTGAAAAAGACAGAGAACGCAAGAAACATTTTCGCTGAAACACACATGTTTCATGCAATTATTAGAGTGGAAACCTTTAAGCCACCACCACGTCCTCAACAATGTACGAACTGTCAAAAGTTCACACATAATGCTGCTGGTTGTTTGCTGCAACCTGTTTGTGCCTTTTGTGGTGAGACTGGGCACAAAAGAGTAAATTGCCAGAGATTGGCAATACCTGGCTCCACTCCACGCTGCTGTAACTGCGGAGACTCACATTCCTGCAGATATGCCAAATGCCCAGTGTGGCAGGAAGCCCGATTGGAATTGATGGCCAACAAACAGGGACGCATGTCCAAATACAACGCCAGACCTCAGGTTCCTCACCACCTGGAACTGCCACGCGAAGCCTTCAGAGGAGCCCGATGGCCCGGACTTCCTAGCCAGAAACCAATTACCTTCCCCAGTTATGCAGCGGCCACTGTAGGAAGTGAAGAGCCCCAACCTACACCAGCCCCTGTCGCACCTCCTCAGCCACAGCGGCAACCAGTTGTGCACTCTACACAACCATCTACCACCCCGACAGCCCCGCCACGGCCACAGCAGCCTGCACAGCAAAGAATAACTCAACCAAGGGACACTCGTCAGCAGCAGCCAACTTCTGACTCCTCCCGGCCTCGCCCACCTCAGCAGAACTCTCCTCCCACTGTTCCGGATGAGGCCTTCTTAAACACGATGAAGCAAATCCCCATCCCACTTCAGCCTGAGTTTGCAGCTTTCCTGGCGGTAGCTCTCGGCAACAGACCACAACACATCCACCCCTACACGATCTTCGTACACACCGTCCTCTCCTTCACTATCCACTATGGGTGCTAGGCCAGATGGAAGATTAAATATTCAATCCCTGAAGATCTGTTCTTGGAATGCCAATGGACTTCGCTACAAATTACGCGAAACAACTAACTTTGTGGCCGCTAAGGGCATTCAGGTCCTTCTAATCCAAGAAACACATCTTTCACCAACACACAAAGCTACCATTCCAGGTATGCTTTGCTACAGGACCGACAGGGCTGACGGCTATGGTGGAACCGCCATCTACGTGAATCGTAACGTTAACCATCACCAACTGTTCACCACCCGGACTACCAACCTGGAAACCACTGGAGTCCAAGTGGAGACCAACAAAGGACCACTCAGACTTTTTCCTGTCTACATCCCCCCTGGTCGCCCCATCCTTGACCAGGAGTTAAACACCTTGTTCACCAGCAACATAGCCACTATCGCTTTGGGCGATTATAATGCAAAAAGTCCCGCTTGGAACTCCACAGTGCTTACCAGTCGGGGTAGAATCCTGGAACGCTACGTACAAGCAAACAATATAGTGGTTCTCTCGCCATCATCTCCAACCATGGACTACAGAGGTCGTCGTCCCCCAGATTGGCTGGACATTGCCCTGGTCAAGAACACAACACTACATTCTCAAATATTTTCACTTCCAGAACTGACTTCCGACCATTACCCTCTGCTACTGATCTTCCATACCAAACCAAACTACAAAACACAATCCCCTCTTTCCATCTCCCAGGCGAGTCGACTGGAAAACATTCTCCAGCATAATGGCCGACCTGCCAGCACCTGTAGACCCCTGTACTACGATACAGGAAGTGGACTTACTGGTGGACCACCTCACCACATCCATCTCTACAGCCATTACGGAAGCCACTCCACCGAGCAGAGGACCCGCTCAAGCGGTCAGGAAGTTGCCTCGTCACCTCCGTGACCTAATAGCCAGCAAAAACAGAGCCCGCCGACGAGCCCAACACACTGGAAGCCCTCTCGACCGTACAGAATACAATCGCCTACAACGTTTGTTAAAGATGGAACTGGCCGACCATTTCAATGCCGACTGGGAGCGAAAATTGTCTTCACTTGATACCACAGACAACTCACTTTGGCAGATGTCCAAAGCCTTGCTCCGTTTGCCCACACAGGACAAACCCATTCGACATGGCACTCGTGTTGCACAATCTGCCCGAGAGAAGGTCGAACTGATGGCAGAATACCTTGAAGGCACCTTCCATCCAGCAGACACCTGCGACTTAGAACTCAGGCATCAAGTCGAAGGCCAAGTCGCTGACTTCTTATCCCGGCCCTTCCTGCCAGAAGATACAACTCCAACCACTGTAGAGGAAGTTCGTAGTCTACTTTCTAGTGTCGGCCCCTACAAAGCTTCTGGGTTCGACAACATACCGTATGCGGCTCTTAAGGCCCTCCCACAGCAGTGGTTCGCCCTTCTCGTACAATTATTTAACACCATTCTTCAACTGGCGTACTTTCCGCAGGCCTGGAAACATGCAAAGGTGATTACACTGCCAAAATCAGGGAAAGACACTTCCTCCCCTGACGGTTATCGACCCATCAGCTTACTTCCTTCTCTAAGCAAGCTATTTGAGAAGATTGTGCAGGCACGCCTCCAAAGCTTCCTGGATACCCATCAGATCCTCAAATCGGAGCAGTTTGGCTTTCGCAGGAAACACTCTACCACTCACCAACTCCTTCGGCTGGTGGACGACGTACTCAAAGGTTTTAACAACCGTCATTTTGTAGTCTCCCTCTTCCTCGATATTTCACGGGCCTTTGACTCCGTCTGGCATGAGGGGCTCCTTTACAGACTTATCCACCACGACATTCCTCCCCATATTGTTCATCTTCTCCATTCCTATCTGCATAATAGAACCTTTTCCGTCTGCAAAGAAGAGGTATTCTCCATTTCTCGACCCATCCATGCAGGAGTCCCCCAGGGAAGTGTTCTCGGGCCGCTTCTGTTCCTGATATACATAAATTCCTTACCATCATACCCTGGATGTACCCTCTACCAGTTTGCAGATGACACCGCCATTGCCACTGCCTCTATTAAACATAGAGTAGCAGCAAACAGGCTGCAACGATATGCCGACTCTTTGACAGCATGGTTTTCCACCTGGCGCCTGAAAATAAACCCAACCAAGTCACAGGCAGTCACCTTCACCAGGCGAGTGGTGCAGGCAGATCCTCCTGAACTCCAAATAGCTGGTGGTAGAGTTCACTGGTCCAACAGAGCCAAGTACCTTGGAGTTATACTAGACCACAAACTCACCTGGAAGCCACACATAGAAGACCTCACCAACAAAATCAATAGAAGGATGGCTATGCTGTACCCTCTTTATAACAGGAAATCGGCAATGTCTGTTCCCAACAAACTAATTCTGTACAAACAGATTCTCCGACCAGCTCTTACCTACGGTTGCCAAGTCTGGGGCATTGCAGCTGCTTCTCATCTCCAGAGACTACAAACCCTTCAGAATCGATATCTGCGCATATCTACTGATGCAGACTGGTATATTCCCAACAAAAACATCCACCAAGACTTATCTATCCCCACTCTCACTGACTATATCCTATCTCTCTCCCGCACCTTCTACAACGCCCTGCCACAAAGCTTCAATAAACTGATCCGTGGCCTCGGGGAATATGACATTGACCCTGGGGAAACCTACAAACGCCCCAGACTTCTTCTTGGACAAAATTAATCAATTCAATTCCCAATAAAAAAAATCTCAATGCCATATGCTTTACAAATTTCCAACAACTTTTCCACCGCCTTACCACAGTCCCATTCTCTTATATCATCCTCTAAGCCAGTAAAGGACTTGTCCTGGCATGGCATTTGTCTTGAGGCCCACCACGGTGGAATCCCTCATGTGACACCCACCCAATTCTGTGTGCAACTGCTGTGATAGGCATTTACGCATTCATCTGACAACACTGTATTGAATACACCACGTGCTCGGGCGGTACAAAAAGTTTATGTTGCAAATTCCTTTTGCTCTTCTTCTTCTGGTAATCAGCACCTACAACGGAATGTACCACGAAACCATTTCTGCAAACGCTTATCTCGATTAACATAAAATAGATTGTGAAATTAACTTTTGCAAGGAAGTATTAGTTGATCATACATACAAATAAATCACAGTAGCATAGTAGCTGAAGAAAGTAATGCGAGTGCAACATGAATATTGTTGTATCGTAAAAAAATTAACCTTTTAAATACTAAGGTGAAAAAATCCAACATTGATTCAAATTTCGGTCATCGCTGTTGGACGCTCAGATATATTCGTTTGTCACTATGCATAAGCGCAACGGTGGCAACACTGCTAACTTAAATCAAATGACATGCTACAGTAGGAGAAATGGCGCTCGCCGCCATTTGCTGAAGAAGCTCAGCCAATTAAAGCGCGGGAATGCAAGGATATATTTATACTTTATAAACAGGCTCTCAAGCTGCTTACGCCACAAGTTCTAATAAGTTTGCAGATGACGCAGCAGCATTAAAAAGGAGCGTGGGGCGGCGCGGGGGGAATTAGTTTGAAAAGACTGTCTGGGAAAATACAGAAGAGGCTACTATGGTCCACCTAAGGCGTATGTGTATGTGCGCGCGCACTACCTGGCCAATTAGCAACGCACTCTCAAGTCCCTCTGGGAACTGAAAGGTGTCTGCATAAGCCAACTCTGCACTAATTAGTGCTAGAGTACCTCCTCAAAAAGCACTCTCCGAGCAACTTCTTCTAGCCCACTTTCCATGAGCTAAATACGGTTAATTACTTCTCATTGCCCTCGGGACTTGATGCTAACGTATATTGGATGGGTGATTACCTTCAGCACGTATGGGTTCAACTGCATTGACTCTCAAGAGTAACTAACACCGACTCTCGGCATATTGAATACATTGCAAAGCTATAGTATCAGCACAATTTTGATAAATTTGTGCGTTAATAAATTTTAGTTACTTTTAAGAGCGATGGATGTATAACAACCGTTCCATTGCCATGGCCACAGTTACCCACGGCTGAAAGTTGGTTAAATTATCAAGCAATTAAAAAATTGGTTTTTCTGTCCAAAAATATTCTGAACCTTTAGCTTTGCTTACATAATATGACTTTTGGCCTAAGAGTCCTTTAAACTTTCAATACGTGATTTTAAATGCCCAAGAGAATATATAACATTGTAACAGCAGTGCGATACGTATCAGTACACAGCTGCTGAAATGGCCGACTTGTGCTCCAGCTACACTTTGATGTAAATGTGCGGAAGCACCTCAGCGTCGGACATCCAAATCAATGGATTGGTAGAGATGAACCAATTCCATGACCAGCACAGTTTTTTGTAGTGTTTAACTCCCGCTTTTATTACACACGGCACCGCAGGCGGTGACACTGATGATTAAGCCACAATTCTTAGTCACCTTACCGAGTGCATGGGGTTGTTTTGTTCAGTACTGATAGCCGGCCTCTCAGCACTGAAGTCAGGCTTATTGTACCTATGCCCACAAGTGGTCACTCGGGGAGGAAGAATGAGATGAGAGGAGACACCGGGCGACGAGATACAGACTAGTGGCATAGACATTGACCTGGCCTCTCGGTCTGGGAGAACACACAGGCCGCTTTGGTGAGAAGCGAATGGTCTAACCACTCGGCTACGCCACGGTTACTAGATCTGACACCTTTCGACTATTTTCTGTGGAGCTGTAGGAAGAGTATGATGTATGGCACTCCTATAACGTCAGCGGAGAACCTCATCACTGGAGTCCACGGAGCGATTGACTATCTTCAAAGACAACCGCATGTATTGGGTCATGTGCATAAGGCTTACCACCGCCGATACAGGCTCTGCAATGACGTAGGAGGTACACAGTTCGAAGTCCGTCTGTAATGTAGACAGCTCGATCTTGGGTTTACTGATGAAATATGAATGTACACCCATCTCACACTTCGATGCGCTAGAGCGTCCTAACCGTGCACTTTCGGACAGAGGTTCCTGTTTAAAAACTGTTCAGTTTGCCGTTCCGCTCAACATACTAAGCGTCGTCGGTGTTTTTGGGACACCCTGTATATACGCATATACAAAATATATGAATTGTGCGTATAATTATAAACAGTATGAAAATTACACAGGGCATTCCAATTGATAAGACTGGTTAACAAAATAAAATGCAACTTTTTGGCAATTTTTGCAATATAGCTTCCCCCCTTGCAAGATTTATTTCACCTGTGCGTAAAGTTCTTATTAAGCCCATACCCCTCAAGGTAATTTTACTATGGAATACTGACTTTATTTCACTCAAACTGCTACTTCGGTGCAAATGTCTGGTAATAGCTTTAACATTCTCACCGGTGGCTCTTAAGATGATAAATGAAGTACATGCTGAAAATCTTCAGGGAAATAAACTGAGCAAACTTCATGGCTTTAAACGTTGTTTTTGTTAATACAAAAAGCAATATGTAAAAAAACATAGGTTTAGAACCATGATTATAATTTAGTTCATTGCAATAATATTTTTCTGTAAGTAATTAAATAATGCAAGAAATATATCTTGTTCTCACAACTACTCGGTGAATTGATCTAAAAATGTGGAAATGATTTAAGGAGCATGTAAAATATTTGAATACGAAAGTAACTGCTTAAAAAAATAAGGAAATTCAGGGATTCCTGAACCTAGGACGGATTATATGTTTTTCCTACCTTTTTCAATCTCTTTGAATTTTTGTATGCTGGTTACCCTCATTCTAAACAGCATACTGTATAAATTTCAATAAAATTTACGAAATAGTTTTTCCGCTATGAGCTATTTTCTATTTTTCACATCACGATATTTGAAAAATATAAAATACTCCTGACAGTACAAATGTCCCCCCCCCTAAGTACTACTTTTGTCACATTAATATTTGAACTCCTTAAAAGTGATTCTAGAATTTTTTTCATTCTGTGCTTTGAATCACAAAATATTAATCATAATCAATAATGCAGATATTGTAGCCTAAAAAGTAAACATTTTTTAATTAATATTACTGTGCCCAAGTTTTAGATTGCAGTTCAAAACGGGTTATACAATTTCTTTAGATAGTACTGTACAGCAATTGTGTCAAGTTTCATGGCAAAGTAAAGAAAACTATGTATACTGCATGGGTTATTTGTCATATAGAAAAAATGTCCTGATAAAACTTAAATTTTATATTAAAATATTAATACCTGGCGTGAAGAGTTAAAATTGTCCTGCCCTTAAAAAGGTCTGGCGCACCCTAAACTGCATTTAAATGTTTTACTAACGTTACAAAGAGTTGATTTTTGCAGCAATACAAAAATCGAAAATATTGGCCACTTTGGCTAGAAAAAAAAACCTCTCCTAGTTCGGAAAATATGAAAGTAATCAAATCATAAAAATTCAATCTCCCACAGTCGGAAGCAAAGAGGAATCACATCATTAACAAAGTGAAATAATCGTTCCTTAAGGTAACAATAACTTCGCAGCGACATCGGAAAAAGAACGCGCATTCTAATCTATGGTGCACCTAGCGTTACCCTTCAAGGGTAATTTTTCCCAACCACCTGCTACGGAAAACACAGTTGCCGTACGTCACTGTGTTTCAAAGAATTTTTTCTGCAAATATACGAAAGATAGAACGTATACTCGTATATTATTAACATAGTTATTTCCTGTAAATTAATTATGACCTTATTTTATATGAGAAATGGCTATATTATTTGTTCTGACAATAGCTAAATTTGTTAAAGGCACTTCTTAGATAATTTTCTACGCTCATTTATATGCCCAGTTGATTTATAAGGTTTAGAGTCAAAAAAAGTATAGTGACCTTCTCATAACCTCCAATGCTTGTGGTTCAGCTGGAACAGTGATTTTGTTCAGTCACAGCCGTGACAAGTCACTTTGGAAAGGTGAACGACAGTAATTTTACGCTCCAATGGATTTCAAACTCATTTGCAGCGTCATTCATTCATTTGATTTCCATTCCAAAAACTTTCGCATGTAAAGGCTTTAAACAACGAAAGAGTTCAATTAATTTAACATCGGTGTGAACAACGAAGGAGCATACCAATAAATACTGGACACAAAAATGGTATCGGAATGACCACTGCTGCAAAATTTTCCTCCTGCTGGCACTGGTAGGCTTCATGAAGTCTACTTAGCTTTCTAGTTACCACTACGATATTATGCTTCTGTATTCATGTCCAGTAAAGCTTAGTTTGTTTTGCTTTTAATTAATTACTTAATTAATTAAGACCTTATACTAAAGGGAGATAAAAGAGCAAACTTGATGACGGAAAAGCATTCTCTTTTCTTTTAACGTCAGATCGGTGTTAGACGTTTTTCATTAAATTTGAGTTGCAATTCATTAACTTTTTCTGATACAAAATCTTCTGTCATATTATTTTGACATAAATTTTTCATAGGTTCTCTTGTAAATTTAGTCAGTGAATGCCCTAAAAAGATCCTCCATAATAACGTCCCCTGGTTCTTTTTTGAAATGTCTCTTATGTGTGATTGCAATCAGTGATCACTACAAAATCTGATGCCTCATACCCGCAAGACTTTCTATACCTGCTATTACAAGCTTACATAACGCGTACATATTGCATAAATACAAATGAATCGGATATGGTATATTCACGTGGTTTTCTCTATTCTCAGTTATTCTCACCAAAGCTATTTCTTGATAATTCAGATAATTTACATTTACATATTTCGTTGAACACGTAATAGTGAACAGATGCTGAGATTTTTAAAGAGAGTGTCACTATGTAATGACTTTGAAATTCCACGCTCTTTGTATGATCACCAGCAAAGAAACAGAAACAAAAGTAAATAGTGAGTTTCCAGATGAAAAAAAAAGTATTTGAAAATTCAAACCACTAACCAATAACTCAGAAATGGTTAACTTTATAAAAAAATCTGATGTGTTGCACTCACATAACTTTCTCTACTCTTGCACAGACTATTCTTCCAAACACTATCTCCTTCATGTTAGTTGAGATAAACATTTGTAGAAATTATTTTATTACTGATTTTCTTAAAGGTGCAAGGGGAATATAACAATAATGTAGGCTTTAAGCCACAATTAAATTTTTTAAGTGGCCGCTATATGATGACTTTGAAATTACGTTCTCTAGGCATGAGCAAGATATTAAAAAAAATAACAAGAAAATAACCTACACCCATTTGAGAACGGTCTGCAAGTATTGCAAAATTCTGACCAATAATAAGGAATATCTCCGAAACGGTTCATCTCACTAAAAGTGACCATTTGACATAAGTCGTGTGTTCTAATGAGATCTATATTTTTGTATAGTAAGATTTTGTCTATCTCTTACGGTTTACCAGTTATGCCAAAGTCATCCAGAGTAAACAGGACTGCATAGATTATAGCCAGAAAATTCAAATTATACATTTAATTTGCCATAAAATATCTTAAACGTAGTACATGGCATTTTAATCAAAATCGTTAGCCACTTTTGAGGAAATAATTTTGTCCATGTCGGGGGTAGTTTAGGGTGAACTAATCTTCTTCAAAATCTTCGTGTCACATCCTTGAAAGATAAATATCAACTTTGGTTTTTAACGGACTCTTCGTTTTTGAGTTATGCTCAAACAGACAGACAGACACACACACACATACACACACACACACACACACACACACACACATACACACACACACACACACACGCGCGCGGACCTTTTTGTGAAATCGCCTTTTTTTGGATTCAGGGGGCCTCAAAACATGTATTTCCGGTGAAATCTGGACATCAAAATGTTGGATCGAATACAATATGTAGCGTGTTTCTTGAAGTTCACCAATTATACAAATTCATTTAGAATGAAAAATACTTCATAGGCTTTTTCCAGAAAATTCAAAATAAACATTTCATTGTGACATGAAAATATCTTAAACATATCATTACATCAAAACTGCTACAGCCATTTTTAACAAAATCAAAATTTTGGATTAATTACCAATTTGAAGGGTAGTTTACGAAGGAGATGTTCTTGAAAATCTTGGGTTTCATGCTAAGATTCAGAAACAATTTAATTCTAAGTTGGTGACTGACTTTAAATAGCTCATTTATCACATAGTTCACTACTGTAGCATCCGACAGCAGATTCTTGAAAGGTGAAGATTTTGGAGATGGCATTAAGCGTTGCACATAAGTTAGTATCATAGGCCAGCGGTGACAGACTTGAAAGGTTTACCAACCTCCTGAAGGAGAAAAGAATAATCTTTTCGCATTTTATTTCATGCGACTGCAGAACTTTCAGTTGCACTTACAGCAATGCAATTGTGAAAAAATTCAAACGTGGGAAAAATCCATTTTTTTTTTTAATTTTTACTGTATTTATACTCCATATTTTCATTTGGAGCCTTTGATTTACTATTACTGGCAATATTTATCACCCTGTGCGGCCTTTAGAAAGATCCACTTTTAAATTTTGTTTTTCTAAGAAAAAAATTGTTTAGTATTTATTATTGTTATTGTTATTATTATTATTATTATTATTATTATTATTATTATTATTATTATTATTATTATTATTATTATTATTATTATTATTATTATTATTATTATTATTATTATTATTATTATTATTATTATTATTATTATTATTATTATTATTATTATTATTATTATTATTATTATTATTATATTATTGTTATTTAAAATGCTACATGCGTGTGAAAATGTTTGACCCATTAGCTCCTAATTTTCAGCAAAACTTCATCAATGAATGTTTAAGAGGCTCAAATAGATATTTTTGAAATCGCACAGTTACATTTTTATTAACTATGTTCATAGTCTGATATTCATAAAATTGAAAAATTCCTAAATGCATTTTAAAAAGATCCAATGTGGGGTTATTTATAAAATGATCTGTTCAAGGTAAAACAAATCTTTGTAGGGTTTAGATAAGTGGGACAACTTTAATGAACATAAATAATTTAAATGCAGAACAAAAAACATCAATATCTCTCAACCAATACAGATAACTAATTCAAATGTCGTAGGTAATCTTTATATTACACTAGCTGAAATATCCTGGGTTACCCGTGGTTTGACGATTTATCCCTAAAACTTTCGGGCTTAGGTTGCCCTTACCCAATAGCCTTGTGTATTGTTTGCAGAGGAGTGAGAAGGGAAACTCGTGTGAATGTATTACGTAAAAGGAAAGTGAAGAAAATCATGTCGATGTAATACGCTGCATTTGTATTTCAACCATAAAATAATATATGAATTGTATGTTGAAGAGCAAGTGAATGTATTACGTAAAAGAAGAGTAGAAAAAAACCGTGTGAATGTAATACGATACATTTCTATTTAAAGCATATACAAAATTATCTGTATTATGTGCAGAAGTAGGAGTAGAGAAAGACATATGGTTGTTTCATAAAAGAAAACTGAGTGGAGAAAACCTGTGAATGTAATACTTGCATTTCTAGTTCTTCTTGTTATTTACCTGATTACCCTCCCCTTATTTTGGACTCACACTCCCTAAGACTTACAGGCCTGTGCCTAGGGGAGCAGAAGAACCTATGAACCGGACAGAGCGAAGACCTGGAACCGGGTGGTCAGCCAAGCACTAGGTATGTTAGTGATGAAGATGATATGAAATGCAGGCGAAATCGATGAATGGGAAGGTGATGATGGAGCAATTAGTGGAATGAGTGCCGGGGAAATCGAAGAACCCGGAGAAAATCCGCCCAGGCGCCACTTCGTCCATCATAAAACCACATACGGGTTCTGGAATCGAACCCGGGCCGCCTAGGTTGCAGCCGAACGGTCTAACCACTCGGCCACAGCGGCGCCGCATTTCTATTTCAATTATAGAATATTGCATAAATTGTACATTGAAGGGCAAGTAGAGAAGCGCATGTGAGTGTGTTACGTAAAAGAAGAGCGAGTGGAGAAAACTATGTGACTAGGGGATAAATATACACACAAAAACATACATACTGTAATAAAAAAAAATTCAAATTTAAATATAAAATTTTTAAGATCATTGCTTAAGTAAAGATTTTATAAACATGCTTTTTGATTTTGGTTTTTACAGTGCACTTGAAGAAGAGCCTAATTCAGTATAATTTTCATACAGTGAGACAATTTCCCATTTTATAACATTTTCAAAATACACTAAACAGACGAAAAAATGAGAATGATAAGACTACAAGCATGAGAAATTTGCAAAAAAAAATTGCCATCTCTATGATGCACTGAATAGCTCCAGAGGAAATGTATAATTAATGAAATTGTTAATTTGACCCCTAAGGATATTTACACAGACCTTGTAACGATTAAGATTTTATGAAACCAATAATTTTAAGGTATCGCCCACGGGATGGAAAGAAGGTTGTGATCAATTCCAGCCGTATGCAAGTCGAGTCGGCGCTGGTTAGGCAGAAGTACTGGCGCAGTTCAACAGATGGCAGACACGGGCTTCCTAGTCTAATCCTGGCACATCAATGAGGAAGACCGCCCGTGTATACAAATGAATGGGAGCTTGTAGGGCAAGATTTAAACGGGGTGAGGAGGGGGGGGGGGGGGTAGGGACTCGGTGCCATGCTCGCATCCGATCAACCGTGGCCTTGTGTGCAAATCTAGCCCTGCTATAGCCTCTCGGTATATCACATTACGGGTAACAACTCCACAGGTCCTGTCGACTGCGTTATTAGATTAATTGCCGTGATAGTAATACAATACTTGCCTGCAATTAATAACAATAACAACTTAATTACACTTGGTTAAACACACAATTATACAGCTCAGGGGACCAAGGTGCTCATTTGTAAATTCTATATATCTTAAGCGTTGATTTCTTAATCAGATATTTCTGTTACACTCTACACCACTTTCTTCAGCAGCTCCTGAGGAAAATCTTGGGTATGTCGCTCACATACACTGATGATACATGGAATGAAGATTGAGCACCGGTGGAATGACCTGGCGGGGGAAATCGGAGAACCTGGAGGAAACCCGGCCCAGCGCCGCTTCGTCCACCACAATGCCACATGCGATTGCCTGGGATTGAATCCCGGCCACTTTGGTGAGAAGCGAATGGTCTAACCACTCAGCTACGGCGCGGTCCTAAAGATTTTGTAAGAATAATTAGTAAAAGAGTAGGGAAAGTCACGTGAGTGCAACACATCAATTTTTACTTTCTCTACTGGTAAGTAGGGGAAGTATTGTATTCCACCCAAAAATTCGATGTCGAGATTTCACCGGAAATACATGTTTTGAGGCCCCCTGAATAAAAAAAAAAGCATTTTTAGAAAAAGGTCCGTGTGTGTCTGTATGTCAGTCTGTCAGTCTGTGTGTCAGTCTGTGGACAGCATAACTCAAAAACGAAAAGTCGGTTAAAAACCAAAGTTGGTATTTACGTTTAATGTCTTTCAAGGATGTGACACGAAGATTTTGAAGAAAATAGCCCCACTCTAAACTACCCTTTACATGGAAAATTTTTAGAAAATTTTGATTTTCTTAAAAATGGCTCTAACGATTTTCATTAAAATGTTATATGTTTGAGATATTTTGATGACAAATGAAATGTATATCTTGAATTTTCTGGCTATAGCCCCTATAGTCGTATTTACTCTGGACGACTTTTGCATAACTGGTAAACCGTTAGAGATAAACCAAATTATACTATACAAAAAATGTAGATCTTGGTAAAATACACAATTTATGTCTCAATGAATTTTCTTGTAGGGTGAACCATTTCGGAGATATTCCTTGTTATGTGTGAGTTTCGGAAAACTTAGAACTTTCGTAAAATGGATCATCGTTGTTCATTTTGTTATATGTTAAGTGTGCAAAGACAACAGAATCTCAAACATTTGACTATCGCACAAAGCCTACTGTATTCTAACATTCCCCTTGCACCTACAAGGAAATAAGCAACAAGATAATTTGTACAAATGTGTATCTCAACTAACACGAAGAAGATATAGGAATAAGAGTTTGTAAGAATGGTTAGTACTAGAGTAGAGAAAGTCATGTGAGTGCAACACATCAACTTTTTTTTCTATCTCATGTCGAGATAAACAGTATCATTTCATTACACCGGGTCCCTGTATGTTGGTGTGAAAATCCTTCTCTCTTTACGATTTCGCGAGAAACAAAGTGAATAGCCAACAGCACTTGAAGAAGATGATGAAGTATTCGAAAACTCAAACCCGTATTGACGGTATCTCAGAATTGGCTACTTTAACAAAAACAAAGCTTATTTTAATTAAACTGTCTATTTAAACAGATCTACATTTTCTACAATCTGCATACAACGCTACAATACGCATGCTTTAGCAGCCCAAACATATTTTAATGATGCTCATGAAAAACTATTGTTTATTTCCTTTATACTTACAATCTAGTAGATAAATAACCATACGAAGGGAGAAAATCCGTAACGTTAGAAATTACTGAACCAATTGTTTTCAATTAACTGAGGAAAAAAATTTTTTTTCGATAGCCGTAGACTATAGTTCCCAAAACGGATAAATTGGTGGCCTGGGAATGTGGAATCTATCTGTTCACCAGCTCCACCTTTCTTTCACTGTATATGTTATGGGTTTTTTATTACCTGCGTATTATTGGGAAGATGACACGATCGTCAAATATCTGCGCCATGAATTGCCCCAAAACGATCTTTTTGGGCATCTTCCCAGTGTTTTGTAAACCCCATTGTTAGTCCATCATTGTGATGCTCTTTTTTCTCCAACCCCAAATATAATATTTATAGCGGTTTAATTTTCGAACTTACTTCAGAATCACCTTGTAGGAGGCGGAAGTTCCGAGCGGGATAAATAGGACTATTGTGTAAAGATGTAGGTTACTGCGTCACGTGGTATGTATGTATGTGTGATGTCCGAGACAGTTGCAAGATATCTGTTATACGTACCTACATGCATGCATCACTTTAGCGCATAAGCTCTGTGTTCTACTGGCAGCCTCAAACAAGCGGTATTCGTCAAGAACCAGCACACCATTAGCGACGCATTCATCAGCAGCATGTGGCTATGCACTGCAAACTTCCCAACCCCTTTCACTCCTACTTTCTCTACTCATTCATTATTTATACCAAATAGACCATTTATCCAAGGCATTTAGTCCAACAATTCGATATACACATTTCACTGCAAATATGTTTTGAGGTTCCCCTAACCCCAAAAAATAATATTTTGGTTTTGTTTTTGGAAATGATATATTGTGTGTGTGTGCGTGTGCGTGTGTGTCTGTGTGTGTGTGCGCGCGCAACTCCCTAGCGCAACAGCCCATGAAGGGCCAAGGCTTGCCGCCCAGCCGTTGCGTCCCCCACCTCTGCTACTACAGGCGACATGGGTGGGGTGCATTACTGAAGGGTGGGACGTGGTCAGCGCCCCGAGCCCTCCCGGCCACTTATGCAGCCTTCGCGACCTGGGGCCGCTACTTCTCCATTTAGTAGCTCCTCAATTGGTCCCCACGAGACTTACGAGACTGAGTGCACCCTTTGCCAGGCATCCCAGCGGGATCGAACCCGGGTCCTGCGCGCCAGAAGCAAGCGCTTCTTAGAAATACGGGGCGGCAAGAAGAAAGAAAGCTGTCTTACTTTCACACAACATTCTCTACCAATTATTATTATTATTATTATTATTATTATTATTATTATTATTATTATTATTATTATTATTATTATTATTATTATTATTATTATTATTATTATTATTATTATTATTATTATTATTATTATTATTATTATTATTATTATTATTATTATTATTATTATTGTTGTTGTTGTTGTTGTTGTTATCATCATCATTAAACCCTTTTTCTTTTGTTTCATTTTAATAGACATAAACCTTGCAGAAACAACTATATTACACATTTTGTTATAGATACAAAGGCAACAGCGATAGTCAAATGCTTAAGAACTGGACGCTATATGCTAGCTTTAATGTGCCATACTCTTTGCATGCAATCGCGAGAAACAACTGAATATCGATAGGAATTTAAAATAATGACTATTGAAGAAATGTTGTACTGACCAACTATTGTATTAGGTAATAACGGATACCTCGCAAATGGCTGAAGTCAAAAAAATGTCATATGAAATAAATTCCGTTTTTTAAAGGGATCTACCTACATTTGCGGTATACTGCGTTTTCGTCTATGGCTTAAGTTTTAGAAGACAAATTTATATAAAATTCCTTTCGACTGTTCACAGATTTCAAGAAACTCCAATACATACATTTTGTCATGTAAATATCTCTAATATACATACGGCATTTTAATCAAAATCATTAGAGCTATTTTCCAGAAAATAAAGTTTCGAACTGTGTAAATGATAATTTAGATTTTGGTGATTTGCTTGATAACCTCTGTGTCGTATTTTGGAAAATACTGAATTTAAATTGCAAGCTCTCCGTTTATCCAACTTCTTATTTTTGAGTTGTGGTATTCAGATACATAAGTGGTCTTTGGGGCCTTATAACATATTTTTGGATCGTATATAATAATTCCCCTACTTATACTATACATAGTAGAGAGAGTAAACATGTTCTATGTAAACGTAGTTCTTGGGGAAGGGGGAGGGGAGATTTTCTGGAAAATCTTCGTAACATTTTTGGAAGGTGCGAACGTACATATGTTACCTAGTGTTCGCCCAACACATACATTCGCGAACCCTTTCTAAAAAGTTATCTTTTTTTTTTTTTCGCGGGATCTCAGAGAAATCTCGAATCGTACTTTTGGGTAGAATGAATATAATCGGCACGTCCTTTTATACAGTAGAGGCATTACAGTAAATAGTACACTTTCACACAGGGAGACTGGGCTTTGTAGGCAAGAATTAGATCCCATGTATTCTCAGTTTTTACCAAAATCTCTGTCTCCAAATCCTTTAAGCATAAAGAATGAAATACTGCACTGCATTTTCGCTAACTCTAGTTTGAATTGGGACTTGACGTTCTCTTCCTTGCTTTAGTTTGGAATTGTTTCCAGTAAAAAGGGTGTAACGGAAGTGAACTCCGGTCTGCCGGAATATAAACGTCTGTTTCTTTAATACGAGCATGCCTTGCAGTAGGAACAGAGATGTCATTATCTAGCCGCAGCGCAAACCACAGCCACATGTACAGAGACCAAACCAACTCTGGTAATTGGGTATTTCCACGTTGCATAACATGCTATTTACAAGCACAGTCAAACTATTGTTTGATGATTGCTCAAGATTCCATAACACTGCGGTTACTGTTGCAGTTGCAACACTTCAATGACGTGAGATGTGGGTTTTTTTAAATCTCAGCAAACTTCAAATTTACAGCTCGTCACTGATGGTGCTCCATCTGATCCAGGATTGCAAATTCTTACCATAACTACATGGGGCACGTTATATTGGGCGTCTGTACGATGTGCGATATCGACTAAACATACTCGTACATAATTAGAGATGGCGTTTTTCAAAAATATTGCGCGAAATGCTGTCATTTTCACTTTTGTAATTTCATTTTACAATGGTATACGCAGATGATAACATTTTAATAGAAAAAAACATAATGAACTACAAAGAATGGCATATGAGTTATATCAAATAGCAAAAGCATATAAATTAGAAATATCTATAAATAAATTAAAAACAATGGCATTTCAAGACATCCATCTAGTTCAGTCTAAAATAATTTTCTTCGGATGCGAAATAACATGCAGGACAGAAACAAATAATGAAAAAATAAATACAGCTACATAACAGGTACAACAAAAAGAACCTTAAAGAATAAAACAAGGAAAGATTCCACAAAAAAAAAAAAAAAAAAAAAAAAAAAAAAAAAAAAAAAAAAAAAAAACATATTAAGCAATGGCTGTCTCAATTTTAACATACGGCTCAGAAACAGGGATAATGAATACACAATGTAAAAGAAACGTAGCTGGATATACCAGACTAGCCAAAAACAAAACGAGCAAATAAGATTAAAAGTAAAAGAATTAAACAAAACAATAATAGAATACAGAATACATTGGAAGCAGCAGTTAAACTGAAAATAGCAAGTAACTATCAACTATATACAAGGTCGAAGGAGGACCTGGAAAAGTGGAAGGAACAAGACTTGAGTCGGAACAGGCTAAATGTCTAAGTCATTTTGAAGTAGTGATATACTTTTTCATTACCTGCAAACCATACTCTAATGTGTTTAAAAATGCGACAATATACAAACTTGGTTGAAAATACGAAAGTTACACTAAAATGCTATTTTAATGTCAAATGTGTTGCAATTCATGGCAGAAAGCAACATGAGCACTTTTATACGCGGTATTCCTAGCTGTATCGTACCTGTAGTTGACCATTCACATGGAAGAAAGAACGACAAATGCGTTTTCCCCTAGAAGTTGGTAAGCTTTTAATCCCATTTGACTCCGACTCCAAACTCGTTCTCCAATTAAAGTGCTGCCAACTGCTCCAATGACTGAGATTTTTCCTCAGAATATGCAATGGTGGGGTGAGAATGACAACACAAGTTATATTGGCTGATAAATTTAATGAAGACTAACGACGAACTGTTTGAAGCGAGCTGTCGACGGGCTCTTAAACCATGCAGATTCACTCTTAATCTTATCACTCGAAATTGCAACTATAGAATTATATCTGGTAACTTCTGACGTATCCAGACTTTATTAACCCTTCCATGATCATGGACATAGCCATTTTTCCCTACTTCTACTAGTTTTAGCTGTTTTTATGCTATATTCTTGTTATACTGTGTGTCACCAATTAAACATACATATTTGAGACGTATTTGAATTGTAAAAAACTATTTTTTTTTACAATTTATATTGTAGTGTTTTTTTTTTTTTTTTTTTTAAGAAAAGATGCAAAATCCATGCAACCGCAGTCAAACGATACCCCGTCATCATCCACGCGTGCCATCACACCGATTATTTTACGTGGGCCCTCCCCGTCATTTACCACAGGCACATTTGACTGCAGATGCGGAGACTCGAACTCATGACCTCAGGGTTTAATTGAGTGCGTGGCCAGTGCACTACGTGTTGCCTCAACGATCATGGCTATTCAAGCCAGCAGGCTGAAGGTCTCCCAGACCGCCTAATCTAAACCGGTTTCGAATTAGAGGAAGAACGGCATAAGTAGCAAAATAATTCAGGCATGAAAGGGTTAAAACGAACTGTTCCTGTGATGATAATAATAAATAATAAATAAGTAATAATAATAATAATAATAATAATAATAATAATAATAATAATAATAATAATAATAATAATAATAATAATAATAATAATAATAATAATAATAATAATAATAATAATAATAATAATAATAATAATAATAATAATAATAATAATAATAATAATAATAATAATAATAATAATAATAATAATAATAATAATAATAATAATAATAATAATAATGGTAAGCTTATGTTGCTGTGAGTCGCTGCAACCACCGAGTCTATCTACCCAAGCACGGTCCTTGGTTGTGCGACTGCCGATGATCGATCAGGATAAACATTTCTGTAAGACCGTCAAACATATTTTAGAAATACATGTTATTTTATTAACTTGAGTCTTGCCTACTAAGCAGCCCTGCACACCAGCGTCCCTACTTACGTCCAATCCTACAGCTTTCGTATCTGAAACAGCTGAATTTCACGGATCTGTCCTTTAAGATAATGGTTTTCTTCGCAACACTGTCTACTCTGTACTAGTTGCATTTCCATAACGCGGGACTCGCTAATCACCTCATTATAAAACCTATCCCGGGCTTCTTCACATTATGCATTGATTTTAGCATACGGAAATTATTTATTATATTTATCTATTTCGCTATCACCTATTTATAAAGTGCTCAATCTTACTCGTTAATGATTTCGGTATCACCTTCACGCTTGACAGAGTAGTCAACATACTTTAAATATTTAAAGAAAATAAAAGAAAAATCGCGTTTTCAAGGTTAATGCGATTAATTGAGAGATGTGAACCTTTTCATTCCCAACCACTAAAAATTATGCTGAAAAATAAAGAAACTGTCACATGTCCAGAATGTAAGTCCTTCTGCAAAGTATCTGGGGTAATACCAACAGTAGAGATGTTCAAGGACTTTCAATAGATCAAATACAATTTAATAAGTGACACATCACGAATAACAGAACAAAATGACGTATGTTCTAAGATTTTATTCAACAGTGATCGTTAGGGAGCGAACCTTCATGTAGGAAACAAAAGATTGAGGAGTTTGGATTAAAGCAAGTGGGAGGGGTCAGTCTGTCACGATCACCACACAGAGAAGGCTAGGTACTGCCAACGCAACAACGTTGTAGATAACGTTGATGCGTAACTTACATTTAATGCCGTCACCAGTTGCAGTAAAATATTCACTCCCAAATTATTGTACAACTTCAGCAGTACGTGAATATTTCAATTTTCATGCTTGAGGCATTTTGCTTTGTGTGAGGAACTAGAGAACACATTTGATATATTATGCACTGTAGGCAGTGAGACCAGATATTTTGTGCTGTCACTGTACTGGCGCAATGTCACACACTGTCCATGTGGCAGTTAACTTGAGATCGCCTCATTTCGCGATAGCTGCATAAACGCGTGCCTTACTTAACTTAATTTCGTGTATCTTCCTTTCAATACTCTTTATGATTTCAACTTGTACCATATTTTCTATTTTATTCTGTGTTGCTTTAACCTATATTTACGTAAAATAATAATTGCACAGTTTATTTTATGTATTTTTCTGACTACAAGACTAAACATTTACAAATGTTATTTGAATTTCACATTAACGTTCTTTTCTTTTTTTAAAGGTTAAGCGCCGTTTAACCGGTTAGGTCATATCGGACGATGAATGAAATTTGCGAAATGATGCTAAAATGGGCCCGGGTTTTCAGGGTAAAGGAAAACCCCGTAAAAGCCTTATGCGTATAGCTCAGCCTAACCCAGTACCTATTTAGCAGAATTAACTCCAACTATATGCACCTCTTCAAAACATTAAACTGCAAACATATAAACGGTACAATAAGCTAAACTTCTGATTTTAAAATGCCAAATAACTATCACCATACACATGCCCAAGCGCATGGACCTTGAATTTTTTTTTTATATCAGGTGACCTCAAAACATGTTCTTCCGTGAAATTCAGTACCTTCTCTACAACTACGTACTGACACTGAAAGTAAAAGAGGGCTGTGTTTTGGTTCAACATTGCGCTCCACATCAAAATTTAAAAGATTTCTGGTTTAGTCTAATACGTACTGAAAAGTGGAGAATTCTTCAGACGGATATACAACCGCAACGTTCAGCCAGAGACTGGTGCAATACACCAATTTCGTTAATCCCTTTCTGAAGGTATTAGTTCATGATTCTTTTGTCTTACCCCCCAAGAAGTTGTTAAGAGAAGAAACAAAGCCAAAGGAAGTCCCTTAGACATTCGCCATTAGTCTGCGAACTCATTTGTACATCTGACATAGTTACCTGCTTTATTGCAAAGTGCCAAGTTAGGAAAACGAATGCTGTATTGGAATACGGCTCCAGATTGCATTCTAAATTACAACATCCTCAAAGGACGCATTAACTAAATGCGCTGCTACAAACAGAGTGATTTAAATGCTCAAATGCGATCCTCAGCTGCCATTTCGGAATAAAGAGCGCACTAGAATTAATTCCAAAGGATGTGATACTCAGATCCTCGTCTGTGTATCATAGGTCCCGAGAAAATGGGCGATTATCAAGGGATTCCACTGTCTCTCACATACGAGGGGAAGGGCTTCGTTTTAACCAGGGGTTCCGGGTTGGATACCCGACTAGAAGGGGGATTTTAATCTTTAATTAGGATTCCTGCAGATCTTCTCTAAAACTGGAGGTATGAATGAGGAAAGGCATGCGAGTGGGTGCATGAGAGAGAGAGAGAGAGAGAGAGAGAGAGAGAGAGAGCCAGCCAGACAGACAGACAGACAGACAGACAGACAGACATTCACAGCTTAAAAAGTATATACAGCGTCACTCAAAAGCTCCACACCAACTGAAAAAGTTTTAAAGCATGTACAAGGGGATCTTCAAAACGTGTTGACATTTTTTGCTACTTCCGGTTAAACCAGAACTACAACGTCCTTATTTTAAATAGAACATTCTATACATATTTAAAATATTCGGATAGTGCTGCTTAATACCTATTCAAAAAGTACCCATATCAGATGCTTCTGTGAAATGCATTAAATGGAGAAAAAATAGTGCAGGGTTTAACGATGTAAAAACTTTTTCTCCCTGGGATTTGACCCTCATTTGTTTTTATCCATAAAAGCACGTTTATTTCATTGCCATTTCTATATTCATGGAATATGAATTTGTTTATTTTAATCGTTTTTCCTACTTTTGGTACTCCCTACAATTTTTACTTTCTCTATTAAGTTTAGTAAATAGGGGAAGTATTGTATTAGACCCAAAAATTCGATGTCTAGATTTCACCGAAAATTGATATTTTGAGGCTCTCTGAGGTTTGCGACTTTTATAAAAAGGTCTGTGTGTGTCTGTGTGTGTGTGTGTGTGTGTGTGTGTGTGTGTGTGTGTGTGTGTGTGTGTGTGTGTGTCTGTCTGTCTGTCTGTCTGTGAACAGCATAACTCAAAATCTCAAAATCTTCCAAGGATGCGACACGAAGATTTTGAAGGAAATTTCTCGACTCTAAACTACCCTTTACATGGAAAATTATCCGAAAATTGTGATTTTCTCAAAAATGGCTCTATTTTCATTACAATGTCTTATGTTCATGGTATTTTGTGGCAAATGAAATACATATTTTCAATTTTGTCGCTATATTTACTGTTTGACTTTTGCATAACTGGTAAATCATGACATAGACCAAACCTTACTATATAAAAATGTAGATCTCCTTAAAACTCTGTTATGACGACATGATTTTTTTTTTTTTTTTTTTTTTAGTAAACCACTTATTATTTGTGAGAGTTTTGCAAAATTTAAACTTCTCTCAAATATAAAGGTCGTTATTCACTTTTTACCTCTTGGTCGTGTAAAGAGAACTGAATTTCAAAGCCTTCATTTAGCGACCAGCTTTGAAACATTTGACAATCGCTCAAAGTCTACTGTATTTCCATGTTCCCCTTAGCAATAAGATAATTTCTACAAATGTTTATCTCGATCAACATGAACATAGAGGAATAAGAGTCTGTAAGGATCGTTTGTGCAAGAGTAGAGAAAGTCATGCGAGTGCAGCACAACATGTTTCCCACAGCACTCTTTAATAGCTTGTCAACAAGTAACCACAATAGAAAAACAACATGCCTTTGCATGTTTCGTAAGAGCACAATATAATAACTACATCTGCTTGGCCGAAAGAAGGCCGCCACCACAGGAAGAAGAAATGATGGGATGCTACAGGTCGCAAGAAGACATGCCACAGAGATGCGCGGAAGTCCACTACTGGGGCTGCCCAGAGAGAGCGATGATTCCTCTGAGGAAGCATCCACGCCATGCACCAAGAAACCTAGAAGCACACTGAAAGATGGCAAGGAAAGGGAGTGAAAGGGAAATGATGGAAAGTCAACCGTGGAATCTGAGAAACCACCCCAGCATTCGCCTACCATGGAAAAACCATGAATAAACCAAGGTCAGAGCAAGCGATCGACATCCCAAATGCGCAACCATCTTGCTCGGTTGATTAGAGTTTTGCTTTTGGAAGGGGCTTTTAAATACTAGAACTATCGCGTTAGTGTAAAGTCAGAGGACTATTTTCGTGCTGTATAATTGGACTTAAAAGGGTTTGTTTTCCTGCTCTGTTTATATAGTTTTGTGACTCGCTATGCCCCTGGTTCTTCATTTTATTGCGGAGAAAATACATATTTTGTTTACATTTGTGAATACTGCAGGTATCAATTTTAGAAACCTTTCACTCCTAACTACTCTTTTTGCATGCAAAAGTAGTTCGTTTTCTTCTCAGTCAGAAGACAAGATAAACTAACCACATAAATAAAACCGTTTTCTATTATTAGCACGTAAACATTGACACATGTTCCCCTGAAGTGAAAGTAAGCGAAAGTGCAGGAGAATAAAGTAACAAAAGATATTACTGCTTCCTTTTCCTATCGGTTTATCTTCTCTATATGCTATAAATTTTTCTCGTTTTAGCTGCCCACGTTTTATGTTGCACCCTAGAGATGTATTTGCGGCTTTGGAAGGTATTACGCCATTACAATTGCAAAGTGTTCGTGGAGTGAATTATATAAACTGGATGACAGCACAACCGTTCCGCTATCCGTCGCTTCATGCGGAAGGAAGCGTGGTTGATTCCTGATCACGATATACAAACCTAGTAAATATTTTCTTGTTGTATTTAAATATAAAAAATAGTCAATGCCCAGGTGCATCAGAGCCAATGTACTCGTTATTGGTTCCAAACAGTATTATTTATTGCCGGAGTCTATAAATTGGACAGCTATCAAACAATTTATACACAAACACATCATTTAAAATTCCGTAGCAAATACGCTTACGGAAAAGTGCTATGCAGGATGACCACATACTAGGATAAATTAGAGCACAGTGTACGCATAACGAAAAAACACCTTCGTCTGTTGCATTCGCGTGTCTTTCCCTACCCACTCCTCTACAAACTATTATTACAAAACCATACTGCTCTATTTACTTATTGGTAATCCAGATATGATTTCAATCCACATTTATATATTTCGTTACACAATACGGTAGACCAAGCAATTACCAGCTTCATATACAATGTGTCAATATGATTCTTTCAAATTGTTACACTGTATGTACACGAGGAAAAAATCCAATATTGCCTTTCCAGATGAAAAAAGTATAAATATTTGAAAATTCAAACCAATAATAAAGAATATCTCGGAAATGGTTTACTTCACAAAAAATGTATTTGCCATAAATTGTGTGATTTAACGAGATCTACATCTTTTGTGAAGTAAGATTTTGTCTGTTTCTTACGGTTTAAGAATAATACATTATTGTTACAGAATACTTCATTCAGAATGAAGTCTGCAGACCCTATTGGCAGAAAACTCGACATAAACATTTCATTTGTCATAAAAATACCTTAAACAGATGATATTTTAATCAAAATCATTAGCCATGATTGATAAAGACTCAAGCAAATACAAAGGGCGCTTTTGGATGGAATATTTTCTTCAATTATCTTAGTGCCAGGGCTTGGAAGATTCTGGACTTAAATATCACGTTTGACATTTAACCGATTTTAGCATTTACAAATATGTATGCTCATAATATAGAAAAACATTAAAAATAAGTAGGCTGAAATTTTTTGACAAAAGTTATCCTTCGATCAAGCGTCTCTTGGAACATAGCAAACAAACGCAGATTTAATTAAAGTTTCATTTTACAGTAGTGTCATGAAGTATAACACTGTAATATTCCTTGCAATTAATTGTTAAACCTTTAAGTATCATTAAGATGCTAGAAACACTCCGCACATATATCATATGTATGTAACTAATAGTTATTCCTCTACCTTCAAGATAGGTAGTATACTGGGGATCAACTCTAGTGCACGGGCATTCCTGAGGGGTAAATCGAGATTGATGCCAGGACCATTACATAGCGGTAAACAGCTCAACAGCCGTGCTATGTATAAGGGATGTTTTACTACAACAAAAAATAATGAGGGAAAACCAAGAATTATTCAAAAGGCCACTTTCACTTAACAAATAAATTCTGAACGAGATTTTAATCTTAAAAGCACTTCATTCTGCAAGCCATTACTTCTACATTTCCCGTAAATGTGTGCGAAAAGCAGTGGGAAAAGTGCTGTATTTTATGAAGATTATATCAAAAAGCAACTACTGCGCCGTAAATCTGCACCATCACAGCGATGGATATCTTACTCGACAGTGTTACAACCCTCTCACCACGTTATAGAAATGTACAATTTTATGTAATATATTTCTACATTAAAATTCCGCTGCAGTCAATGAGTGTCGTTTAATACAGTGTTTCACAAACGAGCAAGATAAAGGAGCCAATGATCTGATAAAGAGAAAATTCAATAACAATTGTGATAACTATATAATGTCATCAGTTACTGTCACTGAATAAATACTTTAACAAGGGGCCATTGTCGCATTTATGTTTCAGATCGAGCTGGGACTTTTTTATTGAAAGTATATGAAAAATAAATATACCCGTATCTCGGCTTTCTCTCCCATCGACCCAAATTCGACAGGCAAAAAATCTTTACAAATTACAGTGATTCGTTAATGCTATACAGGCTGTTAGGAGTATAAGTGCAGATATTTATATTGGTAATTGAGGACAGTGCAATGAACAATAACATAAATATTTGCTTCATGCACCTATTAAGAGTAATATGTTTTCTGTTAGATTAGTACTTCAAAGCATGCATGGCACGCACAAGCCATATATGTATATTTTCACCACAAGGGTGGAATGGAAGACGTAACGCAGAGTGGGCAGGCCTCGCGCTAATGAATGTTGTATCCGAAACTGAGTTTGAATGCTTACAGCAAGACCAATGACCCCACACTGCCTAGACCTGAAATCAAGCAGTGGGGTGTGAACACCTGGAACCAAAATGGATAGTCTATACTGAAGTCGTTCATTTCGCGGCGCAGTTACATGAGGTGGTAAGCCATGTGATTGCTTTGTGGGATAACAGGCGAAGAAGAAAAAAAACACGCCTAGTGGATGCCTATAACCCTAACGGCCTGTATAATTCCTTGCATATATGAGTGTAAAATCTACAAACCAGAAAACTCACAAAAATATGCAGTTTTTCTGTTCAGCTTCTTTCTTTCTTAGAGACAACCATCACTGGGAGAAAACATCTTAAGTGTTGCACTCACGACTTTCTCTATTCATTCTTCAAAAAATATGCTTAAATCACTTAATCTTCTATTTCATGTTAATTTAGATAATCGTTTGTGGAAATACCTTAATTGCATACTTTCTTGTAAATACAATGGAAATAGTGGGACATACGGTAGACTAAAGCGATAATCAAATCTTGTAACAGACGGTTGCTATGTGATGGTATTGAAATTTCCTTGCATAGAAGAAGAAAAAAGAACAAACACCGAATAACACTCTCCATGTGAGAAACGTACAACCAAGTACGTTCTCAATTTTATATATTTTTGAGCAATAGTATTATGTCCGTGTCTTACGGTTTACCAATTATGCAAAAGTCATTCAGAATGAAGAGGACTTCTGATGCTAATTCCAGGAAATGCAAGATATACATTTCATTTGCCATGACAATATCTTAAATATATGGTTAGTTTAATCAAAATTAGTAGTCATTTGACCACTTAGCCCTCAAGGAACACCAGGGGGCTCTCATACCATTTATAGTATATAGGTATTAACTACCATTTGTTTTGGAGTTATGTGGGCCGCAGATACAGACACCCCCCCCACACACACACATCTTTTTCTAAAAATAGCTTTTTTTTTTTTTTTTTTTTTTTTTTTTTTATTCAGAGAACAAAAAGAATTTGGGTGGAATGATTACATAGCAGGCGATTTAGAAAATAAAAACTGGTTTCGTTGAATCACCCTGTGTCTCACATTTGTCATATTTGGAATAGGGTTGCAAGGAAAGTGTGCTTGTATATCCAAACCTATTATTTTTAATTAAATTGGATAAACAATTTCTGTTTTTAGAATAATTGATTATCTGGGCATTATGCCCAATAGATGTTCTGTGTTTGTTAAAGACATTGTATTAACTAAAATGATGTCAGAATTGTGATTTGTACATCGTCAATCAAAAGGCTGACTAATCGATCACTGTAGGGCAGGTCCTCATGTAGCTGCAGCGCCGTGGGGTTCACAAAAGGGCATACAGATACAAACATTTAGCGAGCCTTTGAAGTGGAAACGGTTGAGGTTAAGGTAGAAGCCGGGTTTTGCGGCAGGTGCCTGTGAATAAGTAAGACCACGAGTGCGCCTGCGTGTGAGATTACCTGTGTGTTGGGAATGGCATTATGCTGCTTGTTGTGGAGACATCAGTGGCGACTAGTGCAATGTTTATATTCCTTTGTCCTTTGCTGACCACTTTCTGAGCCCCTTGCCTCTGTCATTCTCTCGAAAGATTAATGTACAGGGTGACTCAAATTTTAGCAAATAAATTAACCAATTCTATATGTTTAGTTTAACACAAATATACACATTCTGACAGTTTTACTTTCTCTACTACTTACAAATAACAAGAAGAAAAAGCATTGTATTCCACCTAAAAATTCCATAACCAGATGTTACTACAAATTTAAGTTCTGAAGCTCCATCGATAAAAACAACGGCATTTTTTGAGGAAAGTGAGAGTGTGTACGTGTGTGTGCGTGCGTGTGTATGTGTAAAGAGTATAATTCAAAAACAAAAAGTCGGTTGAATACCAATCTGGTATTTAAGTTCAGCAGCTTTAAAACATTTTGGAGAAAATTTCCCTCCGCAAACCCTCCTTTACATGCAACATTCTTTAAAAAGTTTGAGTTTTCTCAAAAATGATTAACGATTTTGATTAAAATGCCATTATGTTTAAGATATATTCATGACAAATGATATGCACATCTTAAATTTCCTTGAAATTGTCTCAGAAGTCCTCTTCATTCTGGATGACTTTTACATAACTGGTAAACCATAAGAGACAGACAAAATCTTACTACGGAACTATTTTATTAAAAGGCCATTTTCAACATATTCCTTATTGATCTGTATGTTGAAAAACTTTCACTTTTCTCAAATAGAAATACGTTATTTGTTCTTTTTTATCTCTACGCCATGAAAAAAAGAGAGGAATTTCAAAGTCATACAAAGAGACCAATTCTTAAAACATTTGACTATAGCTTGATCCTAGTGTTGTGTGCCCACAAAGAAATATGTAACAAGACCATTTCGCTTAATATGAAGACAGGAGAATAAGTTTTTATAAGAACAGCTTGTTTAAGAATGGCTGCTGAAAATTATGTGAAGGTAACACACACACACGCACGCACACGCGCACACAACCACACTTTTCTAAAAATGCTGTTATTTAGGGAGCCCCAGAACTTATGCTGCAGACCAGTGCGTTTTTAGGACGTTCAAAGGTCCTCAAAACATATTTCCCCTCTATATGCAATTTTAGGTGTAATGTAATAGTTCCCCAACTTTCTATATGTAATAGAACTAAGAATACAGTTTTGTAAAGAATAGTCTATAAATGAATGAGTAGAGAATATAATGTGAACGCAACACACACTTTTCTACTTCTGCTACAAACCTTTACCTATTAGTGAACGTGAGTCACTGCAGCAGCAGCGTTATGGGAGACGATGACCCAAAACTTGAGGGAATAGTAGGTAATTTTGTTTTGTGTCAGTTGGTATGTTTGAACAAAGAGAAACTTCCCGCTGTGCCGTACATCACAGGGAAGAGGCGGGGACTCCACTACGCACATCACTGGACATCAGGTTTGCCAACTCTCTGTTGGCATAATTGAGTTAGCTTTAATTAAGTAGCATACGTTAGCGAGTGTCATGCTTCACTAATTTTCAGAAAAAAAAAATGACATGAAAGAAGTAAATGAAATGTACATCGTGTTACAGATAGATATGCTCTGGCACTGGCCGCACATGAATGTTACGAGTAGGTGTATAGTTCTATATTTTTTTTTTTTTTTTTTTTTTTTTTTTTTTTTTTTTTGCATTTAAACAAATTTGGAACGAGTATGTGAATCTGTTCTGAAGTACTGCAGGGGCTTTAATTAGAAAATATAGATGTGCTCGCTACAAAGGCAGTCAGTATTGCGATACTCCGTGACCTGTGCCTCATTCATTCACTTGGTAACGAATTGGGCTTTGTTATGCTTCCTAGGTTGCTGTAACTGTGTTCAATACCAGCGGTAAGGTATTTGGCTGGCACTCGAGAGGTCCCGGTTTCAAATCCCGTGTACCGACCAAGCCGTGTAGGAAGCTGAAATCCAGTTGTTTATTGTGTTTGGCACAACCTTACAATAGGGGAATTTGTATGCAAAATTTTCGGAGTCCTAAATTCAAATAACTGACGATTTCTGAATTAGTAGTACTGACATTGAAATGTATTCCATCAAGCAATTCTTCAGTGAATACCGGGCCATTCATGACTCTATATAAGAATAATTGTTCAGCTAATATTCTACAATCAGAAAGTGAGACTAATTTGATTTCGTTAAGCAATTGATTACACGATAAGTTCTAATTATAAATCAAATAACTATGAGTTTCGTAATACAAGTATCTGAAAAACTTTTTATTGGTGACCATACAATTGAGGAATATTCCAAAATACTACGAACAAGGCATTTATATAGAATTAGCATAACCTGAATTTCTTTTAAGTCCCTACAGATTCTAAATACAAAACCCAGTTTCTTAAAGAAATCAAGGTTATAATTCAGTATTTGCTTATCAAGAATGATGTCCGTAAACGTCTTGTTATCGAAACTTTTAACCGATCTACAATATACTTTAATGTCAATAATATATGCAAATACCTATCATTCATGGTCAAATTTTCCCCACCATTAAAAGCCTTCAAATATATGGATCAAAGATCCTAAAGATGGCCATGGAGTCTACAATGGCCGAAAGCTCGACCTTTATAAATCTAGCACGGATGATCACCCGTGATGCCTTAATCCATAACGTTCGCCGTGAAAGCTTCTAATCTTACCTTCAAATATAGTTAAGATAAGAACAAAACAAGAATTTAGCAAATGGTAAGTGTCTATAAAAGATCTTGGACTTCAGAGCATAATTGATAGCGTTATAGTAACGATTGCTGAGTTCTTTCAAGAATACTTGACATATCACTAATAGCGTCAAACACCAGAGACCCTGGCCATTAGCTCCTTTTCGCTATTCACCGGTGTCTCGTACACGATAGCTTGAATATGTCCCCAAAGGAAAACCTCCAAAAGGGCTCCATCTGGTCAATGTGCTGGCCGTGATATCGGTACTCCCCTACTAATCCAGCGATGAGGATACCTTACACTTCGGGAATTACGTACATCACCGGAATAATGCGCAGGTGTTCCATTACCTTGGAACCACATTAAATAGGGTGTTCCTATAGGAACTTCTTCCAGAAGTTGTGGCAAAGTACGTTGCAAAAACTGCGGGTAAATTTGGAGGTAGTAAACAGGGTCCTGTGAGTGTGTCATTAACACTGTCACTGCAAACCGGTGTTGGTAATGTGCAATTCTAATATTTATAGGGTTTTTCTCTGCCCAGATGTGACAATGTGTGTTAAACATCCCCTTTCATGTAAAAAGTTTCTCATCCGTCCGCAATATGGTTGTAGGAAATCTGCTTGATCAGTGCGTTTATGAAGAACCCACTGGACAAACTTTAGTCGGGGTAGAAAGTCATCTGGTCCCAATGCTTGAACTCCGATGAGATGATGCGAATGTAAGAAAATTGCTATTCAAGCAGAATATGGTATGCATGGTATGTGCTATTGCTCTTGTGACTGAACGTTTACGGTCAACAATCTGCTCTTCTGGAGCCACTGTTCTTACATTCCTTTCTGTGCTTGTTCTTGGCTAGTCCTGCATAAGTCAAGTGGAACATTTTTATAACAGGCTTTAAATCTAAAAGTCCTTCCAGTAAACGAAGAATTTTAGTAAATGCTACTGAGATTGACAACCGGAACCACAAAGTCACAAAGGGCTAATATGCTAAGAGTCCGTTACCATTTAAGTAACGAAATGCATTTTTAGGTTAATAATGATACAAACAATGTTAAAAACAGAATGCGAGCGATATTCGAAATGCCAAGAAAACAAAACATAATTGATACTGCAATGCGAAGGGAAAACAAAAATATGCTGACAGAATTTCTTTTAACCCGACGCGGCGTTTCGAAAACGTTAACACCCTCGTATGTTTACGTATATACATTCCACATAAGAAAATACTCAAGCAGAATCCCTGCCTTAAAATTATTCGCTGTTATTCTGACTCACTCTGTATATATCACACAAATTCCGGTCAAATCGCTGTATTATTGGCTCCGATGAGGTATTTCCTCTAGTTAGCAGTACTAAGCTAATACACGAAAGCATTTTTGAAAAACGCGGCAATGCTGGGAACGGAAATTAATGAATGGTCCATTTTCGAGAGCTTAACTCCAGGATGTTATGAAGAGTGCCAAGATGTGAATAATTGGGGCAACTTGGTAGTTCGAGGGCAGTGAAGTCAAAGTTGGCAAGTTGATGTTAACGAATGAACGGCAAACAGGATGTGATACGTTCAAGAATGAAATGCTCGAGAACTTTTAGCTCGAAAAGTGCGATAATATAATTAATAAGGAGATCCTTCTAATTCCAGGATCGTTAGCGTTTCTAAGAGAAGGAAGTGCATCACAAGTTGTTGGCAAGGGATGCGAACTTCTTCGTCGGTTGTTCAGTACATTTGGTGTGTGTAAACTCCGAGTTGTAACCTTAACAAACCTTTGAATCTAAATACATTCTAGTTGCTGTATTATGGAAAAGCTCTTATCCTTTCTTTATATGTTTTACTATTTACAATGGTAAAGTAAGTCCGGAGTTCTGCCCAAAACTTCGATATGACTACTTCAAGAGAATAGGGTTGTGACAAACAGGGTAACGGTTATAACTGTTCGCAGCAGCAGCAGCAGCTATAGCGTGTTAACGGTTACATATAATTGTTAGGTTATTTATTTTCATGATTATCACCTTTTGCAGTTATCTACATGACTGCAGTTAGGGTATAATGACTTAAATATTCTCACAAGAGTTAAAGCAAACAGTAATGGCATTTCAAAAACCGATGTTGCTAGAAAAGAGAAATATTGACGACCAAACACAAATATGGTCTAACACTGCAAAACTTAGCCTCTGTTGGTTGCATATTCTTATGTAGCAAAGCGAATAATTAGTAGGCATTTTTCTCGCCACATGGTGCATTAGATCGACAATGCCACCCATGATCTCTACAGAGGAGTTTGACACTGGAACGAGTTAAGCTAACGTGGACTATCGATTACATAACAGATTCCTCTAAATGACTATAATACAGCCAAATTCTTTAAGTTTCAAGACCCAAATGTTACCGTCTGGTATAAAAATGGACTGTATCAAAATGTTTTTTTATTGCCAGCAAGAAACCAATTAGCACAGGTTGTATAATTTGATTTACTTTCACTAAATACACAACAGTCAAACAAAGCAATCAATCACTATCATAACAATACTAATGCAACACGTAAATGAGTCAAATATCAGTTTCCCACAAGCGACAATAGTGCGCATGTAGTGAACGTCACCCAGACTTGGTAAACCGTCTTCGTTAGGTAACCGTTAACAAGATAATTACTTACTTTAGTAACTGTTAATGGGTAACCAGTTAGTGTCTCCTCTACTTCTATAGGTTATATTAAGGTAACTAATACGTTATTTATGATTAGCCCTTACAAGAAAATAAATGTTTCAAGTTACTAAACTTGTGTGAAAGAAAGTCATCCACACGCCAATGTCTATGTCAATCTAAAATGAAGCTCTGATAATAACATAAAAACTTAGCTTCGTATTTAAGTTGAGCGAAATGATGAGTTTTTCCAAGAAAACCTCCACTTCAAGTTTTTATTCAATGATATGTTGGGCAACTTTTAGAGCACAAAGACGTTCTAAAGTACCCATAATTAATTAGTCAATTTAAATGTCTTTACATTTTTACTTTCTTTAGCACTATTTATACGAGTACAATTTTTTTTTTTTTTTTTTTTTTTTTTTTTTTTTTTTTTTTTTTGAATTAACGTCCTCCAACATTGTGTCATATCGGACGAATGAATGAAATGAAATGGGTGAAATGATGCTCAAATGAGCCCGAGGTCCATGGAGCTATACGAGTACAAGAAGAGAGAGATTATTGCATATGGAGAATACACCGAAAATACATTTTTGAGATTCCTAAAGAAAAAGGCGAAATCATAAGTGCCTGGGTTACATCTTATGTAATTATCTTCACATGTCTGTCAAGAATGCTTTAAAATGTTTAAATGTATACTCATTTTTGGTGCCTCAACTTGGGTATAGTGCGTACAAACGCACAAGTTCATGAATAAATTACACACAGTTTATGCGAATCTTAACGATCTTGAATGTAAGTTTCCGTTAGTTAAGTATATAAGTATTTAATGCGATACATTAGGTACGGTTAAGGAATTCAACAGTGTGAAAAGAAAAACTGGAGTGACTTACCCCCGGAAACAGACAAGAGGCCCATTTTTCTTGATTGCAAGAGGGGTATTTTTTCCTTCCGTAAAGTTTACTAAAACTAAACCCCTAGGGCAAGAGCCCATGAAGGGCCAAGGCTTGCCGTCCAGCCGCTGCGTCCCCCACCTCTGCCCACTACAGGCGTCATTGGTAGGCTGCAGTACTGGAGAGTGGGACGTGGTCAGCGCCGAGCCCTCCCGACCAGTTATACGGCCTTCTCAATCTGGGGCCGCTACTTCTCCAACAAGTAGCTCATCCGGAACCTAACAAGGCTGAGTGCACCCCGTGCCAGACCTCCCAGAGGGGATAAAATCCCCATGCCGGGGATCGAACCCAGGTCATCCGCGCCAGAGGCAAGCGCGCTACCCCTTTACTAGGCGGTCCGTTAAGTTTACATATTTATTTAATCAACATTAGTTTCCACCTAGCTCTTATCATGTCTCTCTTGAAACAAACACGAACCAATGACCTTTATTATAATACTCGATGTGAAAGGAAGGAGGGACCGAAGAATTCAACTCCGATTCATGTAAACAAATAAGTGTTATCCCAAAATAGCGCGATTAGGTTAGGTATGGAGTATATGAGAGGAGGTAGAACGGTAATGCTTGGAGAACGCAGAGCTATACGTTTTAGTACCAACTTATATCCCCTCCTTTTCAACTCATTTTTTATTAGAAAAATTTGGCTTCAGAGACGTGTGAATGTACTTATACATCCTGAATCCTGGTTAGCGGATGTCCTTTTCCAAACGACCGACACAGTTCTGGCGGCTTTGAAGGAGCTTATTTCAGCAAATCCACTGCTGCTAGCAAAAGTAAAAATGTTGTGGACTTTTTGACACCGCGCGTTCATTAAAAGTTAAAACAACTAGCCCAATATTACTATTGTTATTATTCGGGCCGGAGAAACAGCCCCGTTGCCAAGACTACTACATTCATACGTCGCATTTAATTACAAACTCGAGGCAGTAGCTGGTGAACTTGGAGCAACCACAGAATTTAACCTGCAACACAAGGGAGGCAGCTGCTTTATTGGATTTCATGAAACACAAGCTGTATTCCCAACAAGTGTTTCTGGGGGTCAAAAGTCATCTTGTGTATCAGATGACCTCCAACTTTCTGTTTCTACTGTTACACTAAAGCTCTTCCTTAGAATCTGACACAATGGAGATGTAAACGGGCAACATTTTGATACGCGATCCGAAAGAAATTTGTTCCCATATTTTAAACATTTAAAATTCGTTCTGGTATTGGAATCCTGAACATTTTTCTATTTTTAGGGAGGGGGAAAATAACATTTTAGGCAATTACCTCAGCCCAGCTGAGAGTGTGAGACCGTCTGGTAGCCCTACCCACTAAAACACCCCTCCACTTCTCGGTTTACTATCTGTTATGGTTTCACATACATTAGTTTGCCCGGTCCCGCATAGCACTCAACGAAACATACGAGGCTGGAATGCATTGCAAGCGAGCGCGTCAAGTGTTCATACTGTTAATGCATACTCTATATTACGGCATGCCTTAAGCTATGAAATACAACACGCGGTTTAGGCGTTTATCCCTGGATGGTCGGGACGTTATGTGAATGTATGTGAAGATTCCCTGGACCTCAGGGTTATCCTAATTTTATTGTCGCAAGAATTTCTTGGTCATCAGATCTAGATCCGTCCGTCGTTGTGAAGAAGAAAAAACAATCCCTCACTAAAACGTATCTAATAAAACTGCAATGCTATGAAACTTCGAATTGTAAAACGTTCAGTACAGTAAGTATACTAAACTTAATGTAAAATAATTGATAATTATGTTTTATAAAAATCATTTAAGGCCCGATATTATTACGTCTTTCCATCACACATAGTGAAGCCCTTCCTGGTACCACAATAAACGTCTTAAAGCAAATAAGATCACTTCCCAGGCCATACACAAATTTATAGTCCATTGTTGACCCTTCATGCCACCAACAATAAACAAAAAACACCGCAACGTATATGCCGGACCCATAGAATGTGAATTAGATAAATAATATAAATAAGTTTACTGTCCATTACTGAATATTCGCGCCCATTTACTGGAAGCCATTAGTATGCTTTCAAATTTTAAACCTGCACCTTAAGCATTTTGCTGCAGCTCACTGAAGGGAAATGCTGCGTGCGTGGTGAACGACAGGCACACAAGCAACCCTAGCCTCCTATAACAGTACTAGCACGCTAGAATTAGCCTGTAATATTAAGTTACCATATTATGCAATAGAATTTACAGATTTTTAATGTCCACGGTGAAAATCTGTACGACTTTGAATCTGTCTACAAAGCATAATTATTATGCTAGGTTTTTTTTTTTTTTTTTCCCTTAAATAATTTATACCATAGGTGTAACACAATTCAAATACATATATTACAGTCTAAAGTTCATACATTTTTATATAATAGTTTAGAAATAATGTTAAGTTTGTTTTTTGTTGTCACTTATAAGGCCCCTCGCAACAAAAAATAAATATTTGTCTAATTTACTTTAATTATAGTTCAAAATACATCGAATTTTGACATTGGCCTAGGTTTCCTGTCTCCCCTTCAGCATAGGTTCCAACATATTCTTTTTTTTTTTTTTTTTTTTTTTTTTTGTCAAAAAAATGAATTGTAATTTTTACGCTTGTTTCATTAGTGCAATATAAAACGTGCTCCACAAGAATCATTTTAGAGGAAGAAAAATGCTGAAAATATCAGTAGTGAGAAAACAATGAAAAAAAAATTGAATGCACAGCTCATATTAAAACGGTTTCATGGGGCAAATTATGCATTTTTCACATTCACAAATGTTTAAATTATTTCACAGAACTAAAAAAAAGTTTTTCTCTCGATTTTCTTCAATTTTCAGTCATGCATATCGTTAAGAATGTCGTCTACGAGCAAATATTCATGGAAAATAATGATTATATTTCTGCCATAAAAATCTAACCATTACAGCAGAGATATAAATAAAAAGGTGAAGACAGTAGGTAATCTAAGTAAGAATCTAATGCCAGGTGGTCCAAACACAGCGAGAAGCATACCAGCACGTAACCCAAGATCTGAACTCCGCAAGCAAAGCCACAACAAAATCCGTTACCTCTCCGTGCTAGAACGGAATTTAAGGAAAATTCATCTGTTTGTTCTGGTCAGTGATAGACCAAAAAACACGCCTTATTGCTACTTTAGATTGACATTATTATTACTCTGCTATCTCAAGGGCTCCGCATTTGAGGGAGAGTCTTAAGTATTACTGTCTGATGCGCTTCGGTTATTTAATAAGCCGTTACTTCATGTTAGGATTGCCGCTGGGCAGATGTCTGAATACATGTTCCACAGTGATTCTGTACGACACAATTATCGTAATGAACACAACTACATGCTACTAAATTAAGAGGCAAAGATAGCTAAAAAGGTTTATGTGTTGCATTAACATCATTTTCTCTAGCTACTGTGGTAGTCTCATTAGGAATTTTGTGGTATGTTCCAGGAGCATACAGAAGGCTAAAGCGATATGGACGCTCTAAGTCAGTTCGTGCAATAGTTGGCTTAAATCAGAAGCCTCTGGTATGTTTGATGGCACAGATCAATTTCGATGATGATGATGATGATGAGGAGGAGGAGAAGAAGAAGAAGAAGAAGAAGAAGAAGAAGAAGAAGAAGAAGAAGAAGAAGAAGAAGAAGAAGAAGAAGAAGAAACACCGATATGTTATCTTTACATCAGTTTGTTATATTTCTTGGCAAGGATCTGTTAATACATATCAACGTTTATGCACATGATTTCATTATTACACACTTCGTTGACATAAGGCTAAAATGAGTCAGATCTTTAAAACATTTGCTATGTGCAGTCTTTGAAATTATATACCCTTTGTAAGACATCGTGAGAAATATCTAAATGAATGATGATTGAGCTTAAAAAGCTGTTCAAGTGTTGGAAAATTAGAACCAACGAATATCTTGCAAATGGTTAACGTCATAAAAATTGTTTTATTACTTATATAAAATTATTAAAACATTTAGACCTAGTAGACAATTCACAGAAAATTCAACATATATATTTCATTAGCGATGTCAATATCTTAAAATATGTGACATATTCAAAATGCTTAGAAAAAGTTTTGATAGAATCGAAAATAACGAAAATTTTCCATGGTACCTACGGGTAGTTAGAACACTTTTTGGACGATCTTCGTGTAGCATCTTTATAAGACAGCACTACAGCTTCGTATTTATTCGAGACTTCGTTTATGTTGTTGACAGCATATACCAAGTACTTTCTCTCACTCTAGCACTTGCTTTCGCTCTCTCTCTCCTCACTCCCTCTTTCTCTCTCTGTACAAACATTTCTGTGAAAAATACATAGACTCACTGAAAGAATTGTGGTGTGTCAACAATTAAAAGGAATCACTGTCCCTATAAATAATCCGTTTTTACTTTCTCTACTGGTAAGTAGATGGGAGTATTGTATTCCACACAAAAATTGGATGTCGAGATTTCACTGTAAATATATGTTTTGATGCCCCCTGAATCCAAAAAAAGGCATTTTTAGAAAAAGGTCCTTGTGTGTCTGTGAGTCTGTGCCTGTCTGTCTGCCTGTGCACAACATAACTCAAAAATGAAAAGTCGGTTAAAAGCCAAAGTTGGTATTTAGGTTTAATGTCTTTCAAGGAGGCAACACGAAGATTTTAAAGAAAATAGTCCCACCCCAAACTACCCTTTACATGCAAAATTTCTCGAAAATTTTTATTTTCTTGAAAATGGCTTTAACGATATTCTGGCTATAGCCTATGTAGTCCTGTTTACTCTGGATGACTTCAGTAACTCGTAAACCGTAAGAGATAGACAAAATCTTACTGTGCAAAAAATGTAGATCTCGCTAAAACACATAATTTATGTCTAAATAAATTGTTCGTAAAGTGAACCATTTCGGAGATATTCCTTGTTATTTGTGTCAGTTTTGGAAAACTTAAAACTTTTATGAAATGCAACACGGTTGGTCATTTATTATATGTTAAGCGTGCAAAGAGAACGGGATCTCAAAGCTTTAAAGGATTTGACTATCGCTCAAAGCCTACTGTATTCTTATATTCCCCTTGCACCTACAAGGAAATGAGAAAAAGCTAATTTGTACAAATGTTTATCTCAACTAACAGGAAGAAGATATAGGAATAAGAGTTTGTAAGAATGGTTAGTACAAGAGTGGAGAAAGTCATGTGAGTGCAACACTTCAGATTTTTAAAGATTATAATTCTCATACTCCAGGCAACTTCCTAATTCTGAATCATAAAGCTCGTAGGCTGAAACTAAAGAGAGGGGAAGAGGGTAGAATGTGCATACGTAAACAAACACATCAGTATTAGATGGGACTGTAGCACGGTACATAGAGGCCTTATCTGGCATACAGCAGAGAAGAATTAAATGTTTTACACGCAATAGATGCAATGGTCTTTAATTTTGACTCATGCTACATTACTTGTATGAGGTTAAGAAACGAAATATTGCTATGAAATAACAAAAATATCCAGCAGCAAACAATTCTATGAAGTCTTTGCTACAACATTCTCCTTATCCAGCTTACTAGTCAATGATCCCAGTAAAGCATTATAGGATTAAATATTAAAATGTAGCTATACAGAATGATACGCCCGATTTGCAGCAATCAAGTTGATTATTTCAGAGCCTTGGGATATTCATAATCCTTTAAACGCGAGCAGAGTAAGGGAGATTAAACATTAAGTGAATATGCAAACATAAGAGAACACTGATTCTGTTCGCGTTTTAGTGATGAGCTATAGATGAATCACAATGTAATTTGCAGCAGGGCTTTGGAATGTTTCCTCGGTCGGTATAGAGCAAATTTCGCGCTGGATTGGGTTTAAAAATGGTGGCTGTCCGATGAACAGGGAAAATGTTATCAGATCACAATCGCCCTACGGCTACCAATTATTGTCCAAAGCGGAAACAAGAGTTCAGCACCTCCCGAACATTTTGTGACACAGTTTTAGAATTCTAATGGTCTGCCTTTCGTGTAGTACCAGTCTGGTAGACACTATGTAACTGAGAATCCACAACATGCGCATTAAGGAACACCGGGATTTCTATGCTGTAGGTTCGTTCACAAAACCTGCTTCGATCTCCAACACATTTTAACATTTTTAGCCCTTTTCACCTGCGTAAAGGATCACCAATAATACAGTTATTTCGCTGGTGGTTTAAGACATTTTAAGCAGTAATATTAAATATATAATTAAAATATCTGATAAGTATATTATTTTAAATGACCTCCTAAGTACTATAATTTTTTATCTTTCTTCTCAAAGCATACTTATGAAAGTTCACTTTACTGTGCATGGTCCAGTGCACGGAAACGTGCCGATGACCCTGGTTTCCTATAGTGCTTTTCTTTATTTAATGTTGGCAGGAATGCCTATGATCTGTGGTTCACAACAACCTTGGGAGAGGCAATCTGTTATTAGTTTGAATTCAAGTCTGACACACATACATTATGCTATGAACAAACGTCACGCCTAGGTGAGCGGCGAAAGGGCAGGAGTACGCAAAAATTTCGTTTGTGTGGCATGGATGGCATGCTTTGCAGCGACCAATCAATTCCTGAATGTGCATGCTTATACTGGTTTGATGACAAGTCCGGTCCTTAAACACTAACCTATGAACACTGGTCCGTTTCAGGCTCAGGAGCGAGGAGAAACGGGTGGAATGCTAGTAAGGCATGTAGCAGGTATGGTTTAGTATTTCCTTACCAACACAAAACCAGCGCGTTATATCGGCACAACCCCAAGCATTTGACTGTACATCGTACTAATCGAGAAAGTGATTACATATTATTCAATACACATCGCACATTTTGTTGTGGGTGCAGGGATACGGGTGCTGAATTTATAGACAATTTTTTTAAAACGGTGACTGCTTTGTGATGGCTTTGAAATTCCACGCCCTTTGCATGTGAAGCAACAGAATGTCGCCTTATCACTTCGAAAAATACTGAATAAAGGGAAATTCAAACGGATTCCAAAGAGCAAGTCAGATTTGCCAATTCCACAAAACTTGATTGACTCAAATTGTGTTTTTTAACGAGATTAACATTATATTCCACTGAAAACTCGCCTCCATATTTTTTAGGGAATATTATAAACATCTTAGGATAGATTTATCTTGAACAACTCTCATTAAACACCCGAAACACTATTTTTCTGAAGGGCAACGCCTGCAACTATATAAAGGCGCAACTGGCGTGTCGATCAAATAATCTGTTAGCTAACCAGAAGCTGGCACGTGGGAGTGACGAGACAGCCAAATGGATGTTAAGGTGTTGCAGATGCGTCCTAGTGTTGTCTTCAGTCCGAGTTCTTTGAAAAGTATCGGAAAGAGACAAAAATGCTACTACACACATACCTCAAGTGCCAGACAAACCTTTATACTCTTCGCAAAAGTTAAAGGCATATGGAGGCGGGCCGTACTGCAGACTCCAGCGAATCCTAAGCTTGCCCCTCCTACCAACGCTGCC
Source organism: Tenodera sinensis (assembly GCA_030765045.1). NCBI lineage: Eukaryota > Metazoa > Arthropoda > Insecta > Mantodea > Mantidae > Tenodera > Tenodera sinensis. The sequence continues at coordinate 204,583,636 of CM060961.1, forward strand.
GAATGTGGTGCATTGCATCTCACACACTCTTATGTACAGAACCTCTACCGGTAGACGCACTACGCTTGGCAACAGCGCTCTGCTTGAGCATTGGCCAGCGTTCACATGCCTTTAACTTTTGCGAGCGGTATAATAGACTGTACAAGACACTCACAAGGGGCCAATTTTCACATTGATACAGCTGAGCTGCAATTTGTGATAGTGAAAATACGTCGAAAAACAAAATACCGTGTCTCGGCTCTCTCTCTCTCTCTCTCTCCCTCTCATGGGGTCCCTATTCGCAGGGGAAAAAGTATAGTGTTAAGATGTAAGAGTGTTCCCTCAACGATCTGCTGCCTTGGATGAGATAATAAACTTTGCCGGCAATGAGAATACAACTATCTGCGCTCAAGCCCGCACTAAAGACAACTTACAACTAAGACTGCATGTAGAGAAGAGAAAATCGACCCTAGATACATTTCATTTTTTTCCCAGTGATGGGTGTCTCAAAGGGGAAAGAAACTGAATAGATACGTAATGCACATTTTTGTAAGTTCTCTCTCGTACCAGAAATTATATGACATCAATGTGACAATTCTCTCTGCCTTAAAAGCCGCAAATAATTACAACTAGCTCAAGTCCTCCCCGGAATAGGCTTAGTAGATGGTCAGCCTTTCTTTTTAAATGTGGCTTATCAATATGCAGGGAAAGACATGTTTCTTTATGATTTTGTAACAAATTACTTTTGTGTGTATTTTATTGTAAAGAGTGTTTGCTGTTTGCTAAATATACACTGTCTGCTACGGAAACAGTTTCCAATTTCTGTTTTTATGGATAACTAGCTGAAATACCCGGCGTTGTCCGTGGTTTAACGGTTTATCACTACAATTTCTAGACTTAGGCAGACTTGTCCACTAGTTTCCTTGAACACATTTAAAAAAAAATATGCTTAAGCAAACAGTTAAAACTCTTGGGATACTACCAAGAACAAAACATAAACAAAATACATCAATAAAAAACACGGGAAAATCAAACGCACTCTTACACAATCATAAATACTATAGGAAGAAAAACAAGTACAGAAAGCTGTATGAATGGAATACGTTGCATTTATATTTCAATCATATAGGAAGCTGTATGAATAGTTTGTAGAATGTAATACGTTGCATAGTAAAACTGATAGCATAGAAATATTCTACATGAAAAAATGCATATACGTGCCGAATTTCGCTGTGATTGGTCAACGCATAGAGGACAAACTTACATGCATTCATTTATATATAAAAGAAGACATAAGTATCCACCAGTTTGGTTTTCGTTCTGGTCATTCCACGACTGAACAACTACTGCGTGTAGCCGAGAAAGCTTCCCTGGCTTACCAGGAGAGGGCTAAAACGGTGGCAGTGTTGCTCGACGTGGAAAAGGCATTTTCTACCACTAGGCATGAGGGGCTTGTCTACAAGCTCATACAGCAGGAAATCCCCCCTCCATACATTTACTTGGTGGCTAGTTTCCTACAGGAAGGTAGCTTCCGGGTGAAGGTGGAGGGATCATTTTCTAGAGAAAGGCCCATTGGCGCAGGAGTCCCCGAGGGCAGTGTACTGTCACCGGCACTTTTTGCAGCTTACATGGCCGATCTCCCGACGCACCCCAACACACACGTCTGTCAGTATGCGGACGATCTCATGATCTTCGCTACTAACAAGAACCCGCGCTACAGTTACCGACAAGTACAAGCCCACCTCTGTGCCATCAATAGATGGTGCGAGAACTGGCGTATGTCTATTAACCCGGAGAAAAGCTCTGCGATTCTCCTGGCTAATACGATAGCCAACCGGCTCCCGCTGGACCTCGTGCTTCGGCGCCGTCGGATCCCCTGGGTCACTACGGCGAAGTATCTCGGGGTCACGCTGGACCGGCGGCTGACGTATAGACATCACGTCAGGGGCAAAGTACTGCAAGGCCACGCTGCCCTGCGGCAGTTGTACCCCATCCTCAGTTCCCAAACCATGCCCCTACGCCTGAAGCTTCAGCTGTATCGAGCGATCATCCCGCCTCTGGTCCTGTACGGATGCGAGATCTGGGGAGTGGTGGCTAGGTCCACCTTCATCAGACTCCAGACGTTGCAGAACCGGGCATTAAGGATGATCTATGATACAGGCCGAAGATTTCCTGCCCATATCCTACACGAACATTCCGGTATCCCGTACATTGTCGACGTGATCAAAACTCGCGCTCGAACAATGTACAATAAACTCCAGAACCACCCTAACCCTCTGGTGAATACCCTGGGCCAATACGACCAGAGACAGCCGCGCCGACTACCATCCAAAAGATTGCCGAAGGACATCTTAAGTCCGGCGATCTAATCTCAAGATGGGAAAGGCGAAAATGCAATCTGTACTCAAAACAGAGCGAATCACCAGTTCAGTTCACCTCTCAGCGAGTGACTGACGGCCAGAACCCTGGTAGTAATTAGCGCGTAAAATTCGCGCACAGCTCACTTGCGGACCAATCCCTGCCTACAATCCCTCCCGTTACTATAAAAACTCCTGATCCAACAAACTTTTCCCAGTGAAAACATCCCTGTAGTGACACCGTCAAAACCATCGCGCAGGTAAAGCCGTATGACGGCTAGGTACTGCGGTAAAGACACTCGACCGGGGGAACAATCACCTCACCTCCGTTCGACTCGAACTGGCGTCTGGCGTCTGGCGTCTGGCGTCAAAGGTCTAAGCTCATTGCAGTACTTTTTAAGTACCCACAATTATTTTCCAACAGGAAAGCAATCTTCTTTTCATTTTTCTTTGCTTTCCTGTAGTTTGTCCGTTGTATAGGCGACAAGACAGAACTTTGCTTATCGACTACAAGATATCCTACACATCAGATGACAATCTGATCTCTCATCACCTATGGATCCCTATTAGGGTTTACGCGTGATGTATTTGAGTAATATATGCATATTCATGATTATCTATGCATTTAGCCCGCCTGACTGGCCAAACTCGTTAAGGTGGATGATTTGTAGTTGCAAGATCGAATCCAGCACAGAGCATGATTGGGTTTTAATGCCGTTAGGCCTAACAGATGATGCCGCATATATTATTGCTTCAGCAATGTTTAAGGCGACTCGCTTGGGATAATGTGTTCCAATGGTTTATTGGGTATAAACTTCATTTCGCACTGGTTATGCGACAATAGATGATGATTGCCGAGGAATTACTTAAGACGAATTACTTCATGGGTCAGTATTGATCAATAATCAGTATTCACCAATCCAATTCAGAGCCCCTTGTCTGTTTCAACCAATCACAGTCGACTATCACGAGTGCCTAATATTACAGTACGGTCTAGCTCAGCTCCTCCAGTATAATGAATTATTAGGGTTATTTCATAAATAAAATAATTTAAATATTTCCCTAAAATTCACTCAGGTAATGTTAATAAATACGTATTTTTGAATACCTCCCAATTCAGTTTTCTTGAAACTGCAATATACGAATGGGGTTGAAGACCAGAGTTCTCTTTAACTCAGATGTCATGGGTTCAATTTCCGACTGGGGAGCGAATTTACATTAAAAATAGTTTTTTCTGACTTTCTATTTACTCTTCCATATCTACAAGGAAGAGTGACTCACTCTCAGAGTCACACTCCCGGGGGTACGGAGGGTAGGAAATTATCCTAATCAAATGCAAATCCCCTCGACATTCGAAAATTGAACCTTGAACCTTGAGATGAATAAAACGCTGATAAATGACCTCAGAAAAAAAATAATCTTGATGGAGGAACATATTTTCTCCCTTGACAGCTATTTCTCATTAACAATACTGTGTGATAATTAGAGATGAAACAATTCCTTCAATGGACACAAGATTGGCTGCGCAAAAGCCATAGACCGTAGCTGACTCTGAACTTTGCATCCGGTCAGAGGTCAACAAGAGCAGGTTCCAGGTGCACAAGCCAATACAGAGAACCCCCCCCCCCCCCCCTCAATGACGTAATGCTTATATAGTGCGCGATGACATTACGCTGATATCTTGGTTACGAAGGAATTGTTTGATCTTTAGTGATAGTAAAAACTTACCAACAGATGACAAACTTTATTGAAGCACTATTTCTGAACTCACCTGAAAAGAAAAGAAAACATATGATTAGTAATCATAGTAGCCATAAATAAATATACCATGGCAAAGTTGCGCGCGCGTGCGTGTGTGTGTGTATGTGTTTACCCATAAGTACGAAGTATAAACAGTTACAGCGGATCCTTAGGAAGTCTCGCACAATTAAACATATTTTAAAGCACGGACTTGTCCTCCATGGTCTAGGGGTAAAATGCTAGTCTCTGGTTCTCGAGGTCGCGGGTTCGAACTAATGGCATAAAGCTTATTTTGAACATTTTAAAATGTATATTGGCAATAAATATGTACGTAAAATTATGTTTAGAAGAGATCACTTGCAAAATGTCTACTAAGGTATACTTTTTTCTAAAATCACTAACATTTGAGGTTTTTTTCTCAAAAAATCCGACTAGCAAAGATTCTTTAGAAGCATTCACCTTTTCTGTAACTATACCAAGGCTGTGCTAGTCAGCACAGAAGTAATATTTGTATCTAAAGTTTTGATTTGAGTAGCAAATTAAACATCTAAATTTAGAGTCTTTAGCTGTCAAAAAATCTTTGCCCCGATGATGGTCCTTGAACTGCAAGAAAAGTCAATAACTCACTAATGGATATTTCTCTAACTTCCGAGAGACAGAACTCGTTATTCTAAAAGTCAATGAAACTGTGTTCTGATTGAAGTTTTAGGTTCTTACAGGCAGCAGTTTTTTAAGAGTGCTTCAAGACTTTCTCCTTCTCCCAAAACAGCACATTACTGAAAAGAAGTACCGCTACTTGAAAAAAAGAGAACGCTAGAGTTTCTTTCAGGACTGTCAGTTTGCCGACCTCCTGCAAGGTGGCTGTTGAAAATATGGATAAGGCTGCCTTGATTCAGCATCAGATCGCAAAGGACCCAAACACCCTGGAAAGCAAAACGGCTTATACGCAAGAGATGTAATACTTTAGAAGCAGAACACCAGTTAGTTTCTCAATAACTGTTGAGTGAGTTGGCGCCGCGGTAACGTAGTGACTCGCATTTGGGAGGTTTAAAGTTCGATCCCGGCGACTGACCCACAGCTTTTTCGTGGTTTCTCAGGGTAGGCGAATGCTCAGGTGGTTTCTCTTCTACCACTTCTTGTCCCTCTTTTCCTGTACCCATATTGCTCTTGTCCCTGTTTTCCTGTATCCATTTTCTTCTGCTTCAGTGTTGTAGGACCATGTGACGGTATTTGCTGCATTGCAGTTGGGTGGTGGGTATGCACATTATAGAGGTTTCTTCCCTGGCGTCGGTAGGGACTGTCCAGGCCACTCCTGCTTCCAACTGGGGCCCACCGGGTAAGCCCAGCAGCGTCGGGTGCGTTCGAACTGAAAACGCTAGGGACCCCCTCTTTATGTTGAAGTGAACTAAAGTAAACCTAAGCATGCACTCCAAAATAAACATTAACAAGCTCGACATGCTAAGCAATTTGTAGCAATTAGGTAATGCAGGTGAAATACATCCAATTCGGGACTTCCCGAATACGAACCTCAGCCATTACTGCGGAGTCAATTCACTCAATATGTTTATTGGACAGTTCAATATGTTAACGAGAACACCTTCGCACCCAGATCCGGACCCAGGGGAATCCAACAGTTTGTGCACACTTGTGAAAGAAAAACATGGCTCTAACTTGTCCCACAGTTATCATTCTTCGCACCCCCCTACTGGGCTGCATCATCAATCACCATTTTCATCCTTCGCCATCAACACTGTCATTTATTATTAACCCCGCCCCACGTATAGAGGATGACTAAATAACCCCCATCGCAGAAACAGCAAAAACTGACAAAACTTTGCCACGCCAAAAAGGATTTGTGCGTCAACGAAGATGATCGATTGACGGGATTGGCACTTTTGTGGAAGATGGCATTCTCTGTCGTAAAATTCCTGCTGAACTTCACACGGGGGGCTTTATTACTCCGCATGCACCCGTTGCAAAGGCAGGAATTTGCGGAAGTGAGCTTCAAGCATCAGGTAACTTGTGATATTTGCCCAAGCTAAAATTTTCCTTTGAAGTCTTGCTGTTGATAACGGTAGAACTGTTTACAGGCGCTGCCGAGTGGCGCTGTAAAATTGGCAATTAGAGCGAATGACGTCGGATGGGAATTTTATTGCGGTGAATATCGGGCGCAAAATCAATTTCAAACACAACTTGTAAAACAATTTCCAAATGAATGTTTTGCGATGAATGTCGACGCATCGCGGAGAGAAGACCCATTTTTTCCCAACGCTTCATTTGTTGGTATAAGAGGTCATAGTCTCTCCCCTTGATGCACCAGTTAACTAAAATGTTTCACAGTAAACATTACGCAGTCTATGCACATAATTAAATAGTCCAAGAATGTTTCCATCAAAGTAATCCTGATTGTAGCCCCTGAACTCCAGGTTTATACAGGTAGGTATAGCTCGAGCAATCGTTTTTTAACATTGAAATTTTTAAACGAAAGCTTTACGCGAGTCACTTACCTGTCTTCAGTAGCAGTGTTATTTCACTGTAATGTCACCCCTCAAATATCACTTCATACGAATCTACACAGGGAAGTCGAATGGGGGAGGGGCAGACGATTTACAAAGCGAATTGTGTCAAGAGCGGAAATTCCGCCTCGTTAATATCCGGGTGAAGGCCAGTGTCCAAAAACGAATGCGCGAGCTAGGTATATAACGGGAATCAAGTGTGAGAAGAACAACACGAAATACCGTTTAACTGATCAAATAATCGTTATCCATCGATATGCAAAAGCATCACCTACATAGCAAATTATCTATACTATTATACACAACAAAGAACTTACAGTTCATTAGTGGATTCAGAAATTATTCTTACAAAGTTTATTTCTCTACTTCTACTAAACGAGATAAATCTTATCAGAAATACCTACGTTATACGACACGTTCAAGGTAACTAGGTGTCGTTATAGATAAAAAGGCAACAGCGATAGTCAAATGTTCAACTATTGGACGCTATGTGCTGGCATTAAAATTCCATACGCTTTACAAGCAATAGCGAGAAACTACTGAAAATAATGGCAAAGTATTGAACCATTCGAAACATTAATAACAGATACCTATAACGGAAATGGCTTATGCTACAGAAACAATTATTTGGAATAAATAATTTATTTTAAAGAGATCTGCATTTTTGTGCGATACATTTTTACTTTCTCTACTACGTATAGTAAGTAGAGGAAGAAATGTATTCCATCCAAAAATTCGATGTCGATATTTCATAAGAAATAATATTTTGAGGACCCTCAATAAAAAAAAATAAAAAAAAAAAAAGGCATTTTAGAGAAAGGTCCGCGCGCGCGCGTGTTGTGTGTGTGTGTGTGTGTGTGTGTGTGTGTGTGTGTGTGTGTGTGTGTGTGTGTGTGTGTGTGTGTGTGTGTCAGTCTTTCAGTTTGTGGACAGCGTAACCCAAAAACAAGAAGCCGGTTAAAATTCAAAGTTGGTATTTAAGTTTAGTATCTTTTAAGGATACGACGCGAGGATTTTGAAGGAAATTTCCTCACACTAAACAACCCTTTACAGGGAAAATTTTTTTGTTTTATCTAAAATTGCTCTAACGATTTTGATTAAAATGTCATTTGTTTAAGATATGTTTATGAAAATGAAACACAACTCAATGACTTTTGAATAACTCGTAAACCGTAAGAGATTGACCAGATCTTACTATACAATAATGTAGATCTCAAAACACACAATTATGTCCAAATGAATATTTTGTGGAGTGAACCATTTCGGAGATATCCCTTATTTGTGTGAGTTTTGGAATACTTAAGCTTTCGTCAAATGGAAGACCGTTATTCATTTCTTATATCTTAGCCGAGCAAAGAGAACGGAATCTCAAAGCTTAAACAAATTTCACTATCGCTCAAAATCTACTGTATTCCCATATCTCCCCTGCGCCTACAAGGAAATAAAGAATAAGATAATTTCTGCAAATATTTATCTCAACTAACAGGATAGAGGAATAAGAGTTAGCAAGAATGGTTTGTACAAGAGTAGAGAAAGTCATGTGAGTGCAACACATCAGATTTTTTTATATAACATCATTATAGTTTCTTTTGTAATTTAGTGTTGAAATATAACTAAACATGTGTGTACAATATTCTTAAAATATGACATTAACAAAATGATTATTTCCAAGTATTCAAGACTGTTGCAGGTGTCAAGGCTATTGTATTCATGAATTCTTGTATGTAAGTGAGTGAATGTGTGAAAAAGGTCCATGTCACGTCTCAAAAACGAAAGGTTTGTGAAATAGCAAACTTCGTGTTTTAGTTCAGCATCTTCCAATGACCTGACCTGACGCGAAGATTTTCAAGGCAATTCCCCACTCCAAACTACGTTTTACATGGAAAAATTGATCGAACATTTTGAATTATTGAAAAAGGCTCTAACGATTTTGATTAGAACATCATGTTAAAGATACTTTTCTGACAAATGAAATGTCTGTTTTGAATTTTACGGGAATAGCCACTGAAGTCTTCATTCTGAATTAGCTTTGCATAATTGGTAACCCGTAAAGGATAGACAAAATCTTACTACACATATAATGCATATCTCACTAAAGAACACAACTTATGTAAAACAATTTTGTGGAATTAAGCACTTCCGAGATAATCCTTGTTATTGGTTAAATTTTTCAAATATCCTTATTTTTCTCAAACAGGCATGCTTTGCAAAGACAATGAATTTCAACGCCATCGCATAGCATCCAGCTCTTAAAAGATTTGACAGTCGCTTAACCTACTGTATTCCCCAGTTCCCATTGCACTTACAATATGTAATAAAATCATTTCTACGCATATTTACCTCGATTAGCATGAATTAGATAGACGAATGTGCGTGGTTAACAATTGGTTGTATCTATACAGAAATGAGTGCATCAGAATTTTGTTTTCCTATTGTTCTTGAGGCATGGTCAGCTTTGAGTTATATAGGAACAATCCGCAAGCGACGCTTTCTCTTGGAGAAGCAACGGTCAATGAATCAGGAATCAGGAGCTTGCTGGGGTGAGCTTCCCTACTTGTGACTAGAGAGAGCTCTAGCGGCTCTTTTAGATCATGGTCGCCGCTAATTTCAACTCCTGAATGACTAAAACAGATTTAAAGGATATTACGAGGACACGGAATTAAAAAGAACATACTTGTAAACATAGCTTTGACTTTCCTTTCAGAATGCCATGGAGTACAAAATAGTTATTAGGCTCCAGCTACATTAAAGAGGAATCAAGTTATCGGCGTTCGTAGTGCATGTGACGGCAAAGCGCGGGGAACCGCTTCTGTCCGTCTGCTGTACAGACAAAGCGTGCACAACTTCAGTTTTTTGGTAGCTCGCCTATTAAGCTGGGTTATTATTCTATAGAAATGCATGCAAAAACAAAGCAAAAACCACAGGTATTTCTTCCAAGCAATATATGTAGATGGTTATTATTTAGTAACCGAGGAAACAAAACACATAGCAAAACAATAGATAACGTAGATTGCCTCTGCGGTTAAGTGGTCAGTGCTCTGGCTTCTTAACCCAGAGGCCCCGGGTTCGATTCCCAGCTGGGGTTGGGATTTTTTTTTTTAACCAGAATAATTCCCTGTCCCCCAAAGAGTCTAGAAATGTGAATGGGGTTAATGTTAACAATGATAAAAATAAACGTTAAGAAATCCTACGGTTCAGCGAGTCATACACCATCAGTTGTTTCTCAAGCCAAAGACCCGATACGACCAAAGAAGTTAAAGACGGCTATACAATTGAAGCAATAAAAAGAAAGATCAGTATGTGCTTGTGTACTTATAACGGCATACTTTATGCCAAAATCCTTTGATAAACATTATGTGAGAATTTTGCTCCATTTCTCATGTTGTAATTGGATTTCTTAGCAGTCCATACCAATCAATTACATTCCGAGAGAAAATTGGGTCCTGTGGAGCAGAATATGCTCCACTATTATTTATAATTAACAAATGAGACGACCATTTTTTCTTTCTCTACTATATATATCAGTAGGGAAAGTATTGTATTCGACTCAAAAATTCAATGTCGAGATATCTCTGGAATTATATGTTTTGAGGCCCTTAGACTCCAAAAAAGAAGCATTTTAAGAAAAAAATTCGCGCGCGCGGACCTTTTTCTAAAAATGCGTTCTTTGGGCTCAAGGGTCTTCAAAACATATTTCCGGTAAAATCTCATCGAATTTTTGGGTGGAATACAACTCTTCCCCTACTTACTATACGCAGCAGAGAAAGTAAAAATACGAGACCATACGAAACGTATAACAGAATTCCATCACCTAAAGTTATTTGACAATTCGGTTATTTATTTCACAGCTAGACGTACATCATTTCCATAGTTTTGAAGTTACTTTTCTGCGATATTTCACACCAATTTCCATGAATACTAGGGCATATTTTGTACGGAAAATCACAAGGACTTTACGAAATCAGATTGATAAGGGAATAACGGGCAGGATAACTATAAATGAAGAATTACGGGGAATAAATTTAATCGCCATCAATGTCATGCCTATCTCACAGACTACTTATTTAGAAATCCTTTACATGGAGCCTAAATGTGCAGAGAAACACATGTCACTGGCATGATCTTTACTAAGGCGTCTAACCCTTCAATTATGGTTACGGTTACCGCGCTCATTAGATTAACCATTTGGACACTTTGTTTCTCTAGTGATTGCATGGAGTTCGGGGTCATTGGAGGTAGTACTTTCTCCAATGAAGATATTTTACTTAGCCACTGGCTGCCCCCATTTACTGACGGAAATTACATACCAACCCCACGCAGACTCTAGGTAGTGATTGTAACATTCTCTTTTAGTGCTTAGTGCTTCTAAGTAGCCCGTACTCTTTCTTTACACTAAAAGAAAGCATTACCAGAAGTAGGGTAGCCACTCACTGTCAAGCGACAAATAGGTTTGGACATGAACGGAAAAGTAAATTTTGAAATAATTCTATCTCATAACAGGAAATAAAAAAAATAGCTAACGATTCTAAATAAAATGCCACACATTTAAGATATTTACATAACAAAACCTGTATCTTGATTTTCTTAGAATAACTCCTCAGGAATCCTCTTCATTCTTCAATTTTTATAACACAAGTTTTGTCGGTCTGGGTTGCTCGGTTGATTATACGCTAGCCTGCTAATCCCATGGTCGCGGGTTCAAATCCAGCCCAGACCGATAGTTTTTAAGTGTGCTTAAGAACGAAAGCTCCATGTCAATAGGTTTACTGCATATAAAAGAACTCTGTGGGCCAAAATTTCGGCACACCGGCGCCGCTGAGGTGATCCTGGAAATTGACAGCGTCGTTAAACAACAGAATAATTTTAACTCATAATGGGCTTTTCTGTTGAAAAAATTACACAATCCTTATGTTTCGAGTTTAGGCATAAATACTTGACAAATCTGTGCAGCTATTTATTCTGTAATTTGTTGAAGCACTGACATGTATTTTTGTTTCAAATGCAATGCATTTATTGATCCATAAAAGAAATTTTTATGTCTAACATCCAGCTATGGAAAGTTTTGTACTCCAACCAGAAATTCAATCCCTAAATTTATCTTAAATACGAGGGTGAATCAAAAAGTAAGTTGCACTTGCTCGCCACAAGAGCACGCTGTGTATCGTGACAGTGGCCAATGTGTAGCAAGCTACAGTAACTGCTGATACATCCGATAGATAGGGTGGTGTGGTATCCCGTCGTGCTGTCTGAGCAGAGCAGCCTCAATGGCATGCCAACTGGATATTAACTCCAAATTGGAGGTGCGTGCAACATTCAGATTTCTGTGGGCTAAACAGCTGTTAGATGGACATTCATTATGAAATCACTGTTCTTTATTGTGGGCATGCAATTTTTCACCGCAACACCTCACACGGTCCACCAAACGTCGTAAGACACCACCCCCCCCCCCCCCCATACAGTTCAGACTTAGCACCATGTGATTACTATGTGTTTAGTAAGGTAAGAAAGGATCTTGGTACACGACAATCCCGAGACGATGAAGAGGTGAAAGCAGCTGTACCCAGCAGGTGGTTACACAGCACTGGAGGTAATCTCTACACATCAGGAATCGAAAAGTTGGTTGCCCAATCCGATAAATGTTTAGTCTCTTAGGGACTATATGGAAAGGTGAATTTACATTGTATGCTGCCATAGCTGTATTGCCTATGTGTATAATGGCCATAACTTGAAAGTGCAAGTTACTTTTTGATTCGCCCTCGTATGTTTTAAGGTCCCCTAAATCCAAAGACAATGATTTTTCACTGAGGCCTGCGTGTGACCAACATGAATAAAAAACAAAATATTAAAGTCCAAAAATGCTCCATCCAAAGGTTCAATACCAAGGTTTATACCAGGTGGCCCACTCGGCGCACCACGTGCTTTCCTTTCCTTAGAATAAACCGTTAAAGAAGTATCATAACAATTATCATATTATTAACTTCAACGAATGTCGGGTAGAAAATAAGTATATAAATCAACTTGTCGTCATGCGTTGTTTCAACATCCTTAAGAGAAGGAAAAAGTATTTGCTACACGCGAGAAGCGAACCTGCGAACCTCACCACAAGAGACTATGTTTTGCCTCAGCGCTACTCGAACACACGTGAGAGGTGGCAGGTTTAGTAATGCCCTACAATCCAAACTGTATCCTGTTTTGTGTCGTTAATATTTGTAGTTAATATTGATAGTTTGTAGTTAACGAAGCTAAAGCTATATACTTGGTTATGATTATTGATTATATGGGTTAGTAAGATTAACATTTGGAACTTGTGATGACAACCTGTTGCTGCTGTTACATAACTGTATAGCGGATGGTGTAAAAAGGGCACTGTGCCGAATAGGACTTGGAATTTGGCGTTTCAGACATGACTTTTTTTTCCGCCCAAGGTGTACAAAGAGTATAGACTTTCAAGGTAAACATAAAAAGCTAAAACTAAACCCCTAGCGCAACAACCCATGAAGGGCCAAGGCTTGCCGACCAGCCGCTGCGTCCACAACCTCTGCCCAATACAGGCGTCATTGGTGAGGTGCAGTACTGGAGGGTGGGACGTGGTCAGCGCCCCGAGCCCTTCCGGTCAGTTATGCAGCCTTCTCGGCCTAGGCCATTATTTCTCCATCAAGTAGCTCCTCAATTGGTCTCCCCGGGACCTAACGAGGCTGAGTGCATCCCGTGCCAGACCTCCCCATGCTGGTACCGGGGATCGAACCCGGGTGCTCCGCGCCAGAGGCGCTACCGTTTTATCAATCTGGCCATCGATTAAACCTCCTGTAGCCCTCTTGTACTTATACAGAAATATGCAATGGAACTTTGTCTGCAAAGCTTCACCTCCTTTACATGAAGTACAAGAAAACAAGCGTTTGTAAGAATAATAATTTGTAGTAGAGATATGAGCAACAATGGGTAGAAGAGAAGTACAGCATAATACTGGAACGTTTTACTTCCCCTACTACTTATGGTAAGTAGAGGAAGTATTGTCTTCCACCCAAAAATTCAATATCGAGATTTCCAGGAAATACATGTTTTGGGACCCCTTGGATCTAAAAACAGCACTTTTAGAAAAAAGTTCGTGTGTGTCCGCCTCTAAACAGTACAGCTGAAAAACGAAAAGTTGCTTAAATACCGAATTTGGTTTTAGAGGTAGAACTGGAACTTAAAAATTCAATGCCACAACTGGGATTTGAACCACAGACCTTCCGCTTACCGGGCGGATGCTCTACCACTGAGCTATTGTGACAAACTGCCAGAATGGCATTAAATTCTCAAACCAGTTCGTATTTCTCCTGGTAAACCACATGCCATTCTGGCAGTTTGTCACAATAGCTCAGTGGTAGAGCATCCGCCCGGTAAGCGGAGGGTCTGTGGTTCAAATCCCAGTTGTGGCATTGAATTTTTAAGTTCCAGTTCTACCTCTAAAACTTTGCCCATACACGGCTTGTGTGTTTAAAAACACCAACAGTAAGTTTGTTGGCATAAATAAATAATAATTACCACCGAATTTGGTATTTATATTCAGCACCTTCCAAGGACACGAGGACTTTCCCACACCCCGGACTACCATAATACATTGACCATTTCTAGAAAATTTTTATTTCATCAAAAATGGCTCTAACGATTCTTTATTAAAACATATGTTTAAGATATTATTGTGACACATGAGATATATATGGCGAATTTTCGGGGAATGACCTCAAAACCTCTTTGCAGTCTGGGTGACTTTTGTATAACTGGTAAACCGTAAAAGATGAACAAATCTTACTGCACAAAAATGTTGGATCTTTTTAAAAACACACAATATACTCGCATATCTAACCCAGTCTTTTTTCCTTTCTTTCGTGAAATGTTTCAGAGATGTTCCCTTTATTTGTATGCAATACTTATCCTTTTCTCAAATGGGAGCTCGTTATTCATGTTGGTGATGCAAAAAGAACGAAATTTAAAAGTCATGTTTTAAAGCGACCAACTTAAAACCTACTATATTTTCATATTCCGTTGCACCTACAACAGGATAATTTCTGCAAATATTTACCTCGATTAGCAAAGTGGATAGCGGAATCAGTGTTTGTAAGAATAGAGAAAGTCATGCGAGTTTAACACATGAGATTTTTTAAAATTCTGTTACAATGAACCAAGGTCTATAGCGTCCTTCTACTATGGGGGAACAGCTCGTCTTATTTTTTTAGTAAGATTCCTCGTACGGCTTAGTTTGCCAAGTGCAATCAATCAACAGGTAGAGGAAAATTTAATACGCAACTGCCATCTATCTCGCTTGGGAGAGCTTTGCAGCGGAAGGGAAAAGTAATGTAGCTTTTCTATTTCTCCATTATAATTAAGTGCTCTGAAGAACTTTCTTCCAGCGTTTTAAAATAATTTCTTAATTAAGGGATATTACAACCTAGATACTCACTCCTACAACGAGTCTACGTTAAGGGATTACTCTGGAAATGAACGAGTTAGGGCAAGAAAACAGGAGGAAAGGGTGGACAAGAAGGGAAAGTGCAATTTATGCTACTAATACTGCACTTCGTTATTATATTGTCTCCATTATTCTTTCTCCTGTAAAAATGTTTCATTTTCCATTAAAAGCCTCCAATCCTCTGATTTCTTGACAAAAATTCTCATTTTTATCATACAGAAATGACGAACAACTTATGTATTGTGGCACTTTTTAAAAATATTTGTCATCTTAAATATTTTATATTTTTTTGAAGATTGCATTCACTTTCAAGTACTTCAGGTGTGGTGTTCACAATACTTTTCTGTATGCATGTATTTATTCACTGCAAATGGGTACTACCCGGTGGCACAGTTAAATAAGCAACTAACATTACAAAAAAATGCCATACACAATAGTAATACAGTGAACAATAAAAATTGTTATATGAGTAAAACAGCTCCATTTAAGAAACAGATTATTATAGTTTGCAGATGGTTTTGTAATACAAAAGCTAGTTTTTTAAAAATATTAATTGCTTTACTAATTTACATTCGTTAATTACCTATCCCCTCAGTATAACCAATAAATTTACCACTAGTATTCTCAATTAGATTATAAAATGTCAAAGATACATCTAAGTAACTTTTATAATAAATTATCCAACATTGACTCCATTTAAATTCGTCCTAAATTTCTACATGGACAGAGGACAGCCCTGAAAGGTTGCTCCATTCCTCGATGGTTCTATTAACAAAAGAGAATTTTCCTACGTCGGTTATGTGCCTTCCAATTTAATTTTAAATAAATGGTCAGTTCTTCTGTAAAATATTGGGTTCTCCAATCTTTCACCAATTCCATCCATGTATTTGAACCACCGTAAGCTTTAAATAATGCACATGTACCTCTTGCGCTGGACTTTCAGAGCCTCCTATTTAGTCTCTTCTCTCTTGTGAGCCCAAAATAATTCCCCTTTTCATGAATTTTATAGCCCTTCTCTGTATTTTTTCTAAATAATCAATTTGACTAATTCTATATGGGTCCCAACATGGTGCTCCATATTCCAAAATCGGCCGCACTACTTAGGCAATTTCCCTGAACCTTGAGCTCCCCTTTTTGAGTATCTTCATTAAGAGATGTAATGTATGACGCTTTCATGGATGCAGAATTCACCAGATCATCCCATCCAGCGTTACTCGCCAAGTACACTCCCAAATCTTTGCAACTGTCCACCTGCGGTATCTGTTCTCCGCTTATGTGACAACTACAGCATTTCGAATTTTATTGTAGATAATGCAATCGCCTGCAAACAACAACTTTCTCTACTAACAATAGTAGGCAACGCAAGTATTATATTTCACACAACAGTTTGTATTGAGATTTTCTCCGGAAACATGTGATCTGAAGCTCCCCAAACACAGAAAAACATTTTTTGGAAAAAGGTCTATGTGTGTCTGTATAACACAAAAACAAAAAGTCGTTTAACACGGTATTTAGCTCATCTTCCAAGGATGCGAAGCGAAGATTTTTCAAGAAAATCCGTACCTTCAAACTATCCTTTACTGGAAAAATTTTCGAAAATATTGATTTTCTAAAAAATGCCGAAGCGATTTTGATTGAAGTAGGTATCATGCATATAAAACATATTTTGTGATACATCTATATGTCTTAAACGTATGGAGCATCAATCGAAAAATGAATGAAATACAAATCAAATGTACCTTTAATGTTTTGGGAACTGACTCTTTTATTATGACTTTTGTATAACTGGTAAACTATAAGATACAGACACCACTAGCAAATTAAATGCCATTCCAGGAAGTCTAGGAAAAATTGTTAAAAGAACGCGAGTGCTACTCTTAGGCGGGATTAGCCATATCCATCAAGTACGATTTACGCAACCACCCGCAAGGGAAAGCATAGGATTGCCCTAGTCTATTTTGCAAAGCATTTTTACTTTCTTACCACGCAGAGCAAGTAGGGGAAGTATTGTATTTGACCCAAAATTTCGATGTCGAAGATTTCACTGGAAATATGTTTTGAGGTTCCCTGAATAAAAATAGCATTTTTAGAAAAAGGTCTGTGTGTTTGTTTGTGTGTGTGTGTGTGTGTGTGTGTGTGTGTGTGAGAGAGAGAGAGAGAGAGAGAGAGAGAGAGAGAGAGAGAGAGAACAGCATAACTCAAAAACAGAGTCGTAATTTAAATGTAATGCCTTTCAAAGATGCGACACGAAGACTTTGAATAAAATTCCTCCATCCTAAACTGCCCTTTACTACATGCACAATTTTTCGGAAAATTTTATTTTCTCAAATATGGCTAACGCTTTTAATTAAAA
Source organism: Tenodera sinensis (assembly GCA_030765045.1). Taxonomy (NCBI): domain Eukaryota; kingdom Metazoa; phylum Arthropoda; class Insecta; order Mantodea; family Mantidae; genus Tenodera; species Tenodera sinensis. The sequence continues at coordinate 204,601,033 of CM060961.1, forward strand.
TGAAATATGCACAAGGTATTTTCATGGCGAATGAAATGTACATTTTAAATTTTTTGACTATAGCCCATGTAGTCCTGTACTCTAGATGACTTTTCCATAACTGGTAAACAGTAAGTGGTAGACCAGATTTTATTATACAAAAATGTAGATCTCGTTGAAACAAACAATTTATGTCAAAATGCATTTGTTGTGGAGTGAACCATTTCTGAGATATTCCTTGTTATTTGTGTGAGTTTTGCAATACTTGAACTTTTCTCAAATGGAAGGTACTTATTCATCTTTTTATCTCTTGGCCGTGTAAAGAGAACGGAATTTCAAAGCCTTCATATAGTGACCATCTTTAAAAGATTTGACTATCGCTCAAAGTCAACTGTATTCTCATATTTTCTTGTGCTTACAAGAAAATTAGCAATAAGGTAATTTCTACAAATATTTATTTCGACTAACATAAAGAATATGAGGAATAAGATCTTGTAAGAATAGTTAGTACAAGAGTAGAGAAATTCAAGTGAGTGCAACAAATCGAATGTTTGTTTCTATAAAGGTATAAAAGTTAGGAAAAAGCACTTCAACACTTTTGCAATGTGCTCCACGGGATTTATCTCTAGCTTACAGCACAAAGTCTACATCCGAAGCTCAGTTCTTGAGAAATGCAGTTTCCAAGCCCAAAACCTACAAGCAAATGCGCAGGACAATGTGACACCAACAGCTATGGCGATACTTTGCGATTTACACAGCCACAATAAACAGCTAAAACTGCGCCGTCTGATGGGGTGATGATGGGGAAGGAACACAATACCTATAATAAACTACGGTGTTGTAAACAGCATAACCATAAACCACATCAAAATTTCTGAGAAACACCGCTAAACTCGCAGCAAGAGCTATACAACCCCACATCTATAAAACAACAACCACGTTAATTATCTTGCTTAATAACTAGCTTTATTGCCTAGCTTACACTTGCAAAACTAACGCTTCAACAACTGCTAATACAAACGATACTGGCGACGATTTTCTTTTTTGACCCACTTTTCCGTGTCATTTCAAGCTGCGCCGTTAAAATGTTCGTAATACACATATGAAGTTCTGTTAGTGTTTAAGATGCATATATACCTACGTCGAGAAACTATTTAGCGAAATGTGATGAGAAACAGAGAGATGCTGCACTATAATGTTATGTTACATTAATATGACTCTGTACCCATTACATTTTTATGTACCTTCTACAAACTATTCTTACAAAAGCTTACTTACTTTCTTTACAACTTAACCTAAGGTTTGAGAAGGCATTGTACGTATTCCACCCAAACATTTTGTATAAAAGTTTCATCTGAGGTACATGTTTAAGGTCCCCTAAATAAATACTTCCAAACATATTCAACATGTTGCAAGCATGGGGTATAACATTTTTAAGAAATCCCTCACACCAAATCACTCTTTACACGGAACTTTTTTTTTAAATGTTTGATTTTCTGACGAAATGCTCCTAACGATTTTGATTAAAATAAAATATATTTAAGATATTTACATGAAAAATCAGATCCGTTATACTCACATGGCTTTCTCTACTCTTGTTTAAAGTATTTTCACAAAGGCTTATTCATTTATCTCCTTCATGTTAATCAAGATAAACATTTTCAGAAATAAATTATCTGATTGCTAATTCTCTTGTGGGTGCAATGGGAATATGGGAATACGGTAGGCTTTAAGCGATAGTTAAATGTTTTAATAGTTCAGGTGGTGGCTATGTGATGATTTGAAATCGCGTTCTTTTTGCATAGGTGATTATGTGATTATATATGCATGAGAGAGAGAGAGAGAATTATAACATTCCTATATGAGACAAGTGTACTAATTAGAAAATTCTAATAAACAAGGAACATCCCGGAAATGGTTCACTCCACGGGAAAAATAAATTAAAAAAAATAATAATTGAAAAAAAACCTGTAGGTATTTGATATAAGCTGCCTCTTTTAACTAGATCTGCATTTTTTTTTCCTTCAGTAAGATCTTTCTATCTCTTATTTACCAGTTACGCAAAAGTCATCCAGGATGAAAAGCATTTCGGCTAACATTTCCAGAAAATTCAAGTTATAATTTCTTTTCACATGAAAGAATCTTAATCTTTAGTCAATATCGTACGAGGCATTTTTGAGAAAGTAAACAATTTGGAAAAATGTTTCATAAAAAGCAATAACGTTTTAAACTATTATTATTATTATTATTATTATTATTATTATTATTATTATTATTATTATTATTGTTGTTGTTGTTGTTGTTATTGTTGTTGTTGTTGTCATTATTCTCTTTCGGCGTAACAATGATATGATGAACATGTTGAGTAATAAACAAAATGCAAAAAGAATCACAGCTATTTTAAAATGTAAACGTTCGCAGTGTCTGCACTAAACACAAACATATCCTGCAGAAAATTATATTAAACAATATAGACAAATTACGGAATGTTAGGAGTCTATAGGCCGCAGGCAGCCGGACAGAGACGTGCAGAGGACCCTAATGATTCCGGCGGATTACTCAGAAAAGGCTTCCCTCTGGCGGAACCGAGGACAAATGGACTCACCCAAGGGATCTCAGAGAAGGTTGAAAACTGGCAAGCATCTGCGCATCTGTACGATAGCTACTGGTGTACTTGAAACATAAAAATGGAAGTGAAATGAAACAAAACATGAGGGCAAGGAAATTCGCGGTGGAAGAGAAACCATCCCAGCATTCGCCTTGCCAACCAGGGAAAACTATGAAAAACCAGATTGGATCCATGTTAGTGTGCAGGCATATGGCGTGCTCGTGATTGCGTGTACAGACGACAGCAATAAAATGAAGCAAACGCGAATGCAGTTCATTTCGCTAGCGTAGACAAGAGGAAGTTTAAGTAAATGTTCTTGGAGCTGGACGTAATGACATAATGCTCCGATTATAAATCACCGATACTCAGTGCTCGCTAAGCACGAACGTGACCCATTTCCGTGCTCTTATAGACGGCTATAAAATCTTGCAATGTGCAAGAACCATTTTCCATTATGTTTCCAGTTCTCCCTCCTTTGCCACATGCGCGCACCTAATCGTGGCTATTCTTGCTTCAAAAGAGATAATATACCGCTTCCATTACATAGGTCACGGGGTAAAATTTGTGCAGGACATCTGTACTTTACTGCGTGCTTCGTGACTCGGGTTTTTAATATAAATGTAAGTCCAGTGGCGCACTGGGGTAGGAGAATGGTCAGCTTTCCTACCATACAAGTGAGGGGAGAGAAAATTAAATAAACCCTCCAGAGAAAGGGAGGATGAAAATGATACACAAAAGTGAAAAGGAAATATAGTATAACCCTGTTAATACTCTCTACAGCTTAAATGTGTAATAATTGGAACAGTGCTATAAACGAGATATGATTTACGAGATGAAAATAATTGCGACAGCATTTCTTGGGACGTATATTTCATTGTTCAGCAGCTGCAGTATGAAATATGAACACGAGGTGCTTTCACCGAACACACAGAATTTATAATCCTTCACTATTGTTTCCTATCACAAATTGCTGTTCATTATCTACTAGAAACGAAGAAATCCTTGGTAAAACATAAATATATGAAAGAAAATTATCAAGCTTGGTCTAAACTGTTTAGATACATTTATGCATCAGTTTTTTGAAAGAAAAACAAACATAACATATAAAACTAAAATTTACACACATGGAAAAATTATTGTGCGCATTGGGAGAACAGAATATTTCTAAACCTCACGTCGTGTTTCAGTGCGGTTTACACAAGTCGACATTTCCAACGTCCAGCTGAGTTTATTATTGACTGTGTCTGTACCATATATTATCGACTGTCGTGTGTCCGACAGACTATAACATCTGAAACAGACACTATCAATAAACTCAGCTACATCTTGGAAATATCGACTTAGGTAAACCGCACTGCAATACGACGTTGGGTTTAGAAATATTCTGTTCTTCTAATGCGCTCAATCACTGTTCCATGGCTGTAAACATTAAACTAAGTACAATACTCTGGTGGGCCATCTATTGGAACTTGAATGTGGGGATGGTAACGTAACGCAATCTCTTAGGATCAGAGCATTATAGAGTTCTAAAAATATCAAAGTCTGATTTGTATGACTTTCTCTACACACTGTTGTACAGAGAACGCCAAAGAAAATCCCACTGCATGTCGTGGCTATGTCACATTATTTATCGTTGTACGAAGCCATGGCCATTTCATTGGTTGCTAAATTGGCGATGGTGCAAGGGTGTGGCACTCCTTCTGGTAAATAGTTACTCTAATAACCACAATAAAGGTTACAAAATGGCGCAGAAACGAAATATATGCTCACAATCTTGATCGCATTGGCTTAAATAGAGAGAAGCAAAGTGAGTGCATTCAGGCCTCTTATCGTGATCACTACCTTATCGGCTAGTGCAGGAGTTAAAACTTGAGGGGAAGACTTTACGAGCGTCCAGATTAGCGGTGCTCACACCACAAAAGACCCCTTGAAAACGATATAAAATCCGCTGATGATTTTCTTTGACACTCTTTGTACAAATTATTCTTACTAAAGCTTATTCTTCTGTCTACTTCTCTTAATCTACATATACTTTAATTATACAATTACAAATTTAAGAATGATATAGTATGCTACACTGAGTCAGGATTTTAAAAGCTTGTCGCTGATGGCTTTCGAAACCCTAGCCCGTTGAACACCCAGGAGAAAGAGAGGAAAAACGAACAGAGACTTACCACTTGAGAAATGAGTAGGTATTTGAAAATTCAAACTAATAACACAGAAATCTCGGAAATGGTTAACACCACAAAACCTTTTATTTCATACCAATAGTGTCGTTCAAGGAGATCTACATTTTTTGAGTAGGAAGATTTTGTTTGCCTCTCACAGTTTATAATTATACTACAATAATTTAGAATGAAGAGGTCGTCAGAGGCTATTCGCATAAAATTCAAAATACACGTTTGATTTGTCACGCAACATCTTAAACATATCAAAGTCGTTAAGAACCATTTTTCATATAATTAAGAATAGGGGATTTTTGTTGAAAATCTTAGTGTTACATCCGCGAAGAATCTGCTTGCAGAAAACACGCACAGATCATTAATTCTATGAGTCTCAAAACATGTAGTATAGTATTTTTGGGTGGAATGCAATACTTCCTCTGTTTACCATAGGTAAGTGTAGATAAAGTAAAATTACCCGAACGGTCGCCTTAGGTGAATGATCTTCCGAAACGCATAACTGAGCCTATGTGTCTTGGAATGGTAGTTATGTTAAGCTTTTGTTATTCAATAGAAGACGAGCATTTTCTCATAAATTTGTATTGAAAGTAGCTGCTAAGTTTTATTCACAATGCCTTTGAGGGTTATAGGTTCCAGGATTCGACTCTGAAGGAGATGACGCCACGGTTGTTGTCAGGGAGACAGGCACCTCTTGAATAAGATGGTTTGCTGTTGTTATAGATATGGATAAAACTTTCTCTTAGCATGTGTACCAAACTTAACCACTTGTTCCTCTCCGCGTTTGATAAAATCGCGAGTAAGAGAGGGTCCTAACGTGACGCTACCTCATTAGTCTGCGACGGCTGTGTTATGCTGGAACTTTAGGGGCCTTACGTGATTCCCATCTCAATGTCCTGCAGGGTCAGCCTAGCCAGGCTCTTCCCAAAGTTGAAACATCACACACACACAGGGTGCGTATGGACCAGGAAGCTACTCGTCTCCTAAAGTACAGTAATGAGGATTCACGTGTATACTGGAGCTGTAAAAGTGGTCACGTATACAAAGGAATGAGTGGATTTAAGTTGGTGCTGGAATCTGTAACTCCAGCTTCCCCAAGCGTCGCCTTTCCACCTCCCCTCTTGCATAATTCTAGCCACTTGATTGACAAGTTGCTTACGTCATCCCAAAATATAGGTGAAGCGAAACCCCAGCAATGAGATGTGTAGATATGTTCTGGTAGATAAGTACCGAATAAGTTGATGTTAATCATGATACAGCTTGACGACAATATACCTACATTTAACAACATTTAACGTATTTTGACCACTACATCTATCTTATTGTGCAATGATAAATAAATAAATACCTAAATAAATAAATAAATAAATAAATAAATAATAATAATAATAATAATAATAATAATAATAATAATAATAATAATAATAATAATAATAATAATAATAATAATAATAACAATAAACGCCACAAAATTTTTTACTTGACGTAAACTGTACTTTAACAAAATCTACACTTCTCCTTTTCTGTCTAATATTTTGTCTCTCTTCAGAGTTTAGCGGACTTTAGAGGCCACTCCTAGAAAACTCAAGGCAAAATTCATTTGTCATCAAAATATGTGGTATTTGGCTCAAATCGGTAGAATAACTCTTGACAAAATAAATTATTTTTCGAAAAGTGTCCCTTTCGGTTGAGAAACTTTCTTCGAAATTGTGGAAGATGCTGAACTTAAGTACCAAGTTTGGTATTTAACAGACTTTTCGTTTTGAGTTGTGCTGCCAACAGACAAACACATACGCAGACCGTTTCCTGAAAATGTGTTTTTTTTTTTTGGGGGGGGGGGATTCCAGATGCCTCAAAACGTATTCCCGGTAAAACCTCGAAATGGAAATTTTGGGTGGAATGCAATATTTCCTTTGCTTACTGTAGATAACTTACTTTGCTTACTTTACTTACTTAGAGAAAGTAAAACTTTTGTCACCATTTTCATGTAGGTTGCTTTGTTGTACCTACATTATCATCTCCTCTGAACCCTCGTGTTTAGAAACTACTTGCATGTCTTCGTGGTCCAAATAGCCCACGCACCAGACCTTGCAAAACCGTCAATTAATTCCGCCCAGCAAGTTTAACGGGGAGTGGAGAAGGTAAAGAGGATAAAAAAATGACCTTATTAGTTCCCGGGCCCAAATTTCTTTCCTAGAAACACTATTTACACGGAGCTTGATGAAATCTTTGGCCGCAGAAACGCCTCAAAGGTCTACTTCCTCAAATACGTTTACACAGCTATATACTTACGAGATAAGAAGAAAATTAAACATAAACTCCACAGGTAAATAGTGTATTGTAGTAAGAGTGTGGGAAGTGTATGTTAGAGAATGGAGGAATAGTTCGAAAACACGAGAGCTAGTAGTGTTTTCTATTATCGAGTTTCCGTTGTGAAATTCATACACATGTATTGCACATTCTTATTTTGCATGAACGTGTTTTATTATTTTGAAATTATTTTATAATTCAGTAACAACTGATCTCTCACCAGAAACAATGCTTATTTTGACATTGAGGTTATATAGAAATAGAAGCATCCTTATTTAAAACTAGTTAAGTGCCTGTTTCACAGTTTAAGGGACACTGGGAGTGAAATGTTGGTCAAAATTCTCAAAAAGTCGAATATTGTTTTTTTTAGCTTAAAATGTTCCTGGAACACCTGTGCATTTGGATCAGCTAACATTTTTCATATCCCCACTCCATGTGGCCATTACGGCCCTTTCAAATAGTGCTCTTCCCTTAACATACACAGGATGCTCCTATATAAAAGCCGTTTTTCTCAAAACTACATTTCTGCACATTCCAAAAGAAGGTCGCGCCTGAGTTTTGCTTCATATTCAATGAAAATTTCCAAAAGTATTCATAAATAGCAGCTAAACAAAACTATGATTCAATACTGATGTTATCATTAACATGACTCCCAAAAACATTTTTTTTTTGTATGAAAAAAATCAATAATTTTTAAGATTAAATTTTCTTTGTCATTAAAAAAATATGTACAGCATAATCAGCAAACGTATTTGAAATATCTCTTCATACAATTGTTACCTATGTTTTAGAGTATCAGTTCTGCCAATATAAATGAATTTTGAAAAGTCAATAGACGCGAGCTCTATTTTGAAAATGTGCCTATTAAATTCATAAAATAATTTATATATCATAAACGAATTATCCAATTTTAATTAAATTTGGTGTACATCTTATTCTCATATAAATACAAACACAGTAAAAATTTCAGAAAAATCTATCAATAAATGTGGGACTTTCAAATTTCCCTCCCAGTTATTTTATAATTCAGTAACAACTGATCTCTCACCAGAAACAATGCTTATTTTGACATTGAGATTATATGCAAATAGAAGCATCCATATTTAAAACTAGTTAAGTGCCTGTTTCACAATTTAAGCTTTGTAAGTTTCACAACAATCAAGTATAAAACTGAACCTGATTGCTGTGAAGCTTACAAAGCTTAAACTGTGAAACAGGCACTTTACTAGTATTAAAAAAATTTTAAATAACATAAGTCCTGTTGGAAAAGTGCTACGCAAGGTAATGTGTTACTACTGTTATATATAAATTAAGGCTTCAATTGCATTTTAGTTCCCGCTCTAAGTGTGTATTTTATGCAATTACAATATGTTGGTAGGCATAGGTTGCTTTAGAAACGAATTCATATGTTGGGATTACAAATTTGCTTCTGCATCAGAAAGACGAGAAAACGCGATCGTGGCAGGCTCAAAATGCACCAGATTTTATATGATTATATGTACACAAAATGTGAGCCACTCCCCTGTATCGCAAATGTTTTTCCCTCCGTAAGGTTTCCAGTTGACCATGCTAATGATCCGATTAAGTCTAGATTTCACACGTGACTACTCTGACAACAAACTAAAACGTGCTTATTTTAAAATGTAGTTAAAACAGACCTTGCAGTTTATTTTCAACCTCTGATACACTTGGTCAGTCACAAATTTATGCACTTGAAATGAGGGCTCGGCAAAAGTTAAAAGCCTTTAAAAACCATCCCTATGCATACAAATCTGCAGCATTTCAGGAACTTAAATGTGCATGCTTATGCATTAGATCTCAGTGAAAATAATACGTTAGTGTACTATTGACTGAAAAACAAAACGAGATGAATTTTTCGTGTGCATTCTTACAGATATCACCATGAACATAAGACAATAGAAATTGGACAAGAAAATTGAGGCATCATAGTTGCATATCTTAGCTAACGCTATACTCCAGACTTATGACTGCAGACAGCTAAATTAAATTCCTTGGATACTCGCATAATATTTACGTAAAATTCCAGAAAGAATATTAAAAATACAGAAGAAGCGGCGTGGCAGAAATATTAAAGAAAATTTTATTACAGTGCACAGGGTTTTTTAAAAGTAACGCAAAGACAAGAAGTGATGGACCGCCACAATTCCATGGTTAAAATACGATTCAATCTGGTTTCAACAAGATGGTGCGTCTTCCCATTTCCTGATCACAGGAGAGTTCTTAAACAACGTGGAGCACAGCACGCACATAGGTTGTAGTGGACCCTTTATGCTTCCAATGTAACCTCTAGAAGGAAGGTGTGAGGAAGAGATCCGAAGGGCGACCAGATACTGTGTGCATTAGCAAGGACGGAGTCCTTAACAATTTCAACATGACACCAGCAACCAGGGAGTCCTGGGAACAGACAGAAGTTCCCAGAAAGGAAGAAAATCCCAGTAGTTTCGTCAAGCGCCAAGGAGACATTTTCCCATGGCACAAATTCCGCCGTACTGCCGCAACACACCAACCGCCGCTTTAACACTGAAAGAGATATAAGGAAATGGTGGAAGAAAATGCGTGTTAAAGGACATCACCTAAGTATTCACCTGCCAATCCGGGGAAACCCGGAAAAAAGCACGGCCAGAGGATGATCTGATAGTTCACATATTGATTTCTGTTTGAGATGTTAATTGAAATGTAAGGCCTTTGTACATACCCTAACAAAATGGAAGAACTGAAGATCACAGTAAGAGAAAAACTGTTGTGATGGCGAATGCTCAAAATGGTTCCTGCTGTTCCTTTGCCAGATTCTTAATGGAGGATGTTTTCAATTTTAATTAAAATAATTCACTTTGCTCCTTAATTTTAATGAACTTTATTTGATTAATAAAATGTTACTCCCAACTGTGTAAAAGGTACAGAAGTGCCATTGTGAAAATGCTTTTGGAGAAACGAATTGAATTAAGTGAAATTTTTCTGTATAAATGCTTCTTACAAACAACATGGTAAAAGGGTCTGAATAAACACTCACAGGACTTTCTTTGCCGATGGCAAATTCACATCACAAAAAGTTACTGGTGATTCTGGCAGGAATATCCATTTTGTAGTGGGAATGAAAACTGGGAATGTATGTACATAATGAGAGAACCAGAGAAAAATTAAATTCACAGACATTCTAAATTCTAGCAAAAAGAAGAATAGCATGTTGGGACCTACTGGCTGACCAAGAAATTAACAAAACGTAACAAATCGTACTTTGTAAAGAATAGTATATGGTGGAAAGGGGTAATTTCCTTGAAAGTCAACGGCTGGCATGTACGTGTCGGATACATGTATGAAATTTTGGTAACTGTCCGAATTTTTATGACTGAATTTCCTTCTCCTTCTTTCCCCCTCTTGCACATAGGTCTCTCAAAACGTGAATTTCTAGTGAAATCTCTGTATCAAGTTTGTGGGTGAAACGCAGTACTTTCTCTAGGTACTACAAGTTGGTAAACAAGGGACTATAGGCTGCGATTTTAATATTTACTTTGAACAATATTGAAATAACTCATATTAGGTAACAATTGCAAAATGCTATATTTACAAAGTCAACCTTGTAAGAGTTGACACTTTTATGTCTAACTCTAGTTAAATTCATTCATAGCTTCTGAAAAATCGTAAATTATTTTCAAAAGTGTATGTTTTAGCGGATTGAAAGAATACCTGGCATGATGATGGTCCAGTAGAAGCGTCTGCATTGTCCACCGGCCTAGCAAGAACTACCTATGCTAAATGGTAACAATTCGTTAAATTAAGGGACCCTGGGACTGAAATTTGAATTTTCTATATTTTTCTAGCTATGAAATCAATAGTTTTCACACTTAGAGTTGTTTATAACCATTACATGAAGTTACAGCACAGTTTCTTCTACAGATTTGAGGGAATTAATTATTCAATCTATTCACAATGTGAAAATATCTTAATATTCAAAATATTCCATGCGCATAAAATACTAAAATATCATCCCAATTTTATTGTTTCATAAACTCTAATTGTTCAACAAACACCATCAATCCCTGGCAGGAAGAGAAAAGACTTTATATTGAATTTTATTTATTTGTTTTTTTATTGTTATTTTTTTGTGTCTTTAATTTATTTAAAGCTAAACAAATTTTTATTTAAGTTGAATCTCAGGTTAAAGGATGTCAAACATAAGACAATAACAACAACAAAAAGATATGAATTTATGTTCATATCTTTCACATTATTTTCCATTTGCTGTTCTAGAAAACTGTTCTTATAAAATCTTCTTATTCCAGCAACCTATTGTTAATCGAAACAAACTTTCAATTTATATTTACACATTTCGTTGTTCGATTCACGGAAGGCGTCAGACGTTTAAAGAGCGTGTCACTAAGTGATGGCTTTGAATCTCCAGGATCTTCATATGACCGCGGAAAAATATACGAATAACCGCTTCTCATTAGAAATTGAACAATTCAGACCAATAGCAAGCAATCACATAAATTGTGAGCTTTAACGAGATTATATTTTCTGTACTATAGCTCATGCGGTTTGCCAGATACGCAAAAGACATTCACAATGAACAGACTGTACCCAGATAATTCTAAAATTTATATATTTATGTATATTTAATATACATTTCATTTGTCACGAAAATATCTGAATTACAAGGTATTTTAATCAGAACCAATGTAGAGATTTTTTTTTTTTTGAGAAAAATAAAAAGGTTTACAATAAAGAGATTGTGTTGAAAATCTTCGTACCGCGTCCTTAGAACTTGTAGTTAAATACCAACTTTGGTATTAACCAACTTTTGCTTTTGATATATGATTTGTACAGACGGACACACAGATATTTACGCGCGCTAAGTTTTTCTAAAACGCTTTTATTATTATTATTATTATTATTATTATTATTATTATTATTATTATTATTATTATTATTATTATTATTATTATTATTATTATTATTATTATTATTATTATTATTATTATTATTATTATTATTATTATTATTATTATTATTATTATTATTATTATTATTATTATTATTATTATTATTATTATTATTATTATTATTATTATTATTATTATTATTATTATTATTATTATTATTATTATTATTATTATTATTATTATTATTATTATTATTATTATTATTATTATTATTATTATTATTATTATTATTATTATTATTATTATTATTATTATTATTATTATTATTATTATTATTATTATTATTATTATTATTATTATTATTATTATTATTATTATTATTATTATTATTATTATTATTATTATTATTATTATTATTATTATTATTATTATTATTATTATTATTATTATTATTATTATTATTATTATTATTATTATTATTATTATTATTCAGGAAGTCTCAAAACGTGTATTTCTGGTGAAATCTTGATATGGAAATTTTGGATAGAATGCAAGAATTTCTCTACTCGCTATAACTAGTGATACAGAAAGTAAACATTTAATGTTGTAACCGTTTCATCTAAATTGTGATACCGAAATTACAGATATTTAACATTAAGCATTAATAATAGTAATAATAATAATAATAATAATAATAATAATAATAATAATAATAATAATAATAATAATAATAATAATAATAATAATAATAATAATAATAATAATAATAATAATAATAATAATAATAATTAGAGTAATAATTTTAAATAAATCATAATTAATAGTGAAAACGAACGTGAAAAAGGGAGTAGCCTCGCTAGTTTGAAAAGCGGAATAATTTCAACTGTTTTTATGCAGTGTTGCCAACTTAGCCTTTTTAAGGCTAGATCTGGCCTTTTTGAGAACCTATCTAGCTATAAATTTTCCAAACAGCTACAAGTAGCTTTCCTGGCCTTTTTTATAAGCTTCATTAGCCTTTTCTAGCCTTTTTCATTTTTTACTTATCTACCAGTACCTTTAAAATAATACATCATTTAATCTCGCTACTGCAGCTATTCCACATAATGATATAATCCTTTTAGCGAATTCATGAATCTCTTGAATCTGGGAGTATGGATTCCACCAAGTTGTTAGATTCTTTGGCACTTTTTAGAAAAAGGTCTGTGTGTGTATCTCAAGCCTGTGGATAACATAACCCAAAAACGAAAAGTTGGTTAAAAATCAAAGTTGGTATTTAAGTTTAATGTCTTTCATGGATGCGACACGAAGATTTTAAAGAAAATTCTTCACCCTAAACTACCCTTTACATGGAAAGTTTATCGAAAATTTAGATTTTCTCGAAAGTGTCAATAACGATTTTCACTAAATGCAATAGGTTTGAAATATCTTTATGACAAATGAAATGTATATTTTGAATTTTCTGGCTATAACCCCTGTACTCCTATTTACTCTGGACGACTTATGCATAACTGGTAAATGGTTACAGATAGACCAAATCTTACTATGAAAAGCTGTAGATCTTTCTAAAATACACAAGTTATGTCTGAATATTTTTTTATAAATTGGACCATTTCGGAGATATGCCTTGTTATTTGCATTTCTGTCAAATGGAACATCGTTATTCAATTTGTTATGTTAACCCTGCAATGAGAACGGAATTTGAAAGCTTTAAAAGATTTGACTATCGCACAAAGCCTACTGTATACTAATATTCCCCTTGCACCTACAAGGAAATAAGCAATAAGATAATTTGTACAAATGTTTATCTTAACTAACACGAAGAAGATATAGGAAAAAGAGCTTGTAAGAATGGTTAGTACAAGAGTAGAGAAAGTCATGTGAGTGCAACACATCAGATTTTTCATGAGGCAGAGGGGGATGACGAAGAGTAGAGAAAGTCATGTGAGTGCAACATATCAGATTTTCCATGAGGCAGAGGGGGATGACGAAGAGTAGAGAAAGTCATGTGAGTGCAACATATCAGATTTTTCATTCGCAGTCCCAGACGAAATATTGAAGCTTGTTGGTACAAATGCTGCATACATGTAAGAGACTAAGGGAAATCCCAGCTGCAGCAGTAGAAATGAGGCAGAGGGGGGTGACGAAGACTACGTTTATTTTTGCTAGGTGATCCATGCGTACTTATTAATAATGTAGTTTTCTAATATTTATATAGGTATTAAAATATAATCTAGCCTTTTCTAGCCTTTTTGGCAAGCCGATTTAGCTTGTTTTATTGAATTATAGTTGGCAACACTGTTTTTATGGCGTGGCGCCGTTCAGAGAACGAAGTCACTTTTAGCTGGTCTGTCAAAGAGAACGTACGTTAAAGTTGTTGGAACGTCGAAGTATGTGAAAACCAACGGACAAAAAGTGATCGTAAAGCTTATTTATGTGCATAATTGTGTGAATTGTTATTGGCTGGCGAATTATATAATACACGTACATTAATCGGCAACATCTCAAGTGAAAAGTGAAAAGATTATTGTTTTATTACAAGACGTTATAATCAGAATATGTGGCATCCTTTCTAAACCACTCACGCACATCCAGAGAGAGAGGGAGCGAAATCTCATAGCTCCTATCGGCGGCAAAGGGCTGATTCAAATGACATGTCTGTTTTACAAGTTTTAAACTGCTATTGCATTATCTGCTTCAAGAAACACGACGGTGAGAAAGGAAATAAAACATAGCAGACAGTACAATAGACCAGATACTTATAATCCGTAAAGAATAATTCCAGATGTTTTTCTCAAACACAATTTCTTAAAACTGACGATGTTCATGACATGGCCTGAAGAAACAAGATAGCATGAAAGCAGATGGTGGTGACGTAGGTAAATGCAACGCTGCAGTAAGAAATGCAGCAACCCTTACTAAAACATTAACGTTGCAAGTTTGTTCATTAACTGCCAACCTTGTAAGGTACAACTATTGGAATTAAATTCTCGCCTTGCAGCTACGGAAAGGAAAAACAAACACAACTACAGATCCTTCAGAATTTCTCACACAGTAACCAGTTTCCAAGGCTGCGTTCCGAAAGACCGGGCTTCACGTTCTGTTTATCGTTGCCCAGGAAGTTAGGTCTGTGGAAACATGATATCGCGTTCAACTGGAGAAAAACGTCCACCCCTTTCTATCAGTCTATTGTCCGTAGTTCAAATATTAGCTCAATACCAGATAAAGCAGTTTTTGTCCTACATTGCGAGCGTGTCGTAATGTCCTGCACAGATCTAATTACTTTCTCTACGACATAAGAGTTTTCCACCCAAGACCTTCAACAGGAAATATACAGTTTAAGATGCCCTGATTTAAAACAGCAGAAAAAGGTCCGTGTGTGTGTGTGTGTAGAGAGAGAGAGAGAGAGAGAGAGAGAGAGGGGGGGGGAGGCGGGAGAGAAACATCATTCAAAAACGAGAAGTCTGGCAAATACAAACCTTAGTATTGGGTTTAGTATCATCCACATACAGCACACAAAGATTTTCGAGGGAACTATTCCACCCCAAAATATGATTTACATGGAAAATCTTGCATTATTTTTTTATTTTATCAAGAAAAAAAGTGGATTCCATGATTATGATTAAATTATCCTATGTTCAAGATATTTCCACGATCAATAAAATGTATATCAAAATTTCTGAATCTAAACTTATCTTTATTCTAATTTTTTTAATTCTGTCTGACCAATAAACCATACTAGACAGAAGCTTATTACACAAAAAATTGTAGATCTCATTGAAATGCACACTTTGTCAAAGTGTTTTGTGGCATTCACCATTTCCCAAGTATGCGTTGACATTGCTCGAGTTGTTTAGTACACTTACATTATTCCATTTTCCCCCTATTAGCAGGGCGGCCGTGGCCGAGGGGCTAGAGCAGGCGTGTCAAACAGCACTCACCAGGTGTGAAAATATTTCCCTATTTTCCCTCCTTTCAAATCGGAAAACGAGAAAAACAAAGCGAAAACCGGTTCTACTAGCGCCTGCTACTGCAGTTAAGGAGGGGTGGACTCCTCTCTTTACACCCTCGGAGTGATGTACGACAGGCCTGGGTTAGAGCGTTCGCCTACCACCTAGGCGACCCGGGTTCGACCTCACGGAGCCACATGTGGCATTGGTGGTGGACGAAGCGGCGTCTGGGCAGGTTTTCTCCGGATTCTCCGGTTTCCCCCGCCGCTCATTACACCAATTGCTCCATTATCACCTTTCCAATAATCGATTTCGGCTGCACTTCACATCATTCTCTTCCTCACTATCATACCCACCCGCTTCCAGGTCTTCACTCTGTCCAGTCCATAGGTTCCTATACTCCCCGACAGGCATCTGACCCTACGCACTGGCTTGTAAGTCCTAGGGGGTGTAAGTCCTACATAAGGGGAGGGCAATCAGGTAAAAAAAAATAAAGAAACATGAAGCAGATAGGAAAGCAAGCTTTAGTAAGACTAGTTTATGAAACACACATAAGCATTACTGGGCAGAGAAGATAATTAGAAAGTAAAAAAACATATGTACAAAGGGGGTCAAAGAAAATCTCACTGCATCTCCGAATTGTCACATTATTTATCGTTGTACGAAGCCATGGCCACTTAATTGGTTACCTTAGGTAACGTACCCTTGCACCGTGGCCTAAGCCCCCTAAGGCAGCCAATTAAATGGCCATGGCTTCGTACAACGATAAATAATGTGACCTAATTCGGAGATGCAGTGAGATTTTCTTTGGCGGTGTCTGTACAAATGTTCTGGGTGTTATATAAACATATATAATGTGTAATGATTCATGCGTACAATTGGAGAGACCCTGAAGTTCAGAGTTGTGAATAGATCTTAAAAATAACTTCTACGTAATCTAATAATGTATTTATGGGTCAAACAACAAATTACAAAAACGTCTCTTATGAAACACTGCACATTTTGTGACTCAGATGCGGCTAACTATGAAATTATGTATCACATACTTTATTAACATTCCATATTCGACGAAAAGTTCTCGTTTTAATATTCAAACGTGATGACAAAGATATTGAATATAAATTGTGATATACGACATACAAGCTAAATCACATAGTTTATTGGGTTTTAGTTTGCTCTTTTTATTAAAATTGCATTATTTATGTGTAATTTATATACAGTGAGCGTAATTGAATTTGTAGTTTCGCATATGTAGCAATTTATAAGCAACTCCTATGTAAACTGGGTGAAATGCTTTTTGCATCGATTAAATGAAGCAATAGCCCTGCCCTCTGCTGCAGCAAATTTGTTATGAAGGGGGGAAAATAATATTTATTTCAAAGCATACATTTCTTCATCACAAAACAAAACCCACGAAGCCAAAGTCACTGTTTAATAATGCTTATAAGGAATCTAAAGAAGATAGCGAGATAGACCGGCTGGATCTACGTACATCATTCAGATTAACTGCCGACCAATGCATGCGAGGCTATCAGCCGAGTGTTTTGTGTCAAATGTAAGGTTGGAGCGCTCTTATTATTGTCTTAGAGTCACTTCGGACTTCGAAAAGCAATCAACGTGATAACCAGGGACAGGAACTCTTAAGTATGTCGTTCGCTTGAAGTTACCAACACTAGTTCTTCTAGTAAGAACTCGGACAATAGCGGCCAAGTATCACCATAGGCAGATAAAATGGTTTGAGTGCTGTCTGCAAACATAAAAAGATTGTACGAGGAATGGGGTGGTTGGTTACCTGTGAAATCCTTAACCATGGTCAACTTTACTTCTTTCGTTCCTTTATGGCTTTAATGGTCAGAAAATGTCTATGCCTAGTAAAACGAAACTATGGATGCCCTGTAACTGCTACGATTCTCAGCGTCCCATTCTATACTGGGGGTTAAAGACCGCTTAATTTTGCTCAGAGGCATGAGGTTCTTTTAGTGCGTAAATCTAAGGCTCGAGACCACCGGCTTTACTTCCCATCCGAAGCAAGCCATGATAAGGATTTTTACGCCGGAATAAATGCATCAATCTCCGCCGGGACTGAACCCACGACCTTGGGGAGCAGAGGCTAGCACGTTACTCCTAGACCACGGAGGATTATTATCTTTTCATGCAGTGTAGAACAAATTGTGATGTACACTTTATTCATATTGCATTTTATCTATCTAGAAACATAATGCCGATACAAACCGTGTATATTTAAGCTAAATGAAGCTAAACAAGGGAATGAAGGAAAATGAAGTTTAAAAATAAGTACAAGCATACAAGCACAAAAATATAGTAAGGGCCTATTAAGCCCCGCGCGACTAACGGCGTGTACCTAACTGAGGGTTAATCCACAACCCCTTACTGTCCGGGTCTGGTAACCCTAGTGATAGCCCAAGTCACAATCCCACAATACGCCACTGTTACAAACATAATAATTCTATGCTTATTGAGCATATTTGACAATACCTATCTATGTACAAGGTACAGTTTAATGCTCCAATAAATGAAATTGTGTGTGTAAATATGTCACATCCTAGAAAATAAAAAGTGGTGCAAATCTACTACATTTCTACTGATGGCCTATTTTGGATTTAGATTCCAAAGCCTTCTTTTGGCAATGTACAGGTATTAAAGGTACAATTCTTACATAATCTGAAAGATTTACTTAACTTCAAGTTAGACCACCTCATGTTACGTTTAGTTTATTGTAATCCCGGTTTCAGACAGAGGTCACAACGTGGTATACATTTTCCGTTATAACAACCACACCCTTTGTGAAAACGCGCCCTTCACCTTATCAGAGCATGGATCAGTTCACAGTGTTTAATACAGATTGGCACACGGAGCAGGATCGTTAACGTGTTCCGGTTTATTTGGCAACACCAGAGAGGATAACATTAGCCTATACTGCTAATGTCGTGTACTTCAACCCTGCATATACGTATATACAGGACGTTTCAAAAATACCTTCAAGTATGAACAGGTAAAATATCTCATATACCTATAACATTACACGATTTCTTCTACGCATTTCTTAACATAACTGAATAAAGAGAATGAAGTAATGTTTACGTATTTCTAATTTAAATCCCTCTATAATAAAAAAATCTGATGTGTTGTACACATGGCTTTCTCTACTCATTCCTGTGCCGACTATTTTTAAAAAAGCTAATTTTTCTGTCTAGTTTACGTTAATCGAGATAAAAGTTTGTGGAAATTATTTTATTACACATATCCTTGATGGTACGTTGCGAATAGGGGAATACGTTGACAACCACAGTCAAATATTTTAAGAGCTCGTCGCTATATCTTTGCATGGCTAAGAATAAATACATCCTATGAGAAAAGCATGAGTATTGGAAAATCCAAATCAATAACGAGGAATATCTCCAAAATGGCTAACCCCACCAAAAATGCTGCTTATAAATTGTGTGGTTTAACGAGATATGCGGTTTACAAGCTATGCAAACGTTATCCAGAATGAACAGGACCTCAGAGGTCATTTCTAGAAAATTCAACATATGAATTTCATTTGTCATAAAATATTTTAAATATGTTCTATTTTAATCAAACTTAAATACCAAGTTGATATCTAAGCGACCTTGTTTTGAGGTTATAGTGTTCATAGATAGACAATGCATGCACACGCATACATACACGCCCGCAGGCGTTAGAATGGGTTTTGGGTTCAGGGAATTTAAAGCGAATATTTCTAGTAAAATTTTAGTCTGTTTTGGGGTGAAATACAATAAAATATTCTACTTATAAGTATGTAGTAAAGAAAGACATCATCATCATCATCATCATCATCAATGATTAGGAATTTATCTCCTGTTATGGTCTCACGTTTCTCTCCATTTCCCCGTGGTTCTTTCGACGCTTCTTCTAATGTTCCAATCTCATAACACAACTTAGGGAAGCGTTTTTCATCCATTCTTTGTACATGGTGTTTCCATCAGGTTCTATATTCCTCTATTTTTCCATTTATAGGGAGAATATTCAATTCGTTTCTTATCTTTTCGTTTTTTTATTTTGTCCATAATTGTATATCCCTTAATTGCTCTTAGGTATCTCATTTCGACTGTATTAATTCTATTCAAATCCTTTTTTAACTTTCTCTACTGGTAGGGATCGAACGCCAGGTCTAGAAGACCGCATAACTGGCCGGGAGGGCTCGGGGCGCTGACCTCCAGTACTGCACCCCACCAATGATGCCTGTAGTGGGCAGAGGTCGGGGACGGAGCGGCTGGGCGGTAGGCCTTGGCCCTTCGTGGGCTGTCGCGCCGGGGTTTAGTTTAGTTTTTAGGGATCGAAACTTCATGACCCCCAGCAAAACAGTCCATGAAGAGCCAAGGCTTTCATCCAGCCGCTGCGTCCCCCAAATCTGCCCACTACAGACGTCATGAGTGGGGTGCAGTACTGGGGGTTGGGACGTGGTCACCCCCCCCCCCCAGTCCTCCTGGCCAGTTATGCAGCCTTGCGAACTGGGGTCGCTACTTCTCCATCAAATAGCTCCTCAATTGGGCCCTCCGGACCTAAGGAGGCTGAGTGCACCCCATGCCAGACCTCCTAACAAGGCAAAAATCCCCACGCCGGTACCGGTGATTGAACCTGCGTCCTCCACACCAGAGGCAGGTGCTACCACTGCACTATGGAGGCGCGCACCTCATTTCGCGATAGCTGTATAAAGATTCGAAGGCTATTTATTAGCGATCGATTCATTAACAACAAAAATTGACTTACAATATACAAATAGGTGTATTATGAATCCCGAATCCTGCACTCAATAAAGCCAACTTTGCATAATTTGAGATTATTTTTTATCATTAATTGATGGTGAATAACATAGGTCAATAGAAGAATCAGCTTTTATGAGAGATACAATATTTAAGACTTGTAATAGATATAGAGAGTCGTACGAATGTGATGCACCTTATTTTTTTAAGTTTATCCATGACACTTAGGACGTATAATACTTCAGACAGGTCTCATATTAACGCAGTAAAATTTGACATAAGCAAAAGAGCATAAATACATCCTATTACATATCAGTGCTAAAATATGAAACATCTTTTCACATCCCGAGACTTTTATTGCAATATTTTCATTATTTTGAAAGAAAATGGGTTATCAACGTGGCAAATTTAACACCAGAGAATAACTTTGTCTTAATTACTTACGACAATTTACTTGTCTATGTTAAAGTTAACAATTAAATAGTCAACAGTCATTTATAATTAGGGCTTGGAAAGTGAAGCTCTATAAATGACCTATAAAAGATCCAAAATATCCTAAAAAGGACCAAATATGCGGAAAAAGAACACAAAGATTTAATTTAAATTTATTAACATGTTTGTTTTAGTTTTAATTATATATTTAAATAATCAACTAAATGCCTGACATTGGCTATCATTACATTAGCCATTTAAATGTGTAATTTCCCCCCAAATTGCGTTATTCATGGACTTGATATGCATTAATACACGTATTTTAGCGAGAGATTGATGCACATGATTTATCATGTAACATCCATGTTATTCTTTGAAATACTGTCGAACACTTTTGCTTAATAAATATAAAGCTGGGATGGCATAAAATATACAGTGGGAAAAATTTTATGAATAAAAATGCTTTTTCTTTCGGACTTATTTTATGTTAAAATTTATAAATCATTGTTTAACCTTCGAATTCAGAAATAGCAGTAAAAACGTAGTCGAAATAAAATGGAGTTTCAGAAAAAGCAACTAAAATTTAAGAAAGGCTAAAAAGGATCACTAAGGAAAAAATCTGATGTGTTGCACTCATATTACTTATCTCCTCTTGTACAAACCATGTTTACAAACTCTTACTCCTATATCTTCTTCGTGTTAGTTGAGATAAACATTTGTACAAATTATCTTAATTATCTTATTCCTTGTAATTGCAAGCGGAATACTATAATACAGTAGGTTTTGAGCGATAGTCAAATCTTTTAAAACTTTGAGATCCCGTTCTCTTTGCACGTTTAACATATAAAAAAATGAACAACGATGTTCCATCTCACGAAAGTTGATTTCCGAAACTGACACAAATAACAAGGAATATCTCCGAAATGGTTTACTCTAAAAAAAAAAAAAAAAAAAAAAAAAAAAAAAAAAAAAAAAAAAAAAAAATTTAGACATAAATTGTGTTTTCGCGAGATCTACATTTTTTATGCAGTAAGATTTTGTCTATCTCTTACGGTTCACGAGTTATTCAAAAGTCATCCAGAAGAAACAGGACTACATAGGCTATAGCCAGAAAATTCAAGGTATACATTTCATTTATCATACAAATATCTTAAACATATGGCCATACAAAACATCGTTAGAGCCGTTTTCAAGAACATCAACATTTTCGAAAACTTTTCCGTGTAAAGGGTAGTTTAGGGAGGGGCTATTTTCAAAATCTTCGTGTCTCATCCTAAAAAGACATTAAACTTAAATACCAACTTTCGTTTTTAATCGACTTTTCGTTTTTGAGTTATGCTGTCGATAGACTGACAGGCACACATGAACCTTTTTCTCAAAATGCTTTTTTTTTTTTTTTTTTTTTTTTTTTTTGATTCAGTGGATCTCAAAACACATATTTCCAGTGAAATCTCGACATCGAATTTTTTGGGTGAAATGCAATACTTCCTCTACTTACCAGTAGAGAAAGTAAAAAAAAAAAAAAAAAAAAAATTCTGGTCTACCTTGATCAAAAATCAAAGCATGTTGTAGGAAGAATGGTGCCGAACGATCGTCAGGGGGAGAGATAATGAAGATAAATAGATGCAGTAACGTTCATGCAGAAGCGCTATCGAAAGAGAGCAGAACTGTTCTGGAAGTTTCTTTCTCCTCGCTGTCGAATATTCTAGAACTGTCGAAAACCCAACCAGCTATAGGTATAAAAGAAAGTGCTCGCAAGTGGACCAGCCAATTAGTAAATCAGATAGTGGCTTGTTTTTAATGCGACATATACATAACTAACCCCGGGGCGCAACGGGTCTTTCCAGGGCGAGGCCTACCGCCCTGGCGCTACAAGGCCCCCTCTGCGCATCAGAGGCGGCATGAGATGGGACGTGGTCAGCACCCCAGTCCCTCCCAGCTGGTTACTGGTCTTCGCAACTAAGAGCGCTACCTCTCAATCATATAGCTCCTCAATCGGCCGCTCAGGGACGTAATGAGGCTGAGTGCACTCCGAACCATGTCTCCCAGCGGGAGAACATTTCCACGCCGGTAGCAGCAGCGCTACCATTGTGCAAAGAAGACGATCTGATATGACATAGTGCTGGTAATTCAGTACATTCCCCGAATGAGGTTACGTCGATAGTTGTAACAGTGTAAATGCTGCTACTGCGAGAGATTAGAGGTCTTGTGTTTGACTCCTCATCCCAAAAAAGGGGCTGCGTCGTGCGTATTTCATTATGCCATTACGTCGGGAAGAAAAGTTAAGAGCCAGGGAAAATTGAACTAGATCACATCAGTAAAGTAACAGTGAGAATTTAGCCAAATAACAGGGACAATTTGAACTTGTTCACTTTACTAGTGACAATGAGAACTATGTGAAATAACAGAATTTTAATTAAATCATATTAGTGAAGTGATAGTGGAAACGAAACCAAGCTACAATATTATGTTAAACCTTGTCTTTCACACTCGAAAATAAACTGGGCTTTACCTCAACTTTCAAGTCTTATTTATAATATTCCTTGTATTAAACTGGCCAGAAGTTCAAACAAATGCCAGTCAAAGTAAGAAACAGGACATAATTCGCTGGAAAGTGAGCAAAGGAACGGGCGTTGGAAAGAAACACCTCGTGTTACATCTAGATTCACTGACCAGCAGTGAGATATTAGAGTTTCTAGGTTGAAAAATCGCCTAAAAACGCACCAACTCTGGAGAAAAGGAAAATTTCGGGTATCCCTATGGGCAACGCTATAAAATTCGCTGTGTTCTCGTATGTTATGACAAGCACAAAACTTCCGTAGGGAAGGGGGGCGGGGGAAGCAGTATTCTAGAAAGTTTATGCACAAGCTTCGCTTTCTCTTCGAAATAAAGAGTGAAATACAGGTCTTAGAGCTCGCAAGTGTCTTTGTTCACAAGACCTGAGAGAAACTAAGCTATCATTCTTCGACAGTGTCTATAACTCTGCTATATACTTGAATTTGACTCTGTTTTGAATAATAAGTGTGCTTCGTATACAACTGCAAACTGGAGTATGACAATTTCACAAACGAAATATTTCTACCGGTAATATTCGTCGTATTTCTCTCCAACATAAAGTCGTTCAATTACGAGAACGTGGCACAGTAAGAAGAGAACAGCATGGCAAAGAATGCATTACAGAAAATCCCAGATGCATTCGTCAAATTAAACAGTGTTTGGGCAATAATCCTCATGATCGAACGCAACTTATTAGCTTCTATCTCTGTCTAGGACCTTTCCAAGCAAATTTTGATGGTCAATTGCAAGCCATAAACGTAGCCCTGAAACAATTACTGATACTGTGAACAGTTTACAGAATACTGTGGTGTTTGATGGTTCTACCTCGGCGTTACAAGCACTGTCATCTAATTCACATGAATCATCTGGAATTGCTGAAATCCAAACGTCAATACATACAGCGGGGCAGGATGTAAGGTTTCAATGGATCCCAACTCAATGTGGAATTCAAGGCAATGAGAACGGACTTTTTAGCAAATATGAGATTCAAAATAATTCCACCAACAGTAGCTACACTTTTGTTCAATTCAGTCAAACTACACATGACCAAAGCATTCAAAGAGGACATGTACGAAGAGTTCAGACAAAGTTTCAACAAAAAGTGGTCCAGCCTCCTGACAGAGAAACCCAGAAACCAGGTTATCCAAGAAGGGGTACGACTGCTGCCGTACGGATCGCCATTGGACATGATTGCCTTGCAGCTCACCTCCGTAGGCTCAACATCATACTGTCTCCTACGTTTGTCTCGTGTGGGGAAGGAAATTCAGTTACGGACTAGGAACGTGTGAGCAAGTGCAGTGCTTAAAACAATGTTAGAGACAAAATGAACACTCCTGCATATTTGTACTGGCAAATGGCTCTGTACCAAGTGTCTTGAGTACTAAATAAATATGGTAGCACGTTTTAGCAGAATCGGCATATAAACTACTCACATTTCTATAACCTTCAAACAAATTACGTACATGACTGAGAGTATTGGCTGTTCTCACACCCATTTACGCATTAACTCAGAGAAAGGTCACATAGCTCACCACGGTAGCAGGTTCATCAACGACGATGTCGGAGTTGCACATCATAAGAATTACTTCTTATAATGTAAATACCCAATGTGAAATCGAACCCCAGTCTGCTGCGTGGTAAGCACAAGGACAAACCATGACACGAGGCAGTAATTGTTTCGAAACGGATTCTACGTACAAGCAAATTAACAGTGTTTCGGCCAATGCCCTAGATTCCATTATGATCGTATTCCTCTTCCAATGGTACCTAACTAAAATTAAATAAAAACAAAAACAACGTAGTTATTTCATCCTCCCGGTAGGTATATAATCAATTAGCTATACATGTCATTGCAGTATTTATTTATGTATTCATTTTAGCTTCCAAAGTTTCAAAGCCTTTTACCTCCGCTTTGAAACTTTCAACTGCAACCTCGATTCGAAGAATTTTTAATTTTAAAATACCTTTTATTCTCTACCGTTTTCGACCAAATTTGAAATATGTCAACAAATTCTCTTCAGAGTCTTGTGTGTAAACTTTTCATTCCCTATTTACTGATTAAACTTATACAAGAAACAACTTAAATAAACGTAACTTTTTTCCTTTTGTTTGTTTTGTGCACTGCTGTAATGATTACTTTAATTCATGTAGGCATTCTCTCAACAGTTTTGCCAAATACAGTTATCAAACTCTGCGTTTCCAATATTTCAGCCTCAGAAATTCGTCTGGTGTTCAATGATGTGTACAGTGGGTGCCAGGCTTATATAGACACAGAGGGACATCATTTCGAAACCTTAACGAAAGTAAGTGTAGCGTATTGATGTTTCCCATCGTTAGCATTATCTATGGTAAAATCGGCGAGCCGATCAGCCACTACTGCACGGAGGGATTCACATAGCTGTGCCTCGAGAGCGGCGGGTTACCAGTTGCGTCATTCAAGAAAAACCCGATATTACGCAATCAAATG
Organism: Tenodera sinensis; assembly: GCA_030765045.1. Lineage (NCBI taxonomy): Eukaryota > Metazoa > Arthropoda > Insecta > Mantodea > Mantidae > Tenodera > Tenodera sinensis. The sequence continues at coordinate 204,627,179 of CM060961.1, forward strand.
ACTTTCTGTGCCCTCTATAGTTTATGTAGCGTCTACAACCCATTGTTGCAAAGACTTATTCTGCTATCTACTTACGTTATTTTAAATAAACATTTACATAAATCGTGTGGTTACATATTTCGTTGGGGTACAAAGGGAATATTGATAGTAACATTTTTTTTAAAACTGCTCGTTATATACAGACCTTGATATTGCATAACTGAATAGCGACTGCACTTCAAGAATGGAAAAGGGTAGTGAAAAATTCAAACCAATAATAACGGATATCTTAGAAATGGCTAGTGCTACAAAAAGTTATATTAAAAAAGGTGTGCTTTATGCAGACATACGTTGTTTCTCCAGTGTTTTGTTATATGTTATAGCTTACCTAATACACTACAGTCTACAAAATTGCTTTAGAAAGAACAGAACTTAATAGCATATTCCTAGAAAGTTCAAGATACATATTTAACATAAATATGTAAACTGAAATATATGGTATTTTAGTACGAAATACTAAAATGTAGTTCGGTGTACGAATGTTCTTGAAAATCTTTGTATCGCACCCCTGAAAGATACTGAGCTTAAATACCAGGTTTGTTTGGTATTAATCGCACTTTAATTTTAGAGCTATACTGTTCACAAACACGCGCGCGAACCATTTTATAAAAATGTTTATTTTGGATTCAGGGACCTTAAAACATGTATTTCCGTTGAAATCTCGATATAACATTTTTTTGGTGGCAGAGGAAGTAAAGTGAAAAGAAATTTGCATAAGGCAATACCCTGCAGCAATTCAACATGATTCAATGACTATTATTGACGTAGATTTGTACTTGTAAGCGGTTGTCAATTTTATATTCCATAAATTTCAGAAGTGTTTACACAGTCGGAGAGTCAAACTGGTGACAGCAGACAACACTTGGTTTGAGAAGTATCTGCTGACGTGCAGTACAAATTAACTCCAGACCATCACACAGGAAATGAGTTATAGTTAATGCATACAGAAAGATGGAATCTTTAAACGCGGGTCATACGAGTAGTGCTATCTGGGTTTGCTTCGCTCCTCGGTTCAACGATCCCAAATTGATGGATTCTGTTCGACACACATTTTGGTATACGTTCTTTTCTTCTGTCAGAAGTTGCTGGAATTTTTACTTTCTATACTACGTGCACAGTAGGTAGAGAAAGTATTGCACAAATTCGATACCGAGATTTCAGTGAAAATACACGCTTTAAGGTCCCCTTAATTCAAACAATGCATATTTAGAACAGCATAACTCAAAATCGAGAATTTTGATTTTCTAAAAATGGCTCTGAAGATTTTAATTAAAATAACCTATGTTTAAGATATTTTCATGACAAATTAAATGTGTATCTATAATTTTCTGGGAATTTTCTCAGAAGTCCGCATAATTTTCAATGATTTTTGCATAACTGCTAAACTATAAGAGGTGGACAAAATCTTACTGCACAAAAACGATGGATATCGATGAAACACAATTTATGTACAGTACTTTTGGGGGGGAGGGGGGGGGGTTGAAGCATTTCAGAGATATTCCTGGTTATTTAACTGAAATGTCCCATAATCATATTTTTCCCAAACAGGAATACGCTTCTCTTTTTCTATCTCTTGGCTATGCATAGAGAACGAAATTTCAAAGACATCACACGGAACATAGAGAGAGGTCGTGGGTTCGATTCCCGTGGCCGAACTTCCTGACCTATGTTTTTTTTTTTCGGGTTTCCCCGGGTTGCTCCCGACTGCTAAGAAGGATAATTGCATCGCCCAAATTTCCTGTCCCTCCATTTCACCTCAATTCTTATTTCACTTCGTCCCCTCCAAACCTTGTCTATATCCTGTCCCAGTATTCATTATAGTGCATGTCACTATCATTCGTGAGTAAGTAACGCGGGAGTTTTAGAACGAAAAACCCCCAATGTAATAGACATTGTACGGAGCACGTATACGGTCATCGGCGCCCCGGCGATATGAAGAACGCACTGTATAACAAGTTGTATTCCTATACCATAAAACCCTTTGGAAAAAAAGAGACTAGATGAATGCTAATTCAGATGTTATTGTTTACTTGTCGCTTCCGAAATTTAACAAGGACCGTATTTCCTAGAGCTCATCCTTAAAAGCAGTCAGCTTATCATGGAGCAGCGCTGTCCTCTGAGGAAGTAAAACATAACCCAAGCAAAGCTAAGACGTGACAAATGAACGCGTAATGTTTCGCGATGCTTAAAGAAAGAATCCCCGAAGCATAAAGACTATGCTAATGCACAATAACATTAAATTTATGACGCATATCTCATGGCAATTTCTTACTAAACTCTACTTATTGTCAAGAAGTTAGCGCTGCTATAGCTAGTGTCACAAAACGTGTGTGCACACGTGGCGCGTTGAGTCAGCTCACCTTGCTGTTTACAACAGGATCGTTCTTGTCTGAGATAGACATGACCTGATATGCCGTATGTGCCAGACAATTGTATAATAGCCTTCCTTCACTTCTAATTGGATAATTTACTGACAGATGGCCTCGTATTCGTATTGTTCTTTCTGCGACATTAATAATTGATTTAATTGGAAGATGGATTCTTCGAATAGCGTGTGCGTTGGTCCTCATTTCTCCGGAATTGTTCAACATACAGTTGTATTTCGAATAATACCAGAGATATCTCCAAGCATAACCACGATCTATAAATACTATAATGAACGCAGTACCGTTACATTGTCGAAGGATAGGAAACCAAGCGGCAAAGCATAATAGAAAGTAGTATTGCCGGTTTCTAGCCTGGTGGAGTCAACTGTGATAATACGTCATAGTATGAGACAAACTTTTACCAACATTTTTCCTTTCTGTGAAAACGTAAAGCAGAAAACCATAAAATGCTTAAAAACTCTTAGGTGATACATCCACACGACTTTCCTACCAATGAATAACTCACATATGTCCCTTATACATAATACTCTAAATTAATGTTATAACATTTGTTTCTGTATGTAAGGTAATCCCAGAAACCACTCAAACATTTTGATAATTCTTTCACTATTGAAAAGACCAATTCTTTCTGGCTAAGAGCACCAACAAACATAATTTTATTTCATAAATTATTAAAAGATTAAAAAGAATTTACAAAGCCCTTGTACTTGAATATGAACTTACTGGAGTTCTACAGCAAAAGCTTGCTTGCCTTTTACTTGAGAATGCCATGGAGTAGAGGAAAATAGTTGCTGTTAGTGCACAGCACTTAAACATAGAACAGAGTTTAAAATGTGACAGTAAATCCTGTTTAATATTTGTTTCCTTACTTGACATTTATTAAATACTGCGCATGTGTAAGTCAAGAAAGTGTCAAACCTTTAAACAGCCTTTATTCTAATTTTATAGATGTATGCCCTGAAGTTTCTGAGTGTTAAAATCTTCTTATAACTCCCATTTAAGGACCTTTTGTCTTATTTCCTTTGTACTTACATTGTAATCAAGTTTGTTTGCGCGGCATACTAAAGAATTGTATAAAACAGACAAGACTATTAACATTAGAAATCAATGAATCAGCATTTTATATTAACTGATAAGATTATTCTGGATGGTCGCAGACTAGGCCTTAGACTGTCAAATTTCACTTCGTTGTACAGCCATAGAAAAATGAATGTTCGCATTGGGAGAGCAGGATATTTCTAAGTCCCACGTTGTATTGTAGCGCGGTTAGACAAGTAGATATTTCCAATACGAATACAAGTGCAGCTGGTGATTCAAGATACAGCCTATTTATGTGTCCGACAGACGGTAACATATGGAACAGAGACTGTCAATAAACTCAGCGGTATGTTGGAGATGTCGACTTGTGTAAATCACGCTGCAACGGACGTCGGTCTTAGAAGTATTCTGCTCTTCTAATGCGCCCAATCATTTTTTCCATTGCTGTACATGTTAAGTATTTCTGCATTGTGTGAAAATTGTAATCTTTTATATCATTAAATAACTATGGGACCAACTATAATTACCTAGAACTTACTCGACGATTTCAACCAAGGTTTCTTACAGCGCCAAAAGGTGGAGGTTATGCAGTATTTCCAGAACTTGAAAGACTGTCGGGGAAGTTAAGGAAGTTAGATGTTCCGCCGATGTTACTTCATTTTATGGAATGTTTCATCCGATAATAGGAATATTATAAAATTACAATCATAAGGGATAAAGGGGAGGACTCAGTATGAAAACCTATAGATCAATCTACATAAATAATTTCATAAATTAAATTTAGTTTAATTAATTCCTCATTGGAGTTTAATAAAGTAACCGTGCAAGGGGGGTAAGGCAGTTATACCATTCAGATAAAAAGCGATTCTTCCATCACGCTACGTTACTCCAGATATATTTTTACTTAGGAATAATATTAATAGGACAAAATCCTTACAGAAATAGCATTTAAATGTGTAGTTGTAGTAACAAGCACTTGAAATGGATACAAACAAAACGAAGAAAACAAAGAAAGCCACAGCAAACTTTCGAGCATGTCCGTTACATGATTCATCTAAACTAGGGAAAAATGTAAATTTAAAACATGGATATTTAAAACTCGGTGTCTGCACGAAAGAAAATTTGCTTGACTATTACTCTTTTAATGAGCTATACATTCTTCCTCCTGTCTATTTCTTATGTTGTATTAGTGATATAAGGTATACACAATTCAATCAGATAAAGGGGACCTCAAACAATGTGGTCTTTTAATCAAGCTCGGTAAAGCCATGCTGATAACGGTACAATTTAGACACGATCATTTTGATAGACAGCGGATAAGAATCTTTTATATCTACAGAATAACAAATATTTATATTCATTAAATTAAATTACATATTCTTATTAATGTTACTCCATAATTCATTGGAATAGGGTGTAGTAACCTCGCCCTATGCGACGTTGCGTTTCTTTACACTGAACCAATATTCCATGAAGATGCCTGTACCAAAATATGTGATTCTGTTTTTTTTTTTTTTTTTTTTTTTTTTTTTGGGGGGGGGGTGGCGGTCATTCCTAGTCGAAGGGTAGGCGTTGGATCGGATCTAGTATTTCAAACCACAACCCACCAGCAGAACAAAGGAAGCACATGTAACATATTGTACTGGAAGGAGACTATGCAACAAAAACCATTTGTATATCGTCACACTAATTACGTGGCATAACTAGAGAACCTCAGTTACATCTTAGGATTAGTTCAGTAGTAGTAAACTGGATGGAACAGTAAGGCTCTACGCAACTAAGGCCATCTGCCTGAAGCATTTTTAACCTACAGGCAACCATCGCAATTTGACCCAACGGTTGAAACAACATTAATTAGTGCCCAAAAAAGAAAACCAAAGAAATAAATAAAACAAAGTTGTGAAGCAGAACCTGGAAATGCTAATAAAATTTAAATCAATGTGATTTAATTTCTGCTTTGCACTTTTGTGGCAGTAGTTAAGAGCCTTTATTATGGAAATCTTTGTTACAAGGAAAAACTCGCACATGCGTGTTTTATGAGGGACAGAGGGTGGAGCAAGACGCAGGGCTAAATGAAAAGTTGCTTACTCATGACGAAATAACAAACCAGAGCTTGTAATGAACTGACGGGCAAAAAAATGAGGATCTCTCGGGACTATGTGTTAAAAACAACGCAGCGTGACGTCAACGTTAACGAATTTCGCCAAGTCTGCTTCTCCCAAGACACTTGCACACTATAAGCCCAAGATGTAACACAGTCACTCCATTTTACCATCGTGTGACTTAACAATTTTCAAAATTTAGCTTATACAGATACAGCGAGCCTAGTCCACTGCATAGCACGACAGTTGCAGTTTCTACCATTAGGCTATTCCAAAGGTCACAGCAAACGGCGCGTCTGTATTTCAGTTGAGTTCTGGGAGTTACGTTCTCTCTCTCTCTCTCTCTCTCTCTCTCTCTCTCTCTCTCTCTCTCTCTCTCTCTCTCTCTCTCTCTCGCTCTCTCTCTCTCTCTCTCTCTCTCCCCCTCCTCCCTCTCCATCTCCCTATCTCTTTCTTTCTCTGGTCTAACCTACAGTAAGGAAATGAAGTATTGTGTTTCAGCCAAAAATTTCGTAAGATTTCACCAGAAATAGACTGAGGTATCCTGAATAAAACGAATAAATAAATAAATAAATAAATAAATAAATAAATAAATAAATAAATAAATAAATAAATAAATAAATAAATAAATAAATAAATAAATAAATAAATAAATAAATAAATAAATAAATAAATAAATAAATAAATAAATAAATAAATAAATAAATAAACAAACAAACAAACAAACAAACAAACAAACAAACAAACAAACAAACAAACAAATAAATAAATAAATAAATAAATAAATAAATAAATAATTTTTTTTTAAATATCTGCGTGTTTCGGAATGTATTCATCCGGCCGTCCGTCCGTTGTTCTGCGAACAACTTAACTCAAAAATGGAAAATCAATTAAATACCAGAACAAACTTGCTGTTTATAGGCACTGATAGCTGAAAATTGGTCAAACTGTTTAAAAAAATTACAAATTTATTTTTATGCGAGAACAATACTTGGAATCTTAAGCATAAATCACATACTATGGTTTTAGCTCACAAAGCTTTTTAAGCATTTAAATGCTCAATCACACACCGTCAAATGGCCTGTAATTAACTCAAACTCCTTTTATTAGACATTGATTTTTCTTACACTTGGACGCATTAAAATATTACGCACCAATGTATATTGTAACCACTCTTGTTCAAATTATCAGCAAAAACTCACAAAGAATGAACCCAAAAAATAGACCTATGGTTTTTGCTTAGCTTTTAAATTGCTCAAGATATAACATGATTAATTCCATCATTGAGGATAGTTTGTTACAACAGTTATATTTAAAGGCAACATTACGAGGGTTAACAATCAAATTAGCTCACACACCATGTAACACTGCTTAACTACTATATGTTTGAGATATTTCCCTGAATAATAAACTGTCACTTTGGAATTTCTTGTAAACAATCTGAGAAGTATCTTCTACTCTGGTAACATTTTGAACAACTAACTCATAAGATTAATAAAAAGTTTAACTGAGCAAAAGTGGCATTTAACTTGTATCAAAAAATCTGCATGCCCGTAGCACCAGCCGTTCCCGAAATATATGTTAGTTTTAAAACGTTCACTGGTTGAGCTGCGATGAATCTTTGGGAATATGGATACATTGGTGATGTAAACAGTGTTTTGTAATATGTCCATATTGCATAACTTCAAATCATTGTTAAGCAATAATTCATTGTGATTACGTTACGCGGGCAGAAGAAGCATTTTTATACCATGTAAGACAGAACTGTGAGTGTTATATGTTAGTTTTCTTTTGATATCGAAAGTCTTTCCTTTTTATTTTAAGAAACAATATGCAACACAAATTACGTAACGAGTTATTTTCCATTATATTTTGATGTGAAGTTGAGGTCTGCAATACAGATGTGTATATAGTTTTATTCTTCTTCTTACTCCTCCTTTTGGTGCTGGCGCAAAGAGGAAGAGGCAAAGAGAGCGAGACAGTTGCGGGGAGCTAAAGGGTGAGAGGAATAGAGAGGGGTGACAGTGGTAGAAGAAGCAAAGAGACAGAAAATTGAATGGGTGCTCACAAAAACGTGCTAAACTTCACTTTATCAGAACAAAGAAAAGTCAACCTTTGCACATGCCAATAAAACAAATCGTCCATGCATTTTAGCAAACACAGTAACACAATAACACTACAGCCATCTTGCACAGTTACGCCATCTGCGTGAACTGCTATCTGGAGTGCCAAGTAAGCTTAATTTTGCTATATAACAAAACTAAATTACACGTTTTGAATAAACTGTCACAAGATTATAAGTTTTGTATTCCATCACATAAATCTCCTCAAGTTTAGCCGAACTCAGAAAGGACGTACGAGTATTGCAGTTTTAGACCTGCGCAATGATTTATGGTCAAATTCATTTTTGTATTTATAAAACCATAGAGTACCGATGTCCAACCTTGGCGAAAGAGTGAAAGTTGGGTTCTCCTGCTACGCGGACTTTTTCTCTCTTTAACCCCCAGCCGTGCATTGTGTTCCAGTGGCAGTTTGGTAATATGTACATTGCATTTGATTTACGAAAGCATTTTTTAAACTTTATGCAATAAAGAACTGTTCTCAGTGACTTCTTTGGTGCTGCTTACGTTTAAGAAGTTTATCAATATGTGGTGAGAAAGCCGAAGCGCATAGTCTTAGAAGATAAAGCAAGTGATCGTCCCGTAAACTATTGCGATACGGGCTTTTAATATACGTAATTCAATTTGGAGAAACTTCGTTGGCAAATATATGTAAACCCGAAAACTGACATCAGGTTGGAGGCGGACATTCGCAGTCTAGCAAACGTGTCACAGGACAAACACTGAAGTAAATCTCAACCTTGTTTTGTGGAACATTTCAAGGCAGTAGTATTTTGGAGAAGAATGACCCCCATTTGCAACTCAAGTGGAGCCTTGCTATACGAAAAATGCATAAGGCTGTTAAACAGACATTTAATTTCTTCTCTTGAATACAAAAATATCCCTTCTCCCATATATTATGAAACGTTTCGATAATGGAAACTGTCATTTAATCGCCTGTTTGTGATTGTCACTGTGTGTGTGTAGTGTTTAACACTTGCTTTTACTACATACGGCACCGCAGGCGGTGACAGTCATGATACATGGAATGAAGACGGAGCACCGTGGAATGAGATGGCGGGAGAAACCGGAGAACCCGGAGGAAACCCGCCCCAGCGCTGCTTCGTCCACCACAAATCCCACATGCGCTGCCTGGGATCGAACCCAGGTCGCTTTGGAGAGAACCCCATGGCTTAACCACTCAGCTACGGCGCGATCATGTCTGTCACCGTATACTGACTGACTGCTTGTGATAACGCACCTCCCACTGAAAGTCGGAGGTGGGGAAACCCGCTAATTACGAATGGTTCTCCAAAAAGAGAAGGTTGGACATCCCTGCCATAGTGTGTCAGGTTAGTATCTTTCCACCCTCCGTGCAGTAAACATCGGGAACAGTTCGCGATTAAGCACAGTGCCCGCTTTCATTATCAGCAGTGTCTTGTTTATCTCAAGGAAGCAAACAGAGTTACCCCCACCATCAATTTGCATGACGTTATTCGCCACGTATAATGGTTAACCCGTTTTACATATCAACGCGAGTGGATCTATGTTTCTAGTAGCCGTAACTAAAATATTTCCCATATCGCAATGTGTAACAATTTTGACTCCTACATTTAATCTGATTTGCCAGAGAAATTCAATGCTGTTGAACAGTTGTTCCAAAAATAAAAAAACCGCCGATATTACCTTAGAATATAAATGAAACAATGATGATGATGATGATGATGATGATAATAATAATAATAATAATAATAATAATAATAATAATAATAACAATAACAATAACAATAACAATAATAATAATAATAATAATAATAATAATAATAATAATAATAATAATAATAATAATAATAATAATAATAATAATAATAATAATAATAATAATAAAGGTACATATCCTTATGTAGTGTTTGTCTATGCCAGGCCTAAAGGTTGTTGTTAAGATACTTCATTGGGCATGATTAAATAGAACAAAGCTTGTTCATGGTTGAAAAATCTGATATGTTGCATCCACATGGCTTTCCCTACCCACTGTCGTTTATTTTATATAACTTCTATAAAACATTCTTACGAAACTTTCTATCTACTGCATGTCAATCGAGATAAACTTTGCAGAAATAGTTTCATTACACATTTCATGGAAGGTACAATGGGGGTAGATAAAACAGAATGATGATGTTGAAAGTCTATACTCTTTCCATGAGCAAAAACTAAATGGCGATAGCATTTTAAAAAATCTGATGTGTTGCACTCACATGACTTTCTCTACTCTTGTACTAACCATTCTAACAAACTCTTATTCCTATATCTCCATGTTAGTTAAGATAAACATTCGTACAAATTATCTTACTGCTTATGTCCTTGTAGGTGCAAGGGGAATATCAGAATACAGAAGGCTTTGCGCGGCAGTCAAATCTTTTTGACCTTTGAGATTCCGTTCTCTTTGCACGATTAACATATAAAAAAATGAACAACGTTGTTGCATTTCGCTAAAGTTCTAAGTTTTCCGAAACTCACACACATAACAAGGAATATCTCCGAAATGGTTCACCCTGCAAGAAAATTTATTGAGACATAAATTGTGTATTTTAGCAAGATCTACATTTTTGTATAGTATAATTTGGTCTATCTCTAACGGTTTACCAGTTATGCAAAAGTCGTCCAAAGTAAATACGACTACAGGGGCTATAGCCAGAAAATTCAAGATATACGTTTCATTTGTCATCAAAATATCTCAAACATATGACATTTTAATAAAAATCGTTAGAGCCATTTTCAAGAAAATCAAAATTTTCGAAAAATCTTCCATGTAAAGGGTAGTGTAGGGTGGGGCTATTTTCTTCAAAATCTTCGTGTCGCATCCTTGAAAGACATTAAACTTAAATACCAAGTTTGGCTTTTAACCGACTTTTCGGTTTTGAGTTATGCTGTCCACAGACTGACACACAGACACACAGACAGACACACACACGGACCTTTTTCTAAAAATGCTTTTTTTTTGGATTCAGGGGGCCTCAAAACATATATTTCCGGTGAAATCTCGACATCGAATTTTTGGGTGGAATACAATACTTCCCCTACTTACCAGTAGAGAAAGTAAAAATGACAACTTATTGAAAATGCAAAGCAATAACTTTTTCGGAAATGGTTAATGCCACGGAGAAATTATTTGAAATACACGAGCCTATAATATGTTTTGTGCAGTTTGTTTTACCTATCTCTTTATAGTTTACCAAGTATACAAAATTACATAGAATTCTTTCAGAATGAAGAAGATTCACAAGGTATACCCCGAGTATTCAAGATATACACTTAATTTTTTATGTAAATGTCCCAAACTCGTTTAAGCTATTTTTGAAATATATAAAGTTTCAAAAAACTTACATGTATAGGATACTTTGTATTTAGAGAAACATACACAACGCTCTCCCTCTTTCTTAATTTCTCTACCTATCCATTGCACACACACACAAAAACACACACACACCACAAGAACATTTTGGTTTTGTTGTTTTTTAACCAGGAGGCTCAAACATGTACATCCGGTGAAACATCCGCATCGAGGGTTTCCTCTTTGTTCTAGTAGAGGAGGTGAAAATATCTAGAGAACTGGATTTGTGTTATGTGGAATAATAATTGTTAAAAATGATCATTTACGGCCTTTTCCCAGGCGAAATGTAGAAAAATCGGCGTCTCTGCAGCTCATGGGGTAGGTATCTGTTTTGGACGCAAGAATGATCATGAATAATATAAACATGTAGATAATGCTGGTTTGCCAGATGGACCGGACAAGGGGGTGAGATATTTGGCTCTTGTACCATGATGCCCCAGGGGACCTGAGCTGGGATCCACTCATGTAAACAACAGGCCCTCGACAGCTATAATAGCGTTCGTTCTTCATTATATGTGTTAAACCAACACATGTGAGTGAGAATGCACCAAATACAGAGTGGTTAAAAACCATCTTAACAATGTGGAAATGAATTATTTAGCAGTAAATTATTTGTATTAAATCCACTAGACGTTTTGATTTCATCGATAGACTTGCAAGTGATGCAGTAAGTACAGTAGAGTCTGGCTAATAAGAGTAATGGGGTAAGTGTAACTTGGATTTGAGATAACTTGGACAGTACTGCGCAAGTTGTGCACGTGGCACAATGGCGCAGTCAACGCAGCGAAACGCTCACTAGAGCTTTAGTGATCTATCTTTTCTCCTTAACTTCTCATTTACATTTCAATATAAGTATGTAATAAATGCTTCAGGTTTAAACTATTTGAGTACTGTACAGATTAGTGGCGAAGCGAAAATCGGGCTTAAAATAAATAACAAAATAAACAAATTAAACAAAAATAAAATAAAGATAAGAAAAGAACATCTTCAAGTGGTTAGGATTCAATGACACACTTATGTTATGGATATTACATCTGTCTAGGGGACCTGAAATTACACGATAGTAAAGGACGTACCGAAAATGTTATACACTCACGATTTTCTTTGCCGCTGACAAATTCGCATATGGAGGTTTATATGCGTCTTGATCACTGCTACCTTAATATGTAACCAATTAGGTATATTAGATGAAGAAAAAAAAACTAACCAATCACATAGTTTACTACCTGAGTTTTTAGCATAGTCATAACTGCGCTGTGAAACGAGCAACGCCTGTCGTACAGACTATCCATTTTGCTTTACACCTCAATGCGTGACATGCTAGCCTAGGTAATGTTAGCCATTGGCCTTGCGAAAGCATTGGCACTTGGGACAACATTGGTTATTATTTTGCGACACGCCTGCACAGCCGCGCCTACTTATAGGCACCAACCACCTGTAAACATACTATTTTTAACAAGTAAAATTATAAGTTTGCAAATTAAACAAATATTGATGTTAATATCGTTCATTACACTGTTCTGCCACATTATGTCACTCACGATATATTTTAACAATGATTTGAACTTAAGGAGAGCCAAATATGAATTTTTATCTTTTTATGGAGAATTATTAATTGCAATTTCCTCTTTAATTTGGTATACCTACATCTTATGACTCTGGGCACAACACTTCTATTTTAAACATAGTTTTATAAAAGATACAATTGCCATTTTGCACTGTGAATTCTACACCACTTCAAAGAAGGAAAAGAATACTGATGTGTGCTACTCCCATAAGTCTCTCTACTCTTGTGCAAAGTATGATGCTAACCAGATTAACATTTGCAGAAATCGGCATATTGCACATTTCCTTGTAGATACAATGGGAACAGCGGAATACAATCGGCTTAAATGAAAGTCAATTTTTAACAACTGACGCTATGTGAATACTTTGAAGTTCCATGCTTTATGCATGACTAAGAGAGAAAAACGCAAATAATGTCTTCCATTTCAGTAACATGGTATAAGTGTTTAAAAATGCAAACAATTATTCACTGTTTTATCTCTTGGCCGTGCAAAGAGAAGGGAATTTCAGAGCCTTGATATAGCGATCAGCTATAAAAGATTGGATTATCGCTCAAAGCCTACTGTATTCCCATATTTCCCTTGTACCTACAAGATAAGATAATTTCTACAAATGTTTATCTCGACTAACAAAAGAGAAGATAGAGGAATCGGAGTTCGTAAGAATAGTTGGTACAAGTGTAGGGAAAGTCATGTGAGTGTAACATAAGAGTTTTAGTAAAGGAAGGATTTCATTCCAATTTAATATCGAAATTTATACATACTAAGAGATCTCTGAAACACTTCTCTCATCACGAAAAGCATCTTTAAGGTAAGGTCTGTCTAAAAGTTGGATAAATACCAAATTTAGTATTTAAACTCAGTCATCCGAGACATCCAGTCTTTGAAGCATGCGGCAAGAAGATTTTAAAGAAAATCCTAATCCCAAACTAACCACTTTGCATGGAAAATGTTTCCTCGTTTTTAATCTTCTCAAAAAATGCCTGTAAAAGTTTTCATTTTTCTTACTTAAACTCTACAGTTATGTATACAACCCCCTGTCCCCCAAAAAAGCTCTAAATAGCCATTTGTTTTAAACAGGTATGACCATTTCAACAAAACGTATTGCATAATATGAATTTTCCAAATTTCGTACAGCCATTAAGTTATAACATGTGCCATACCTCAGATTTTTTTTTCAAAATTGCGTAACAGTTTTCCTAATGTAACCCTCAGTCGTTATCATATGTACTCATGTACTCAACTACATAACTAACTTTGCCGATGCCAAACAATTGCAGAGTTACTAATTTATGCGCTATTCCTTCTGTATACAAAACGACTAAATTAGCCTGTGCGAAAGTGTCCATTTTGCTCTGAGGTTGATTATTGTGGAATAGAAAAATTCTATAACCAGTCGCGCTATTGACTAGCGGTCCAGCAAACAATGCGCACTGCGCTTTGTGAAACGTACACACGGGTCATGTACGTGCTAACAATAGGGCAGCACGATAAAATCCCAAGTCACGGCTAGGTATCGAACCATGGAAATTTAATACTGAATGCCAACCATGCAGCAAATCCTCAAGCTTGCCTCCCAAACCCCCCGATAATGATGAACACGCAGTCGAGTATTAAAGTGCTTGCTGTAAACAATGTCAGTTATCCTCGCCAAATGGGAGTTTGCTCTCTCAAAATTGATCTCAAATCTACATACTTAATATTCTATAAGACTGCGGGCAATCAGTGAATATCAGAACTCGTTCACATTAAAGGGAAATATTGCAACGCACAACGACACTATATAACTGATACGAGATTCATCTGAAAGTTCCGAGGTTTTAAAAAATGAAATCTGATCACTGCAATATTTCAAAACATTCTCCATTAAGTTCTACACATCGTCGAATCCGTTAAATCCAATTTGTTAATGTTGAATTCCAAGCTGCCTTGGATAGAGCGCAGGCTTCAGGTGATACAAATCCCCGACTGCGAATTCTTACTTGTATCCCAACCAAAAAGTCCATACCAAGATTTAATCTGAGAATAGACATTTTGGAATCCCTGAATCTAAATAAAACGTTTTTCGAAAACGTGTGTGGGTCTATGAATAGCACACATAACTTAAAAACGAAAAGTCGGCTGTGGTGTTTAAGTTCAGCATTTTCTAAGTTTGCGACAAGAATTTTCAAGACAATCCAGCCATTCTAAACGCTTTAAATGAAACCTTTCCAAAAAGTTTGATTTGATTTTCTGAAAAAATCGCTAACGATTTTGATTAAAAACAGCATATTACTTTCTCTACTGGTAAGTAAGGAAAGTATTGTATTCCACCCAAAAATTTGATGTCGAGATTTCACCGGAAATATGTTTTGAGACCCCCTGAATCCAAAAGAAGCATTTTTAGGAAAAGGTCCGTGTGTGTGTCTGTGTGTGTCTGTCTGTGGACAGCATAGCTCAAAAACGAAAAGTCGGTTAAAAACCAAAGTTGGTATTTAAGTTTAATGTCTTTCAAGGATGCGACACGAAGATTTTAAAGAAAATAGCCCCACCCTAAACTATCCTTTACATGGAAAAGTTTTCGAAAATTTTTATTTTCTTGAAAATGGCTATAACGATTTTGATTAAAATGTCATATGTTTGAGATATTTTGATGACAAATGAAATGTATATTTTGAATTTTCTTGCTATAGCCCCTGTAGTCGTATTTACTCTGGACGACTTTTGCATAATTGGTAAACCGTTAGAGATAGACCAAATCATACTATACAAAAGATGTAGATCTTGCTAAAATACACAATCTATGTCCAAATAAATTTTCTTGTAGGGTGAACCATTTCGGAGATATTCCTTGTTATGTGTGTGAGTTTCGGAAAACTTAAAACTTTCGTGAAATGGAACATCGTTGTTCATTTGTTTTGCATGTTAAGTGTGCAAAGACAACGGAATCTCAAAGCTTTAGAAGATTTGACTATCGCTCAAAGCCTAGTGTATTCTAATATTCCCCTTGCACCAACAAGGAAACAAGCAATAAGATAATTTCTGCAAATGTTTATCTCAACTAACACGAAGAAGATATAGGAATAAGAGTTTGTAAGAATGGTTAGTACAAGAGTAGAGAAAGTCGTGAGTGCAACACATCGATTTTTTAAAGATATTTTCACGACAAATGAAATCCATATCTAAAATTTTCTGGGAAAATAACTTTCTTAAGTCCTCTTCATTCTGAGTGGCTGTTGCACAATTGGGAAGCTGTAAGAGATGCACAAGATCTTAACAAAGCACAATTTATGACAACACCAAAAGCCACACAATGTTGAATGTGTTATCTGACTTCAGTCTACAGCTAGGAAACTAAATTGGCGTGTCACAACTTATGTTTGCATTCTCAAAAATAGACATTAAGAAAAAAGATTTAATGCAAATGTTATGTACATTCCATTCAGCCCAGGAAAGGGTCCTGGTGTAAACAAACGCGCCTGTCTTCGCCGCAGGCACACTTTTGAGGCGAATAAGAATACCTCATTGCTGCCATAGATGTATCATCACCCTTTCTTACTTAAAGACGACCGCTTCATTTAAACACAACTTAATAAATGTAGTATTGGGTATGTCGCGATCATTGCTGAGTGTGCTATCACTCAGGGTTGCCAACCCGTACGATAATTATGGGGGCATACGATAATTTCAATGTTTATACGCATGGTTGTCAACCCGTATGATAATTATGAGCTGAACAATAATTTCGGTACCGGCGAAATATCATTTTCACTGGTTTATCACACCAGCGAAATGAAATTTACAAACAGCGACAGCACTTTTGCCCTCATGGTCTGTCTCCATCCCTATAAGGCAACCATTTCATATCCTACTAGTCCTTCTACCCTTTATCCTCTTGTTGCCAGTGTGCCCAGATCTGGTAATCTCAATTAAAAAGAAGACACTGTTCAGAAAATTGATGATCAATGGAGAAAACTCGGAATAATTGATATTCCGTGTGAAATAAAGAATATGCCTGAACCTGGCAGTTTCTGGAGTGCTGTTAAACACATGGCACCTTGGTGGAAATACTGATTTCAAAGAACTGGCGGTAGTTGCATTATCAGTGATTTCATTGCCCCACAGAAACACTTCTTATGAAATAGTTTTCTCCAAACTAGGTTTAATAAATACTAAAATTAGAAACAGATTGACACTAAATACGGTAAGTGGACTTATTTGGTCGTCTCAGCTTACGAAAGAATGTGGTGGGTCCGGAAATCCGCAAACCATGGAGATGTTAAAGTTAATCTCAACAACAAATTTGTATCATGCTGCAACAGTTGGAGATGAGGAACTTTCAGGTGAATAGTGTGAGAAACATAAGTACTAAAGTTGTAATATTGATTGAGGTCATCAATATTATAGGTGGGTACCATAACCATCAATACTATTACATTTTTATAAGTGTTATTCTGATACACTTTTTTTTTTTTTTTTTAAGCATTTGGTTTATGATGTACGATAATTTTGAATCCAAATCTATAATTTTGAGTGGCCGGTACGATAATTTTACTTCTAAACATTGGCAACCCTGCTATCACTTCAATGTAATTAAACACAGAACTGGCAACTCCCTTTAAATGGTAAAGTGCGATAGTTTTGAATATACTCAACTATTTATTGAAACGTTATGATATCCTTGCTGTTAAGATGGCATTAAATTAACATCAGAAGAAACTGATGTGTCTGTGAATGTTGTTTTCAATATAAGGAAGCGAGGGAGGCGGGAGACGTGAAAAATTCGAAATAGAAGATACACTTGATATACAATAACAGTCAATTTCATCGAAGTGTGAACAATTCAATGCCTTTCTTAGCGACATTAAACTTTGCACGTGGTTTGTTGCTTTCCTTAGTTACTCTTTCGTCTGAAGTACTTGTTTGGGAGCCATCAAAATTGCTGGTAAGAAACTCTGTAATGTATGTATACAAAAGTTCAGCTACTTTATCCCTTCTTTCGCAAGAAACTTGATCATAAATATACGTACAGTGCTACAAATGGTATCTTCGTTTACTCTTCGTGCTGTAGCTGAAGTCCTTGGAGAAATGAATGAAGCTAAGATTTTTCCCCGTAACATCCAACGTTTCAAGGCCAATTTGCGCATTTACTTGCCTCATCACTGGCTATCGCCTTAAATAATCTTACTTCTCCAGAGATAAAACACATACAACTTGGCCTTTGTACAAATAGTAAAATAATAGATCCCAGATGGGCGGAAGTCATTCGCGACCTTGGTACTCCTGACTTAACATACCTAGTCCTTGGGTTCTTGGCAGGATTAGGAATTCTGCCTATCTCTGTGATAAAGGATTAAAGCTTACCACCAGTCGGCACCTCTTACTGAAGTAATTCTTCCTGAACTCACCTAGAAAGAAAAGAAATACATATTTTATTAAGTGTGATCTCAATCAATTCAATTCATTTTGCTTTTTAAAGCTTAAAAATGTTATCCTAAGTTGAAACTATGTCATCTCTCCACAGCACACAAAGTTTCAATGAATTATATATATACATACCTATTTCAGATGTATTAATATTTATGTTTAGAGTTTAATCGCTTGTTCGTTGTCCTTTTGATCAGTTTGGTTTGCTCTCTTTGGGTCCATTTAATCAGTTTTAAAATTCAAGTGTAAGGGATTGGCCAGCAACACCATCAAGCCGAGGGGTGGGGGTGCATTAGATCTGCTCCACGCAGAGAAGGCTTAGTTGGTCAGCTCTTACAGACGGACAGATACATAATTATCTTTAGCTGGTATGACAGGAGATGTTTACTAATCCTCCTGCATTCTAGTGCGGTCTTGGGACCGGCAATGGTGGAAATGCTAACTTTACATTACTTACTTATTCCTACATTATTCAATGGAAGGGAAGTTTGTATAAGAACCGAAAAACAAAAAGTACATACAGCAGAGATGAAGTAGTTGCGTACAGTTGTTGGGAAGACGCGGAACGATAAAGTTAGAAATAAAACAATAATTACCTTGAATATTCAACCTTTGCATAACAATATATACCAACCTCAACACAGGGGGTTTGTGCACTTGAACAGAATAAATTATCAACAATAACCAAACAAGTATGGAAAGCCCAAATAGCTTGATTAGACAAAAGCAGACCCAGAGGAAGGCCATGAAAATCATGGGATGACAGTGTACATAAACTACCGAAAATAATATGGGAAGCGGCTAAGGAGATATCCTAAACTAGAAAGGAATGGAGAGCTCTCTGCAAAACATCGTCGCCAATTGGTTTAAGAAGACCCAATTAAATTAAGTAATGTTTAATCGAATTATTGCGTGCTATTAAAATGCAGTACACCAATCTGTTTGCAGTAATATATTTAGTATACTAGGAAAAAAAGAACTTACGCGGTTCTAAAAGAAAATACGTAAACTAGAAAGAGAGAAGGTCTTCACATGATGCAAATAGTAAGTCAGGGAAGTAAAACTGAAACTGGAAAAAGGCGTACGACAGAGATGCTACCTGTTAAACATCTACTTGGAGAGTCTGGCGAAGAACTGTTCGCAAAACAAGGGAAGAATAATTATAACAAGAATATATCGTAAGAAAGATATCAAATGTGAAGATTATGACGACTAGAGCTAAATTGTAAACACCAAATTAAGAAAACTGGTTAGAAAATTAATGTGAAAATTCGAAATGAGGTAGTACAGAAAGTAGACGGCTTGACGAGATAGGTGTGAGAGGGCAATCTTGACCTTATGAATAGAGTTTGGCCCAAACCTTTTAAATTCCCAGCATATTTGTTAATATACCCATTATCTAAACGCAGAGGATAATACCTTAACAAGTACACGAGGAATTAAAAAAAAAAAAAAAAAAAAAAAAACTAATTTGGGCCACTTACCCCATCTTGGGTACCTTTGGACACACAATATTGAATATTAAAGTATTCAAGAGACATTTTCCTTGGACCTCCGAAAAAATGCAATTCATAAACAGAATAGAGAAGCGCCTTGTGCGGTGACAGCAGTTAAAAGTTGACAGAAGCATTGAACATTTCAAACCAATAACAACGAATATTTCGGAAAGGGCTAATGTCACTAAAATGTTTAAAGCAATACATGTATTTTGCGTTGTAAATTTGCACCCTCTATTATAATGTACTAATTACACAAAATTCATTCCGAATGAAGAAAATTTCACGGGCTCTACGCAGAAAATATCCTTAATATATAAATGTTATCAGTAAAGAATGGTGTAGAGTGACGTGGTCCGTGATTTCAAATTTGTGAAGCATAGAGCGCCCTGTCTTGGTACGAGTGTGACCTCGGGTACAGACTCAGGGTAAACATATCGAAATACACCGTGAAAGTGAACGATGCTTTTGATTCCAAATAGTCATATGCAACTCAAATTGAGGGGATCAGTGCAACAGTGGTCTAACCCTCTTTTTAAAAAATGGAGAAAAACTGAGTTAAAGTTAATCACACCTGGTTTTCTTTGGACAAGGAAAAGCTTATTTGAATCACACTGATAGTTCACTGATACCTTCTCAGCTTATTAAGCCTCAATGCACTGATCAGTGCGAAAATATTTTTGATACATAACAGATTTTGTGGTGCGCTGAATATCTTTTTCATCTGAGGGAAAATATTAGTGGCTTCAGTTTAGTATAAGGAATGGGTTTTGGTCTAAACCTTATAGTGTGAAGACAATTCACATGAAAACGGCACAGGTGGCATCAATATTACAAATTGTGTATAGGGGAGGGTTAGACCACTATTGTGCTCACCCCCTCAATTGCAAAATCCATTAATTCGATGTATCTTTCAAGTAGTTTAGATTTCATTAAGAATAACTTTTGTTACCTATTCAATGCCATAACCTCCTTAAAAACATACGAATTATACAAGCCAGAAGCTATAAGCATAGTGGAAAAAAATTTTAAAAATTAAAAGAATAAAAGCCGGGGAAGTTAACAAAAATGTGAACGATAAACTCCAGAATGTGTTAGAAAAAAAAAGGTCGGAATTTCAATGTGTGCTCAGCGAGGTCTCGCTGCAACAACTGACCTTTCCAGATCAAAAGGTGTAAGAAATACACACAGTAATATGCACCTATTACCTCTTGTGATGTAGAAAGGATTTTATTGTTAGACATTTTTGAGAAAATAAAAATAACTTATCTATGTAGAGAATAATTTGAGGTGGAGGTGTCGCGTAAACATTCACCATCGCTTATAAATTGTGTATACGTAGCATTATATTACACTTCTTTGTTGCATAACTTGTAGGAATACACATAATTGGCAATAATTCACAATAAGGACGTGGTAGTTATAGTTGCATATGTAGTTACAGATGTGTATGCTTGAAACAAAGCAATAACCCCATTAAAGATTGCATAAACATTTATTGCACACTTGTAGCATTATATTGCACTTCTTTGTAGCAATACACGTAATTGACGTGTAGATAGTTATTGATGTATATGTCTGAAACAAGAGCATTTAAAATAGAGAGTGTGTGGCCCCAACAACTGTAACGAGCCAACTCCACGTTCCTACTTATTAACTCAGGGTTATTTTGCACCTACCCAGAAGTCGCTAAGTTAAGTTTTTCTGACGAAACAGTGTTTTACCCGCATACACAATCTTAACCCCAACAAGCTTAATCTTTATTTGAATTTTCGTGTCTAGTTATGATGCGCTCTCTCTCTCTCTCTCTCTCTCTCTCTCTCTCTCTCTCTCTCTCTCTCTCTCTCTCACCAATACGCGCGCGCGCGCGTGTGTGTGGATGTGTGTGTGTGTGTGTGTGTGTGTGTGTGTGTGTGTGTGTGTGTGTGTGTGTGTGTGTGTGTGTGTGAGAGAGAGCAGCATAACCCAAAAACGAAGAGTCGGTTAAAAACCAAAGTTGGCATTTAAGTTTAATTTCTTTCAAGGATACAACACGATTTTGAAGAACATTCCTCCACCCTAAACTACACTTTACATGGAAAAGTTTTCAAAAATGTTGATTTTCTCCAAAATGACTTACTATTTTGATTAAAATGTGATACGTTTAAGATATTTGTATGGCAAATGAAATGTGTATTTTGAATTTTCTGGCTATAGCCCATGTAGTCCTGTTTACTCTTGGCTTGCCCAACTGGTAAACCGTAAGAGATAGACCAAATCTTGTGTGCTAAAAATGTAGATCTCGTTTTGCAATACTCACACTTTTCTGAAAAGGAAGGTCATTATTCACTTTATCTCTTGGAGGTGCAAAGGGAACAGACTTTCGAAGCCTTCATATAGCGACCAACTTTAAGCATTTGACTGTCACGTAAAACCTACTGTATTCACATATCTCCCTTGTGCCTACATGAAAATCAGCAATAAGATAATTTCTGCACATGTTTATCTTGACTAGCATGAGGAAGATAGAGGAATGAGAGCCTGTAAGAATAGTACAAGAGTAGAGAAAGTCATGTGAGAGCAACATATCACATTTTTTCTAAAATGTTTCTCTTTGGGATTCAGATCTCAAAACATATATTTCCTATACCGAATTTTGTGTGGAATACATTACTTCTTGTATCTACTTGATAGAAAAAGTAATAATGAACAAATAGAAAAGTTCGATGGCAATGGCACAACTTGAATCTGGAACCCTAATATCACAACTCGTGAACATCAATTCCCACTAGCTGTACCATGGATGTGGGAAGGGTACATAGCCTGTCTTATTGTCACATAAATTTTACTGTTTATTGCTAAAGAAGTGCTTGGTTCAATACTTCGCGACGGGTGAGGAGGGGCGGAGAGGGAGAGAGATGGGACTTTTTCTTTGCTGCTTCATTCTGCTACTTGAAAAGTCTTACTGCGTGACTATGTACTCGTAATTAAATCCATTGAAATATATCTAGCAAATAAAACCTTTCCTTGAATGCAATTTGTGCTGCCATCTAGTTTTACTGCGTCCTCCTCGTTTTTCTAAAGCATGCAGCTTCATGAGAGAATAGCTGTATTCTTGGTGGCTGTAAACGAATTGCAAAGAACCCAAGACCTCAATATTGTGCCACTTTAATTCACCTTTTACGACATACTCTCCGCATCAGCAGAACAACTCCGATGTATTACATCTACACGAATTTGTCTACCGACTAAAGTGTATTTTTCTCTCTCTTCTACAAACTATTTTTACGAAAGCTTATTTTTTTATCTACTTTATGTTAATCGAGATAAGCCTTTGGAGAAATATTTCGCTGTAGGTAAAGGAAGTTCGGGACACTTGCACTCAGCCACCCTTACACCTTGGTAAAAACTGGTTTCTCGCCAATTACCTTACTACCTCAACAAGGACAACCTCAACCTGGAAGATTCAACTATCCTGAGTTTGATAATCTTTCTCCATTGCTAGGTAAAGAAACTGATTTTGGATAATATTGTTGTTGTTGTTCTTAATCAAGAGGGAGCCGATATAATGTCGTTACTAGGGAACAACATGTGAAGGTGGTCTCTTTGCGTTCCTTATTTTTGTTATTTCTTTTCTTTTTATCTTTAAACTGTATTAGAAATCAATATTTCAGTGGAAATAGTCATTTTAATATTCTTATTAATGGTATCATTTTTGTTTCACTACAACCGTCAAATTTTGGACATTATTTTCATCGGGTGACATTTTCCTGATCTGTATAATTTTGTATATATTGATAGCCACTATTGATCACAGTGTCTTACCTTTGCCTAGTTTCATGAACTCCATAAAAACAGATGTGAAACAACTTAAGAAAATAAACTTCAGTCTATCTCGGCTGAGTAAGTTGAACTAACAAACCTAACTTTAGGTAACAACGGGGATGATTTTCCCCACCTAATTTACGCTCGACCCAAGCTTTGATAGTTTCTCAGAATTTTAATGGAGTGCAGCTATCACTAAATTGTACTGTAGTGCAACTGTCACTAAGGGCAGGTGTCACCGACTCGATAAAGGGATATACAGTGGACTGAGGTAATAGTAGCGTTTTTATAAAGGAAATCTGCTGGCTTTCAAAGTCCATATTCTTTTCATAACATCCCGAGAAACAAAAGAATGTGCTGACAGCACTTCAAACAATGAATGGTGAAGTTGGAAAATCATTCAAACCAATGGTAACCAATATCTCCGAAATGGTTAGTGCCACAAAGATTTGTCTGACAAAGTTGTATCGTTTAATGACATCTACTGAAACTTAGAAAAATGTCTACCGATAAGACATTTACTCCCATCATGAATACAATATGCCGCTCCCGCTCATGGGCTCCAGGCTTCAGTGGCTTTCCATTAATTATGAATACTCAAACTGTAAGGCCCCCATTCATAATTAACACTAAGCATGACAGACAAATGTTACACCGGGAGAACCGTGGTTCAAATCTACGGCCTTGGATTTTTCATTCTCATTCTATTCTTTCCAACCTTGTCCTACACACGGCTAGTGTGAAAAAGCAATTAATTTCTATTGATTGGCCTTATAGTTGGTTAAACAATGAAGCCCGGGACATTAGCACTTACATCATTGTAAGTCACCATTAGGGTATGTCATCCCATATGAATGTGAGATCTCCTTGCGGTTTACCGGGAAGAATGCAAGGCAGTTGGAGAATTTAGTGTCGTGCCTGCATGTCATGGTAGCTGTGATTAGATCAACCGAACGAAGACAGGAGGATCAGTGGTTCAAATCCCGGCTAATTCTACCCTTTCTAATTTTATAAAATTATACAGAATTCATTCAAAATCAGGAGGACTTTAAAGACTATTCCCAAAAAATTCAAAGAGTAAGTATATGTCATTTGCTAGTCAAATATATTAAAGTTCTTAAGAGACCTTTTTCTAACAAAATCAGTTGATTATTTTCTCTACTACGTACCCGCAGTAAGTAGAGGAAGTAATGTATTCTACCCAGAGATTTCACCAGACATGCATGTTTTGAGACTTAGAGAAAGAGAGAGAGAGAGAAGCATTTTTAGAGAAAGGACCATGTCCGTCAATAAGGAACAACATAACTAAAAAACAAAAGTTGGTTACATACCAAACAGGCATTTCAGATCAGGACCTTCCAAAGATGTGACACGAAGATTTTCAAGCAAATCTGCCATCCTAAACTACCCCTTACATGGAACATTTTCTATTATTTTTTCCCTTAAAAAGATTACTATAAGAGCTTTAAATAAATGCCATGGGTTTGAGATATTTTCATGACAAAATGTATAAGTATCCTGTATTTTATGAAAATAGCCTCTAATGTCCTCTTCATTGTGAATGCTTTTACATAACTTACTATTAAACAATTGTAGCTTTAGATTTACTAGATTTTTAGTAATTTTTAGTAGATTTTTAGTAGTTAGAATTAATAGATTTAATAGACAATTTATGTCCCAACATTTTTGTGACACTAAACTTTAAGCAGATATTCTTTGTTAATTGTTTGAATGTTTTATTGTGTTTATTTTATGTTTTATTTAAAGAGAGCAGAATTTCAAAGTTCAATCTATTCACATAGATTTCAACATCACTTTAGCTTAATGGATATGTGATATGGCCACAACAAAACATGTAAAATATTTGTATTAACAAAAAGTAGAAGAATAAGATTTTGTAAGAATACTTTGTAGAAGGGTGAGTAGAGGAAGCCATGTGAGTGCAACATGTCAAAGGTCCACAAAGCACAGTATTTGTTGCAATCTCAATATCGAATTTTTAGGATGGTGCCAGAAAAAAGTAAAAGTATTCCTCTAGTTTGAATATCCCACGTATATGTCCAGAAGGACTCTAACAGCTATTAAATTGACTGCATTCTGATGTCGATGACAAACAGGTGTTTGTTCTGTAGCCAGCTGCTCGTATATTTGTCAGACAGTTCATTACGCTTCGCCAAACTATTCACCAACTCTGCACCAGCCGAGCAAGTCCGGTTGTACTTCATTCTGAGGCAAATTAGGCTTTCAGTTCTTTTCACCGAGGGATTCCATCACCTCCACTGACCCCGAAACCGCAAATTTTGAAACGACAAGCAGTTGTAGAGTTAATACACACTTGTTGCATGCGTTTTGTCTCTCCCCTGCAATGCTGCAGGGGGAGTTCCTCCAACTGCAGGACCCTATCATCATAATCACTAGTCATGGTTCTGTTTTACAACAGGAGACTTCGAGGTGGAACAAAATACATCCCAAGTACAGTAAACGTCTAGAAAACGGGACTTGATACAAAAGCATAATCTTCTTACAGGGCTCTAGAGGCTAAAGGCTAAATTAGAAACCGATCGGATAGAACGTTCCAAGATCTACGAGATACTAAGCTATTTCTATTACCTGTTAGCTACAGTATACTATCTAGCTTTACTCTATATCATAAACATTACTTTTAAAGTATAGAAAACATTTATATGAGCTACAATTCATTTGACACGACCAAAGCCTAATTCTATGTACATATGATCAAAAAGTCGTTTCCAAACAACTGTTTTAAACTTGGTTTTAGTTTCTAAATCACAAATAACTCAGAAGGGGTTTCTCTTGAATGATGTTTAACAAGTCGTCGCCTATTGAACGTCGTATTATTATACACCCCAACTTCAATTCAGAGGTCTTTTCAACTTTTTCGAAGAAGACAAAACAAATGACTGGAAATAATCACCCGAGAAAGTACGGCATATCGCATTCACAAAAACGAAAGGTGGCTAGCTATCTACCATAATGTACTCGTATGACCACTTCATCGGCGACCCATATTGATCGATTGATTACACTCGCGAAATATTATTTCGTTTGGGCTACACTTTTGATAGAAGTCTAGCCAATTATAACTTTCTCCTAAACTGAAATATTCCCTTCATGATCAGCGCTTCACGACATTAAATGACCCAAATTTTGCTGTGACCAGATGCATCCGAGACAATTTCAGAGAAGAATGCTGCCAAAATATCGAAAAGCAGCCATTCTTCAAGAAGTTACTTTGAGCAATATTTTTGTAAAGAGAAGGAAATTTTTGTCGATAGCAAATGGAAAGCCGATTATGTACATTGAGAAGTCATTTATTTCTGATATATTTTTCGCTTGCTTGAAATTCACCCAACCCAACGCAAGTTAAACAAATTCTAAATTCGATGGGAGTAATATTTTCTAACAGTAACGCCATTTACCATTTTTGATACCTCTAGCAAAGGATCATCCTAATACTTTTGCAATAAATGGCGTATACTAAAGTTTGGTTGTTGTACGCTTGTTTGTTGCTCCGGTTTGGGGGTTCGAGAGAGCTCCAGCGGTAGTTCTAGTTCATAGCCTCCTTGAAAATTTTCTGCCATTAAGCCAGTTACTCGCAATATGAATCCAACATGCCGTTTGATGGGTTCCAATAAGCTTCCCGTTAACTGTGTATGCCCAAACTGGATGAGAAATTCGCGTATTTTAATGTTTCCCATTCTGGCTGCAGTTCCCAGTTACTAAGAAGCAGCCTTTATTTTGATTGAGAAAACATTAGGGCCATGATCAAAACATTCGCATCATCCTTGTAGTCATCTTTAGGGTGTTAGCAAACAGTTTAAAAAATGCATGCTAATTGCTTACAAATCAGAAACCTCGTCAGTCACAACAATTTAAGCATTAATTTCACTAACGTGCAGAACTAACATGAAGATTCCTTTATTTAGTTCCCGAATATTCATGGACTATTTTAGGATATGCAAAAGGGAAACCAAAACTATTTTAAACTATGAAGGCACATGATCAACGCAACATACTCTTAACAATCGCAGATGGAATAAACCATAATATGTCCTTGGAAGGCAAAATAGAAACAATCTAACCTTGCTGCAATCAAGATCGCGACCGACCAACCGCTGGGTTGCCTAGAGGAGAATGACGCACCGGAGGCGGTGCAGAGGAGCAAAAATGAAAATAAAAAAAGTACAATAGCCTAGAGGAAATGGCACTGCACCACGCAGAGATAGAATGAGATATGCGTTGGTTACGTCATCGTATAATACAGAAGTGTGTCTTTACTGCGAAACATTCAGCTGGTTTTGATTGTCCTTAGTGATCCTCAGAGTGTATCTGGAATAATTTCAGTTGTATTGTGCATGTATAAGAAAGAAATCAGAAAATATTAATATGCATTGTTTCATCTGACAAATAAAATTTTCTGTACCTCAATTCCTCGACTTGACAGAAGAGCTAAAATAACGGGCAAAAGACTAAACGAGTTTCACCTCAGATTTGCATTATACAGAAGTCTGAATAAGTTATTGATACCTAAATATAATATTAATCACTGGCTCAGCAGTCGAGTGGTGAGTGCCTGACTTCTTATTCCAGAGGGTCGACAATGGTTTTCTTAATTCTTAAAACAGATTTCATATATATAAACTCATCACTTAACAAATTGATTGTAGCTGCATAGCGCTATTCGGAAGTCAATCTTCCATCTTCAGGCAATGTAGATGTAGATAACTGCAAGCTCTGATTGTCGACTTTTCCTAACGTTGTTGAATCTTCTTCTGCCCTCTGGTGGTAAAAGTTGGAGTTCGGAATCATTCTTCGTAAGCCTTGGTTGATAGTATGTTTAAAAAAAGCTAGTAAAAGATTTCTGTTACATAATAATAATAATAATAATAATAATAATAATAATAATAATAATAATAATAATAATAATAATAATAATAATAATAATAATAATAATAATAATAATAATAATAATAATAATAATACAAACTTGAAACAAATTAAAAAAGATGTTATCTACAAGAAGTTCACTTTCCATCCAGGATCATTTAAAAATTTGAAAATATTTTTAAAAAGTTCAATATACAACTAACCTACAAAAATAACTTTACAGTTAAAAATGTTCTAAACAAACCATTGTCTAATTCTGTGAATATTATGAAAAAATCTGGCATTTATCAAATCAATTGTCCAGATTGCACAGGTATTTATATCGGAAAAACAAAAATAAATTTAAAAACCAGACTTAAAGAACATCAAAGAAATATTAAACTGAAACAGATGGATAGATCAGCTGTTGCCAACCATTTCTGGAATTCCCAACATAATATTGGACAAGAGATACAACTATTAAAATCAATTCAAGAATTTTCTCATTTAGATATTTGGGAAAAATGTACATCATAAGTAATAAGGAAAAAGTTGTGTTAATTTTGATATGCCTTATTTAGACCCCATGTTGCAACTACTGACGTCAGAGGAAGAAAGAAGAACGATTCCGAACTCCAACTTTTACCACCAGAGGGCAGAAGAAGATTCAACAACGTTAGGAAAAGTCGACAATCAGAGCTTGCAGTTATCTACATCTACATTGCCTGAAGATGGAAGACTGACTTCCGAATAGCGCTATGCAGCTACAATCAATGTGTTAAGTGATGAGTTTATATATATGAAATTTGTTTTAAGAATTAAAATTCTTAAACCACTCTAAACATACTCCTTTTTTATTAAAAATTGAAAAAAAAAAAAAAAAAAGACTTTCTTGTTTCCGAGAAGGAAATTCTACTTGTGTGATGAGCTATGTACTGGAAGACCTCTTTTTTATGAAAATCGCCTAAATCAGTTGGTTCATGATGGTTCTCACCAAAAAGGTCGGAGTTAGCACAAATTACGGCATACAGCAATATGCGCATTCATTCATTGGAAAGGCCCAGCAATTGTGTAGTTCATGGGTGCCGCGTGTGTTACGCGACTTCAACAGCCCGTTACCGTTTGGCTTATCTTAGGCACAAAGCATTCCTTTAGTGGAACCATGAATTGCTATAAAAGAAAATCGATAAACAGCTAAAATGACTCGCTGTTGCTACTGGGGAAAAAAACTGGTAAACCGTGTTGTTCCTCCAGAAAACACACGCCCGCATGTGGCCAGATTCGCAACAGTGGTTGGGAACCACTTCCTCACCCTCCATATTCACCAGACTTAGCTTCTCCTGATTATCAACTAATAGCATTCAGGGACAAGGTTTAACGAAGAAACTTCTCTTAGCAACTGCCTGACAGATTTCAATTCGAAATCACAACAGTTCTACAGGAGAGGCATTCAGTTCCTACCAGAACGCTGGCCGGCAGTCATTGACAAAGACACTGATTACTTTACTGAGTAAATGCGTGAGTGATTATTGATTTACGATGTAGTGTATCAGTTTTGTTGTGTATTTTATACTAATAAAATCAGGGCATTGAAACAACGGCACGGACTTATGTACCAACCCAATACTTGCCGAAGAAATTGAATCCAAGAATCGATAGTCTGAAAGGAATTAAGCACAAACCTAAAGCAAAGCGAGATAGTTCACCAACAGATTGTTTCCAAAGTCAGAAAAGCCAACATGACCGGGACAATCCCTAAAGAGAGCCCAGGCCTTCTGCCGTAACAACAGGCACTTGGTGAACATGTTCAAGTGCCTTTAGTGTTATTTTGTAATACTTAGCACATATACCACAAAAACTTTTTGTCCGCACTGTCTCTTGTACTTATTATATTAGATATCTATATTAAATACCTTTTAGTACACGCTCTCTAAAATAGCCACTTATAGGATGCTTAACATGTCGCTAAAGTCATCATGAAAAAATTTAACAAGATAAACAAAATACGAATGCAATGATCAATCATAACTTTGACAGAGTTTTGAACAAAATACTTGATGGTAAAACAAGAAATATTAACCAACATTGTTGTTCATATTAGTCATACTCTGTCTTTAAATGCAATACATTCCTTGTCATACTGCTGCCTATATTTTGGTAGCACTAGCTCCGATTGAATGCTTTTGGCTTGGATTGAAATTTTTTCGGAGTTTTCACCGTATTTTCAGTCACAAGCTTGCTACTTAGAAACGAGCGCTCGGAATATCAGTATCATCTACATCCGCATCTCGTACTGTTAGAGCAACTCTTAATAGGAGACATTGGTACGGTTCATAAATCAGGACTCAAGCAATTGTGAGAATATGTCAATAAATGAGTGAGTGTGCGTTTAGTATTCATGCTGTGGTATAGTACATTTATTTTATTTAATATATTTTAGAGTTTTTATTAGAAACTATTGTACGCACTACGTACGTCAAAGCTTCAGGGGACTCATCCAGTAGCTAGGTATTTTGGGTTCGGCTTACGCCACGTGCCAGACTTAATTTGTCCGCTAGAGCCTTGTTTTGCATACTTGATCCGTAAATAGCTAAAGTGTCATTATATGTGTTCGATGAAACACGATACAAACAAAATAAATTGGAAGTAATGTTGAAGACTAGACATTCAATTCTGTTGAGAGAATTCATAAAGACGTGGATAATTCTTTCTTTCGTTTTACATTGTAGTATTGCAGAGATGATAAAGATAGATCCATGTCTCCATGCAGCTCACTATAAAAGTTGTCAGAAGAATTAGGTGAAGAGTTGCAGTCATTTGGTTGCCAATCACGTAGTTGATCAAATTAACTGTATTAGCCCGCAAATTATCATTTCCTTTGGCGGTTCTAATAACGCTTGATCAAACTGCCTCTTGTTTGTTCTCTCCCTTCTACCCTCCCTCCTACTCTCCCTCCCTACCTTCCTTCCTCTCTTCCTCCGTTGCATCCTTCCTTGCTTCTTTCCTTCTTTGCTTGCTTTCTTCCGCCCCTCTCGCCTTCCTTTCTTTCTTTTTTTTTTTCTTTCTTTCCCCCCCCCCCCCCCCCCTTTCTTATTCCAATGTCAACCTTGTGATTATCCAATCATAAGCCTGAAGTAAACATGGAGAGAAGTTACCAAGTATCAATATATCTGAATGGCAGTTCCTTTTCTTCATTTCTCTGCGTAGTGGATCAGAATGATAGTTGTGGGGAGCTTGTTGGATCATAAAATTTTTGTGATGAGTGTGAAGGATAGAACTACCTCCGAAAGAAATAAGTCGTCGTGAAGAGTTGTATTCCGCACGCACCAAGCAGATGCTTTTATCAAGCGTAATATCTGTTCCGGAAGGTCTGGATTCCTCCAATTTGAGTGAAAGACCAGAACAGAGCAGCAATATCTCCAAGCGGTCTCATCAGTAACAAGTAGAAGATAGGTTTATGTTTTAATGCAAG
This sequence comes from Tenodera sinensis, assembly GCA_030765045.1. Classification (NCBI taxonomy): domain Eukaryota; kingdom Metazoa; phylum Arthropoda; class Insecta; order Mantodea; family Mantidae; genus Tenodera; species Tenodera sinensis. The sequence continues at coordinate 204,658,865 of CM060961.1, forward strand.
TGACTACTTTAGTCGAAGGATGTGTTTGAGCTAAGCAATTCTTACTCTAATGTACATCTAGATAGTGTGTTTTTGCGTAAGTGTGCGTAATAACTCAAAAATAAGAAGTCTCATAAATACAGAATTTCGTTTCAACAATGTTTAAGCATGTCATGGTAACATATTCAAGAAAATGTCCTCACTCCTTCTACCTTTTACATGGAAAACGTTACATTGTTATTTCCTTAAAAAATGACAAAATGATTTAATTAAATCACACGTTTGAGGCATTAATTGAGGAACTAAAGATATCTTGAATGTTCTATGAATAGCCATCCTGTATGCTATGAATTATGTAGTGGAAAGCCCACATTGCATGTAGACCAGTGTCAGTGGTATCGCTTCGAGCAGATTCTTGCTATCTTCTGAGATTGTGGTGTTCCGCAACAACGACTTGCAAATTTCAAGCGGCACATTTTACTTCCTTATTAAAGTGCGCATGCAATAGTACTGGTCTATTTAGAACTAATATAGAACTGCAGACAAGGTTGGTTTGCGAATACAAGAACGTCAATGCTCCAACAACAGGTGACGTAGTCAAACACGGCTGTTGAGTGCGTGTGGCAGAACGCAACAGGCAGGCGCCCTGGTTCCTTGCAGCAGTCTCTCCTCAAGAGTGGAACAAGTATGATTAACTTTTCACATTGCGCGTTAAAGTGTGCTCAGAGACAGTAGCTTTTTATGGTGCACGTGCCGGGCTCGGGCTTATGGTCTAAATCTGCCCATAAACTCTAACGTTTTGATCCTCGGCCAAGAAACTTCCGGAGCGAGCACGACTTCGCTTTCAGCATATGCGAAGATTGCCGGGCAAAACGAGGTCGATGAGGGAATGCTTCTAAACCCGGCACCTTTTCATGCAATGAACAACTCTTTCTGAGCTAGTGAAGTCTTAGTGGACTTCATTATCATCATTTTGGAGATCAGCATTTTATGAACGAAATTTCACAAAAAATTATGAAAGTGCTAAGTGCTTTAGAAAATATTCAATAGTTCATTTTCTACAATTCCCAGTATTTAAGTACCTATTTTGGCAGTAAAATTATTTAGTTCCTAAATCACTCAGTACTGAGCAAGCAGCAAAAGTTTATTACTTCTTCTGCTGCTTAATCTTACAGTAAGTAGAGGAACTATTGGATTTCGCCCAAAATTCGATACCGAAATTTCAACAGGAATGCGTGTTTTGAGATTCCCTAAATCCCCCCAAAAACATATTTAGAAAAAGATCCGCCTATGTCTATGCATGTCTGACTGCCCATGCACAAAGTACAAGAAAATGAAAAATAATTATTGAAATTTATGTTTAGCATCTTCCAAAGATCGGACACGAATATTTTCAAGAAAGCCGCCTCTCCCCAAACTGTTTACGTGGACATTGTTATTTTTCATTTTCTCGAAACGTGATCTAACAAATTTGATTAAAATTCCATAAGCTGTGTGCGTGAAACGTATACATATTGAATTTCTGGGAAATGGCATGTGAAGTCCTCTTCATTCTGAATGACCTTTGTATAGCTAATAAACTGTAACAAAGAATGGCTGTACAAAAATATAGATCGCTTTAAAGCACACAATTTAAGTGAAATAAAACATTTTCTGTTCTTAAACATTTGTGCGATGTTCTTTGTTATTGATTTATATTTTGAAATACTTCTTCTTTTTTCAAGGGTTATCGTTATTCCTTTTTTCTTGTAAATATGCAAAGAGCATAGACTTTCGTAACCATCGCATAGCAACCTGCTTTTTAAAAATCGGACTACTGTACCCTCATACCTTCAACGAGACGTGTAAATATGTGTTTCAGAACTATCTCCATCTAGTTCGTGTTAATCGAGATCATAGGTTTGCAAAAATGTTTTCATTTCACATTTCGTTGCAGGTACAAGAGGGGTACCCTAGAGTGAAGCGACAGTTGTTTAAAAAGCAGGTAGCTATATGCTAGCCTTCAAATTCCATATTTCTTGCATGACATCACGATAAACGAAATAACAGTAGGTTAGCACGTCAGAAACGTAAAGTATTAGAAAATTCAAACCAAAACCAAAATATGTTTTTTCTTTCTTTGACATAAATTGTGTGGTTTAACGATTTATATATTTCTGTCTAGCTGTCTTCTGTTATACATCATTCATTGATAATGAAGATGAATATATGGACTACTGATAAAAAAAATTGTCGGTCAGGGTGCCTCAGTAGGTTATATGCTGACCTCAGGAGCGTAGTGTCAATGAATGCGAGAGATGTATTACATACACTGTAATTTTCCTCAAACCGATTGCCAAATTGATGCTCATTATAATTTTGTTATACATAATCGTTTTAATGTCATTAAAAATCAAGCTTTCGTAAACATGGTTTGAATTCGCGCCACTCTATACCATTAGGTTTGGAAATGAAGATTGGATCAACGGCATCTGTCCTCAGCTAGATGGAGCTGGTGTTGTGCGCCGGAACCAAGGTATGTGGTATGGAAGACCACATCTCTGTTAAGTATCGCGCTCACATTATTGAACTTATAGTGATGAATAGAGAGTAATTCGCTGTTTGTTTTTCTTCTTGTATGTGTGTTCTTCAACTGTGGACATTTAGGCATGATTTGGAAACTTGGTTACTTACTATTAAAGGAAAATGTAGGTTGATTCACGTGGATTTTGGGACAAAGGTATGCGACAGAGGCAATCACATCTGAGAGGTTACGAAATGAATCAGAGCTAGAGTGTAAACAAAACTGCGTTTCCGTGCCGTTGTTGCAATGAAAATCAAAATAAATTGTGTGATTGACAAACTGAGCGTAAGAAGCTTCCAAACATTAACATTTCTCTAAAAAGCAATGTGTAATTAAACCAGACCCTCCAAAGCCCGTGTCGGTCTGGGTGGCTCAGTTGGTTGGACGCTGGCCTACTGATCCCAAGGTCACGGGTTCAAACCCGGCCCAGGGCGATGGTTTTTAAGTGTGTTTAAAAACGACAGCTCCATGTCAGTAGATTTACTTGCATGTAAAAGAACTCCTGCGGGACGAAATTCCGGCACACCGGCGACGCTGATGTGATCCTGGCAATTGACAGCGTCGTTAAACAACAAAATATTTTTTTTTTCCAAAGCCCGCACTCAGTATTACGACGAACATTAAAAAAATGTATAAGGCATTTCAGTATCCAAGTTTATGAAAGTGAGTGCTGTCTGTGCCGTAATACTTAAAACAAATATTTTGCTATTTTAAATAACATTTATAAGGCAATCATAAAACGCAACTATTCTTGAAATCACATGATATATGCGAAAAACAAGCAGAAATGTTTGGGATAACTCCAGGACTAGAATTTTATTGAATCATCAGTATAAGCTCTCAAATGAACAGCACAACAAAGTGAAAAAGAACAGAGCTTTACTTGCTCATTTTGTACGGGCTGTGTGTTGTCTGGGAAAACAGGCATTTGCTTCCCATGGTCACAATGAGAATGAAGACCTTCACACAGAAGCAACCAATTGAATGTTTAAATGAATTAGCAATAGGCGTATGACGCATCTCTGAAAGTGCACTTGGAAAAATCGACTCCTCGTGCAACTTCATTTGATATTCAGAATGTCTCAATCTCAAGTGTGAGTGCCGTCATGACACATGAAATTAAGAAACAAATTTCTGATGCCTTTTTGTTTCATTGATATTAGATGAAACTCATGAAATTGATAGTGAAGAACAGCTCTGTACCGTTTGTTACATAAATGTTGATGGAAATCTTGAAGAGAGTTTATATGATTTACAGATGTAAGTTATGACAGAAAAGTAGTTTCTCTTTTGAATCATGCTCTCATTATTATCGAATATTTCTTTCAGAAAATGATGAAAAAAAAAAATTAAAAAACTGAAGGGCAATTCTGTTTAAATTGGGTTATATTTTAACGAATTTTACAGCATTCGTTGGGTTACATACCCGATCTGATTAGTCACGCTAGGCGGCGGATTCAAACCCAGCTCAGACTGATGACTAAATGTGTTTAAAAGCGATAGCTCCATGTTAGTAGATTTACTGGCATATAAAATAACTCCTGCAGGACGAAATTCTAGCACTGGTGGCACTGATATAATACCTGGTAATTGACAGCGTCGTTCAAATACATTTTTTTTTTTTTTTTTTTTTTTCAGGAAATTAAAGGCACACGTTTTATTAGCCAAACGAATACCGTGAGGGTATGCTAAGACTTCTCACACTGGGCATCTTCTCCGGCTGTTTCTTGGTCGGATGATTTCGAGACACAGATTTTCCATATCCTTCACGAACACTTGCTTTGCCATTGTGTGATGCGCTTTTGTGGCCGATGTTGTAAGAACAGTGATTCTAACCCACTCCTGTTACGTTAGACCAGACTCCAAAATGTCTTTCCCCATCAAAATTATATGAATGCTAATGTAACTCTGAAATATTACCTCGTTATATTACCAACTTATTATCATCACTCATGCATTTAGCAATTTATTAGCATTAACGCACCGCAAAGAACACACGTTTCGAATTTCGAATTTTAGAGATGCCTGATTCGTGATAGAATCGTTGACCAAATAAGCCTCATTTCATCTATGGATTTGAGTCTCTTTCTCTCTTTGATGTCTTCATTTCAGTCAACGTCGAGGAGCCTAGTTCACTCAAATATGTAGTTGAAAATGGTAATAGCACAGTAGCTGCCATATCGAAGATAGCCGGGTTTTCAGTGCTAATTGACAAGCAACTTGTTTCCAAAGGCACTTCGAAAAACGTTAATTTAAATGTTCTGTTTACTTTCAAATCTGTCAGTATTTCCTATCAGCCTAAATTACTCGGAAGATGTTTCAAATCCATGAATGAATGACGAACACAGCCAAAATATTTAACACTCTCTCCAAAATATGTTCCGAGTTTGTGCTGCAGCAGTACTAAATATATGAGCGTGTTTTCTAAGAGGCCTAAGCCTTATTATGTTGACCCTATCCGTACTCTTTCTCAGAAAAAGCTAAACTTGATATCAAACACGTTCTTGGAGCCGCATTCTTGTGAGAGGAACACAGTACTACAAGCATATACGGATGGTAGAGAATGAGAGCGGTGGCCTTGGGGTTTATAAAAAAGAGCTATGAGCAAGTTTCGAACGCTGGCCCAGAATTGGACGGGTTTTCTTGTGGCCGGGTCAGCCACCGCTGCTGTGGTCATGCATTATACATGGAGTGCGTCGCGCGAACAATAATAATCAGTAAATCACCTGGTTAAACGTCAGGGGCCGGGCTTCAAATCAGGATGTGGACAATCTGTTCGTCAGTGTTGGTGACAACAATTAACACCGCGCTGGTGACCGCAGTTTTCCACTCCACGTGAGTACAGGTTGCCCCGTCACAAACACTACTCTCATTCGTCACCTCCCAAATAATTAGCATGCCGCCCGCAGAGTGTTTTTCGACAATGGGATGGATATTACAGCGCTCGGCGTAGATCTACAGGATGTCACAAAATATCACACCTTTCTCCTAAATTCTAAGTATAAATTCTTCGTTTTAAGCTAAGGGAAAAAATGAGGAATTATTCAGGAATCAGACAAGGCCTTCATACCCACGAATATTGGCTCTTTCCTCTCTTCTAACAGTGATTGCTCATATGAACTTGAGGGGAAAATCTGATGTACTCATATCACTTTCTCTACTATTTATTCTACAAACTATGCTTACACTATATGCTTATACATATTCTAACAACAGCCATGTTTCAAAAATTGGATCGCCATGCGAGCGCTTTCAAATTTTATGTTCCTTGCACCACCACCAGAAAAAAATGAATAGGACTGGGCTCTTTAAAAAGTAACAAGTATTCATTTGACAATTCAAACCAACATAAAAGAATATATTGGAAATGGTTAACGCCAGATGCACTTAGACATAAATTGTGTCCTTTATCGAGATTTACATTTACTGTGTAGTAAAATTTTGTCTATCTTTTATGGCTTACCAGTTAAACGAAAGTCATTGTGAATGAAAAACACTTCACAGGTTACTTCCAGAAAATTCAAGATATACGGTTCGTTTGTCATATAAATATCCTGATTAAATGATATTTTAATGAAAACTCTTCAGAGGCAATTCTAAAAAAATAAAAAATAAAGAAAACTTTCCCATGAAAAGGTTGGTTTGGAGTAGGGGATTTTTCTTGAAATTTTTTCTGTGTAATATTGGAAGATGCCAAACTTAAAAAGCAAGTTTGGTATTTAACTGGCATTTCGTTCAAGTTATGCTATTCAGAGATACACACGCACGCACGCACCTTTTCCTAAATATGTCGTTCTTGGATCTAGGTGCCTCAAAGCTGCTTTCAGTGAACATTTGGCATCAATTTTGGGTGGGATGCAATTACGTATGTTTTAGACGTGGCGAATGACCTTGCGAGCATCTGTACGAGTGACGTCATGCAAATTGATGGTGGGGATAACATCTCGGTTTTCTACTTGAAATAAACAAGAGACTGCTGATAATGCGAGCGGGACTGTGCTTAATCACGCACCGTCCCGCGATGTTCACTACATGGAAGTCGGAGAGATACTAAACTGACATATCTATGGCCTTATAAATACAAAAGTGAACTCGACCATGAACCATTGCGCAACTTCAAGCCATTCGCCACGTCTAAAATGTACATCAGTTTGTACTATAGGAAAGCAGTAGAGAAAGTAAAAATGAGATCGGTATTACGACATTCGCGTAACGCTGTCAGATGTCCGCCATTCCTGGTTTATAATGATCCACACAACATGAGCCAGCAGTAAGCGCAGGAGAGGATAGTTCTACTATAGAAGACACACTTTCGATTCCCGGATGCCGGGAAAGTAGCGGCTATAGCCGTGAAAGTATTGCCCTTCTCTTGACACGCGCAGCGCCGTTCACTTATGTATTTGTGCAGAGCCTTATCTTTCGGATACTAGTCCAACTTCCCTTCTCTGGAATGCGGCGACTGTTGTCTTTATTTCCCTCTAGGAAGTTATGAAGACAATGGCAAACTGCTATAAAAACAATGGATAGGAAACCCCGCTGCTTTTCACCGTTTCTTCCCCTTCAGTGAGCAGCGTTTGGGTACTGGATGGATAATGTCACAATGCCAAAAAATGACTAATTCTAGCACACAAACACAGAATGCACAGATAGCGATTGTCGAGGAGCAGAAAGGGGAACAACTCCACAAAGTTATAACGAAAGAACCATTATGGGATGCTTAATGAATACTCTTCCAAAGAAAAGGTTTGATTGCACCGTTGGGATAGTCGGATTCGGTAGATCTTCTGTGTAATGGATTTACTGTAGCAGTAGCAGAGAAAAGAAAAGCCTAAAAACTAGACTCATCTAAGAGGTATATTGTATGAAACATTCTTGAAAAGGAAGTTTTTGGAGACATTCAGGGATGGATTAGACCGCGCTGGCTCTCTCCCGATGTAAGCTTCCATGCCTATCTCTCAACAATAGATGTTCGAGAATAATGTAGAACAAAGGACAGGGTTCCAAAACATACAATAGTAACAAATACATACTTCCAGATCAGGGATGATCTTGGTTACAGGAAAATTCCTACCCCCAGCAGGGAATCCAACCCGGGACCTCTCGCACAACAGGGAAGTACCTGAGCCAGAAGCTTCAACCCATTGTTTTGCTCTGGAGAGAGAATTCAAATAAATACCCACTTATTATAATGCAATTTGAAACATAGGATACAATGTATTTGTACATTGAGAATGCCAGAAAATGTGCATGTTATCACGAAAAATAAAAGTATTATTATTTATTTATTTATTTATTTATTTATTTATTTATTTATTTATTTATTTATTTATTTATTTATTTATTTATTTATTTATTTATTTATTTATTTATTTATTTATTTATTTATTTATTTATTTATTTATTTATTTATTTATTTATTTATTTATTTATTTATTTATTTATTTATTTATTTATTTATTTATTTATTTATTTATTTATTTATTTATTTATTTATTTATTTATTTATTTATTTATTTATTTATTTATTTATTTGTTTATTTATTTATTTATTTATTCACACAAGTCCATTGTGTCCCCTTCAAAATTTCTCAGGCCACCAGCTTGGCAACCACTGGAGAGTGAAATGAAAACTGAAGTAAACATAGGAAAGCAGGAGAATTTTGCGGTAGACATGACGACATTAAGCAACACGCAGAGCATAAGATTTGAACACTTGCTGTTGACCTCAAGAGGTTTCTCTTTTTTGCATAGCAGCACTTACGTAACTGCTCTGAGTTTCAAGAGTAAGTGAAGAAACGCTTGCCCAATGTTGTTATGAAAACACCAGACTCGTGAAAATTTACTGCCGCGGAATCCATTGTTAGTGCACATTGGAGGCACTGGAACAATGTGTGTTCGTGTGCAGCAGGATGGTTTACAGCTGAAGAGGAGTCTTTGTTGTTTTGTGTCGCTGATAATATACAGCATGATTAATCAGAGGGCACATAATAGCTAGAGATTCCGTTAATAGAGTGTACGATGCAATCTCCTGGTTTACGGTATCAAACAGACAACACTATCTTAAAATAGTGCTTTTACTGTCTTGAAATATCATAAAAAATCGAAAATAGATAAGTCCAAAGCTTCTGCAAGCAATCATTGCTTCTACATTTTTTTCCAATCATCATATAACACGCCAATTAAACGCGACATAAATGTACTTTTACGAGATACATTAAAGCACCCCAATCATTAAGACCCTGTTACTACTGATTTTCATCTAACCGTAAGCGATAACGATTAAATGCATGTATCAATCCGCAAGCCTTGAAAGCAGGGCGCTGATTTTGAGTACGACATTTATTTCCAATCAACACTGCCGTGAAAGAAGCACTATTGCCGCAAATATCAAGGAATATGCACGAAAATCTCATAGTTCATGAACTGGGACATGGGCGTCGGACACATTTTTCCAGGGGGAGGGGCAGCATGTTGGAAGTTTGCAATCAAACAATATTAATTACTTTGTTGTCAAAAGTCATTGTATATGTTGCGGATAACCGCATTAATTAGTGCAACATAAAAAGTGTTATTTACATCAAAATTAATGTAATAGTCTAATAGTAACTGACTGCACATTAGCATCATTAATTTCCAAGCGGGGTCCGCGGCCCCCCTTGCCGCTCCCCTTTCGCGATGCGATGGATTGGGACAATGTTTTCAGAATGTATAAGTCCACTTTGAAGAGCTGTTGTTTAAATTAAATCGTCTACTTTGTGAACTGACTATTCAGTACCTACTAAAATCAACACGTAATCTAAACTGGCCACAACTGAATGTTTACTAAAACCGACATCAAAGCGATATAAAGGGAAGAAAGTCAAAATATTTTCACCCAGTGATATCAAAAGCACATGAAGTTTCTGATTCTAATGACAAGTGTAAATATTGTGACGCCGACAGCGCGGCGCACGTCAAAGGGCGGCTGGGCTAACTAGTTTAGACCACACACCAGGGTTGCCAGTAAACAAAGGAGCTCAAAGTTAGGCTGCTTTGGGCGAGTGTTTGTGTATATGTGGCTAACACCAAAGAGCGCGGCGCATGACAAAGGATTGCTGGAACATTCGAGAAGTGTCCGGCGGTCGGCTTGTTGGTAGACGTTCAAGAAAGATCTTGCAACATCATCGCCGGTATAACAGCTCGCGGAGCACGTGAAGGCGGGCAGTTTTTCAGTCCCTCGGTGTGTCAGTGAGCGCGAGACAGCTGTGAAAGATACGTCGAGTCAAAGTGAAGAAGTTTTAAAGAGCCTTGCGCGATTGTATCGTCGGTGTTAAGGCTACGAAAAAAAATCTGGTAGGTTGCACTCACATGACATTCTCTACTCTTGTATCTTACTCGTATTAGTTGAGATAAACCTTTGCAGAAATTATCTTACTGCTTACTTCCTTGTAGGTACAAGGGGAGTATGAGAATACAGTAGACTTCGAGCGAGTCAAATCTTTTAAAGCTTTGAGATTCCGTTCTGTTTGCGCGACTAAGACGTAAAAAATGAATAAAGATATTGCTTTTAAATATTCCTAAACACACAAATAACAATGAATATTTCCGAAATACTTCTCTCTCTCTCTCTCTCTCTCAAAAAAAAAAAAAAAAAAAAAAAAAAAAAAAAAAAAAAAAAGGACATAAATTGTGTTTTAGCAAGATCTACATTTTCCGTAGGTATAGTAAGATTTGGTCTATCTCTTGCGGTTTACGAGTTATACAAAAGTCATCAACAGTAAATAGAACTACACAGGCGTTAGCAAGGAAACGCAAAATATACATTTCGTTTTCCATAAGAAAATCTCAAACATGTGGCATTTTAGTCAAAATTGTTAGAGCCATTTTCGAGAAAAACAAAATTTTCCATGTAAAGGGCAGTTTAGGGAGGAGTAATTTTCTTCAAAATCTTCGTGTCGCATCCTGAAAAGATATTAAACTTAAATACCAACTTTGGCTTTTAACCGACTTTTCGTTTTTGAGTTATGCTGTCCAGACTGACACACACGCACACGCACACACACACACACACACACACACACACACACACACACACACACACACAACACAACACAAATCTCGACATCAAAATTTTGGGTGGAATACAATACTTCCTCTACTTACTATACGTAGTAGAGAAAGTAAAAGCTGCGGTGGGTTGTAATGCCACAAAAGACTATAGAGTGTGTTAACGTCAGTAAAAGAGAACTGTTACCTGTGATAACATTATGGAGGAAAAATAAAGTGAAAGAAACAGTAACTGGAGTTTTGTTTCCGTGTTAATAAGCAATTTATTGAATAAAATACAGGCATACTTCTTTCTAGACCCATTCTGCAAAATAAGTTACTCGATATGGGAATTAATAGAAGCATGTGAGGCATCAGGATCAATATAGGAAACACAGGAAATGTCCAGGGACATGTTTCCGGGTAGAGCGATCAGTGCAAAACGCCAAAGACCAGTTTTGCAGACCAGCCCAGCAGTTATTGAGGACATTCGCCGAAGAAGAAGTTCGCACACAAACTGGCTCAACAGGCCCACTTTAATGGGGGTTGTCAGCGTGTAACTGTATACATTATATGGACTACTTTGAACTACTTTCAACCATGAGATAGTGAAATTATTAACGATTATAGCAGTAACTATCTTCTAAACTGAAGTACAGCTGTTCGTCACATTCCTGCACTCTCAGTTCACAGAAGGATGTTCTTTCTTTCCTTCTTCTTTCTTTTATTTTCTTTCCCTACCAAGTATGTTAGGTAGAGAAGGTAGGTAATGCACTCCACCCAAAAATTCGATTGCTAGATTTCACCAGGAATACACATTCTGAGACATTTGCCCCTGTGTGTGTGTGTGTGTGTGTGTGTGTGTGTGTGAGAGAGAGAGAGAGAGAGAGAGAGAGAGAGAGAGAGAGAGAGAGAGAGAGAGAGAGACAGAGAGACAGAGAGAGAACAGCATAACCCAAAATGAATAATTGGTTCAATACAAAATCTGGTATTTACGTTCAGCTTCTTCCAAGATGTGACACTAACATTTTCAAGAAAACCCTCCAACCCAAACTACTTAATTTCTCTCTTTTTTATTTTATTTTTTTTTTAATGCCTCTAATGATTTTGATTGAAATACCATGTTTAAGATATTTTCATAATAAATGGAATATATCTTGAATTTTCTGGGAAAAGCCTCTGAAGCCCTCTTCATTCTGGTAGACTTTTGCATTAGTGGTAAACCGTAAACAATAGACAAAATCGTGTGGCACTAAACATGTAGATCTTGTTAAAACACAATTTATGTCAAAAACGTTTTTTGTGGAATTAAACATTTCCGAGGTATTCCTTATTAATAGAATTTCCCAATATTCATACTTTTCTCAAATGGGAAGTCGTTAGCCTTTTTTCCCTTCCTTCTCTCTCTCTCTCTCTCTCTCTCTCTCTCTCTCTCTCTCTCTCTCTCTCTCTCTCTCTCTCTCTCTCTCCTCGTGCAAAGGGAATAAAATTTCAAAGAAATCTACACCCAGCGACCAGCTCTTAAAATATGTCACTATTACTTAAGTGTACTCCTTACAGCTGTTGCCATTGTATCCGTAAATAAATGTGTAATAAAACATTTTCTAGAAATATTTATCTCAACGTGACGTAGACAGAAGAATACTTTCAGGAATACTGCTTTGAAGAATGGGTAGAGAAAGTTATGTGAAAGCTATAATTACTGAAAACTGACACAATTTGTAAAGACTAAAGATGGAGTGTTCTGATCAGAATATTCACCAGCAGCAACTTAAAAAGGCAAAAAGAGACGTAACGCAAGTTGAAGATAGAGAAGTGAAGAAATACAAGGATTCAGCATATAAGAAATGTGCACGCGGTTGCCTTGTTGGAGCGACGCACAAGATTGCAGTCTCTGCTAAGCTGGATGAGCAAGTGCTCCGCCGTCAAGCCGCCACGAAGTCTGCGGTGTCAGCCAGCTCTAAACCAGGCCCTCGAGCTATTGTCTGCGTTAAGGACAAAAGGAGCTAGAAGATTCCGGGGAACACCGCTGCAATCGGCCGTCTTTGGTATAGTATTCCGCCCCACCGGAGCTATGGCGGAAACACTTCCGGAATTGCAGCGGCGGTCTTCGAGAGGTGGGACAAGACGGAAGACAGGCGCAGCTGGGTGGTTCCTGAAGCCGTCCGGCACTCCTTCGCTCGGGATCTCTGCCGCTGATGTTTTCATTAAATAAAATGAGCATACATTCCTAAAAGGTTGCACATTGTCTGTCCTACTCCTACAGTGTAAATAGACAAATAATGGGAAACCAAAAAGTTTGAGAGGACGTAAGACCAGCGATCTGTGAATTCTCCAACAATCCAAAGTATTTTATCGAGTATTTTGAACTTTTTACCGCAGCTTACGTTGTATAAACAATAGCAGACAATACGTATACGTTAAGCGTATCTGGATTATGCATTTTAAAACAAACCTGTAACTTATTTTACAAAAAACACTCCTTATGGTGCAATAATCATTTTGAAAATGCATTTAAAATATTCCCTATTGAACTAGAAAATAAGTTTGCTAAGAAATATGTTATTACCTTCATTGGTCTAAACAAAATGTTTTTGTTTATTTATAAGTTTCTGCTTTTGCAAAAAAAGATCTATATGTAAAACTTGGATGGCAGCGCCGTGGCCGAGCGGTTAGATCGTTCGCCTATCACCCACGACCCACATGTGGTATTTATAGCGGACAAAGCGGCGTCTGGGTGGATTTTATCCGTGTTCTCCGGTTTCCCCCGCCACTCATTCCACCAACTGATTCATCATCACCTTTCCCATCATCCATTTTACCTGCATTTCATGTCATCCTTTTCCTCACTCATTCCACCAATCATCCATTTTACCTGTATTTCATGTCATCCTTTTCCTCACTCATTCCATCAACTGATTCATCATCACCTTTCCAATCATCCATTTTACCTGCATTTCATGTCATCTTTTTCCTCACTCTCATACTTCGTGCTCCAGGTTTTCCTCTGTCAGGTCCATAGGTTCGTCTGATCCTAGGCACAGGCTTGCAAATCCTAGGGAATGCAAGACCTCCATTCAGGAGGCAGGAAAACTTGGGTGGACTTGGTGACGTAGCACATTTGCCTTGTATTAATACTGCACATCAAGTGTTAGTTACCATATTTTGGGGAAACTATTACCGAAGTTAAACTGTAATAATAGTTAAACGTTGTATCGTAAAGAAGCATTTAAATGCTGAAAAAGTCTCAAATATTCCACCGAGAAAAACCCTCGGGAAAACTTAGTCGTAAAACGTGCCTCAAATTTTGTTTCTGTATTTTTGCTTAGACAAATAAATACATATTAAACAGTATCCATATTTTAGGAGATAAGTCTTCCTTTTTTTCTTCTTAGCATTAAGGATTAAAGCACTCTGCCTGTTCTGTCCCAGCATTCTTCACTTTAACCTTGTCTTTTTCTGGGGCGTCCGGTGTCTCTTTCTCCTAAGGGTTTATATTTGTTAATTAAGAGGGTTTTCTTCACTCATGCGTTTATTGCGTTTACTTTCTTCAGTTTCATTATATAACTTTTCTTTATTTTTTTATTAAGTCCCGCCTAGTGCAAATTTTAGTTCTACGTAAAAAGCTCATTTCCGTTGTCTGATTTTACTTTTGTTCGCTTCTTTTATTATCCACGATTCGCTGCCACGCATAGCACAAGGACCGTCATGAGCTTATTAAACGTCAATGTTGTTTCTGTTCTTTTATTTTGTAGGGTTGTTATGGTTCTACATATTTGCTGAAGCTTGTTTAGGTATTTTATTTTCTACATCTCTATTGCCATAGCAACTCATGTCTAACTAAAAAAAATGTTGCCCCACGTACATTACATATTTCCAATACATACCTTTGTTCTCTTTGGATATTTTCCTACGTGTCATTACTTTTGTCTTTTATGGAAATTCTTAACTTACATTTAGTGTCCAGTTGCACAATTTATAAACAGAGCGCTGTAGGTTTTGATATGTTGTACTACATCACCTGCCCCTAACATGTTAAAATAAGAATTCTTATAAGGTATTTGGTTTATCTTGCCTCGAATGAGATATGTTGAAAAGAGACGCAGATACGCACTCCTCTCTGTTGTTAATGGGGAAAATGGGAGAAAGTTCGGTTTCGTTCTATCCAATCAGCGCTGGACTGAAGAGGCAAATATGAATACACTTCCGATGTATCTACCCGCTAAACGTATTATCTACCTCAGGCCTGTCAAACATCACTCCCGGGGTGTGAAGAGAGGAGTCCACCCCTCATTAAGTGCAGTAGCACGCGCTAGTAGAACCGGTTTTCGCTTTGTTTTTCTCGTTTTCCGATTTGAAGGGAGGGAAAATAGGGGAATATGTTCACACCTGGTGAGTGCTGTTTGACACGCCTGATCTACCTCTTAATTGTTTTACCATAAAACGTGCGATTTATGTTGTTTCTTGTTCATTTATTTAGGCATATTATTTCCACTTTTGTTATTTCCATTGTTTCCTCCTGTATTTGCTTTGTGTGTTCTTTTTGTAAGAAGTAAGAATAAATATATAGCCAAAGGGTGACGCTGATGACCTTAGCAGTTTTGCACTATTTAATTACTTGCTCTACCCTGCCTATAACTTGGGTGGTGGAAGTGACCTTCCACTTGTATGGTTCTAGAGACAAGTTAAACCTCCGTAACTACACTCAAATACACCTATTCTTGTTTTCCTTCATACTTTTCTAAGTACCACGCAGGGAGAAGAGCAATCGAGTATTTACCCTCTCCACTTACTGACACAATTTGAAGGACTGACCGGTTATCTGAGGTAAACAGACAACAGCGGGGGCGTGGGCTGGTAGCTAATCGCTGTGAGACATTAGAGGGGATTAAAAGTATTATTTAGGGGAAATGACACAAAGAGTCAGTTCTCACCATCTAAGGTCTACACAGATATTGAAATGCTAGCATCCATCAAAACAACACAAAAGTATACTATAATAAACATTGGTCGTGAAGCACATACTTTCCGAGAACTGAGCAGGTGCTGAATGTGATGTCATTCCTCTGCCCTACAATACGGCAGATAATCATGCCATAGTTAACACTCCTGGCATGGAATACTGAATAATGAAAACAGAAGTTTGGTTCCGGATATGAGCACTGCCGTTGCATTAGCGCACCATCAATTGTCATAACAGCGTCAACAGTGTTTTGATATCTTTCTGCATCAAAGTAAACATTAGCGTGCAGTTATTATTGAATAGTTCCTATCGTGTTAGTGCGTTTGTGTAGCTGCATCACTCTTAACTGTAGGTACGCATGTGATGTCTTACCTATACACCTATCGTACATTTAGATTCATTTTATCCAACAATGGTGTATTTGATCCACTTACCATTCATGCTGTCGTGATGAAAATTGAATTTCCACTGGTACTGCGCACGCTTTTGCGTATTTTACTGGACATATGTGCACGAACTATATTAAATTCTCTAACTTTAATACATTTATTATGGCGATAAGAATGATTCTTGATTCTTGAATTTTAAGCATTTGAATCCTTCACATAAGTTTAACTTCTTTTTATTTATTAATGTTCATTTAAGATTTAATTTATGCAGCAGCTATTGTTGCTTTTTCTTTTTTCTACCACGTACTTACGAGAAGATATTGCACTCCACCCAAAAATTCGTTATCCAGATTTCGCCAGAAATACATGTTTAAGCCGTCCATTTCTAGAGAAAGGTGTGTGTGTGTGTGTGTGTGTGTGTGTGTGTGTGTGTGTGTGTGTGTGTGTGTGTGTGTGTGAAACTCAAGAACGAAACGTCGGCTGTAAACGAAACTTGTTTTTAACTTCAGTATCTTCCAAGGATGTGACACGAAAATTCTCAAGAAAACCCCCATCCCAAAGTATCCTTCACATGGAACAATTTTTAAAATTTTCGATTTTCTCAAAAATGGCTGTAACGATTTTGTTTAACATACCATTATTTTAAAATTATTTACATGAGAAATAAAATGTATATCTTGAAGTTTTTAGGTATAACCTGTGAAACCTTTATTCGGAAGGAATTTTGTATAATCTTGTATAACTGGTAATATGTGAAAACTAACTACACAAAAATGTACTATTTTTTAAAAGTTTTTTTCCAAATAACCTTTTTTGTGGCATAAACAATTTCCGAGATATGCGTTATTAACGGTTTGATTCAATACTTGTCATTCTTTTAAAAACCTTCCGATATTCAGTTGTTTCTTGCGATTACATGGACGCGCTATGAGTTTAGAGCTACTATACAGCATAGAGCTTTTAAACTTCTCTTCCTATTCCTATTTCTAATATACCTATTTCTGCAAAGGATTGTCTTAATTAAAATTAAGCGTTTGGGAAAACAAACCTTCTAAGAACAGTCTGTATATGCTAATAAACGATATCAGATCAGATTTTTGTCTTGTGCTATCGCCTCCTAAAATATTAGATACTCTATTTTAACCCACTAGAGCCGAGCGATGCTCTTCCATGGCCTATGACGAATGAGCTCCGCTGGAGTGCACTATTTGACACAGTTTATTATGCTTACACAGAGCCTTCGTCCTGACGCGTGGCCGTGTTACGGGGAATTGCTTGCCCTACACTGCGCTGTTTCTAACTGGTTCTGTTTAACCCTCCAAAATCCTTACTCTCCTTGCCTATTTCTTCAGAACTCAGAAAGCATGTACTTTACGACCAATGTTTAACTGATATTCTTGTATTGTTTTGAAGCAGATTATCACCTTCTAAAATACTGGATACATTTAAACTCTATTAAGCACAAGAACCTTGTATCCATCGCGCTAACACGTGTATGGCGTTTAATATGCTCGTGTCTTTATGCCATTTTCCCCTTAGCATTTGTAAAATCTTTCACGTTATCCTCTTGTTAGCAGAACGTGCAAGTTGACGATCACGCTATACGACACTTACAGTTGATTCTTATAATATCGACCTACTTAATGCACTTAGGGTAGTAAGTGATACACATAGTCCATTAGAGCTGTGCCGCAATTACACACAGTAACTCTGTACGACCACAAAACAACGCTGCGGCAGTATCATTTCACCAGAGGCAATCTGCTGTCATATGGTTATGGAGAGAAGAGCACTTAATTTGTGTACATTGTTTACATGGGACAATGCTTTCTCCAACTTTTATTTCGCCGCTCTAACAGGAGCAATAGATGAAATTTCATTGACCAATTTAACCAAAAAAAAAAAGTTGACATAGCTTGTATGCTTTAACGATATCTGCATTGTTATATTCTCTATTACGTAAATATGTACTCAAGATGAAGTATTGCATTCCAACAAAATTTCGATATCCAGATTTCACCGGAGACAGCACATTTAATCAGTCCCCTGAACCTCCCTTCAGAAAAGGAAAAAAGAAAACCGTGTGTGTGTGTGTGTGTGTGTGTGTGTGTCTTTCTTTCTTTTTTTTTTTTTTTTTTTTTTTTTTTTTAAAGATTCTTTATTGTTCTACATGTTCCATTACAATATGTAATACTACATGTTGGGTTTGCTTACAAAGTAAACTGATAATCATATATTAACATGAATAATTATTTAGATTTATGTGTGTGTGTGTGTGTGTGAGAGAGAGAGAGAAAGAGAGAGAAAGAGACAGTAAGAGAGAGAGAGAGAAAGAAAGAGACAGTGAGAGGGGAGAGAGAACACCGTAGCTAAAAACGAAAAGCCAGTTAAATACCAAACTTGGTATTTAAACTCCATATCTTCCTACTCAAACTCTTACCCAGATGACAAAAGCTTAAACATGTCAAATTCCAATCAACCAGATGGTCGTACACTTGTTCAATAATAATAATAATAATAATAATAATAATAATAATAATAATAATAATAATAATAATAATAATAATAATAATAATAATAATAATAATAATAATAATAATAATAATAATAACAACAATACCAACAACAACGCCGCTTATGAATTATAAACACTTCATTATTTTCATCATATACAGGATGTTAGGGATACAAATGCAGATATTTTAATAATTGGTATCTTAATATGCATCCACTTCGGTGTGTTAGTTGGTTTTTCTCTTCTCTAACAGTTTTTCCACAAACCAATCACATGGTTTACACCTGACTTTTTTGCATGGTCGTAATTGCTCCGTGAAATGAACAACACCTGTCGTACAGACTATCCGTTTTGCTTCACATCTTAATGCGTGACCTAGGTAGCCACAGATCATTGACCTTGCTATAGCTTTGAAGCTCTGCTCCAGTGCACCATTCGTTATCACGAGACGAGCCAACTCGCACCTATTTTACTTAGAGGTACCAACCAAGAATATGAAAACAAGACTCTTAATAACTAAAATTGTAAGTCCGCAAATGAAGCACATAGTAATATTGTTGATTAACTATGCTGAATTAGTAATAACAATATTCACATCTGTACCACATAACAGCTGTATGTATACATCCTTATGGATCAAAATAATGACAAATACGCTAATGGGTATAATGTCCTCTTAGTGCCAATACTTTAAGATTTTGTTTACATGCCTGCTTCAGAAGAAAAGTTTAACATAACCAAGGTCCGCAGTTGGGATCTTCTGTGCCTAAGTGGCCGGTGTTCAATGTCAACCAATACCTCTCCAACCAACATGAGGTCTGATTTTTTTAGCTGTACTTGAAAGCGACTGACTGCTCGCCCATGTCAGTGGATTTAAAGCGATGTAAAATAACTCCTGCAGGACGAAATTGCGGCGCACCGGCGGTGCTGATACTATGCTGACAATTTACTGTGTCGTCAACAAACAAAATATATATTCATTTTACCAACATGAGTCACTGAGTACAGGTTGTTAACTTTGCTTTTGTTATATCTGCAGCCCCAGTTGACCGCAGGATACACCAGACCCAAGCCTTTGACTTTGCAATTGTGGCAATTGTTATTTCAGCGCCACAGAAAACTCATTTCTCACCTACCCCTCACTCAACAAATGGAGTCACTAATAACGTTACATTGGGCTAGCACGAATCAGAGTCGATCTTGGACTATTCTTTCGTTTATTAGTTCACTTTTACTTCGGAGATTAGTGTGAAACCAGTCAAGGACTCAGGCCAATAGAAATAAATAAATGGCTAGTGTTTTCATACACAGTTTCTTGGATAATGTTAGAGAACTCGAGGGAGAGGTAAAATCCCAACAGAGGGCAAGACATGTGTCACATCTAAGAGTCCTATCCTAGAATATCCGGACACACTAATGTCTATAAACTCTAACTTGGTTGCTCCGGGGGACAAAAGCGTAAATGTTTAAGGGAGACGTGAATTTTTAATGGGCGAGCTCGAGTGTCCCAGAATGCAGTGCGCCACTGTCCGTATTCCCAAATGGAATCAATCGATTCGCCATGCACATTTCCCGTATGCAGAATCCCTGTACTTCTGTCATTTGCCATAATTCGCTTCACTTCCGAATTGTGAAGGGAAGCTTACGTAGTTGATCCGGAGTAGCGGAGGGGGGATGCAAATAAAGCCAACACGGGAACCCTCTCACTTGCGTTATAACGAATGTTGGGGAGAAAAAAAGCGACACACCTTCCAGCCCTATGAAATTTTAACACGGATATACAAACATACACATAGGTAAGCAACAGTGGCGTATCACCGCACATCTTAGCAGCTATTAAAATGAATAAACTAACAAATAAATATTTCCCTTAAGGATACCAATCTGCGAAATAAGCAAAAATGTATAACTACTAAACACGACAAATCTCACACTTTAGTTCTATGTAGTTTTTATAGCTGTACTAACTTTCAAGCCATATCATATAGCGATTTAAATCTCCGCCTGTATGTCTAGCTATCTATAAAGTTGTAAAAGTTTGAAGTGTTGAATTCACATGAATATTTCTACTCACTCCTCAGCAAACTCTTCATAGAAACGCTTTTATTCTATTTCTTATTAATCCAGATAAACTTAGACATTTAAGGTTGGTTTACAACCATCGGTAACGGTAACATAACCTGAACGAGAAGCTGAAATACATGCATTCAAATGGGAGTATTAAATTAAATACTCATTAAATTAAATCCGCACACGCTAAAAGAATTCACGGACAAAATCACAAAACACAGGCAATCAGTTAACATTAATGTTTGCGGGTAAACCACAACAAAATTGTTTTCGGAGATGTAGGGAATGTATTCGCGTTGAAGGTCATCAATTTCAATGCAGGCAAGCCTAATGCAAGTTAGTACAGTAATTAATGTTCCGTACCCGTAACTCGCCGGTCCTTTACGCGTAATTCTGGCGGAGAGCGCGCCGGCCCTTAACTGGTCCCTTGCCGCTGCGAGGCGGTCCCGCCGATCAAAGAACGCATGTTAGCTTAATGTTAACCAACGTTTGTTTTCTCAGGATAACCGGGATTCGTACTCGAGGCCTCTAGAATGTGAGGCTGACGCGGTACCCCAACACCACAGAAGAGGGATGAACTTTTGTTAATATGCTTAGCTGAACGCTATTAAATAATAATGCCAACGTTGCATAAATTTTCAAACACAATAAACGTTCAATTACAAAACAGTGTAGTGCAATTTGTAAAACAGTTAAAACAGTGATAGAGAAAAAAGGTTTCTGAAACTACCTTTAAATTATGCGTTAAATTTGATTTAAATATTACCTATACATTAAAATTTAAAATGAATTGGGCTCAAAGTGTATATTTTATAAATTTCTAAAGATGGGTGTACAAAGTATTGCATTGAACAAAAAATTCGATATTCCATCTTTCGAGGCCCACTAATCCACCAAAAAATAAATTTTTAAAAATAGGTCCTTGTGAGCACAGGTCTGTGAACAACATAACTTAAAGGTAAAAGAGTCTGATATATACAAATGTTACGCTTGCATCAGTGGCATAGCAGGTAAATATTTTATAGAACACTACCTCAACACATACTATCTCTTACGAAAAAATATGTTCATTTCTCAAAAAAGGCTGTATACGATTATGATTAAATACTGCATATTTAAGATATTTGTGTGAATAGCCTATAAATTCCTTATCATTCATAGCATTTGATTAATTTTCTATAACTAGCACACTGTAAGAGAGATTGTATATCTCGTTAAAAAGCAAATGATTAATTTTTATTTTTATTTCTTTATTCTACTTTTATTTTTTATTGAAAAATTAATTATACCTTCCGAGTTATTCATTACCATTAGATTGCCTCTCACTATGTCTACCTGCCATTCTTTTGTTTCTCATGATGTCATGGAAAGAGTCGGAAATTTCAAGGCAAGCATACAATGGCCGTTTTGTACATATTTGGCTCTCACTTCAACTTCACTGTATTCCTCTTGTATCTACAACGAAATTTGTTATGAAACCCATATCGTAATTAGCATTAAGTAGATTGAAAAATAAGCTTCTGCAAGAGATATAAATGACAACCTCAAGAGAGCAAATACATCAGATACCCAGGTATTAGCTCAGGCCTAGGGAACAGTACTCCTCAGGTGTCAAGCCATTCCCGTAATTCGCCTCCACTCGCCAAAGCGGAAGAGGGGTAGGTAACATTATTCAAACCTTCGGAGTACTCTTCCCCGGCATTAGCTGCTTTCGAAATATTCAATGCTGTACGATTCGTTTTTCATTTTCATCGCAAGAGCTCATTATCATGATTTCTTAATCTAATCTATTTCAGTTAACGTCTGAAGATTCGCATATATGTACTAACTGCTTAACCTGAAATAAATAAATAAGTAATAATAATAATAATAATAATAATAATAATAATAATAATAATAATAATAATAATAATAATAATAATAATAATAATAATAATAATAATTTAATATTATTATATAATAATGTGATACATGCGGCAATACCTAAACTTGTATAATCAGTAGAGAAAGTTTTATGATTGTACCCCACCATTTTTTAGAAGCTCATGGTCAAAATATTTCGATGTCATAACTTGTACATATATTTTCAGCTTTGTACGCGCAGCGGTTTGCGAGTTGTTTCATGCGTGCAGGACGAGCAAAGACCCCCAAGGTTAGCATCTGCTAGGAATTATTTGTATAAAGACTGTACCACCTAGTGTATAAAAAAGAAAGCAATAGCATCGATCCCGCATATCTTTTTCCTATCACGGCTCCCCCGGGGCTACGCCACTGTTGAGAAGGGAAACCCAACAATGACGTAATCCGCGCAGTCAACTACTCAGGTGGTGGGCGGGATAGTGCTGCAGGTAACCCAGAAAGCAGACCAATACACTACATGCTTGGCTAGAAGTGAATAACCTACAAAAACTCGCAAGGGGTGGGAAGGAGGGAGGGAGGGAGATTTCAATAATGGCGGTGCTGCGGGCTTGTTCAGCAACATCATATTCAAAACACAAGCTGATGCTTCTTCTGCAGCCTTCCAGCAGTCCTCTTTTCATCTCTACAACCAGGATATTATTTTCAGACTTTGTTATATAGCCCCCTTACCTTTTGTTTCTTCTTATTTTATCTTACATGGTTAATTAGTGTACTATGTTGGTGAAGGTGCTAATCGTGGTTCAAGTATCCTCATTCCACTGAAATACGAGGATTGCGTCAAATAAATTGAATAATATTAATGAACATTGGCAATAAGGGATAGAGGTCACTTCAGCAGTGTCAAGAACTGGTCCAGTCCCTCACTACTCACGATCTGCATCATTTCGTAACCTACAGGTTTGTCTCATATATTATAGCCGTCTTATCCAACACGGGATGGTCAGTGGTGCCTTCTGTCTTCGTTTAGTCTTTCAATTGGTATTGTGACCTTTCGTGCACTGAATGTGAATGAACGATATATTCTGCAAGTGAGAAAGATGAGTGGTGGTGTCAATATTAATTTAGTATTAGTATTAACAACAAACTATATAAGGCTACCTATAGGATATGCGGAACTATTCATGGAGATCAAAAAAATGAAAAAATACAAATAATTGAAAAAACTAAACAAAATATGGCCATTCATACACTTGAAAACCAAGCAATGATCAAACAAAAAGAAAGAAATTAATGATTGAAGCGTTGGTTATTGATAGTTTCTCGGGCTAACAGTCAGGTCAAATTTGGGTAACTACCCAAGCTTTCAGCGACTAACTCTGCCGCCATTCTCAGCTGCAGTTCCCTGAGGTTGGCGGCAGAATTAGTTGCTGAAAGCTTGGGCAGTTACCCAAATTTGACCTGGGTGTTAGCCCGAGAAACGATCACCAAAAAGAAAAGAGAAAATATGCAAAAGAAATCATCTGCTGCCTTACACTCATGAAATTTCTCTCCTTCCAAAGCACAGTTCTATTTCATAGCCACTGAGCCAAACGTTTGCCGACAAGGGGGGATGGTGGAGGCCGAAGGTAGTCAAATACTGACATATCGAGTTAACACTTAAAAATAAATAAATAATATTAAAACAAAAAATTAACAATATAGCTCAAGCCAATACAGTAACAATTAATAATATAAGGTTAATGACTCAAAAATGTTAGATCCCATAATTTGTTTTGACGACAATTAAATTTTTGTGTAGTACTTTTCTGTTGTGTTTTAACGATAGCTACATTTTTTGACCGACACGCTTCTGTTGTTTTAAGGATGGTTACATCTTGTGTGCAGTATTTTTTGGTTGCGTTTTAGCGATACCTACATTTCTGTGTCGTACTATTTGGTTGAATTTTAACATGGCTACAGTTTATGTGCAGTGTTCTTTTGTCTCTCTCTTATGGTTTACGGTTTACTCGCCAGTTATACCTACAATGAAGGGCATTTCACAGAAAATCCAAGACAAACGTTACATTAGTCATGTGATTATCTTAAACATGTGGCATAGTAATCAATCGTTGAGACCATCTTTGAGAAAATAAAAAACAAGGAAAACTTTTTGTATAAAAAGTAGTTTAGAATGAATAAATTTACTTGAATAGTTTCATGTCGCATTCTTCGAAGAATACGCAACTAAAGATTAAAGTTTGGTACGCATCCACATTTAGTTATTCGGTTATCTATACTGTTCATGGGCCCTAATGACCTAGTTGTCGACGGGCCCTTAAACAAAGCTCACTCACTCACTCTATACTGTTCACAGAATCTTTCACATAAATAAATTTACAGGGAGCCTCAAAACTTGCATTCCCGGGGAAACCTCAATGTCAAGTGAGTGAGTGAGTAGGTGAATGAATGAGTGAATGAGTGAATGAGTGAGTGAGTGAGTGAGTGAGTGAGTGAGTGAGTGAGTGAGTGAGTGAGTGAGTGAGTGAGTGAAGTTTCAGGCCCGTTGACAACTAGGTCACTTAGGCCCAAAGTAAGTTGTGGAGGAAGTAAAAAATGGACGCAAAGACTTGGACTAACAAGATAGCCAAATGCACCATTCAGCTGCGAACCAAAACAGGAAGGAATTTAGGAAGACCTTTTAAAAATTGGTAGGGGTAAGAGAAGTGTTATTATACAGGTGTATAAATACTTGAAACCTATTTATAAGTATAGAGAGCTTAACTATGATGTTATATCACGCCTTTTCATAGGTGAACGTTTAACGCCATTGTAATTATACTTACAGCATATGTACACATTTTTGTCTCCAATTTCTTTTCGTAGAATATGATACTGGAGAGTTAGAGCTACTGGGCGATTTCAAAGCGCTGTATATTTATCAATGCTGCCTTCTTTGGACAAGTGAGTGACTCACACTCTTTGGACAAATACGCACTACAGCAATCAACAATCCCAGTAAAGCTTCCTTGAGGACATCACAACTCAAGCCGCTTTGAACATCTGTGAAGATGGTCTTACGTGTTCCTTGAGCAAGCACAGTACACTCTTCGTGAATAAACAGTGAAATACACGTTAAAATGGGGCAATTGCTTGATTATATTGAACCGTGAACACAGATTTAAAGCACGGCATTCTGAGTAATAAAAATCCTAAACTTCGTGATACTACATAAAGTGTATTCGCTTAAATTGTTTATTTACAATTTCACGCAAGGCGTATTGCATAATACGGCCTTCACACAATTTTCCTTGGTGGCCAATTATCGTGTTTGGTTCGCTTGCACGCGTGCAGTTATCCTGGAAACAGTAATGTTGCTTCTACTGCTCGCGTGTTGTACTATGATCAAAGACCGATACGATATGCAACCCTTATTCCAGTATGAATAAGCGAGTGGCATAGAACAAACACTTGCATTAACTTGTGACAATGTGATTACATTTGCATACTATGGAAATATCTTTATAATTAATATAAATGTCACCACTGAATTGCATTTGTTTTCTATTTCATTTGGTCTGTTTCGGCAACAATTTATGACTGTTGGATCCATCTTTCAACACGAGAGAAGAGTGTTTTCGTTTTCAAGATTCTATAATATTTACATTTCACAACCGTATTAATTTTTGCGCGTTTGCATGTTTAAAGTAATGTAATAAAAACGTTAACATTTATATTATGAAGTGCCGATTGATGTTAGTGGCATGGCAACCATAAATACAATAAAATGTTGCGAGTAAATTAGTTAATTATAATAGTTATACTTGATTGTTGCCATGGACAAGATGGCGGCATATGGATAATATGGTGATGGAAATAAAAACAATGACATTGAAGAAGCTCGGCAAGTCAGATGTGCAAAAAAAAAAAAAATAAATAAATAAATAAATACACGTATGAAAAAATTATTCTGGTAGGCACTTTTTGTATTTCCTTTCCAAATACAATTTGAACAATTTCCAATTGCCAATATGCATTTATTTTTACTATGCGAAGTCTTAAGCGTTTAAAGCTCAGCGCCTACATTTCAAATACAGTGATTTATTTCATATATTAATTAAAGGCTGGTTCACAGCTACCCGGTAATGATAACCAGAACTACAACGGCAACGGGAAGCAAACCAGCACTCAATATTTTGGTTCACAACAAACCAGCAGCGAGAACGGGAAGATACACTAATGATCAACTTATTGATAGAAAGCGGAAGACAATATTGTGCATTGGAAATTCATTTGTTTCTAACTGACCAATGATATTTTCCTAGCTTACGACTAGAGAGAGTTCTAGCGGCTGTTTCATCGCACGGCCACCGTCGATGTTTTCTACAGCAAAAAGTGTAATATATACAATATGAATCCAACATGCTGTGCCTTGCAACGGGAACAGAAAGCTAAAACTTGGCCAAGACTCTCCCGTTCCGGGCTCTGTAAAAGCGTCCCATCGGTTGTGAACACTTCTATTTGAGTACACGTATTTCAACTTTCTCGTTCTAGTTTCGTTACCGCATTAAGGCTATCTTTTGGGTATGTATTTTAACGTGCATTGCATAGGTATAGAAGGCAGTAGTTCTACTTACCAACAATACACTTACAACATACTTAACAAGTCCAATAGATGGCACATTTCGGGCTTGTAGGCCGTGGTCCAGTCGATGAATTTTCTGACGTTTCGCCCAAGACTGCGTTGGGCATCTTCAGAGAATGTCTCCTGGCTGATTAGCAACTAGAGGGCGATTGATGGAGCGCCCGGCTTATATATAGGTGAGAGACGTCAGAAAAGTCGACTGGACCACGGCCTACAAGCCCGAAATCTACCATCTATTGGATTAACGCCGGCCTTGAAAGCCTAAGCATGTATACTTTATCTAGGTTGGCAACTAAGGAGGCCAGGAACCAGCAGGTGAGCTCGAGACAGCTGCGTGTGTGTGGTATGTCGCGTTTGTCGTAAAGAAGATTCAACGAGCGTCGAGCGATTGTAACGCAGTCATTGGCGTATGAGACACAGAAAGTGAAAAAAAAAGGACAGTGATTACCTGGTTACCGTCCCCTTGTGTGGACTTACACCCCCAGGACTAACAAGGCAGTGCCTAGGGTCAGACGCCTGTCGGGGAGCACAGGAACCTATGGACCGGACAGAGTGAAGACCTGGAAGCGGGTGGTCAACCAAGCACCAGGTATGATAGTGAGAAAGAGGACATCAACTGTAGGCGAAATCTATGAATGGAATGGTGATCATGGAGCAACTGGAGGAATGAGTGGCGGGGGAAACTGGAGAAACTGGAGAATCTGGAGAAAACCCGTCCGGACGCCGTTTCGGCCACCAGGAATATCACATCAGGGTCCGTGGGATCGAACCCGGGCGCCTAGTGGTAGGCGAACGCTCTAACCGTTCGGCCACGGCGCCACCGAGCAAGGTTACGAGAAATATAAATTGTGAGCTATTATAGCCCAAGACTGCAGACTGTGTTAACGACGAGAGGAAAACCGTAGGTAACTGTGATAACATTTTAGAAGACAATAAAGTGATAGAAAGATAACCAGGCTGGATTTTGCAGTTTCGTCACAATACGTTGTAGAGAAAGTAAAAATACCTTTCGATTATACAGAGGTTGAACATCATAACGAGATGCTTATAAAGCCAGGATTGCGTAAAACACTTAAAATTCTCATATATTTCCACCCCACACCACTTTATATGCGAAGCGGCAATTAAGCGCAAGATTAAATTTAATTAAACGTAAAAGCATTCAACTTCCCGATGAATAGGTTAAGATTAGTGTCCGTTGTATCTACATCTCTGAAATTCCGAATAAATGCTACAGAATTTCCATCTGTGCACGCTCTTCGACAGAAAAAAAATAATTGACGATTGATGGAAGGTAACAGCGATTGCGAAAAGTAAGAAACGAACGTGATTTTACGTTAGCAACGTATGTCCGATGCCCAAATATTTTTTGCAGCACAAAATACTGACAGCGTCACAGAAGGGATGTGAATGACGTCCGTCACATTATTGACAGGTGACATTGACTGACGTGCGAGGTGACAGACTTAAAAATTGCCATTAATAAAACACATTCCTCTGCCCATCCTAGCGAAAGCGGTATCCACTCATTCCGTAGCTTGGACAAACGATTCAGTTCCCGCTAAGACCAATACCTACGTAGGTAACCCATGTTGCAGCTTTCTCAAAATCCTGCATTAATTCTACTTTCCGTTTTTTTCAGGCGCTAAAGGGTATGTGATACTAAAATTACTAATCTTAAAAATATATACAACCATTTTGATTTCATTTTTACTTTCTCTACTGGTAAGTAGGGCAAGTATTGTATTCCACCCAAAAATTCGATGTCGAGATTTCACCGGAAATATGTGTTTTGAAGCCCCCCTGAATAAAAAAAAAAGCAGTTTTAGAAAAAGGTCCGTGTGTGTGTGTCTGTGTGTCACTCTGTAGACAGCATAACTCAAAAACAAAAAGTCGGTTAAAAAACAAAGTTGGTATTTAAGTTTATTGTCATTTAAGGATGCGACAAGAAGATTTTGAAGAAAATAGCCCCTAATCATTTTTCGAAAATTTTGATTTTCTTGAAAATGGCTCTAACGATTTTGATTAAAATGTCATATGTTTGAGATATTTTTATGACAAATGAAATGTATATCTTGAATTTTCTGCCTATAGCCCCTGTAGTCGTATTTACTCTGAAAGAATTTTGCATAACTGGTAAACCGTTAGAGATTGACCAAATCATACTCTACAAAAAATGTAGATCTTGCTAAAATACACAATTCATGTCTCAATAAATTTTCTTGTAGGGTTAACCATTTCGGAGATATTCCTTGTTATGTGTGTGAGTTTCTAAAAACTTGGAACTTTCGCGAAATGCAACAACGTTGTTCATTTTTCATATGTTAATCGTGCAAAGAGAACGGAATCTCAATGGTAAAAAAGATTTGACTGTCGCACAAAGCCTGCTGTATTCTAATATCTCCCTTGCACCTACAAGGACATAAGCAGTAAGATAATTTGTACGAATGTTTATCTTAACTAACATGGAGATATAGGAATAAAAGTTTGTTAGAATGGTTAATACAAGAGTAGAGAAAGTCATGTGAGTGCAACACATCAGCTTTTTATGCGTTGACATGCTTGTAGAAGAAAATAAACCTTCATGGTTCTTTACACCAAGAAAACAATTTTAAAAAAAATGAAAAATGTGTTTTATATGAAATGCCCCACGTATTGAAAGTTTAATATTTTAAATTTTGCTTACTATTTCTCGGATATAGTTATTTACACTCGATTATTACACTTTATACAACAGAGGGAGACAGCTCGCGCACTGCGACCTACATGAATCTATTGTGGCTAAGACACAACCGGAGGAAGGGATGAAGTGAAGATACAACTAGAGGCTACAGTTCGCACACAGACGGTCAGTGGTCTCCAACAGTCCCAGGCATAAATACTTGTCCCATTGCTGGAGTTATCTAAAAAGATTGATGAACGACCTGTCAACCAAGCAGCTCCTAAGCAAGCATCAGCGCCATCTGTCCGGCACCGCCTTACGCCATAAACCTAGAAGTACTGCACAAAGATAATAAGGAAAAGGGATGAAAGGAAAATTAGGAAAGTAAATTGTGGTAGATGAGAACCAACCCAACATTCGCTTACCGACAAGGAAAAATCACAAAAACCCCAAGGTGAGAGCGGGCGGTCGACGGGAATCGAACCTAAGACACCCGGCAGGGTCCAAAGCTCCTACATGCCGCCGCTCCCGGATCCCACCGACAGCGAGGGATGGGGAGAGTTCCTTTGCGCATATCATCCCTGCCAAGCTGCACCTAACACCTTCACTGACACTTGCGACCCTGAAAGAACCAACGGAGCGAAGGAGGAATGAAATGATTAATGAAATAAAATGGAAGAACAGGAAATTCGTAAATTCCCAGCATTCGCCTAGCGACCCAGGGAAATCTCCTCAAAAACCCCATGGGTCAGAAAGATCGGCCACGGGAATCAAACCCACGACCTCCCGAATACGAGCCTCACAAGTTACCGTGGAGCCATTTCGATCGGTTCATTCTTCAATATTTTATGATTTGTCGCATCAGAATTTGTAAACGTTCTGCACTTTGTCAAAACTTCACATCGAGTACGTTTAAAAACAAAGCGATAAACTTGTCATTCTAAGCTTTCCAAGCGCTGCGAGATTCACAGCCTGAAGCTTGGATGCAATGGAGCGCCCTGTATTTCCTATTAAAGCTACAAATGCTTATATCTGCTCACGTAAAAAACTCGTTCTAGTGTTTACCACACATTTTTGTTTGAGGTCGCAAGTATCTCCAACAAAGACGTTACTCTAAATCCGATGTGATGAAACCATGTACGTATCGAACAGGAACCGCAGTCTCTAAATCCATATACGATTAGACCAGAGCATGCCGCGACCTGTTGCGGGTTCGCATTCTGCTTTGTACATTTGATGTGACTTTCTGGTCCAATGCTGCCCGCAAACTAACAATATGCATTAAAAGGTCCCATGTACGTGGTGGGATTCGAGCTCACGATCCATTACTCAATAAGCGCGACACTACTATGGCTGAGTGCTTCTATTCATTTCTAACTAGCGCATCCGCAAGAACTGTCACACCCCTAACAAAATGCATTAGCGTTTCAGTTATTGCCCATCTTTTCATAAGCAGTTAACGTCAACTTGAAAAAAATCTGATGTGCTGCACTCACATGACTTTCTCTACTCTTGTACTAACCATTCTTACAAACTCTTATTCCTATATCTTCTTTGTGTTAGTTAAGATAAACATTTGTACAAATTATCTTATTGCTTATTTCCTTGTAGGTGCAAGGAGAATATGGGAATACAGTAGGTTTTGTGCGACAGTCAAATCTTTTAAAGCTTTGAGATCCCGTTCTCTTTGTACACTTAACATATAACAAAATTAAAAACGATGTTCCATTTTACGAAAGTTCTAAGTTTTCCGAAACTCAAACACATAACAAGGAATATCTCCGAAATGGTTCACCCTACAAGAAAATTTATTTAGACATAAATTGTGTATTTTAGCAAGATCTACATTTTTTGTAGAGTATCATTTGATTTATCTCTAACGGTGTACTAGTTATGCAAAAGTCATCCAGAGTAAATACGACTACAGGGGCTATAGCCAAAAAATTCAAAATATACATTTCATCTGTCATAAATATCTCAAACATATGACATTTTAATCAAAATCGTTAGAGCCATTTTCAAGAAAATCAAAATTTTCGAAAAAATTGTCCATGTAAAGGGTAGTTTAGGGTGGGACTATTTTCTTCAACATATTCGTGTCGCATCCTTGAAAGACATTACACTTAAATACCAACTTTGGTTTTTAACCGACTTTTCGTTTTTGACTTATGCTGCCCACAGACTGACTCACAGACACACGCACGAACCTTTTTCTAAAAATGCTCTCCCCCCCCCCCCCATTCAGGGGGTCTCAAAATATATATTTCCGGTGGAATCTCGACATCGAATTTTTGGGTGGAATACAATATTTCCCCTAATTACCAGTAGAGAAAGTAAAAATGAATAGCAATGTTCCATTTGACAGAAGTATGAGTTCTCCAAAACTTATACAAATAACAAGGAATGTCTCCGAAATGGTTCACCCAACAAGAACATTTATTTAGACATAAATTGTGTATTTGAGCAAGATCTACATTTTTTGTAGAGTATCATTTGATCTATCTCTAACGGTTTACTAGTTATGCAAAAGTCGTCCAGAGTAATACGACTACAGGGGCTATAGCCAGAAAATTCAAGATATGAATTTCATTTGTTATGAAAATATCTCAAACCTGTGGTATTTTAATCAAAATGGTTGGGGCCATTTTCAAGAAAATCAAAATTTTCGAAAAATTTTCCATGTAAAGGGTAGTTTAGGGTGCAGCAATTTTCTTCAAAATCTTCGTATCGCATCCTTGAAAGACATTAAAGTTAAATACCAACTTTGGTTTTTAACCGACTTTTGGTGTTTAAGGTTTGCTGTCCGCGCGCGCGCGCGCGCGCACACGCACACACACACATACACACACACATAAACGCAACCGCGCACCTTTTTTTTAAAAAATCTTTTTTTTTCTTTTTTTTATCCTTTTTTTTCAGGGGGCCTCAAAACGTATTTCCTGTGAAATCTCGACATCGAATTTTTTGGTGGAATACAATACTTCCTCTACTTAGTAGTAGAGAAAGCAAACAAAAGTCTGATAGCTGCACTCACATGACACTCTCTGATCATCTATAATCACTTATTCCTCTACCTAGTTTATGTTAATGGAGATAAATATTTGCAGAAAGTATCTTATTGCTAATGGTGCAAGCGAAATATGGGAATTCAGTACGTTAGAGATAATCAAATCTTTCAAGAGGCGATCGCTATGTGATGGCTTTGACATTCCATTCTCTTTACATGTCCGGGGCATTAAAAAACTGGCTAAGTATCGGGAAACTCAAACATATGACAAAGAAGATATCGAAAACGGTTCATCAATAAAATGTAGTTGACATAAATAATTGTGTGTTTTAACTAGATCTACACTTTCTACAGTAAAATTTTGTCTACCTCTTATGATTTACCAGTTCTGCAAAAGTCATCGAAAGTGAAGAAGACTTTTGAGAACATTCCCAGAAAATTTAAGATATACCTTTCATTTATCAAAACATCTTAAACATATGGTATTTTTAATCAAAATTTGAGTCATTTTTGATAAACTGAACATTTTCGAAAAATGTTCCAAGTAAAGGATAGTCTGGGTGAGGAATTACCTTAAAAATCTTCGTGGCGCATACTTAAAAGATACTGAATTTACAGCAGATGCAAAATTTAATGGCGGCTGATCATTATTATGCTGTTTCCCGTTGTGAAAATAAATTTTGTGAGTGTAAATGATGCTTATATCGAGGGCTTTACAGCGTGACTGCTGCTAGACTGCTGCGTCCCCCACCTCTGCCAACCACAGGCGAGATGAGTGGGGTGCAGTTCTGGTGGAGGGACGTGGTCAGCACCCCTGTCCCTCCCAGCCAGTTATGTGGCCTTCTGGACCAGGATGACTATACTGCTCGCAAAAGTTAAAAGCATGTGAATGCTGGCCAATGCCCAAGCGGAGCGCTGTTGCCAAGCGTAGTGCGTGTACCGGCAGAGGATCTGTACACAAGGTTGTGTGAGATGCATGCACCACATTCGGCAGCGCTGGTAGGAGGGGCAAGCGTAGGATTCGCTGGAGTCCGCAGTACGCCCCGCCTCCATATGCCTTTAAGTTTTGCGAAGATTATAGTGGTTCTGTAATTTGGACAATATATAACACACGTATTGTGCTTTAGCTTCTTCAGCTTCCTTGTGCTCTGAACTTCCTATTGATGGAATTTGCTTTACAACTCGGGTAGCAGGTGGGTTTGGTTGTGCTGTGTACAGACTTCATGGTTTCAATTTATTCTGTGAATACAAATTATTCGGGGGCACCCAGCTTCTCATATATCATTGGCAAGTGATCAGTTAAAAATATAACTATTTTTAAGAAGTACAATTTCGTTATTTTCTGACCATTTATACACTTATATGCACAGTTCCCAGATTTCACAGAATTGCCTTAACTTCATGTTTATAAATGAACATTGCAGGTCAAACTCTGTGTTTTATTTAAATGTGGTTTACTTCTTGCAGCAAAGTATTTTCTCCTTCCTTTTCATTAGTTCAGTTTAATATATACCAACCTAATTAAAATACCATATCACAGAGTAACTTGAATTTACTCTATGCATGCAAAATCCAAAACATCTCTGAATTCCCATGAACATTCCTTGACAAAACTGTCAAACTGTGCAGGAATTACAGAATGGGCTATACGCGTGGTGATGCAACCGTAACAATGAGCAATGATAATATCCCATATTTAAAATGAGATTTGAAACACAATCCTTCCATACTGGATTATAAGGTATTAAACTGTATTCACTGCAGCACGCTGCTTTACGCATTATCGAAATTAACAAAAAATTCATACCTACGTGTGCGCAACGCACAAATTGGAATGTTTAAATTAAACCCAACCGGCCCTGTTACACTCGTCTAAAGTTACACATACACATACACAAAAAAACGTCAATTAAAGCACTCTATAATTAATTACTTGAACGCAAGCATATTAAAAGCCAATTATCCACGTTTGTATTTATTACCATTACATAATAAACACAATAATTTCATTAGGGACTAATTAAGCTCGCCTTGCAATGTATTCATAAATTGCGGACGTAATAATTCAGAAAGATAGATATTCGGAAACATGACGATTTGTTTGTAAATATTATCCATCTTCTGGGTACTTAGTTTAAAATATCTGTCAAGCCTTACAGCAGACTTGAAAGTAAGAATAAGAATAATAATAATAATAATAATAATAATAATAATAATAATAATAATAATAATAATAATAATAATAATAATAATAATAATAATAATAATAATGATGATGATGATGATAAATAATAAATAATAATAATAATAATAATAATAATAATAATCCATAAACAGTTCCTCTGACTCACTGGCACAAAGAGTACTTTTACTGAAACGATATTTGATATGAGCATATTTTGCACAAGAGACTATGTTGTACGCAGTGACTTTAAAATTTATTCGACATACCCTATTCGAGTAGATATGTATTAAAACACACTTTAATAGATGAATATTTCACCATTGCTTTCTATAAATATCACAAGTTATTTGAGAAATGAGAACATAGGTTCCTGTATAACGTCTATCTTTGCCGATAGAGACGATCAATTCTAGCAGAAAGCTATCATGACAAAGAAGTACAGAGGACTTATTTAAAATATTGTGACGCCGGCTGCAGCGCACAACAAAGGACGGTCGGGGCGGGTTTGCCCCACCCCGCAAGTGGTGCCTGCTCAAGGTCAGGCAACCTCTTGCGACTGTTTGAGAACACGTGACAACAATCAAAGCAGCAACACAAAGGGGTTTTCGATATTATTCGCGAAGTGTCCGGCGTATTTGTAAACATTCCAGAAAAGGTAAAGTTCGAAAACGGTCTGTCTTACGTCTTCCTCGCTATATAAGGAGGCGAGACAACAAGAGTTAGGAGTCAAGTCAGTTTTGACTTTCAGTGTATGGATCAGTTGCATGAGGGCAGTCGCATCGAAAGGAAGTTAGCGAAGCAGTTAAGGAGTTCTGAGTGATTGTATCGTCAAAGTCAGCTGTTTGCGAGACAGAAAGTGAAGACAGAAAGGGATGAGTCAAGGTTACGAGAAGAAAACAGTTCTGAGTTGCAATATCACTAAAGCCTGTAGACTGTGTTTACCTCAGTAAAAGAAAATTGAGTTGAGCATTTACTTGGAAGAAAATAAAGTAAGAAAAAGTAACTGAACTGGACTCTTGTTTTTGTCACAATATTGTTTATATATTTGTTGTTCATGTGGCTGTAATGCAATTAGATGAACGTTGCTGATTCTAGAATGGAATTGTACACATATGAAGCAACCTTACAAACACTTATTCCATCTATTATTTATTTATGCCAACAAACTTACTGTTGGTGTTTTTAAACACACAAAACGTGTGTGAGCAGTGTTTGAGCGGTAGAATTGGAACTGAAAAAATTTTAGTTCCAATTCTACCTCTCAAACTTATTCTATCTACTTAACGTAATTGAGTTAAACATCTGCAGAAACTGTGCTGTTGTATATTTCCTTGTAGGTACAAGGAGATTAGGAGAATACATTGGAAAGAAAGAAAAGAGAGAATAATGATTTTCCATTTCTCTTAGATTGAAAAGGAGTTCAGACTATTTCATTTGTTATGGAAATATATTAAAACCTATGGTATTTTAATCAAAAAGTTACCTACTCATTTTTGAGAAAATCAAAATTTTTGAAAAATTTTCCGCGTAAAGAGCAGTTTGGGCTGGGTTATTTTCTTGAAAATCTTCGTGGAAGATACTCAACAAGTTTATTTAACGGACGTTTTGTTTTTAAGCTATACTGTTTCGACACATGCGGATTTTTTCCTAAAAACGTCTTTTTATTCAGGGGGCCTCAAAACATGTATTTCCGGTGAAATCTCGATATCGAATTTTTGTGTGCAACGCAATACTTCCCCTGCTTACCATCCATATTAGAGAAAGTAATAAATGGTTGACACTTCTGTTATAGAATAATACTAAATGTTAAGTATACTTATAGGAATGCATCCCAAACAACTTCGCCTTTTTACTTTCAAAAGTTGCTAATTCTAAACCAACACAAATACATTCATGAATTATTTTTGAATTCGATAATATTGCTGCAATTTGTAAATGATAACTTACATCCTGGCATCAGTATATACAATCTGTGCCTATCTTTGCAGTATCGGAGTGAATCTCTGCCAGAATGCACAATCTGGAAACGTTAGGGACCCAGATGTGGTGGGTCCGTCGCTATCAGTTTTG
This sequence comes from Tenodera sinensis, assembly GCA_030765045.1. Classification (NCBI taxonomy): domain Eukaryota; kingdom Metazoa; phylum Arthropoda; class Insecta; order Mantodea; family Mantidae; genus Tenodera; species Tenodera sinensis. Next base: position 204,695,774 of record CM060961.1, read on the forward strand.
GCTGTTCACCTTATACCCTAGAATTAACCTATAGCTCAAGGACTGGCACAAGCGCAATAAGCCTGCTTTTGTCGGGTATCTCGATTGTTAAAGACCGCGGTGGTACGAGCAAAACTAGTAGGAAACCAAACGAACCTTGCAAATGTTTACCGTTAAGAATAAGACAACAGATTCTCTAATTAGACCACTTGTGGGTTCCGATCCAATGTAAATAACGGCCAATCCAACAGTGTTTCTTCGTGGTTTACCTCAATTGACAAAAAGCATGGGAATGTAAGACACCAAGTTCCATCGAAAGATTATAAAGGAGTAAAAATGAAAAGGATTATAAAAAGAGGCAATTATGAAACTAAAACCCTATATAAAATTGGTACATACACAGAAGATACAGGAAAGCGACTACGCAACTAAGAACATACTGACCAAACAATGACCATCGGAATGTTACCTAGCGGCGCCGTTAAACAAGTTACCGTTTACATTTATTTGGATATCTGTATGAAAAAACATGAATCTGTTTTCAAAGTATTTTAATATATGAACAATGATAATGATTATGATGGCCGAAAGCTCGAGCAACTTCATCAACATCACACGGCTGGTAACCCGAGAAGTCCTAATCAATGTTTGTTTGTTTGCAAGAGGCACTTTTCTTCAAGTTAACTTAATGATGGTTGCTATCAAATACATTTGAGAGTTCAATAGATTTTGTGTTCAGAATTCACGAAACATTTCAGCAAGTAAAGATATACAGAAACTTTAAGACCTAAATTGATAATACGATTATGTAAAGCATCACATTTTCTAGCCGCTAGCATTCATTATTTTCAAAGCATCTTACCAAACCTTACCTTCGTTTAAAAATAAATACTTTGTTTGCCAACGACACTTCAATTGCCAGGATCATATCAGTACCACCGGTGTGGCGGAATTTCGTCCCCCAGGAGTTCTTTTACATGCCAGTAAATGTATGGAGCTATCGCTTTTAAGCACACTTAAAAACCATCGGTTTGAACCCGCGACCTTCTGTTTTGTAGACTAGAGCCTCACCCAGCCGACTATTCTTTCTTTCCTTTTCTACCTAGTTTATGATAACCAAAAGTTCATGTACAGAACTGGTTTCATTACACATTTGAGTGTTAATATGTTAGGTAGAAGAGGCTCGGACGAAGCTACAACAATATCATCATGAACAAGTTCGTTTTAGGCCATGTGGCGTGTAACGATAAACCAAGTGAAGATAGTCTTGGTCTTTCCAGCGCTGTTTTGGTCTTCCTATGTCCCTGTGACCATTGGAGAATACTGGAATGCCCATTTTGGGAGTCAACAATAATCTTTAAATCTTCAAACAATCTTTAATCTACAACAATAATCATTAAAAAATGGGTCGCAATGTGGTGGCTTTAAAATTCCAATGTTTCCATGAAGCAACTGAATGGTGACTTAGCATTTCAAAAAGGAATAGGAGTACTGGAAACTTCAAGCAATTAATAACTAATATCTCGGAAAAGGTTAATGTCTAATCAAATATTCGAGAATATTTGTGCTTTAACGAGATCTAAATTTTTCAAGTATAAATGTTTATGTATTTCCTATGGTTCACCAGTTATTCAAAAGTATAACAAGAATAATTCAGAATGAAGAGGACTTCTTTGAATTATTTTTGAGAAAATAAAAAATAAAATTTTCATATAAGGGCTAGTTTGGGGTGAGGGAGGATTTCTTGGAAAATCTTCCTAGGAAATACATTTATCTGTCGTTTCTTTTTCAGTTATGGTGTTCAGACACAGATACACGCAACTTCGCTTTTTTACACACAGGAGACCTCAAAACATGCATTTATGGTGAAACCTCTATATCAAAATGTTGGGGGAAATGCAATGCTTCCTCCGCCTAGGTGCTAGAGATAGTAAAGAAGAGAAAAGGAAGAAGAAATATCTATGAAAACATCACTGACATTAAAACAAACGTTTACCTTAATCAATTGCACAAGTCTATTTCCCCTTACTAAACCTGACCGCGGTGTAACATTGAAACAGCTTGAATTGCAGATGTGCAAAATCTTCTAGTTTCCTTTACATTAAAAACCCCTTCTAATCCCCACCACTTCATAACAAGTTTGCGTTCGTTGAACGATAACTGGTCCCATTCCAAACTGGTACCGCTTGGCGAGGACAGACAATAAAGGCCAAGGTTTACTCAGTATGACTGAAAAACCTTCATCACCTTTACGGGCTAATTCTCTGTGCTAACAAACAACATCATGAATGCACACATAACGTTACATTTCATGCGCGTTCGCAACATTTTTTGCAGGCTACTCCTAAATTTCTATTGCTTTCAAACCATTTACTTTGATGAATATTTGCATAACATTGTTAACAGTTTTTATTATTCACTTGTTTTCTCGTGTGTTAAATAATACCAATATACGTAATCCATGTAATGTCGTTTAATTACACACACCAGCTTGCAGTTTGCTTTTTGCAACTATGCTGTTTATAATTCTGTGAGATTTCCCAAGGTTTATTTTTAATTGTAGATTTTGTATTGCTTAATTTTGTAAAGACTGGCCTGATATCTTTTGCAAATTCTCTAAGAAATTTAAAATAAAAGGTGTAGTAGCGTGCTTCAGTTGCTTTACAAATAAAAATACGTTTCGCCTACTTGTGGAGATAGTTACCTAATTTAACAAAAATAATTTTGCAGGAAATAAATACAAAAAGTGCTCATAGGTGTAAAAACTATTGTGACGCAGCGGATATGGCGCAAGGTTATCCGGGGGGAGGCACTGGGCAGTTGGAATGGTAAACAGATAAGTGTTGCGCTCACCCAACCAGATATCTGGAATCTTCTGGATGTTTCTCCACCTCGAACGTTCTGGAACTTTGTGAATTCCCAAGCGGGCACTCTCGCAAGTTCAGCAAGACAGTGTGTTCGACTCCTAGGTGAGCGAACCAGACGCGAAGAACAGGCTACTCGTGCTGCGTATTTCCGTTACGTCGCGAGAAAATTGGAGTTATAGTGACAAACGGAACCAGTTCAAATTAGTGAAGTGACAAAGTGAGCCAAGCAAAGTCTGACGGAAAACTACATATATACTACTTACATGTAAGGGGCAGATGGCAGCTTCGACACGTACCCATAGAGGTCTTAGTGCTACCCAACTGTACCTGTTCTGTGACGGGCAGATGACAGCTTTGACTTATGTCCACAGAGATCTTAGTGCCAGGCAATCTCTGCTTCTATATGTGTCGAACAAACACCATTTGTGGAGGAGTCCAGTCTATCTGCTTTCATTATTTGTGGATAGATGGTAGAGCATTCTCCATCACCATGTATTTTCATTTTACTGCTAAAGTAGAACTTTGGCCGTGGTGTTAAATGTCCAATCCGTATGCACATTGGCGACTGAGGGAAACAAGGAAAGAATTGGGTTGGTCAGTCCAGGGGATTTGAACCAGGATCCTCCCGAATGAGAGCCACTGCTTACCCCCAAGTCATTGAGCTCTGTTTACTGTAGATAATGGGAAGAGATGTTCCCCGGTTTTTCTCTCACCTGAAACTCGAGTACTGTTCGTGCAGTAATTGTTTTTGGAGAGTTGTTCGGAATTACAGTTAATGCCTTCAATATCGCGGGTAAGCACGTATAGCGAGGACCTGCGGTCGAGCTGGCGCCCCATGTCGTCGACTACGTCCTCATTAATTAATTTCAGCTTCCTGTCGCCTCCTTGATACAAGGAGATGTTTGTCCCACATCCCTCCCTCGGGCAAACAAAAGGGGGTAACCTACCCTCTCCGAACGACCTTATCTGACACGTTGCGGAGGACATCTGCATAAGTGGTCACTCAGATAACCAGCGCTCAGTGGTCTCGTGATAATTTGTCCCATTTAACTTCATCTTTAGCCTATATAAAGGAAGTTTTGAATCCCAAAACAAAAATGTCAGCATTTATAGTAAATGCTGGTTCACAATAACCGGGAAGTGAATGACAAAGTTACAGACACGCTCAAATTATTATTAGACTAAACCTGGTAAATTGCCACACATTCTCTCAATTATTAGCTTTTAAAATTAAACACTCAATGTTGCCGCATTTAGGTGTTTAAACATTTAATCTTTGATACCATAATTATTGACTGGTAAGATTAATAACGATTTAAAAAAGACGGGAAATATAAATAACTTGAATGAAAATTTCCATGTGTTAAAATCAATGCAAAATGTGAGAAGACAAGGTATAAATTCTGCCATACAAATAACACCCGCTATTTAATCAAATTTCATATCGCTATTTTTGAGAAAATAAAAAATAACAGCACACTTTCAAAGTAAAGAGTAGTTTGGGGTGGTGTCGCATCCTTCGAATGCCAAATTTTGTATTTAATCAACCATTTGTTTCTGAGGCTGTTCATAGACAACCGAGCCCTTTTCTAAACTGTTTTTAACAAAAATTAGGTAACCTCAAGATACGCCTTTTTTGTATAATCCCAATATCGATTTTTTTTTATGGAATGAATTGTCAGCTCCACCTGACTGTGCGGTGGAGAAAGTAATAAGCTTTGGTAAGAATACTTTGTAAAGAGATATAAAAATAATGGGTAGAGAAAATCATCATATAGACATGCACGCACGCACTCACACCCGCACACACACACATACATACATAAAGAGTGCTAGGAGTATTAAATGCAGATATTTGTATTGATAACTGAGGACCGCAATATTACATCAGCAGCTGCGAAACGTATACATGTTACTTATAAAAACACTATGCTTTCGCTTGGTTAGTATTGTTAAGTGGGCATGCCACAGAAAGCATGACGCAGAGGGGCCAGTCTCGTGAAAATGAATGCTATATCAGAACCAGTTCCCATGCTTTCTGCAAGGTCAATGGCTTCGCACCATCTAGGCCAATAGATCACGCATTGAAGTGTAAAACAAAAGGGATAGTCTGTACGACGGGCCTTGTTCATTTTGCCTCACAGTTACAACCATGCAGAAAGGCAGGATACTGTCACTGGTTTGTTGTGAAACTGTTACACGAAGAGGAAAAACAACACACCTAAGTGGATTAAAGTATCTTTTCTTTTTTGTTATTAATGTCCTCCAACGTAGTGCCTCATTGGACGTTGAATGAATGAAATGTGAGAAATAATGCTCAAATAAGCCAGAGGTCCTAAGCTTTAATTACCCGACATTCGAATCTCAGAATAAGGGAAAATCTCGGGGGGGGGGGGGGGGGGAACCTTACCCGGATAACTCACCCTAAGCGAGATTCGAACTCGCGACCTCTTGGACGTGAGGCAGACACGCTATCACCAGGCTACAGAGGCGGGCACTAGGGTACCAATTTATCAAAATATCTGCACTTACAGCTTAACGGCCTATATATAAACATTGTAACACATTTATTTGTTCGCCGCCCTTGAGGAATCCTGCAGATCAAGCTCACAGTTTTGCCTTGAGCCACATATTGGATTTTATACTTGCATATTTCCTGATCGAGCATTACTATCAAATCAAATAAAATGATACAAATGTTAAGAGTGTTCCGGTAGTTCTATCATTTTCTAAGGGAAACTAGAAGGCGGATGGTTGTCATAAATTAGAGCGGATGATGACTTTGGCTGGATTCCAGCACGCAATCCGCAGAACGTTCGTTGGAGCTGCGGTTTTTATGATCCAAACTTACCTCCTCGGTCATGGCTACTTTATTAAGTTGCATAACTTTTCTCACAGGTGAGCTACCTGCATCTTATCATATCATACTTAAAAGGCTCCGTCTTGTGTAATGAGTAAAGTTTCAAATAATATCGCGATTAACCTTCCTCGCGGCAAGGAAGCCCAGATGGGTGTGTGTACTGCAACCCCTCTGGGTCTCAAGATTCCCACACCGCTCCTTATTTGTAATCTCCACCATCTGTTGGTATATTATCTAGGGACGCACAGGCCCAATAAATTAGCCCTAATTCTGAGTTGGGGGATCTTAATTTCATTACAAATCATTACCGCGTGATAAACCTCTAGCGTCTGTTGCACAGCACAGTCGAACAAGCTCACTAACACAAAAGAAACCACTAGACAAGGTGGGTCCGAGGGCACATGGGTTATTAGAGTTCGGCATTTTCCTTTTCGTCGGCTTGGTGTATAAAAGTGTTTCATACTTACTGGAGTAAAATGCCTAATTTTACAATGCCTATAGGTAACTGCTTGTTTCCACAGCGTGTGCCGTTTTGTAGCTTATGGGTTTACTATGACCTTTTCTTTCTTGTAAGGTGAACTTTTATCAAGATTTTTACCTATTGTTACTTTTGTTATTGGCGGTTATTCATTAATATGATGTCAACCTTCGTGTCCCAACTAATACTTTGTGCTCTGAGCCAATGAGCCATAGTTGACAAGATGCCTGAGTAAGTTTGTAATACCGGTATTCTTTTCCTAACGTCAGCAGATTTCACATAGTGATGAAAGAGTACTTAGCACTATAAAGCATACGATATATGGTCAACAAGACAAAAAGCTGTAGGTTTACGACTGGGAAATTGGCCATTGCATTATTAGCTCATCGCTCTGTTCATTAACGTCATCTGATTACCCTCCCCGTATGGAGGACTTAGAAGCCTAGGGTCAGATGCCTGTCAGGGAGAAGACGAACCTATGTACTGGACAGAGTGAAGACCTGCAAACCGGTGGACAGTCCAGCACCAGGTATGACATTGAGGAAGAGGACGACATGAAATGCGGGTGAAAAGTGATGATGGAGCAGGTGGTGGAATGAGTGGCTGGAGAAAACGAAGAACCCGGAGAAAACCCACCGAGACCCGCTTCGTCCACCACGAATACCACATGCAGATCCCTGGGATCGAACCTGGGCCGCCTTGGGGATAGACGAACGGTCTAACCGCTCGGCCACGGCGCCGCCTTTTGAACTCGTTAACACTATGGTTTTATTGCTTTTTGTACACTTATTTAATTGCAAACGCAACAATAATGCGTAACAGACTGACTAATCACAAACCAATGTTGGAGAATAACACACACACAATATAGAAATTACTTAAAACTGATGATAAAGTCTAGCATAAAAGGTAGTACATAGTAACTGAAGAGCACAGATTTAAAGAAATAATGTTTACTGTTCACACTTCATTAAGAGAATAATAGATTTATTACAGTTAATACACAGTTTATGCCTACTTGATATATCTATACTGCTCTGTAATGTCAGAACGTGTTTTAGGCGGTAAATGATACTGTTTACTTAAACGCTTATTGTTTATTACCTTTATTAGTGTCAATTTTAATGTGTAGTGCCTATTTTCCTGTCTTTTTAAGGTATGTAGCGCCTATTGCGCTAAGCTCTGGTTATCACGTTTTATAGCGATATTCGGTTAGAAATATTCCATGTCGATATATCAGTTATAATGAGCACATAATAATTAAATACTCTTGCTGTGTCACTAGAGAGAATATGAAAGTATCATGTATCACTTTAATTATATAACTTCCTCTATCCTCTATCATTTCCTACTGGATCCCGGGACTTATGTATTAACACCCTCAAAATTTCTGATTACATCACATCACTCAATTTACAGGTCGAATGCACCTACTTTCTCTATTTTAGCAGATATACAAAGAAAGTAACATCAAGGAAGAGTGAGATGTAAAATATGAAAGTTTAATATCTGTGGCCAACTCATGCGATTCCTAACATTTTCCCCTTCATGCCTTTTAGCCATGAGGATTTAACAAATCGTCAAGTGTTACATTTTCATGACTTTCTCCACTCACTCTTACACTAACTATTCTTACAAACGCTTATTGTTCTATCTATTCCATGTTAATGGAGATAAACATTTGTAGAAATTGCTTTATTACACATTTCCTTGTAGGTACAACAGAAATGGAATACACTAGCCTTAAGAGAGTCAATTATTTTAAGAGCTGGTCGCTATGTGATGACTTTGAAATTCTCTGTTTGTATGGCTAGAAGGAAGGCAAAAAAGTTTTACAACTTCCCATTTGAAAAAATACAAGCGTTGCACAATTCAAGCCAAAAAAGGAAAAGGTTACCTCCATAAAAAATGTCAAACTGTACTTTACTTAGATCTACATCATTTGTATAGTCAGATTTTGTCTATCTCTTAACGTTTACCAGTAATGCAGCAGGCATTCAGATCCACATTTCTTTAAAAATTATAAAATAAAGGTGGCACACAACTCTTTTCAAAATTAAATTTTTAAAGATATTTGTATTATAAATAAAATGTAGTTATATCTTGAATTTTCTGGAAATAGCCTGTGAATTGCTCTTACTCTAAATGACTTTTGCACAGTTGGTAAACCGCAAAACAGATTGTTACATGAAATATGTAGCACTGGTTTGGTCACACAATTTATGTCAAATAATTTTTATGGATTTAACTATTTTCGAAATATTTATTATTGGGTTGAATTTTCAAATACTTTGCACTTTTCTCAACTGTATAATACGATTTTTTCCTGTTCTTACAAAGAGAACAGAATTTCAAAGTCATCATATTGCAACCGACTTTGAAAATATTTGACAATCATTGTAGCTTACTGTATTATTTTTATATCTACAACAAAAGGTGTAAATATGTAATGCAGGTGTATCTGTAATAACAAGAAATATATAGAAGAACAAGCTTTTGTAAGAATAATGAGTAGAAAATTAAATTATTTTGTTGTTTAACGACGCTGTCAATTGCCAGGATCACGTGAGCGAAGCCAGTGTGCCGGAATTTCGCCCCACAGGAGTTCTTTCACGTGCCGCAGCAGGTATCGTTTCTAAGCACACTTAAAAGGTATTGGTCTGGGCCGGATTTGAACCCGCGACCTTGGGATCAGTAGGCCAGCGTCTAACCAACTGAGCCACCCAGACCAACATGAGTGGAGAAAGTTATAAGTCATAAGTGCAACACATCCGATTTTTCTTCCCAAAGGGGTAGCGATGGAAAACCTTCATCTTATCTTTCTCTCAAGTCAGTGCAATTTGATGTTGGAGTGCAAGTTTGTGTGTCATGAATGATCTGTTGCCCAAACCAGTGATCCACTTTTTCTGCTTGTTAGAGCCATTAATTACAATCGCGAAGCGTTTAAACCTGTTCGTCATTCCCAAGCGGCACAGGATACGCCGATAATTAATTCACTTCGTTATAGCTCTCCTTTCTAGGCCATAACTTTTGTTTTCTCTGTGCTGATGAGCACTCACTCACACAAGCGCCCACTGAAAGTTAATGTCGCAGAATGAGCTGCGATTTTTATGGTAAAAATACTCGAAATAAAAAAATACCCGTGTCTGGGCTTTCTCTTACATGGGGTCCCTATTCGCCGGGAAAGATGGTTTAAGTTGTAACTGCTGACTTAGATTAGTCTTCCGCCCATTAATCGGCTGCCTGGGAGGCAATAAACTTTGTCCCGCACCGAGGTTACAAATATCTGTACGCAAAATTGCACGTATCGAAGAGAAAATTGGCCGCAGTTACGTTCCAGTCTTTCTCAGTGATGGGTGCCTCTAAGTGAGGAAAAAGCACTGAGATAAAAATTGTACATCTGGTTTAATACTTTTTAAACAACGATATATGCAAGGAATTAGATATTACTAGTGAGTCATTAATGTGTAATATGTAAGTAACCTTTTCTTGTCGAACTAAGGCTGTGGTAGAGAAAGCTGAGGCACTCGTAATTTTAGTGTCGACATTTCACTGAAAAATCCCAACTGGATCTGTAACATCACTGTAACAATAGCTTCTTGTAAGATTCAGCAGGCGCTGTTTTACAGGGTGATTCTGATAAAATCGAACACAATGTTTGGGAATAACAAACACAAATTAGGAGTCTGACTTTGGCCCATGTGAGATAGCTCTACAAAGATGCCAACTCCTACAATAATTTATAGGCACATACAGTATTTTGAACGTTTATACGATGTACTGATACTGGCTGATACTGGCAGCCCTGTCGTGTTTGTATAACAGCTAAATGAAACGAATCTGACAACACTATCTCCTTTCTCGAGCTGATGTTGCATTACTGAATGACACAACCAAACCTGACCCCCATCTCCATTTTTACCCTCATAGTCTACCTCCATCCCTCCAAAGCATCCACCACATACCCTACTAAAGCCTTCTTTCCTTTCTTCTCCCCTTGCCAGTGTGCCTGGAATTGTTAATCTTGGTGAACACAATAATGTCCAGATAATTGATAATCGGTGAAGAAAACTCGAAATGAACTAAATTCTCTGCGAAATAAAGTTCGTAATGGACTGGTACTAAATACAGCAAATGGGATCATACTGCCATCCTTGTAAGTGAACGAATATAGTGGATCTGAAATCTTCCAAGTCAACGAGATGTTAAATTATAATAACAAAGCGGTATGCTGCTGCAGCAGTTCAGAGTGAAGATGTAGATGTATACCAATCCTGAGTCTAGTCATCCATTTGGCAAGTACTCGTACTACATAAATGAACATTATTATAGTCAGCGTTATTTTATTTTACACATGTTTATATGCGCGATAATTTTGGGTGTGGTCAATAATTCTGGGTGGCTGGTACTAAGTATTTGCATTTACATTTGGTAATCCTGTAGCTGTAAATTAGGCAAGATATGGGAAGCCCCCCCACTGTAGCGTGGTGGTAGCGTGTCTGCCTTATGTCCAAGAAGTCACGGGTGAGTTATCCGGATAAGGTGTTTTCCGACATTTTCCCTTATCCTGAGAAGACGAATGTAACTTACAGCTCTATGGATATCGGACTCATTTGAGCATCATTTCACTTATTTCATTCATTCACCGTCCGATATGACACTATGTTGGAGGACGTAAACAAAACAAAAAACATCAAAAAAAGGAAGAAGAAGAAACGGAAATGATTGCCGTCGGAAGCTTTTTAACTAGTCACAATATGAATGTGTTCGGTGGGAGGAGATAATAAACAATCAGTAAACAAGTGATTGGGACATTAGAAGTGCAGTCAAGTAAAAAGCTAAAAAGTTGTTATGATGTTTAAAGACGCTGTCAAGTGCCAGAATCACATCAGCGTCGCCAGTGTGCCGGAATTTCGTTCCGCATTTCTTTTACATGCCAGTAAATCTACTGACTGTCGTTTTTAAGCACACTTAAAACCATCGGTTTGAACCCGCGACCTTGGGATCAGTAGGCCAGCGTCTAACCAATGAGCCTCCCAGACCGATTGTCAGGTAAAGAAATCATACGCAGTTCCGAGTTGCATTTACTAGTGAGGCTGATACCTGCAAATGTAATACTGTTTTCACACTGAAACTGTACATTCCTACTCTGACCCCTAGTCTTGACGATGTTGCAGATTTTCAATAAAACAGAGGCTACCTCCTCCAAGTGCACTCACATTGTTGTTGATTAGTATTTGTTTCATCCTTAGGTTGAAGTTAATCAAAAGTGCCCATCAACCGTCAGGGCTCTTCCTGGTTGCGCGCGTAGATATAGTGTGTATATGTGATATGTGCACATACGCAATTTGTAGCAATTGGATGGGTAATAGGAGTGAAATATTAGCACAGTATTAACACACACGTACTGAAGAATACGGACTGGGGACTGAAGAGTAAGTATTGCAGTAAGCAATTTCTGTGCTGGCAGTATGATGTGGCCTTCGTCATAGTCCGTTATTTGTAAGTCATAACACGTACAGCAACGCCCAGGGCGTCTTATACAACAGCAAAACCTAGAAAAGGCAGATCTTAAAACAGCGAGAACACAATTATTCTAAAGTGTTTAGTTAAGTTTTCCAGGAAGTATCCAGCCTCTTTCATAGCTGTTATTGTAATATTAACCTCCAAGTCTCTGAAGATGTTTATGACCAGCGAGAAAGGAACGCACTGCACTCGGATCTTGAGCAGAATCTGATTAATGGAACCACATAACTAGTTAAATGCTAAAACGTTTTACTCATATTTGGTGTTTAAGTAACAGCAGTGACAATGATATACGTGTGTTGCTTATCACTCACTTTTCCTACACAACCTCTACCATCTGCTCGTCAGACCATACCCAAGTGGGCAACCGAGTGATACGTACCTTACTTCCAGTAAAACCAGTGTAGGTTGACACATTTGGGCGCGATGTATCATGTTTTGTGTAACGCGTCCATAGTCGCACATTCAATGTTTTCAGTTTCCTTCCCGATGTTACTGTGTTGCTGTGCGGTGTGGGGTTTGTTGAGGAACGCTCTCAATAAGTGACCTGGACTAGTAAAATGGGGAGATGAGTTTGGCAGAAATGATTCGGTTGTCACTGTGAATCAGTGACTCATTTGACGTATGGCAGAACCCTCCATCTCTATAAAATGTCCTTGGGTTAGTCCCATATCAACAAATTGCTCTGTGGATATTTTGTAAGCAACAGTGTCAACAGTATATCAGAAAAATTTGACCAATTATTCTTTAATTATATATGACACACAATACTCCCATTTTGACGGGGTGTGTGTTTCATGTCTCATGTGGGTTTACATAACACCAGAGTTGGCAACCAAGTCTCATCTATGAACTATGATTTCCAACATTTTGAGGTCCTAAAATCAACAGCAAAATAGATTCTTTTTGGTTTATAGAATCCTTTAGTTGCTGAACTGCCCTTTGGCCTGTTGATTTCTGACACAATCTACGCAAAAAAGACTTTTTGGGTAAATATTCATTTACTGCCCTTTGACCTGACACAATCTACGCAAAGACTTTTTAGGTAAATATTTCAAACTGTCACGTACATTATTTACCATTCTGTCTGACAGAGGCGGTCGATGCATTCCACGATTCAAAAGGGAACCATATTCTTGCCGGGTTCCAGGTTAAATAATACATTGTCGTATTTGACGTGATTGTGTGACTGACTGTCCAAACTTAAGTTAAATTCTTGTTACGTGGCAAAAAAAGCTTTTGTAATTCAATGTCTACAAAAAAACACTCTTCAAATATGTCATTTTACCGACTTCAGTTGTTTTGATTATTGACGAAATACTATACTTTGGTAATCTACATAAGATTAAATTTAATAAGCATTTAGAAAGTTGTTTAAAATGTATCTCCTTTATAGCTAGTTTCTTGGGTTCGATTTAATAACAATCATCCTGCAGTTACCGCATATACATATGCTATAACCCCAACTTGGGCTGTATTACAAGAAGACTAAACTGTGCTTCAAGGAGGCCCAAATCTGTAAGAGTATTGTTTGATTTTGAGGTGTTTTGAGATGGTTTATTCTTAGCAAGTACAATGTGTTCTAGTGGATAGAACAGAGATAACAAAATATTTGGAGCTGCTACTTTGGTGATAACGCAAGGAATGTCAGCTGTCAAATACTGGCTTTAAGTCTCCGTTACGAACAAAGGCGGTGAGTGACAGTTGTCACACACAGTTGCAAGGGGTAAGAATCGCCTGGTCGAGCGCTTGTACATAAATGCCTGAAATGCTTGCAAGTATTTCTCATGTTGCTGAAGTGTGGCAACATCAGCAGTAAGTATATAACGTTACATTTGCTTCAACAATAGTTGTAACTCTAGAACTGGCAGTAGCGACTCTTTGCGTGTGTTCCCTCAGAGCAATGAATTCTAACAGTTATTTCCAAGTTATGGAAAGTTTGGTTATTATAGATGGATATAAAATGCACAAAGAAATATCTGGAAGTACACGTTAAAACACATACCACATACTTATTTAAATGTTACTAATACTAATCATATGTTAATAAGTAACGAACTAGGCCATACTCATGAAACCATGCTAGGTTAGACATGTCGTCTCCAACAGTGTAAAGATCTTTTACTGAATTGTGCTAAAAGACCATAAAAGTTGTTTCGGAAAGAAGCTGATAGTGAAAGGACTGACATTTCAAGACGTGACTTGCATTAAGAAATGCATTTATCGCGCTTGAAGGTCAATTTTGCCGCCATTACCGAAAACGTTAGACGAAGTTCACAGAGTTTTGCAGTAAATGACCCTCTGAAGTGCAAAGGATGAAAACTTACTTCTGATTAGCAATAGTAACTAAAACAGAAAGCAATCTACGAGTTCTATATGAGAGTAATTATTGTGTTGGCTAAAGGTATATCGTAAATGCCTGTTAATATTAATATTAAATTTGAAACCATCAGCATGTTGTAGCTGGTTTTAAAGCAGTTGAGCGTGGCCGTCATTATCTACAGCGGATTGTAGATTTCATTTGCCACACACTTAATGGAGAAACTTTCAAACCTTGGGCTATTTTCTGAATATAAATAAAACATACCTCAAAACATACATTTCCGATGAAATATCGATATCAAATTGCCCCGAAATGGTGTTTCCAGCATGATAATGATCCGAAACATCGTTCTCACCCTGTTAATAGACTACGTTCAACAGAAGAAGTTAATGTTTTGCCATGGCATAGTTGAAGTCCGAGCATGAACCCGGTCGAACATATGTAGAAAGTGTTGGACAGACGTGTCAGAACAAGAGAGTTTTCCAATACAGTGGAATTTTTCAACATGTTGAAATGTGAATGGCAAAAAACTCCTAAGGATACAATTACAACCGTTACTGCTTCCATGCCAGCAAGGTGTGAAGCTGCTATAAAAGCAAAGGGTAATGCAACGAAATATTAGTTGCCATGCTCCGAAAAAGCACGTTTGGTATTATTTTTCTGTGCAAAGCTACTTTGTCAAAACACTTATCGACGTGGATTTCTGAGTTTTATTAACATACAACATACTATCCCCAGAAATGTTGTTTAATGTGTATGTATTTATTGTGGTTTATAGCTTAAGCTACCTACTGTCCAACAGGCCAACCAACGCTATAAATAAAGAAATGTTGAGAGAAATGTTTGTCAAATGAGTGTTACTGTACGTGCGTTCCATCTTCGTCTAATTTTCAGACTTTCCTTATCACCTTTATATCGCAATAAACATTATAGCGTAGCAAAATTAGTAAGAAAGATGGTATAACAATCATTATTAATACCTTAGGCTCGCTAAGTGCTCCTTCCGCTGCTATCGGAACACCCCGCAGGGAAATATCAGCACACTCACAGTAATGGAAGGAATGGCTTATGAAGTACAGTAATTTGCAAATAACTATGTGGAATAAGACTAATGTGCAATGAACAATCCACTTTGCTTTTATTCAGCGCCCTACATTATCATTTACGCCTTCATTAAATTAATAACGCTAATACCTTAATACAGCAACGTGTCATTACACTGATGCTTTGAACTACTCCAGCCAAATCACTGACACTGTGAACTAAACCGATAGAATAGGCATACGCCGTTATAAAGCTGTGTTATCGACATTATAGTAATTGTGTTATTCAAGATCACAGAGTTGAACTGTTCGAATGTATTTATACAACTATTTAGCCCTCAAAGTTCCCATACATTTACTATTTTATGTGTTAAATATCGCATTTAATTACTTTCTCTACTGCGTACTTACAGTAGAAAGGATTAGATAGACAAGGTTTGTCAGGAGGACTTAGCACCCCGACCAATGAAATCTTTTGCGCTTATGCTACTCATAGGACACCCTCCAGAAGGGTGGGATGAGGTGAGCGAATGCGAAGGATGGTAGGACCTAACCAGAGACGACCACAGACTTGAACTTCCCGATGGCGGCTCATACACTGGCTCCCCTCTCCCCCAGCGAGTACACAGACTTCACCCGATCCGGAGGACGAGGATCTACAGAGAGCAAACACCTATCATGCACACGAACGTTTATAACACAAATATTAAGACAAAAAAAATAAAATAAAAATAAAGTAAATCGATTAAGTGTAAAAGATTTAATTGAAGAGCTGTAAATTATAAACCTAAGAGTGAAAATTAACCCTTTGAGGCTTGATTATAATTATTTTCTGGTAGTGCATGATGTCCCAACTTAGAACCTTGAAACAACCATGGAGATGAAAGGTGAAGTGAAATGAGAAGTGAGGTGAAATGGAGAGGCAGGAAATTCGAGGAAAATAATTATCCTTCCCAGCACTCTCCCAGCGACTGGGGGAATCCCCAAGAAAAACTTCATGGATCAGGAAGGTCGTCTAAGGGAATCAAATCCCCAACCTCCCAAATGCGAGCCTCGAACGTTATTACGTCGGAGTGGAGAGGAAGTATTTTATTCCACCAACAAACTTGATGACGAGTTTTCACCGAAAATAGTAAATACATACTTTAAGACTTCCCAAACCTCCGAAAAAAAAAGTCTATTCGCAGTGAAGCAAATTGACCCACAAATAACACAAAGTAATTAGAGACTCACACTTTACTCCAATAAATTGAGTTAAACTCAATATTTCTCACAAGGATCTTTTCGTTACTCTTGTGTTATTTGCAGTATACTCTTCAGTCATTTATCATTTTAACGATAAACTTCAAAACCTACAGTACGAAATTATCTGTGTCTACACCACGTTTGAATCATCTGTTTGATCTTTGAATCCATGCACTGAGAAGGGTTAATCGACCTCCTTAATGTGTTAACTTTCAGCCACCTTTGCTCACAATGACTGCAACGGAAGTCAATGCCATATGTGATTCTCCATGCCCAACAGTATCATCAAGCGTTGATCAAAATCGTTAACATTTTAATTCACGTCAAGCAAATGTGATAAACAAACTTGCTAACCAACCATTGTGCCATATTTGAACTCCATATGCAACGCCACAAACTTGTTTAACAACCCAATACATATAAAGTTGGCAAACTATGCAAAACGTAGAAAAAGGCTGTACACTTGCAAGTTACAAAAACTCGTGGATGCGACCACCCGTAAAATCAAATGTCCGAAAATGCTAAAGCTGTATGCTTTTAATTTTGTTTGTAAACAGTTTTAGTGGATTTTCGATAACGCTTGTTGACAAATCGATTGTTTGAAAAGCACTGGGACATGCTCCAGTACTTCAGCTCAATTTCAGTTTGCAACAACAATTCAATTTATGGTGTGGTCTGGCAATCATAAAATCGTTGCTTGTTTTATACATAAAAGATGTAAACTACATCAAGGTTTATCACAGGGAAGCAATTTCTAGTATCATAATATGCAAACATGTCAGCAAGTGCAGATAAAGTGGTGATGCTGTTGATAGGTATTATGTATGTATTGCGCTTTCTGACATGCTCAAAGCAGCAGGTGAGGTGAAAGAAACATGATATTTTCATCTGGTGATAAATCAGCAAGTTGTCCAGTTATACACAAATCTAGGTATATATCAGGCACAGAATATGTAGACAGTAATAGTTTACTGCAATACAAGTGCATTAGAAGGAAGACTTTGAAACCACTGACGAATTGTTAATATTATCTATTTCCGAGATTCTCTAATGCTCTTAATACTACTTTGCAAAGTCTTGAGGCGTATCGGAAAGAATGTGAAACTGCCGAGTTGTTTACGTAAGCTTATCGCGCACACACGTCGAGATAGTGTATGGACACTATTCAGATGCAATCATATGTTCAGGACATCAACGTCTCATATATCGGCAAGCGCGAGATGTCATTTGTGTTTTATCACTGACTATACGCCAAGTTACTATTATTTCGCTGTTCTAATAAACAAGGTAAGAAGCGATCGCAGCGCTCGACAATCAAGGTCAATACGCCTCGTCGATTTGCCAAGTAGTAAATGTGTATCTGTATTGTATATTATATTTTGGACGATGGAGAATACTCACACGAGGACAAAATTAATAATTTTAAACATGGGATTCCAGTAGTAAGATCAAGATTAATTTTGATGGCGATCGATTATCCATGCCTACTTGTTACCTTACTAGCATCAATAATTAAACGCTATTTTTCTTTCTCTACTACGTATATAATATTAAGTAGAAGTATTGTATTCGGCCCAAAATTTCGATATGGAGATTTCACCGGGAATAAATGTTTTGAGGCCCCCGAATCCAAAAAAGGGCATTTTTAGAAAAAGGTCCGTGCGCGCGCCTCTGTGTCTGCCTGTCTGTGAACAGCATAACTCAAAAAGTCTGTTAAAAAGCAAAGTTGTTATTAAGTATATCTTTCAAGGATGCGACACGAAGATTTTGAACCAAATTCCTCCATGTTTCGAAAATGCCGACTTTCTCAAAAGTGGCTCTAACAATTTTGATTAAAATGGCATATGTTGATATTTTTATTACAAACTAAATACATGTTTTGAATGTTCTCGCCATAACCCATGAAGTCTTGTTTACCCTTGATGACTATTGCATAACTGGTACACCGTAAGAGATAGACCAAATCTTACTGCACAAAAAATATAGATCTCGTTAAAACACACGTTATATAAAATGCATTTTTGAGGAGTGAGCAATTTCGGAGATATTCCTTGTTATTTGAGTTTTGCAATACTTAAACTTTTCTCAAATGGAAGGTCATTATTCACTTTTTTATGTTTTGGCCGTGCAAAGAAAACGGAGTTTCAAAGCTTCATATAGCGAACAACTTCAAAAGATTTGACTAACGCTCAGAGCCTATTGTATTCCCATATTCCCCTTGCACCTACATGGCAATAAGCAATAAGACAATTTCTGCAAACGTTTATCTCCACTAACATGGAGAAGATAGTGGAATAAGAGTTTGTAAGGATAGTTATACAAGGGTAAAGTCATGTGACTGCAGCACATCAGATGTTTTATAATCATGGTGCCCAAACTTTTCAATTAGAAGCTAATGACGTAACCTTGTCGCTCTAACCCATTTCCTTCGTTTTCTGTGTGAAGCGTTTGTCCTCCACTCAGATAATCGAGCATTACAGGGGTTTGTTTTTGAGTCCCATGAATGCGTCATGACTGAGCGAACAGTAGCTGGAGGCAAATCTGCCCTCCCCGCTTTCGCATAAGTTTCATACCTTTCAAGGAAAGAAGAGACAAAGGTTTCGAAGCATCTCCGACTCTATACGTAGCTGTATGTAACTGTCAACTGTTAACGTGAGAGCTAATGGCTAAGAAAAGAATTTCATTGAACAATTATTGTTTACAGTGGCCCGAGCTTTTATACGATACACTTCTTGGAAGCGGTGGTGTTTGTACAGACGCAACCATCAGGAATTCCATACTTTCACTTAGATGGATTGGAAGGGCATTATACCGCATTTGGGCTCCCATTTTTCGGATCTCGCAGCCTTCAACGTTTTGGCATGGGGAATATGAAGTTGCTATTACAGTGCATAGATGATAAGAATGGTCGAAACAGAAATGCGCTACTTAACAATTCCTGATCTCTTCATGTGTGCAAGCACACACAAACAGCGCTCCTAACCAAATAAGTCAAACAAACCTGGCAACGCGAGCAGATAAATATGTCCAACCTTGTCCCTTTGGTGAACCTTACGGAATGAGCGGCTATCCCCATTCCACTCCTTCAGTCGGAGGGACAATGTCCAGTGACAGACACATACAGGCCATTTCATACCTTGAATTTTTTGTGAATGTCCTCAGAAGACCTCTTCGTTCTGGAAGAGTTCTGTATAAATGCTAAGCAGTAAGAGACAGACTAAAGTTTATCAAATAAAAAATGTGGATCTCATTAAAACACACAATTTATGTCAAATGCTTTTTTTAAGTCAACGATTTTTCAAGATATTATTTATTATTTGATGATGTATTACTGCGTGTCGTGCTATCTTTGCACATTCTAGGGAATTATCATCCAACTTGGATAAAAAAACTTCAATTTCTGACATAGCTTCGGTAGTAATTGTGGGACATAACATAGGGTTTCGAAATAATTAATTACTTAAAAGATGTGAAGGAATACTCTGAGCTGCTATTTCAGAGATGACAAATTTATTTTTTCAAAATCGGCCAAAATGCCATTCGACTTTTGTGCTTGTAATGCTTCTATTAAGCACATATTATAAGGAATGTAATGACTTCCTTCCCATCCTGTACATTTGCGAACAGAGTTTCTTGAAATTGAACTATATTAAGTCTGTATCCCAATAAGTTACGCGAAGATCCTTGGTGGATCTTCTAAGGATATGCACTTGGACTTTGTAGCCAAATATTGATAGACTTCTTAAATGTAAGCAGTACCTACCAAACAAATCACTATACCGCTGGCCAATGCTCAAGCAGAGCGCTGTTGCCAAGCGTAGTGCGTGTACCGGCAGACGGTCTGTAGATAAGGTTGCGTGAGATGCATGCACCACATTCGGCAGCGCTGGTAGGAGGGACAAGCGTAGGGTTCGCTGGAGTCTGCAGTACGCCCCGCCTCCATATGCCTTTAAGTTTTGCGAAGATTATAATGAAGAGATGTTTACCGCAATAGATTTGAAAGTGATTTCGTAAATCAAACACAACGTACATATAACCAAACCGCCACTGTAAATGTACGTCCGCGTGACTGGCACAGTCCGCAAAAAGTAGAAGGGGGTAAATCCAACCTCCCCTATTTTGCAAACGTTGGGCATCGCTGAGATAACGGTGTGGCTTTCGTTTAGGGTAACGGCATTTCGTTATGATTGATAGCACGACACACAGTAGTATATTGTCAATGTGAGCTGATAAACTCCCCTGGCCCCTCACCCAAAGTAGCATTCTTCTCATCTAGAAGTGAATACAGGACAAGAATAACTCCATCGACCAGTGTTACGTACGACGCTGGAAGTCTGGAAGTCGTGTGCAGTAGTCATATGGAATGTGGTTCATAAATTAAGTGTTAACATTTCATTCAGCGTGTTGCTTCGAACTTAATATCCCTTTTTGTAAAAGATATATCCAAACTTTATCACCGCAATGTTCAAAATAAAAGACGCCCAACTTGACTGGCTAATTTTAACGCTGCATACAAAGCAAAACCTTCAACTGTTGATCCACTTCCACTCTCACTTTATCGAGCTTCGCTGACTGCTAGTTATTAAATGCTGTTGTGAAACTGAATGTCAGAGTTCTGATGTTTCGACACATTTAAAGCCACTTGTGATTTGCGCCACGTTGTTGACCGACCTCTCGATCGGTCGGTCGGTCGGAATCGCATCATACGCCCGGGGTACTCGGAATGAGGAAAGGAGAGACAAACAAGACGCGGCGATTCGTGCTCTGTATGACGGACAGAGTCACAAATGAAGGGACGACTGCGATTACAGACTAAACCACCGAAAGGGAAACGGAGAACGGAAAGATAATAGAGACCAGGGAAGTTTGGTGGAGTTGTGTAGTAGGATGATTTCTTGAAGGGAATGGTAATATAAAGCCACCCCAGAGCTAAGAGAACACCAAATCGAAATATACAAACATTGTTTACCTTCCTAGTGCTAAGCAGGGTCCATCTGGACCCATTATACCTTTCAATGAAATATATTGGGAAATGTGTGCACATGGGATGCTAGTTTCTAATGTGTAGTATTATAATTTGGGATCATTAAATATTTCACAATGTTATATGAGCAATCTTAATATTACATACTGAAGTCCACTCATAGCTTTTGCTGTCACATAAACACTTTTTGAAGTTGGTAACCGATAAGTGTACTTATTCCGTTTTATTATATGCCCATTGTCATGAATTTCTCAACACAATAATTCATATAGATTGTTGATTACATTGTTGAGTCTGAAGCTGTTCCTGGTCTTCAAACAAATAGTTGTGAATACAGTTGTACAGTTGATCAGTAGAATGAGAAAAAGAAAGAAAGATATAGGACTTGATTAAAGATGGCGTAGAGAAAGTGCTACGTATAATATCTACAATGTAGTGACAATGAAGACGAATAACGTATTTTCACAGATAGATCTTAAGACTAAAGTGTTTTAGCAATAGAATATGACGTTACAGATAAACAACTAAAGAGGTAATATTACTAATAATCATAATTTTATTGCCAACAAGGGTACAGTGTGCTCAACTCGCACGCTAGAATTATTACGTCGCACAACGCATGAGTTGATTTGGTATCAAACAATGGGAGTAGAGGATTCATACGGTAAGTAAGAACTAAAGTAATTAAAGCTAAAATTATCTCATTTGTTAAAAAATTCTCGGAAACAAATTTTAATATTTTGGAAGGAAAATTTTACAAAAATAGAAACGTTTTCAGGCATTATTATACAGAGTGTGACGTCATCCCATTTTAAATGGGTGCCGAAATTGCACATGTAGAATTTTAAACCCGAATGACGAAATAATTTTTTACCTCCACCATTCTTTATGAGATTATTGTTTAATGATCTATAAGATTTATATGGTGGATTCTCTTCTTATATATTGTATTCCTAATAATGGATGAAAAAATCCCCTGATATTGACGCTAAAGGATGCAAAACACGGAGGAAGGCCTGCTTGCCTTCCTTAAGCTGCCCCTCACAGTCGTCCAAGTTCGAAAAATGGTACATAACTACCCTCTGCATGTGCAACCGTGAACGATCGGAATGGTATGGTAACTTGTCAGATAATTGTTATTACAGTAGGTGGAATTTTAAAACGCGGTACCTTCTTTTTGATTCGAGTTGTTGAAAAACATAAAAGGTATACAGTTTTCGCATACTACAAGGTTGTTCCTTCAAACGGTTCTAAACGCATTCCATATAGTACCAGAATGTTCTTATGCACATGTGCCAGTCGAATACGCTCTCGGAACTGCTTCGGAATTTTGTATGGTGGGAACACTACCTGAACTATTGTTAATCTGTGGTTCTGAATAACCTGAGCACCCGTAGTAGGCTATACAATTTGCGTAAGTCCAGGATTTCAGTTCCTACCCTTGATCAAGAACTCATTTCACTAGTTCCCAAAATGTTGGAATAGCAAACTCGAAACTCAGAATCAGTTCTAAATTGGTACAGTCATGTTGAAACGCTACGCACAGGTAATTCAGAATTGATTCCGCATCAGGTTGGAACAAACCTACAGAAACACTTAACGTATACAAAGAAAGACGAAGCAGCTGATCAATATGAAGATTCCGCAATCCCAGACCAAAAAGTTAATCTGTCTGGAAAAGACAGTGTGGACCGTCGAGAAAAACAATATTCTCTGGAAACAGTAAATATAACTCCAAAATGTTCGTATTCAAATACAAGGGCTTTGTAAATCTTTCTCATCTTCACGCATTTATGAAATGAAATTTAATTTGAAGGATATTTCGTGCCTATGTCCGTCAGAAAGAATTGGACTATGAAAGAAGAATTTATGAAAGTCAGCTGAACGGTTTTTTAAATTATCCCACACCCACACACATACACACGCACGCACGCACACACCCACGCACGCACACACACAATTTTACATATTTATGATATTAATACAGATGAGATATAAAGAAATAAAATGTCCACCGAATATTGCTGAGGACTGTGAATAACAAATACAGCACTCAAAGCAAAGCAAACAATATGGAAATAAACTAATGTATTACATGTGAAGTATTTATGTACGTGACCAAGCAAACATGACTGGTACTGGAATTCCCGAAGGAATGGAGTTCTGTCACCACCTATTTTGTTTCGAGTTGTTTTATTCTGTAGGTTGAACTTCGGGTTACGGTGGTGAAATACCCAATCTAATATTTACCTAGCGACTGAGTGAAACCACGACAAAATCCCAGTCAGGTTAGCCGATAAACAGAATTTGAACTCGACGCCCGCAGACGCTACTGCCTGAGCTATTTGGATCGGATCCTACAAAATGTAACTGAAAAGGTAGCGGCACTGTTCACGTACGTCAAATCTAAACCGAAACTAGTCAATATCGATCTGACATTTGAAATCGCTTGACTTTCCAGCGGGCCAAGCTTTGTTGCAGCAAATGTTGGCTAACTCACCCTGATCACAAATACACAAAGCCTTTTTTGTGCGATACATTTTCTTTGTGGCATAACATTTTCAGGGAAGTTAAAGTCGGAGAAATATTTGGCTTTCCCTTTTTTCTTGGACGAGGAGGAGTATGCTAATTTTGCTTACATTGTACAGAGAGAAGATTAATAAATAAACAAATGTTTTATTTGTTAACGACGCACTCAATTGACCGAATCATATCAGCGCCGTCACATCGGTGTGAGCTGCGACCATTCGGCACCTGAGCGAACCCATGCACAAAACACTTGAAGAATCCATAATTTGCCTTTTAAATGTTTATTTTCTCTAACACGTATTTATAATAAGTAAACAGGGAAATTATTGTATTGTGTCCAAAAATTCGATCCCGCGATTTCAACGGAAATACATGTTTTGAGACTCCCTGAATAAAAAAATTAGACAAACGTTTGTGTATATGCGTGCGCGCGCGTATAACCCAAAAACGAAAAGTCAGTTAAACACCAAATTTGGTGTTTAAGCTCAGTATCCTCCAAGGATGCGACACCAATATTTTCAGGAAAATCCCCCCTTCCAAGATTACCCTTTACAGGGACATTTTTCGACAATTCTGATTTTCTCAAAATGGCTTTAACAATTTTGATTAAAACACCATAAGTATGTTTAAGATATTTTCATGCCAAATGCAATATATGACTTGAATGTACATCTGTCCTCTTCATTCTGAATGGCTTTTGCATAACTAGTAAACCGCAAAAGATAGACAAAATCTTACAAAAAAGATGTAGATCTCGTTTCACAGAGGCATTGTCTTAAGAATAGGTCAAAACTCCGGAGGATTATTTTATAGAGCAACTCTGCCTAACTGGGAATTATTCGTACATTGGAGATGGGTATTTTAGCCATTGTGTTCACATTTAGGTTGCTGCTTTTCCCTCAATAGCAAAGTTACAAAGTGTTAGGAACTCGAGGGGGAAAGGAAGAGGCAACGTGGATTGTCCTTCAAATGAATGTTAAATTGACAACTACTATTTTATTCCATGACATCTCATTGATCCTTGTGACACGCCAGCTGAGAATCACAGTACTAATCAATAGCGTGCGATTCAACCAAACAGAACATGAAGTTAGGTAGCAGAGGTGGGGAAAAACTGTTTCTTTCTAGTAACAGTTCCAGTTCTAAAAATATTTGGTAGCAAATAATGGCTCCAAAATTACACTCAAGTATGTCCAGGAGTATAATGATTGCAAGATACTCTAGATGGGCTGTGACTTGACGGATTCTTTCACTTCAAGTCGTGATTCTTCGTTGCGCTCACCAGTATTCGATGCGTACCTTCTTCTCATAACGTATTCCTAACGGTACTACATATGTGTTACATATAATTACTGATTAAAATTAATGAAGGGAGGGAAGGAGAAAGATTAGAATAAACTTGAAAAAAAAAATAAGAGCGTATGAATTAGGGGGTAAAGTGAAGAAAGGATGTAAACAAAAGTGACAAGCAGATAGGTCTAAATTAGGGGAGGAGTTGGCAAGGGAAGAGAAGGGATGAAAAAAGGCAAGATTGGAAAAAAGACTTTGGGAGCAAACACTGAACATGACAGAGAAATAATAAGAGACAAGCAACCATTACTTCTCTATCAAATATCTCAAGGTTAAGAGCAGCAATAGGCTGTCCCATGACGATAAGGAGTGGGATTTTAGTTCATGGACTACCGGAAATTGCAATGTATACACTTAGTACTCAATAAATCAAATGCATTCCATTCCATATTAAAATTAATGTTCACAAACTATATTAAGGAGAATTCACGTCCATTGTCATCGTTCTGTTCCATAACAGAATCTCGCTCGCTCGTGTATCGCAATGCTCAACAGCAGATTTAAATGTGATTGGCGGAAGGCTCTCTGTGGATGTTGCTCTCTATAGAACTTGGAAGCCACGATACGAGTGCATTTGGACTCTATTGACGATGCGTAACAAAATCAAGGCTTGCGATCGGAGAGGAGTGAGGGCCAAGTCTTAGTGGGAATGTCCAATCGCACGCCTCAGCCTCACTAAACCTTGTTTCTTGCAACCTTGACTCGCTGACATGCATTCTTCCACGTTGCGTTTTCTTCCCTTTCCCATGATTGGCTAATATGCTCCTTGGAATGAATTCAAACAAGTAGGTCCAATGCAAAGATAGAAATAAAAGCGATACAAACACTCGGTCATAATAGGTGCACGTGCTTTCGTCATCCTGAGCGGAAGGTTTAAACCGAAGGATACTCCCATTTATTGATAAAAATCTACATACATTCCAGATGTATTAACTCGTTACGTAATTTACTTAATTCATGCTGCTGTTATAATGTAAATCTGTTAATTATCTTCGAATATTTTTGCATAGCAGAACAACCTATTCCACGACAGGATTCATTGAGTGGTCAGCAGTTACCTCATAGTCCAGAGATATGAAACAGATCTCCGAAATACAACATCACATGTTTTCTTTATCTGAATGCACTTCCGATTCCCAACCCACTTGTTCCGTAATTGTTTAGTTCCTCTTCTCACGGAACCTGCTCAATAGTGGACTAGTATGGCATCATATACGTACTGTAGGCCTCTGACTAGAAAACGCCTGCGGAGTCTCTGGAGGAGTAAGGTGAGGCAGTACCACTGGGCACTTCACGATATCATAAATACAGTTCTAGACTCAGAAACATCCGAGCACATCTGAGCGGTGTTTTTCCACTGCGCTTGCAGAAAATCGATAACACGACTGCTGTACACAAGGTCATGCGGTTGACTTGTTTTTCTCTGCTCTGAAAGTGCAGTATTGAGCTGACGCAAAGTGTCTGCGATTTCTGCCTCAGAGGTAACTTAAAGCATACAGCGTACAAGACAAGACAAACCCACACTACCTGGGAGAATTAAAACAAAGGAAATTGCCAGCATTTCTCAACGTGAATTACGGCGATTGATGAATAGTTTCTTAAATGTATGGACAACGCAGGTAGCCAGTTTGAGCATCTCCTTTACTAACATTGGTAAGTAAATCCTTTAAAATAGTTTTAAAACTGTTGTATGGTTTCATCCGCACTGTTCTATGACAGCGGCAGTCGACGACGAGCGGCGAGGACGCCTCCAGGCAAAACACAACGCAGTCGGAGTCTTTTGGATCACCCGTAAGATCTAATATCCGCATCAATTATATCGTGCAACGTTATTATTCTAGTTTTGCTAGCACTCGAGTGCATGGTTTCTAGAAGACCGAAGTTGATATGTTGAAAGTCTAGCCGTAATCTTTCTCAGATAACGATGGAATTGTTGATGGCAACACATGCCCTATAACCGCATTCTTGTGAGAGGAATAGAGTACTTGTAGATGTCATAATGGAATGTAGTGTTTTTTTTTATTTAATGTAGGCAGAAACTATTTAGTATTTGTGTTCCACAACAGTGAGCCATTCCCTTATTGGTTTCAATTCAAGTCCGACAAATCCGCATTAGCCTCTGAGCAATGGTCAAGCCTAGGTGAGTGGCGAAAGGGAGCATAACGGAAACTTTTCGCCTTAGTGGCAGGTAGGTGCGCTTCTCAACGATGATCCACAGCAGCACCCGGATGTGCCTGTCTCGTATTGTTTAATGCCAAAAGTCTTGCACTCAAACCTAAACCTTTGAACACAATTCGGCCTCGGCTGAGCAGGGAAGGAAAAGGGGGACAAACCTTGAGTAGTGCAAAAGCCAGGTAGGACATGGCAAAGGGGGTTAAAACTACAGCACATTATATCGGCACGATTCCATGCACTCCTCTGTGACAAGAGCGTTATTTTTGGAACCCATTGTAAACACTCACATTAGTGCAAGGCACGAACTACAATGAATTTACCATATACAGGCATGTTACACAGCTTTTTAAAGGATCGCTTTACATTCACGGGAGGAAAGTTTTGCCTTAAAAGATATTGATATACGAACGAGATTTACCGAATGAAACAACTTTACACCGGAGATGCAGAGAAACTAACCTCAAGTTTCACACAACTCATCCGAAAATTCGAAACAAATAAGTTGAAGAATGCCTTCGGGTCTGAAGAATGAGATTACAAAATAACTGTCATCTGCAGATCGAGTATTTCTATTATTATAAACAAAACGGCTGCGCTTGACAAGTGACGCACTTCCACTCAAGAGCTCCAAACATGGAACACGTGTATTATACGTCACTAATCAAGGCCAAGAATCCAACTTTGCCACAACAGCAAGTGATGAGCCACGTTCAAGTTGCATCATACTTCTCATACAGCCCACTTCTGCACCAGGCACTTTCCTATTAGAAGCGTTTCACACATCAGTTGAAGTTTTCAATTGCAAGTGCTCAAACTGGCGGCTGTATTCCCTATTTACCTTACAGGTACAAGCCCTTGTGGAAGTTTTCAAAGTTTCACAGCAAATTCACATAAAATGCAAAGCGTAGGAGTTTGTATGAGGATATCCGAAATCCATCCCTATGAGCTTATGTTTATAGTATGTCATGAACCTAAGGGTGTTCACAGGGGCAACCACCCTTCTTCAACTAATGTTTTACTTTGTTACCTACTAGTAATTAGAATATAGTGTATTCTACAAAAAACATTGTGTTGAAATCTCATCAGAAATGTGTTTTGAGGCTCTCGAACCCAAATAAGAAATCTAAGAAAAGTGTCTATGTACAATATAACATAAATACCAAACTTGATGTAAGTGCAGCATTTCCAAAGATGCGACACAAGATTTCCAAAAGAATTTTCCCACTCTAAACTACTCTTTGGACCCAAATTTGTTTGAAAATATTAATTTTCTTAACAGTAGCTCTAATAATGGTGTTTAATATGTCACATAGTTAAGATATTTCCATGACAATGTGTATCTTAAATTTTCTGGGAATACAATATGAAGTACTCTTTATTTGGGGTGCAATTTTATACAAATTCGTATAATGGGATAACTATAAGACCTAAAACCAAAGCCTGACCGCATAAAAAATGTAGAGCTCTTTAAAATGGAGAATTGTTTCAAATAACTATTTTCTGTGGCATCAGGCAATTCCGAGATTCCTGTTATTTCTGGTTTGAATTGTTCAATATCTTTCTCATCTTTTGAAGTATTGCTACTATTCGGTTGTTTCTCGCGATATCAAGGACAGAATACAAGATATACCTAAGGTTGCAGTTACACTGTTGCAAAATGACAGTCCTTGAAATCTGCACTAAGGTGATTTGAGTATTTTTAACTGATTCCAAAAGTAATGCCCGATCCTTTAGTACGTAGATAACATGAGCTATTCAAACTGCCCCAACGACAAAGCTCACAAGAAATATTCTAATTAATCAGATTTAATGACTTGTGATACATCTATTGGCACGTAACGTTTTGGAACATATAATCATTAGCATCATGTAAACTGAAAAATTACAGTTATTAAGATAATGATGGACGTGGATCCCTCGTTAAATGCGAGTTAAACTGAACAGTCACCATTATCAGTACCTCTACGAATGTATTGTAGTTAAAAGTCCTAATTTTCCCACGTGCATGGAGTAAGCGGGAGAATGGGGGCGTCGTCTTCTGATACCGGGACGAATAATCACAACTTGGTGTGAAAAAATTCCGGTTAGGGAATTAGCGTAACACTATATTATGCGTATCTTGCTGTTACGATCATGCTTAAATACGCCTGGAAATATTTGACTTATTTTGGTACGGTTATTATTATATACCACACATATGCGTACTTCGCCTTCATTGCAGTGACCTCGCCGCACCAGCGGTGAATGAACCGCTCAAGGTTACATTTATACTGTAGTTTTGTTATACTATATCAGTTGTCTTCAGTTCAAGCTGTGAAGATTGGAGTTAAATATGAAAGTTTACTCGAGACATTGTGTTATATGAGTATAATTAGATTATTCTTACTAGTCCACTGAAATGACTACCCACAACTTCACACTTGGGCAAAGAAATTTCATGTACATATCCGGATTGTATACACAGGTGTGTAGACAATTTAGGAGAAATGTATTTTAGTTCCATGCAGAAACTGTTACACGTCTGATTAATAAGTTTAGGACAATGTGATCCTTAAACTCTAAACCTATGAAGCGAAACAGAAATGTTCTAACACAGGAAAATAATTGACGAAATTTGTGCATCATTCGAATGCTTTCTAAAGAAGCCTCTAAGACGTTTTGCACAGTAAATTTCAAAAAGATGTTCATAGAGCTGTTAAACCTCTGAAATTGAAACTCCACGGAGTAACTATAGTTCAAGAATATCTCAATGCAGATGGACGCCACTTTCAACACAACTTATAACAAGGTTTGCGCTCATTATGGTGCATGCCACTATCATTCAACAGTAAGGAACGCACTGTATATGGGTAAATCCCTATCCTAAGCAGCAGGTGACAGCGCTAGAAAAGATGCGTTTCCCTGGAAGCATCCATCTGAGCAAAGATCCCTCGTCCGAGGCTTAACTACAGAGTTCTGGGTTCGTAGTGTCCTAGCTTCACTCCAGAAACCGGGTCACCAAAGTACTACAATACACAGAGGTATTGGACACGCTACACTAGCCGCTCCACTTTAACTGCATCTCTTGAATCTTAAGCGACTCTTGATTAACACTGCTTACTGTAAATCGAGCCAAAGGAACCGTACTGGCCGTAATTCTCAAGAACAACACACCTTGGATCAGTGGCGTTACTAAGGTTGGCTACCTCTTCCACAAAAAGTAACCTTTCACTCTCTCCTTTCCTCAAATTCTGGAATAACTGCAAATTATTTGCTTACATTAATCACTCCATGCTTGCTCAAAGTATTTTATTAATCTTCTGGTCTTTCTTTTAAGCATAAGCATGTTACTATCCCGCTGTTGAATTTTCAATCCAACGTTTGCTTGGATGACCTGAAGATCTCTCCTGTTTGGATGATTGTGAAGAGTATCTTTTGGGATGCAGATGGTTTACTCATTTGTTCTGGTAATGTTGACGTGGTCAACTGACCAATCACAGGTTCTAATTGTAATTCTTCCATCACTTTCTCACTGTGTTTATGGACCCATTTGGTACATACATCATGTTGTGTATCTCATTAATTTAATTTCATTAGCAGTTATTCTGCTTTCATCATTCGTAATGTCTATGCCTCACTGCCATAACAAAATACAAGTCTCACCAATTCTTATGTAAGCGGATTCTATGGCTGTCGCAACATTTAATGGCGGCTGGTTCGATACAAAATCCAGTCATAGGCTTGCCTGTCTTGCGGGTTATATACTTAAATACGCTATGAAGCCAGACATATCATTTGCACCCACAAACTTTATTTGCACAATAGGAAAAAGAATAGTAATACTCAGGTGTCAGCCGCCATTAAATTTTGCGTATACCATAATATGTATTTGCACTAAGTAAGATTTCATAATGCTATCAATTATTATTACCACGCTTGGTGTATTTAGGAAATTTCTATGAAATGTCTGCTTAATCGAAAAAGGATAAAATGCATGTTAGATAAGTAATTTACCCTTTATTTAATTTTTTAATCTAACTTATTTTGGTGGATACTGAGTGAGGTGGCTCCACGGTAACGTGTGAGCCTCGCATTCGGCTGATCTGGATTCGATTCTCGTGGCTCACCTTCCTGACCCATGGGCTGTTTCGAGTTTTTTTCTGGGTCGCTAAGCGAATGCTGGGAAGGATATTACATCCCCCAATTTTAATGTCCCTCTATTTCACCTAGCTTTCAATTTCACATCACCTTTCATCTACTTGGTTGTTTCAGGGTTCTAAGTGTCGGCGGAAGTTTGGCGTACATGGCAGGTGTTGGCTCTCTGTAAATCTTCATCCTACAGATCGGTAGAGGTATGAGTGCCGGCTGCCCCAGGGGAGCTGCGAGCCCGTATGGAGAGGGGAGTCGGCGTACGAGCGGCCACCGGGGAGTTCACATCTGTAGTCATTAGAGACCCTGACCTTTGCTGTCGTCTCCCTCAGGTCCAAAGACCCTTAGTATCCTCTCACCTCACTCCTTCCTCCCGGGGTGTCCCGTCAGGTGCATAAGCACAAAAGATTTCGTTGGTGGAGGACCCTCTGAACTGTCTATCCGGTTTTGCTGGAACTATAATATTTTACACAGAACGCCATAATGTTTACTTTCTCTACTACGTACTTAAATTAGAGAAAGTAATGTATTCCATCCAAACACTCCATGTCGATGTTCTTTGATCAGCCGATTTCGAAAAAAATAAATGGTTTTTGTTCCAAATTAGATGCATAATTCTACAAGAATGCACGAAGATAATAGTTTGTTACTTGTAAGGCGCGTGGAGTAACTTATTTCCGACATAATTGCGGTAGTAATTATGGGATATCATACAGGATTTCGAAACAATTAACCACTTAAAAGAATTAAAGGAATATTCTGCGCAGCTTTTTCAGACGTGAAGCAACTCGGCAACGTTGCGTTGAGGTTGGTTAGGGAATTGAACCGGCTTCTGGATGTAAACACGTCGGTCACTTGTTAGCTGGATGGTGTAATGTTTTGGGAGATAACGATTCTGACTGGCCTACACTCGCACAGTAAATATGGAACGACACGGCATGGTATTTGCTTACGTTCACGAGACACCACGCTGCGGTGTTTGTTTATGTACCGACCTAATGAAAGTGATACCCACGCAATCTGCAGTGTTGCCAGTTTGATTTCGAAAAAAAAAAATATCTCCGTAGAAAATGGTCAGAGACAAAAACGTAAGATACAAAATGTATTTCAAATACCGAAGTCTATCACTGGTTTAAATTAATGTAATGAATTCCCTTCCACCTTGTACGTTTTGAGATTCCCTGACTCCAAAAACAGAAGCTTTAAGGTCTATGTATGTGTGTGTGTTTGCGTCATTCTCTAAACAGTATTTCCAAAAACGATAAGTCAGTCAAATTCCAAACTTGGTATTACGTTCAGCGTCTTCCAGGAATGGGGCAGGAAGATTTTCAGGAAAATTCCCCATCACAAACATCCCTTCACATGGAAACATTTTCAAAAATGGAAAATGGCTAACGATATTTTCATGTAAATGAAATGGTTATCTTCAACTTTTTGGGAACAACTTCTGAAATCTCTTCATTGTGAATGACAATGACATTTAGGTAACATAAACCGTAAGCGATACACAAAATCCCTAGGGGAAAAAAGTAACCATTTCGAGATATTCCTTGCTATTGGTTAGCATTTTCGAATACCTACTTATACTGTTATACTGTACTTTACTCAAATGGGAGGTCGTTACTGGTTCTCTCGTGCTAAGAAAGTAATTTTAAGGCCATCTTATAGAGACTATATTCCCCTATTCCCATTGTATGTTCAAGGAAATATATCTATATATATCTACACATATTTTATCTATTAACACGAAAATAGAAGAATAAGAATTTTTAGGAATAGTTTGTGGATTGGGGAGGGTCATACGAATGTAACAGGTCGGTTTTTCCAATTGATTTTCACACCATACTTGGAGTGCAGGTAATGTTAAAACTTGAACGTAGTAAATGACCTTCTTAGGAAGCCGTCAGAGGAAACTCATCTACAGAAGGTAGTGAACCTACTTTAATTGTACTTCCAAGAGGCACTAATTATTTGATTCACATATATAGTAAAAAGCAGCAGTAAAAGACCGTATTCTTGTCTTACTCCTGTAGAATAGCTGTCCATTGTGGTAATTTATTGTTAACCTTATTGCAATTAGATTTATAAAGTTGTAGCCGGTTATACGAGACTAGACAAAAAAAGAAAAAAAAAAAAAAAAAAAAAACTCATGAAATATGACAACTAAGCGCAAATTAAATAACAGAATACAAAACAAACTGGAAAGGGCACTTAAACAGGATACAGAATATAAAACACTAAAGACAGCATATTTCTACCAATCAGAAGGACGAAGAAAAAGATGCAAATAACAAAACTTTGGAGCCGGAGCAGAAGAAAAAGATTATATGCTATGTTATAAGATGTTGTGGAGAATATGTGGCTAATATAGTTAATTTATTTCTATTCATTTTATCAAATGTTTTTATCGATAATTTGTTTTTATCGATAAGCTATTCCACAGGCTGTTCCCAGAAAATTTTAAGTATTCATTTAATTCATTTATATGTTAAATATATGATTATTTTAATTAACAACTTTAGAGCCATTTTTGAGAAAACGAAAAATACATTCCATATAAATGATAGCAGTGGAGAATTTTTCCGTAAAACTTCGTATACTTGGAAGATGGATAATGAACTTACGTGCCCTAATGACCTAGCTGTCGACGGGCCCTTAAACCCTACTCACCCTACTCACTGAACTTACGTATCAGTTTAATATTTATCAGATTTTTCGGTTTTCAGTCATGCTGTTCTACCCCCCTCCTCCCTCTCCTCTCCTCTCTCTCTCTCTCTCTCTCTCTCTCTCTCACACACACACACACACACACACACACAGATTTTACTACTTTATTATACTCCGTGACATCAAAATGTATACTGAAAATAGACATGCAAGTGCATAGACATTTTTTTGAAATTTTGACTGAAATACAATACGCAAGTGGCAGAGAAAGTAAAGATAAAATAGCAAATTCTTAATTAGGAAATTCTGATACTTTTTCCATCTCTATGTGGTCAACAAGTGTTAGATTATGAGCAATCTGTAAGGTGCACACGTTTTTAATGTATTTCTGTCGACATGTGTCGAAAATTTATTATCTAGCGCAACACAAATTCAGAATGAGATTTAAATCATTTATTGTTCCACATCAGTTATTATTTGTGAAAAATATTGCTATGCAACGTGATACATTCGCATTAACTAACCAAAATAAATAATTGATAATTAAAATTCTCAGTGAAGAGCAACACAAAAGCAGATCGTACTCAAACGCAGCTGCTGTAAAAATGTGTTGCACGGGCGTGATATTTTGTTACTAATTGAATGTTGTTTAAAAAAAAAAGCAACGTTACAATTCAAATCCTTTCCTAATGATAGGCCTATGAGGGCTTCAAAATGAAAATGGTTCTCACATTGCAAAAATAATGCAAGTAAACTCACACTATATAAAGAGCATTATTATTCTTATTCACAGAGCAGTAGAGAATTTACTGCTCTTTGTAGGTGTGTGTGTGTGTGTGTGTGTGTGTGTGTGTGTGTGTGTGTGAGAGAGAGAGAGAGAGAGAGAGAGAGAGAGAGAGAGTGTGTGTGTGTGTGCGCGCGCGCGTGTCTGTGTGTGTGTTTATGACTCCAACAATTTCGAGATTTTAGGTTTAGAAAGAACATACATACATGCCGCTAGCACCGAAATATAGTACTTAAGGGAAAATATTGTATTCCACCCAAAAATTCAATATGTTGATTTCATATCAAAAACACAATTTGGGATCCCCGTGTAAAAAAAAAAAAAAAATATTTTAGCAAAACGTGTATATGGAACAGCAGAACTCAAGGAAGCAAAGTCTGTTAAATACTAATCTTGATATTTCAGTTCAGCATTTTCCAAGCACACAACACTCTAAAGTACCCTTTCCATGGAAAATTTGCTTATATTTACTTTTTTCAAAAATATATATTAAAATTTCAGATGCTTAATAAATTAACGTGATAAACACTCTACTTGATTGAACATGGTATCATTTTGTAGAAGGAAATATTAGCAGTAGACAAACTTTCCACAAGATAATACACACCTCATTAAAATACATAGCTTACGGCAAACTTTCCCCATAGCGTTAGCCATTTTCTGATATTCTATGTCCTAATGCCAACTAACGGACATGCTCGAAAACTTGCGATTCTTCACTTACCCCGCCTTTCTTTGTTTCACTCCGCACGAACTTGTTAGGAAGAATAACCACTTAAATGACGTTCCCGTCTGTTGAGACCTTATTTAATATGAATCAATCCCTGGGTAAAATATGTATGAGTAACGTAGGAAGCATAGCTGAATCACTTTTTGTATGATAAATAGTGAACTCGTCATTGGTAGAGAAAATCGTGTGAATTAAACAAAATTTTTAAAATTTTATGATTCATATTTATGTCGCTTGTGATCTTATGTGCATGCAAATAACAGGGCTCAGAGTAATTTCGGTAACTGTGCATGTCTCTGTCTACAGAATAAGGTTCTACAGATAATTCTACGTAACGAAGGGACGAAACATTGCTGTTTGAAGCTCAATCATTGGTCTATTTCTGTACAAACTGTAGCAATATTTTTTCAGAAATGGGTTTTAACAACGAAGCAATTTCCATATGCTGTACAGAAATGCTCTTGTCAAGACCTTGCAGTGCAAGCGCGAATTGGGGTAGATGTTCCACATGACCGCCTCCGTAGCGCTTGCCTCTGGTGCGGAGGACCCGGATTCGATCCCCGGCACCAGCATGGGGATTTTTCCCTGCTGGGAGGTCTGGCACGGGGTGCACTCAGCCTCGTTAGGTCCCTACAATTGAGGAGCTACTGGCTGGAGAAGTAGCGGTCGAGAAGGCCGCATAACTGGTCGGGAGGGCTCGGGACGCTGGTCACGTCCCACCCTCCAGTACTGCACCCCACCAATGACGCCTTTAGTAGGCAGAGGTGGGGGACGCAGCGGCTGGGCCGCAAGCCTTGGCCTTTAATGGGCCGTTGCGTGGGGTTTATTTTTTAGTTTTAGGTGTCTCACATACAAAATAAGTTTATGTATATTGCAGTTAAGCTCTTACTCTTGAATATACAATATAACTTGTGACAAATAGCAATCTTGACGTTTATTTCTGAAGTCTAAAATAAGACACCATGCGATAAATGGATTCTCTTTATTACAACTAATAATGGTGTCTTAAAGACATGTTTTACTGTGAGTGGCAAGCGTTGGGAATCGCCTCTCCCTCTCCCTCTCTGCGCCCTCTCTCAGAATTCAATCAGAGCCCAGCAAACGTGAAATTCCCTAGAGAAACAGTCTGGGGGACCGGCTTGCTGGATCCGTTATACAAACAATCTATCGAACAAGGACCATTGCCGTATTATTGACAAAACCCATTTCCCACAGAGGGCAACATTTAAATTGCGCATATTATAGTCGGATGAAGCGCCTTCCATCGTGATACAGTTGGATGCACAAATCATTCATCTAGCTAATAAACAGTTTAAGAATGTTTTTGCAAGCTTGAAGGTCCCGGAACTATACAGTGCGTCCATAAAATGTGAACAATGCGGAAACATCATTTATATAGCCTTGCCAATCTCCAGAGCGTTCGAAGACTTTCATTTACAGAGAAGACTTGTGTAATGGCAGTTTTTATTGACTTTATAAACCACTTACTTGTGATAGAAAGAGGAAGTATTGCATTCTCCTTTAAAATTGC
The DNA here is from genome assembly GCA_030765045.1 of Tenodera sinensis. Taxonomy (NCBI): domain Eukaryota; kingdom Metazoa; phylum Arthropoda; class Insecta; order Mantodea; family Mantidae; genus Tenodera; species Tenodera sinensis. The sequence goes on from CM060961.1 coordinate 204,732,973, forward strand.
ATATGGTGATCTCACTGAAAATTAGAAGCCTAAAAGGTCGTGTGCAAGCGTGTGAACAGCTTTACTCAAAAATCGAAGAGTCAAATAAATACTTATCAAATGTCTAGTGTTTTAATTCAATATCTTCCAAGAATGAACTCCAAACTATCCTTTAAACGGAAAGTGTCTCATCATTTTTCATTTTCTAAAAATGACTATATAATTTTGATTAAAATATGTTCCACACATTGACTTGATGAATTAAAGGTATGCCTTGAGTCAGACCTGGGCAAAACCGGCTCAACTGGGCCACTCTAATAGAACATGTTCTTGCCCCACTCCACCTGCTATCCCTCCCCTGCACTTTTATTCAGGTTCGACACGCCTCAGTCAGTGGCGAGTATGGCTGTTTCATGAGAGTGGTAGAGAGAATTTGGTGCAAGATACAAAAACAAGAAAGCTTGATGTTTAATATGCGGAGTTCAATTTGCAAATATATATAAAATTTGTAAATACAATATCAAACGAAACTTTGATCAGAAGCATAAATAAATATTTAGTGGTCTTACAGATGTTTAAGAGTTGGAATCAGGACTGAAAAATTCAATGCCATGCCGGAATTTGAACCACGGATCTTCCGCTTATCGAGCGGCTGCAGTAAGTGTTGGCACAAATAAATAATAATTTACAGATGTTTATTTACAATTTCAAAAGATACTTTCTGAATACTCGCATTGTAAACATTTAAAAGGAGCGATATGATTCCACTTTTTAGTGGCTTAGTTTCTTATTAGTTCATTTAATATAAACTATTGTATTTCGTGTTTCAAAGATTGAACATTATATTAATTTTAAAATCAAATAATTGATTATGTTGATCAAATAGTTTATAACATTTTAAGGCTAAATAGCAACGGAACCTTATTGCTCTGTTTATTGTGAAAGAAAAACCATTTAGTATGTTAATCATAAGGCAGCGTAAGAATAAATATTACGTGCATAACACAAAGGGAGTCAGTCGCCTCGAATTGAATCTGAGATGCGAGTCAGTTGGGCAATTTAATGTCATATCGGCGTGTTACCATGGTAGCTCAGTTAGAGTAACCGGAGGGAAACCGGAATATCCGTGGTTCAAATCCCGGCTATGGTGTTCAATTTTTTAGACAGATTGTATCTTTCCTATTCTTTAACTAGTGTACGCTTCTTATAGATAAACGTGTAAGATGACAGTTTATCTCGATTAATAAGAACCAGATAAAATGGCTGTATGAATTTAAGGGGATTGTCTTAAAAATCTTCGTGTCGCATCTTTGGAAGACGTTTGGTACTTAACCGACTATTCTTTGGGAGATGCTGTTTTCAGACACACACGCGCGCGCGCAGCTTTCTTTTTTAATGCTATATCTCCGCTGAAATATCGATATCTAACTTAGGGATTGTAATTCCTTCTCTCACTACTAATAGTCAGTAGGGAAAGTAGTTGAACGAGGAAATAGAGAAGAATGCGCCTTTGTAGAAGTTATATTGCTCTTTTCGTGTCTATTTGTACTACATCTTCCCAACTTAAATGTAGGATTGTTACATAACTGCAGCCGGCATAAGGCAGGAAGTGCAATAACCCCTTCAGTTTAAGGGGAAACCAATGCCACGTGCTCGGTAAGGTCATCAACGTCCAGAATGTGGTAGGCTGGGTAGGCTGGCTAGGCTGGACTGGACCGGACCGGTTGGCGGAATTGGCCGACTTCTGCAATGAAGCATAACGGTCGCCGGCCTCCCCCTCGGCTCAGTGCCGCACTGTCTGGAGATCTGCAACTACTGTGTGGGAGAAACAGTCTTCAGACCAGATAACCTACTAACAACCTGTTGGGTGCCATATTACTCTCCTGAGTAGCCTATCACCACATATAGGAATTCCTTTGGCCCCATTCACAATGCCAATAAACATAACTAAACTTAATAAATAGTCTTGTGTTGCACTTACGGGACACTGGGAGTGAAATTTGGGTCAAAATTGTCAAAAAGTCGAAAATTGTTTTTTTACCTTAAAATGTTCCTGGAACACCGGTGCATTTGGATCAGCTAACAGTTTTCATATCCCCCACTCCATGTGATGATTACGGCCCTTTCAAATAGTGCTCTTCCCTTAACGTACACAGGATGCTCCTATATAAAAGCCTGTTTTTCTCAAAACTACATTTCTGCACATTCCAAAAGAAGGTCGCGCCTGAGTTTTGCTTCAAATTCAATGAAAACTTCCAAAAGTATTCATAAATAGCAGCTAAACAAAACTATGCTTCAATATTGATGTTATCATTAACATAAATTCCAAAAACATTTTTTTTGTATGAAAAAAATCAATAATTTTTAAGATTAAATTTTCTTTGTTATTAAAAAAATATGTACAGCATAATCTGCAAACGTATTTGAAATATCTCTACATACAATTGTTACCCATGTTTTAGAGCACCAGTTCTGCCAATATAAATGAATTTTGAAAAGTCAATAGACGCGAGCTCTATTTTGCCTATTAAATTCATAAAATAATTTATATATCCTAAACGAATTATCCAATTTTAATGAAATTTGGTGTACCGCCTATTCTCATATAAATACAAACACAGTAAAAATTTCAGAAAAATCTATCAAGAAATGTGGAACTTTCAATTTTCATTCCCAGTGTCCCTTAAGACTATTTACTCTTGCGTAAGTTATTCTTACAAAACGTTTATTCTTCTATCTACTTTGTGTTAATCGAGATAAACATGCCTAGACGTTATCACATTTCCTTGTACGATGGAAACAGGGAAATGCATTAGGCTTAAGTGATAGTCAAAACCCACCCCCCCCCCCCGAAAGAAAAATGACTTCATTTTTAGAAAAACTTAAGTATTGGAAAATTCAAACCAATAACAAGGAATATCTCGGAAATGGTTACCTCCACAAAAAGTATATTTAATATAAATTATGCTTTATAATACATATTTTGTCTACCTTACGGTTTACCAGCTAAGCAGAAGTCACACAAAATGAACAGCTATTCAAAGACCATTTGAGAAAAATCAAGATAATTCATTTCTTATGAAAATATATTAGACATACGGTATTTCAATTAAATAGAAAATCAAAATGTTCGAAAAATGTTCCATACAAAGACTGGTTTGGACTGGAAGGTTTTCTTTAAAATCTTCGAGTCGCATCTTTCTAAGATGCTGAACTTCATACAAAGTTTGCGTTTAACAGACGTTTCGTTTTTTAGTTACACGTACACAAACACAGACGCTCAGGCGCGAACCTTTTTCTAAAAAGCCTCGGTTTGAATTCCTGGGAACTACCTATAGATGGTTTCCCCCATAGCAACTGCTGTACAGCCCTACCCTTTCCACCCTAACTGACTCTTGATTGGTTCTGATGAACCAACCCCTCAACGTAGCTGCGCAGATGTTATTAGCTATTTCCGCTATCATGACTTCAAAAACGAAGAATATGTGTGCACTCACATAACTTCCTCTACTATCATTCTTCCACAAACTAATCCTACAAACCTTCGCCTTCTATTTGATATTAATCGAGATTTACGTTTCTACAAATTGTTTTATACACATTTCTTTATAGGCACAATGGGAATATGAGAATACAGTAGGTTGTGGGCTTAAGCGATAGTTAAACCATAAGAGTTGGTTGCTATGTGTTGGCTCTGAAATTCCATTCTTTTTGCATGTCTAAGATGTAGGAAAACGAATAACTGTTTGGGAAAAGTAACATTTCACACATTACCTTTTCTATTGGACCCCTATAAATATGAAACAAAGTCGACTAGTGTGTGTGTGTGTGTGTGTGTGTGAGTGTGTGTGTGTGTGTGTGTGTGTGTGTGTGTCTGTGGACAGCATAACTCAAAAACGAAAAGTAGGTTAAAGACCAAAGTTGGTATTTAAGTTTAATGTCTTTCAAGAATGCGACACAAAGATTTTGAAGAAAATAGCCCCACGCTAAACTACCTTTACATGGAACATTTTTCGAACATTTTTATTTTCTTGAAAATGCCTCTAATCATCTTGATTAAAATGTCGTATGTTTAAGATATTTTTATAACAAATGAAATGTGTATCTTGAATTTTCTGGCTATAGCCCCTGTAGTCGTATTTACTCTGGACGACTTTTACAAAACCGTAAGAAATATACAAAATCTTACTGTACAAAAAACGTAGAACTTGCTAAAATACACAAATTTATGTGCGAATAAATTTTCTTGTAGGGTGAACCATTTCGAAGATATTCCTTGTTATGCGTGCGAGTTTCGGAAAACTTACACTTTCGTGAAATGGAACATCGTTGTTAATTTTTTTATATGTTAAGTGTGCAAAGACAACAGAATCTCAAAGCTTTAAAAGATTTGACTATCGCACAAAGCCTACTGTATTCTAACATTCCCCTTGCACCTACAAGGACATAAGCAGTAAGATAATTTGTACGAATGTTTATCTTAACTAACATGGAGATATAGGAATAAGAGTTCATAAGAATGGTTAGTACAAGAGTAGAGGAACTCATTGTGTTTCTTTGCTGCTGCTCTAACACTCAAGTCATAATTTGCAACATCATCTGCCGCAATTTGATACACAGAGGTATCAGATAGCCCACTTGTAGTCGTGCTAACTCGTGTTCTTGGCATTATTTCCTGTAATGAAATAACTAAGTAAAGAACGGATTTGTTGACTCACAAGTGGCTAATTCTTAACAACATTATACCCAATTTATTGACAGCTAATGAGATACAGACGATCTGAGACTAATACTATTTTTTTAGTAATGGGTTACTTTTGTCCCCGACCACGCTTTTCAGTTTAATTTGTATTTTTGGCACAATATATAATAGTATTTAGAAACATTGATAACGGCAGCATAAGACTGATAGTTTTACATTGTTAAATCATTTTAGCCGATTTGTGTTTACAACGTTCTCTTACCGTTATTACAAAATTAAGAGAGTTAAGAAAAGTTACTTGAGGCACTGGAGAAAAAAAAAAAAAAAAACGTTTTACTGCATCACAAACGACAATTCCCCTCCTATACCGACCAGCGACTGATGCCCAGTGGAAGACCTAAAAGGGCATTCACTGTCTGAATCACATGACTTTCGGTGCAAAATACAAAGACAGAGAGGGAATGTTACTTTCATCCCATTACTTTTGTCCCCAATCTCCCCTAAGTATCTGAAAATTCAAACCAATATTTCGAAGTTGATTATCTCCATAAAAATGTGTTTGCCATAAGTTTTGTCTAACGAGATCTAAAGTTTTTGCAATAGCAAGACTTTGTCTATCTCTTATGGTTTGCCACTACTGCAAAAATCATCCAGATTAATGAGAGCTTCAGAAAATTCAAGATATAAATTCGTCATGAAAATATATTTTAATAATAGCCATTAAAATTTTTTTTGAAAATGTTTCCATGTAGAGGGTGATTTGGGGTGTGGGATTTTCTTGAAAATCTTCGTGTTATACCCTTGGACGATTCCGAACTTAAACAACAATATTTGCTATTTAATCACCTTTTGGTTTTTGAGTTATGTTCACTGAGAGGACAGACACCAACATACAGAGGGATAAGAGATCTTTCTTTTTATTTTTTTAAATTAATTTTTTTATTTATTTATTTTTAATTCTAGGAATGTCAAAACAGTATTTCCGGTAAAATCTGATATCGAATTTTGGGGTAGAGCGCAATAATTCCTCTATTCACTCTTAAGCACAGAAAGCGAATTTAGTAAAATGTAAAGGTATCATAATTCCTAGCTTCAACTTCTTTCCCTCTCTAAAGATAGCAGCATTCATGCTTGTGGCTAGACATAATTATAACCAATGAGACGTCGGCATGAAAGTATTCATTATTTCTGGTGGTTCACTAAAATCGTTACTAACGGTTGCTTGTTTCACAGCATGTCTTATACCTACATCAGAAGCTACACGTGACCAGATTATTGTGTATCGCTAGCTGGTAACAGTTCGACAAATTTCAGGAACTGTGCAAATTCACACAAATGCAATTAAATTTTAATGTCACCCAAGAAAGGCGGTTTATTGCATACGTATTAGAAGAAAACCTTTCATTCGAAAGCAGAAACTGTATTATAATACAAAATTATAAACATGTTTAGAGCTACTTCGATACGAGTTGTAATTCCAATATAAATATAGGGAGAACTTATAGAAGCATCAAAGGATTTTCTATTTTTCAATATAATACTGTACTGTTTGACCGCCTCCGTAGCGCAGTTGGTAGCGCGCTTGACTGTGGCGCGGAGGACCCGGGTTCGATCCCCGGTATCAGCATGGGGATCTTATCCCCTCTGGGAGGACTGGCACGGGGTGCACTCAGCCTCGTTAAGTCCCGGGGGAACCAATTGAGGAGCTACTTGATGGAGAAGTAGCGGCCCAGGTCGAGAAGACCGCATAACTGGCCGGGAGGGCTCGGGGCGCTGACCACGTCCCACCCTCCAGTACTGCACCCCACCAATGATGTCTGTAGTGGGCAGAGGTGGGGGACGCAGCAGCTAGGCGGTAGGCCTTGGCCCTTCATGTGCTGTTGTGCCGGGGTTTAGTTAGTTTTTTAATATTGTACTGTTTACTGCAAATCTTTGCACATTTTTGTGATTCTAAGGGTAAGTCAATGTTTTTCTTACAAAATCTTTTAACCCAATAAAAGCTGCTTATTTTAAGCAACATTTACAATATTTTCCATAACAGGCATTAAGAATTTGGGCATCAATCAAAAGAAAATTAAAACGCGGGTTTCCTGAGGCGAGATGCATCTATTCTCCCTTCCCCCAACTTTTCTTGTCCGCAATACAGCGCCACACCTCTAGCCCCGTATTGCAACTATCGAGAATCATTGGTCAGGAGTTATGTCTCACCCCTTAACAGATCCCTTAAGGCGATAAGGAACAGAGAGATGTTCCCAAACAGCGCATTTACTTTTGGACCTAGTGGAGTGACAGGTAGCTAAACTGTGGAAGGTTTACTCTTCCTATTTCCTTTTCTTTTCGCCCGGTATAAGTACTCAAATTTTGAACGCATTCCATCAGATATTCTTGGCCAAGTGATATAGGTAGGAGGCACTAAATGAAACAAAAATCGCAAAAAGCAGTAGAGCGGCACTCCTGAGAGAAGCAGTTCTATAGCCGGCCCGTTGCGCCTCACTTGTGGGCAGTGACCCTATCCAAATGAACGGAAGCAAAGGTCCGTGCATTCATTCCTTTGTTCTTCCATCGTACCCAGTCCGGTCGTTTCTTTCCAAAGCGATCTCGGTAACACAGTTTCGCTTTTTGGTCGCTCTTAACGTTTGTGTGACCAAACCTTGCTAACGCGCTAGCATGGTGGTTAGAGTTCGAAGCTTGGGCAAGTTGCTCATAGGAACTTTTGCAAAACCTCCTTTGTGTATATATAAAAATACGATGTGTTACATTCACACAATTCCTCTTTTCACACTTCTGAAATGATTCCTAAAAAGCCTATTTTTCTAAACACTTCATGTTAATCCAGACAGTTGGTCTGGGTGGCTCAGTTGGTTAGACGCTGGCCTACTGATCCCAAGGTCGCGGGTTCAAATACGGCGCAGGCCGATGATTTTTAAGTGCTTAAAAACGACAGCTACATATCAATAGATTTACTCGCATGCAAAGAACTCCTGCGGGACGAAATTAGGGCACAACCGACGACGCTGATGTGATCCTAGTAACTGACAGCGTTGTTAAACAACATAAAAAATTAATCCAGACAAACGTTCGAATAAATTGCTTCATTACATACTTTGTGATAAGCACAAGAGAAATAGAGAATGCTGAAGAGGTATTGCAAATCTATAAAAAGGGAATCGCTATACGTTGGCTTTTAAATTCTATACTACTTGCATGACATCACGAGTACTTCAAAATGTGAACGTATTGGAAATTCATACAAATAGAAACGTGCATTTTTAATAAGATGTGCAATTTTTGTGTAGAGAATTTCTGCACATTTCTTATAGTTTATTTGTGCATATTACAAAATTACGCAAAATTATTTCAAATGAGCACTTCACGGACTGTTCGTAATGAACTCAAGATGCAAATAACTTAAATTTATGGCATTTTAATAAAAATCATTTGCACCATTGTGTGATATTCAAACATAAAGTAAATATTTTCATACAGGGATTTTTCGTTTTTATGTTAACACACACATACTGACACCGTAATTATCGATGGGAATAAATGAATTATTAATTAAAGAAAAGATAGTCACATGCAATAATCGCAATAAATAATGTACATGTAAGTGAAATCGATGTAAGATGCAAGAAGCCAGGGTTAATATACTATAAGGGAAATAGGTCATTAGCAATTCGTATTGAGAGAAATCATTAGTAAGCGCAACGGCGAACATTAGCTCAGGGTTTTGGGAAACTTGTTAGGATGGTTAACCCTTGTAAAGTCAATTAGACTGGAATTCTCAAAATTAGAAACTCAAAAGTGAAACATCTCAGAAGCGAGGTAACCTAATGTGGATAGTACAGGTTGGAGATACTTGCTTGTGAATTTCAATGCGGGTCAGACGTACTTAGCTAATGACGATCATCTCGTTTGAACGTAATTTTACACATGTTTAAAATTTCTGTAGACTTTAGCGCACATTGACGCGCCTTAGTCAAAACGATTTAGCGGTCAACGCTAGTGAACTTCTCGGGTGAACCCTCTGCAATTTATCGCAGTTTAAGATTTGATTTGTATGAGTAAGTAAAGTTATTTTTTTTTTTTTTTTAATAAAGTCGGCAGGCAACTCTTTAAATAGAACGATCGATAGTTTTAATAGATATTAAAACGATATCAGCAACGTAAGTTCCGTTGTCATTAGATATATTACCCACGCATACCCTGAGATCCAATGTAAAGAAAAATATAAAAAAATCACACCAGAGGGACGACTTCAAAACACATACACACACACACACACACACAAACACACATATACACGTACGGGTGTTTTTCTTAAATGTAGTTTACTCAGGAGGCCTGAATACATGCATTTCCAGTGAAATCTCATACCAAGTTTCTGGGTGGAATGCAATATGTCCTCTATTTACTACAGGTACATCGTACAAAAAGTAAGAATGACATTGTTTTATATTCTCGCACTCATGGTTTTTGTGCATAACAAGTTTGGAAGTGTAGGTGCACTGCATTAAAATCAGATACGTCCACGTTCTGGTAGAAATAATCCGAATAATACTACTAAAATGTATTAATATTCTGGGGAAGGATATTAAAAATCGTCAATTTATAAGAGATTCTCCATATAAACTATCCTTATCTACGTCAACTTTCACATACTTTATACGATTTCAATTCCGTTGTGCAAAGATTAGGTAGTTATTTCACGGGAAGCACAGTAAGTGCTAACAGACACTTTCAAAATATACTATTTTTAAATATGACAAAACTATCAGTAGCTTTTCTGTTCCATCCATGTTTTACTCCGTTTCAACCTTCGGATTTTGAACATTTGACATATTTTGTCCTTCATTCAGAATTGTTTGCCACAATTCATAAAAATATTTGGTACCCTCAGTTGATTCCAATAATCACATCAATGCTGCAAAATTTGTAATTCAAATATTACTAACAAAAGTAGTATTATAATTATTGACTCAATTTGATAAAGTTCTATTTTGGGTTCCGAAGTTGGTATTAGTATCTACATTTGGGGACAATGCTCATCATAATCAATGGAGTGTAACATTTACAACGCCAGACAGTAGCGATAGCTGCAGCACAACAAACGACAGCCACTCTAAAATAGTTGCTTGTAAATATTCAAGTGACCCATAGCAAAAACATAATATATCGACGTAGATATGAGACGCGTGTGCTACACTGAATTGCCGTATCCACCAATACAAGGAACATATCTACTTCGACGCAGAAGACCGGAACCCTTGATAAAGCAGCCGATCGTGACGCACGAAAATGCTTGTTGTTATACAGCTGATATTGTTACAGCCCTTGCGCAGTACTGAAAACAACAGAGTATCGTCTTCTTCCTGTTATGTCGCCATGCGAGGGACTTGTTTGGGAAGCAGAAAGATTCTTAGAAGTCGCATGTTCCCATCAGGACAGTTTAGGTGGCATCATTGGGAAAATGACATTGTCGGCGGTGCTTTCCAATGGTATACAAGAGTGAACTATGTACGCAATGTGGCCCATAACACTGGTCTACAAAAATTAACTTTTTCTCTTTCACAAGAATTAAAATAACAGATTCTAAAAGTATTTTTCGTGCTGAATTCAAATATAATTACAGTTTGTCCGCATCGGGCAGGAGTTTTGTGTGATATTCATTTGAATTTTTATAATATTCTAAAAAATCCGTAACTAGCTATCTAACTCAAAATTATAACTACTGATTCTGACTTACCTAGAAAGTGGTAGATAGTGATTTTCGGGTATATTTTGCATCTGGAACGTCTCTCATTTTAGTCCAACAGTAGTCAGCCAGCATATTGGAACTCCACTTGCCTTGGTACCTCTTCTCTATCGTAGAAATTTGCTGATGAAAACGCTCACCGTGTTCATCGCTGACAGCTCCAAGGTTTTCGGGGAAGAAGTCCAAGTGAGAGTCCAAGAAGTGAATTTTTAAAGACATGTTGCATCCCATAGCTTTATAAGAATGCAGAAGATCAGCCACTATGTCACGATAGTTTTCTGCTTTATGGTTTCCAAGAAAATTGCAACATAAACTTTTGAAAGACTGCCAGGCTGCTCTCTCCAGTGGATTTAACAGTCCCTCGAAATGTTCATCAGCCATTAATGATCGGATTTGTGGTCCTATAAAAACTCCTTTCAATTTAGCATCACTGACTTTGGGGAATTTCGATTTCAAGTACAAGAATCCATCAGAAAGTTTATCCATAGCTTTGACGAAATTTTTCATAACTCCTAACTTAATATGCAATGGAGGTAAAAATATTTTTTTCAGGATTCACTAAAGGGACACATGCCACATTTTTCTGGCCAGGGAGAAGAGATTCACGTTTTGGCCATGACTTTCTAACGAAGTGAGACTTCTTATCTCTGCTGTCCCACTCGCACAAAAAACAGCAAAATTTGGTGAACCCAAGTTGCAAACCAAGCAATAAAGCAATGACCTTTAAATCACCACAGATATTCCATTCATATCTTCCATATTGTATTTTCTCTAAAATTAGTTTCATATTTTGATATGTCTCTTTCATAGCGGCATGCGCTACTGGTATTGATGGAAGTTCATTGCCAATATGTAGCAGCACAGCCTTCAAACTTACTTTAGAGGAGTCTATGAACAATCGCCACTCATCTGGTCGGTGTTGATGCCCAAGAGTTTCCATAAGTGAACAAATATTATTACAAAACACAACACCATATTCTTCAGAGAAGTATTCTTTGAAAACACTATGGCGGCTACAATAACTACTTATTCTTACATCTTTTTGGAGTAAATTCCACTTCAGCTTGCAGTTTAGACAGATTTAAATCCCGAATCAGGTCATTAAGGTCTTGCTGATTGGGAAAGTATGGTTCTGATGAACAGCTACTGGCTTCATATGTAAGAACATTTTTATTTTCATCTGAATCATTTTGAGTTTCAGTTAGGTCAGAATCAGAGTTATCACTTAAGGTTGTATCTACATATACTGGTACGGGGAACTCTTCACTGTGTAAGACAGGTCTCAATGCAGATTGCAAATTCGGATACTTAACTGTATATTTTGTTTTAGATGTGATTCCTTTATTATTTGTCAAACAAAAATAACAGTCAGTTGAATGATCCTTCGGTTCCCTCCAAATCATGGGAATTGCAAATGGCATATGATGTGTACCATTTTTCCACCCAGTCAGCAGTCTAACACACGAAACACAGCATGTATTTGGGGCCCAGCTCTTATCAAAATCACCAACTTGACAGCCAAAGTAAAGATGATAACACTTCTTTACAAGTGGGGTCATATTTCGCCTCTGAGACTTGAAGGTCAGCTCACCACAAATATAGCAGAAATTATCTGCATGATTTACACACTTTCTTGGCATGATGAAAACATTAAGCACTGAAATACAACATGCACAACATACACAATACACTTCTAAACAGAAAGGAAGGAAATATTTCACTAGTGAACAATGTCACAGTCAGCTCAATGCTGACACATCACAATGCCAGACAGGTCTGAGCATGTCTAAACATGAATGAGCCTGCACAGTCTTGTTTTGTGGTGCTTCAGCGTGATATTACAAATAATTTCAATAAATACGGCTTGAGTAAAATAGCTACATATGAGGTAAAGGTTCCTATGACAGGTCAAAGAAAACGCTAAAATCATATTTTGAAAAGTAGCTTTCACAGAAAAACTATGCCTGATGGGAAAATTCTGACTACATATCTGAATTCAGGATGAAAAAATGCACTAGATTCACTATTCAGATTTCTTGTGAAAAAAATCTTGTCGACCAGTGTAATAGAACAAGGATTTATGTTGGTACTGACAAGTATAAGACCATTTCTATTCCTCGAGCATAACTCGAGGTATAATATAGTCTGTTTAGTGAACGCGGGTGCAACTGGTTGACAAAAGGAAATGTGCGCTAGCCACAACTAATCACGGTCATAAATCCATCTCCATTCTTCAGAAAAGGGAAACTACTATTCCCAAGACCAATAGTAACCCTGATTCTAAGCAAGTGACAGTTACATGTTGACTCCACGTGGAGTCTAAGCTACCAACAATCTGAATTTCAGTGTTTTTCTGTATCATTCTCGCTAAGATCTTCAAACTCTGCACAAAGGACTGAAGAGGGAGGGTTCATGTTGTAAAACGATTGTAAGGGTTCCTTAAAGGAGGCGGTCGAACCGCACCGCACACGCGTTGACTTAACAGACCATTGGACTGGAAGGTTACTTCACCTCAAAAGGACGAACTGCCGAAAGGTAAAATTAAAGAAGTAGTTGTCTGTTCTTACTAGCGCAGTACCGTTAAACCAATGCTTCATTGAATTTTGGCGAAATTATTACTAGTAGCTATAATAAAAACGTAGAAACAGACTAAAATTACAAAAATGTCCTTTTATTGTTATTTTAATATTCACAAACCTTATACTTTTTATACCACACTAATTTTGGAAATGTCAGTTTTCTTATTGCCGTTCGATGGCGGTAATAACCTTAACCTTAACAATCAATATATGCATAACTTGTGCGCATGATGATGATGATGATGATGGTGGTGGTGGCGGCGGCGGCGGCGGCGGCGGCGGTGGTGGTGGCGGTGGCGGTGGCGGTGGCGGTGGCGATGGCGATGGCGATGATAACAATATAAATGTATTATTTTACATTTTAATTATCACCTTTCTAACTTCCCTGGAAGATATTTTCGCAGATCCGTGATTTTACAATTAGAGCAGTCTTTTCTCATGCAAATAACTGGGTGAGATGAAGATGTTGATACAAGATCAAGCTCATGTAACGGGTCTTCAGCGAGATAATGCTCTGCTTCTTTGTTATGCATTTTATCATGTGACTTGAAAGAATTCCTTGCCACTTCACAGCTTCTCCTCAAGACATGCAGATATGTTGGCATTTCGTGGTCCATATAATGTATGATCTCCATTTATAATATGCTGATTCTCTCACTTAAGTCTCGCAAAGAAAGAAAAAATTACATCAAATGTAAGGCTACTATTTTGTGGTGAATTAAGCTCTACAATGCAGTGGTTAAAATACACACCAAGTCGTGATTTTCTCGCAGTACACGAATATGTACATTGCTTTAGATATTCTTTTCATAACGAACCAGATATACCTTTAGGTACATAACTGAACTTTCATATTACTTTCTTTACCATTTACTCGTATCTATTGTAAGCAGAAGTATTACATTGCGCCAAAAATTCACTATATAGACTGCACCGGATATGAAATTCTTCCGGTCTCCTAAACCATAAAAAATGTTAGATAAAGGTCAGTTTGTATGTGGAAAAGCATAAATCAAAAACGAAAAGTTGGACAAGCATTAAAATTGTTATACAAGTGCAACACTTACGTATTTTCAAGAGAAATTCCGCCCACCAAACTACATCATTTTATTTTTAGGGGAGCTGTCGAAAATACAAGGTTCCTCAGCTATAGACTTTTGTATGATTCTTATTGTCTTCACAGTTATAAGATTCCTCTTTTCGAAAATATTTAAGATATTTGCTATAAAGTGCAGAGTCGAGCTCCTCCAAACTATGTCTTCCTAGATAAAGAAATTCTAGAAGCAGATGTTCAGCAGTTTTAGCCCAAAATTCACCTTAAATGAAAAAATAAAAATAAATGAAAAATAATAAAAACAAACACCAGCGCAATAGCCCATGAAGGGCCAAGGCTTGCCGCCCAGCTGCTGCGTCTCCCACCTCTGCCCACTACAAGCGTGGGGTGCAGTACTGGAGGATGTGCGTGGTCAGCGCCCCGAGCCCTCCCGGCCAGTTATGCGGCCTTCTCCGCGTGGGGCAGCTACTTCTCCATCAAGTAGCTCCTCAATTAGCCCCCCGGGGGCCTAACGAGGTTGAGTGCACAACTGTCAGACCTCCCAGCGGGAGAAAAAATCCCCATGTTGGTACCGGGGATCGAACCCGGGTCCTCCGGCCAGAGACAAGCGCGCCACCAACTGCGCTACGGAGGCGGTCATATGAAAAAAATATCCGTTACATTTATATTCGCTCAAAAAAGGCCCTTAACGATCTTGATTAAAATATCGTATGTTCAAGATACATGAGAAATAAAATCTATATCTTGAATTGTCTGGAAATACCATATACCGTACTCTTCATTCTGAATAACTGATAAACCATAAGAGATGGACGAATACTTCCTGCATGAAAAATGCAGAATTCGTTAACATATACCGTTTGTCTTGCGCGCCCCCCCCCCCCCCTCCCCTTGTTTGTGATATGAAATACTCCTTAGAACCCAAGGCTTATATTCATCCTTACTGTTTTGAATTTTCAAATATGTCTTACTGTTTTGAAGTTCAAATGTGTCCACTTTCGAACATTCAACTATCGCTTCAATCTTCTAAATTCCCCTACCTACAACGGGTGTGTAATAAAACAATTCCGCAAACGTTATCCTCAATAAATATGAACTCGTAAAGAGAAAAAAGAAGCTTATATAAATCGATTTTGTAGAAAGTGGGCAGAGAAAGTTCTGTGAATGTAACACGGAACTCTCATGAGTTAGACAAAATATTACTACACAAGAAATGAAAATGTTAAAGCACACAATTTATATCGAATACAGTCCTTTATAGGGTTAACCATTTCCGAAATATTCCTTGTTGGTTTGAGTTTTAAAATATTTTACATTCCTGATTTACGAAGTCTAACTTTTTTTTTTGTGATCATACAAACACAAGGAAAAGTCAAGTCATCACATAGTGACCAGTTCTTAAAATATTTCCTCGCTTACTACTTTTTTAAAATAAATCAATAACCTTCCACATTTGTGGGTTGCCAGATTTGACTAAGTAAAGAAAGATACACATAAATAACAATATTAATTGCCGTTAGACTTTAGACAGGATATCATTATAGTATTACAGTCAATGTCACGAATGAAGGCGGTTGCCCAGAAGACAAATATCCAACGACGTCATAGACACGTGTTTTCCAGCCAATCAGGCGTAGTCTGTTTCAGAGCGCGTGTGAGAGTACTTGCCTACAGTTTAACAGCGAAATCAAATAATTCCGAGCAGTAAGTCAACTCAGTTGTGTGTTAAGAGGTCCGACGATGGCAGAAGCAAAAGTATGTTGCGTTATTCACAGTCAAGCCAGAGAAATGGTGTATAATGTGTACAAATACTTCCTGAGAAAGATGGGAAACAGTTGCAACACAGCATTCCGCTATCGGCGCGTTCATGTCATATACCGCCATCGTTCCTGACGGCTACTCTAATAATATTATGGTTTCAGGCAATTCAAAGTTTTAAATACAGATCATACAACAAAATATCTCGTTTGCACCTTTAAGTCCAAATAAATGGGCTCTAAGGATGTTTACAGAGCCATGTATAGTGCCTGTAGCCATATTCCCATTGTACCTGCAAGGAAATATGTAATAGTCATTTTTACAAACCATTATCTTCTTTGAGATAAATGTAACAGATTGAAGTAGATAGAAGAACAAGCTTTTGTATGAATAGTTATAAGAATGTAACAATTGGAGTTTGCTTCACATTTTGCCTGTCTCTAGTACTGAGGGCGTGTTGGAGTAAATACGACAGGGCCTGTTTAAGAGCATTGTTGACGCGTTGTGCTAATTCTCGTGTTTGCACTGCATGTACGATTCATGAGTTAGTGTGCAGATAAAGTACGTGGATTGATTACCTAGGCAACCCATTTAGTTCCAGTCGCCTTAGTACACAAAACAAAATTACTGCGGGGCCACGGAGCTTCTGTCTGGAGAGGCTACAACTGTCATATTTCACTTGCGCTTCAGGAGCTAGTTAGTGACTGTTGTTCTGTAAAATTAACAGGTGTACAGATCAAGAATAAAAACCAGTTTTTCACCAAGGCTTTCAGTGTTATTCTCCAGGCTGCTCAAATGCATTGTGACAAAATGACATGTCCAGTTACTTTTTCTGTCACTTTATTTTCTTCTAAACTGAATCAGAAAACACAGTTCTCTATTTTATCGCCGTTAACACACTCTACAGTTAGCCTTTGCCTTGCAACTCTCAGCTGTTCTGTCCGATCGTAACCTTGATATGTACTTCACTGTATTTCTCTCTCATAAACTGCTTCCGAACGATCACACTCACTAAAACTGCTTCACACAACAAACAACTCCGAAGTGACGACTCAATGTCTAAAACTGTCTATGACGATACACAAATTCTCTCAACCTGACTACACACTTACACTCATTTTAAACGAACTGCTAACAGCTTTCTCGCCCAACACTTAACCCGCTTCTCACGCAGTAACGATTCGTTTATATAGGCGAGAATAAGCACGGATTCTTTTTTCGAAATTTACGTTTTCTCGAACCTCTCCTAAATAACACGGCAGTCAACAGTCTCTCGAATAATCTGGAAATACTTTGTTCTACCGCGCTCATACTCGTCCTTGTTCTGACCGCTCCATTGTTACTCCGTCTAGTCGCCGCGCAGTGGTGTGGGGTAACTTGACTTTGTTTTTGACTGAGGTTGAGACAACCCCCGATCGGTTATGAAAGAAGACACAAAATTACGAGAAACTAAATAATGACGCTTGACTTTTTCAAGTTCATATTCCATTGCCTCTAACCTAACCAGAAGGGAAGCTGAAAAGTAAGTTGCTAAATATGTTTAATGTACTACCTACCACAGGTTTCCCATTCTTGAAGTAAAGATGCGCAATAGCACTAACCAGCCCACTTACTTAATAAGAAAATGGGGGTCTTGTGTTCCACCTGCTGTGAGCACAAGTACAATGTGTTTTTATATGTGATTGCCTTCGAAATCTGGTAACAATTCTACTCCCTTGCTCCCCCTCCATTCTCACCATTTCTTCTCATTTCTCCTCTCTTGTGTTAGTGTTACTGCGTTTTACACAAGTGAATTCAGCTAATCAAGATAAACCATTGCAGAAATAGCAAATACATTACACATTTCGTTGTACGTACAAGGAAATTAGATGAAACCGAATCATTAGTCAATATGCTTAACATGACCTAACATGTTGGCTTTCAATTACATACTCCTACGACATCGTGAGAAACAAATGAGCAACGACTGCGCTTTAAACATGAAGTACTGAAAAATTCAAACAAAAACAACTAGGTATCTCTAAAATACATGATTCCATAAAAAGTTATTTGAAATACACTGTGTGTTTTAAACAGTTCTGCATTTCTTCTACGCACTTTTTAAAATTTTTAAATGTATTATTTTTTCCCCTCATAAGGGAAAACCTTATAGGAAATTACAAATTTCTGATTGAACACTTCACGGATTATTGTCAGAAAATTCAAGATATGCACTTTCTTATTGTAAATATATTAATACTTATTTGATATTTTAATCAACATCGTCACGACCACTTTTGAGGAAATAAATAATTCCGTAAATTTTCCGTAAAGAGCAGTTTGCAGTGGGGGATTTTTCTTGAAAATATCCATCTCACGTCTTTGGAAGATAACTGAATTTAAACAGAAAGTTTGGTAACTATGCGAGTTTTCATTTCGAGTTACGCTGTTCACAAACACACTTTTCTAAAAATGACATTCAGAGGACTTAAAACATGCATTTCCAGTAAAATCCAGACATCCAATTTTTGGGCACGATACGATAGCTCTATTTACAATAAGTAGGTGAGAGGTAGAGAAAGTTAAGGTCTGTGGCTCTATGTGCCTGTAAACAGGATAATTTGAATGAAAAGTCACATAAGTACGAACTCGGTACAGGAATAATTCAGCATATTCTAAGGGTGCATTTTTCAACAAAATCTGCGTGCTGTATTTTGTTAAAACACCCCACATGTTTAGGCATTTGCACAATTATTAATAAAACCCACTATTTACCAGCTATGAAGAAGTTTGTAACCCTCGAGAAAATTAATATCGGTTGACCCATTTTTGGTATGCGCTGGACGCACTTTTTCTCTCTTTACTTAGTCTCTAGCTGGTTTACCCGACGTTACACTGTTAGCATTTAAACTCCAGTGACGAAACAATTAATTACATTTACCTCCCACTTCTTTATGAAATTATTCTACCATGTTCTACAGTAGAGGGTTTTTAACATTAATCCCCTTTAATCCTTACAGTTGTAATTGCATAATAACGGATGTAAAACTCCCCTGTTATGATTCAAAAGGATGTCAAACTGACGGAACGTCTGACTTCCTTCCGATAGCCTTCCAAGTTCTGGAGATGCTGCATAGCAAATGATGGAACGCACGCCTGTTGCGATTAACAGAAAGAGTGCATCGGTGTGCCCATATTCAGTCATACTCTCGCAAAAACCTAGCCATTTCTCTGCTTTAAAAGTTTGTCGGTCTGATTTTGAATAGTAAAGCTGCGATTAGCTGTAAACAATGAGATGTTTGTGTTTTTTTAAAAAAAAACATTCTCCGAATTGGCTTGAACAAAATTATATACTGTTTTCGGGGGTTTTGCCAGGTCACTCGTGCAAATGCTGAGAAGGATATTTGCCTTACATTCCCCGTTTCCCTTCCTTGCATATCATTAATGTTATTCTCTCTATCCGTTCTTTTCAGCTTGTAAGAGTAGTGGATTCTCTAGCTGCCTGTGCTGCGGTGGTGCTTGCGCTCTGGAAATAAGGTGCTCGACTGACGGGAGACGTTGTGGTCGCCCGGCCACCATTCCATGGGGGCTGGTTCCTCAGCCGGAACTAGCTGATGGGGCTCTCTGTGGCGACCTGGAACTCCGTCCAGCTGAAGAACTTGCCTGCAGCTTGTTAGGGACCTACCGTAGTTTTAGTTCCGCCTGTGGTGAGTTCTGGCCGCCTGTAGGGTACTTTCATATCACCCTTCCTCCCAAGGTCTAACGCACAATAAGCCGTCGGGTTACGTGCTGGAATCTCTACCGTGACGGACACCCTACTACAGATATAAGGTACAAACATGAGATAATGAGCTAGAAATAGTGGTGCTATCACGTATTCTGTTTGTGCCTGATTCAGTAACGAATCAAACTAATGACCCTTATCCTACTGTTAATTTTACATGCCGCTCTAAACCCTATATCTGATAACCTTGCCTCGCTGACATATAGTCTTCCGCACTCCCTTTTTTCTCTTTTCCCCTCATTGGCTAATGACAAACAAGCCCTGTGCAATGCAGAGTCAGGCGACAAAAGCAATAGAAAGATTCTTGTTATAGTAGATGCACTCTCAGGTTTAAACCGAAGAATCCTACCAATTATTTAATAAGAATTGACAAGTATTCTAGAAGATTGAACTCTGCTACGTTATTTATTCATTATATTCATATGCATTTATTTATAGTGGTGCATAGTTGAGCATAGTTAGTCAGCAAGTTAGCAAAATTAGGTAAAAACTTACCAAGCAGGCAAACAGCATTTTCAGTAAGGCAAAGAAAATCCATCCTCCAAAATGTACACATACCTGAAACAGAATTTCCAAACTTTTAACCAACTTGTTTATTTTTGGCTCAAAAACTCAAAATTTACTTTAGCAGGTTATTAAAACCAAACATAATTTCCTACTCAGGTCAGTGCTCCTAGATTTCAATCTAGGATATGAAAGGTTTATGTAACATAGGAGGCAAATTAAGCTATGAAGTAACGGATTTAGTGGTGAATATAGTATAAGCAAATAAATACATTTGTGACGTTAACCGACCGTGGAAGGTGGCACGAAAGGAGGGACGACTAAAAGAGAAACCCGCGTGTGTTTAGCAACACGTGAAATTTTTTTCACTGGCGCTAACGATTTGCTCGCGTGAAAGTGACTCATAAAATGACATAAAACAAAAAGCGTGTTACATGTGACGCTGGCCTCATTAGCAAGATTCGGCAAGCAGTGCCGTCGTTTCACACATCAGCATATATCAAATAAAATCTGTGCTTTTTCAAACCAGTTAGGGACGCTGAATACAGTGTTGATTATTACCATCTGGCAATTACCAGTACCAGAAATCCATGTCCGACTGCGATACCCTTTAGTGCATTCTCCGTTTTACTGGATCTTTCACTTAGTCTCTGCACTTCAGTCATTAATTAAACTTGTTTGAAGACATATATAGGGTGTTAGGGTATAACTGCAGGTGTTTGTATTGGTAATTCAGTACAGGGTGATGAACAACATTACATCAATATTTACTTCATTAGCAGACTAATAATTTTAGGTAATAAAAAGTGTTTTCAGGACGGTTAGTAGCTCCTAGTACACGTGGCAGGCACAAGCCATACGTGTTTATTTTCTCCGAGTGTGCAGGACGGGTTGTAGGGAGGGGTAAAGCTGCGCGCGCAGACTCGCGACAACCGATATCGAGGTCACTCTCAGGAAGCTAATAACAAATGGAGGAATCAGTCACGGTCCTTATGTACCCAGATATTCGTTATTTGTGTTATCTGCAACTTACAATTTCAGAGAAAGTTTAAATACATTTCATTGAGGATTTAAATGTATTCTTGCATTTCTAATACATCCATTGTTTATTTTAATATATAACTGATATTTCTTTTGTAGGGTAGTTACTATTTCAGGGATATTTCTTGTCATGGGCTTCAGTTTTGAAGTACTTTTGCTTTTCTCAAATAAGAAGTCGTTATTCTCCCCCTCCTCCCTCCGATCATGCAAAGAGAACGGAATTTCAAAGCCATCACATAGCGACCATCTCTTAAAACATTTGACTGTCGGTTAAGCCTACTGTATTCCCTTATTCCTATTGTACCTCGAGGAAATATTTATTTGTGCAGATGTTAATCTCGATTAATGTAAGGTATATAGAAGAATAATTTTTTAAATAATAGTTTGTTGCAGAATAGGTAGAAAAAGTTATGGGAATGTTATATCAAATTTTTTAATTAATTTAATTTAATTTTTTAATTAATTTTTTTAATTACTTTTTTGGTTGGGCCTTCTCAACCGAGACTCGCTTTTTGTCGCTAAATCTCGCAAAAGCTTTGAAGACAGCTTTGGACATCACATTCCTCTTGTTCTGACCCCGTCATAACCGCCTCAAGGCCAATGAAAAACTTCCTCCCTTCCATCGTGCTCAAAAATTATATATATTGGGCAACTTCAAGCTCTATGGACACCGGGCTCATTTAAGCTTCATTTCACACATTTCAATCACCTGCCCTATCCAGTTAAAGGACATTAAACCTATGAAAAAAATAACTATAGATTCTCTGAAAGCCGCTGAGATATTAAAACTTAATTTTAATGCTTTACTACTTTCCGTAGAGATATTATGTATTTAAAAGTGTTTAGGTTTAAATGGATCGCTCTATATATTAGTATATCAGTTACTCACAAACATTTACTAGTAATATTAACTAACAAGTTCTATTCAAGATCTGGATAGACAAAGGTCCATGAACAGTGGACAGCGCATAAACTCGCAAAACCTACCTCCTGAATTAGAAGCCCTGACATGTAATTTAGGACTGGAGTGGCGATGCAGGACTGCGAGTTTTAGTCCCTCTTCGGGCAGAATGGCATTTAATTAGGCCGCCATCTCCCACATGTCGTCCACCGCCAGCGTGAGAAATCAAACCCTTTCAATGTGATCATAACGATCAAAGTTCTCTATGCGCATCTGACTATTGAGATACACCTACTCATCACTCGATGAGCCCAGCAGTGCCGCTTCCACGCAAGGGAGATTTACATGAAAATTATAAGAAATCTGCAGTCTTATAAATTGGAATTTCCTCTTGATATATATTTCATCAACAAGGACAGAGTGTAAGTATTTTAAATATATGTATATTTACTTTCCTTACCACGTACCTACCCATTAGGTAGACAATGAATCGCATTCCACCCAAAAATTCGATATCGAGATTTTGCCAGAAATTTTATTTTAAGGCTCCCTGAATCCAAAATAAGCACTTTTAGAAAAAAATCCGTGAGTGTGTGTTGTATGTATTTCACATCATTGTGTGTTTTAAAGAGATCTTTATTTTTTCAAATAGTTAAGTTTACCTATATCTATATCTATGGTTTACCAATTATAAGAGATTACGCAATCTCCACTCAGGATATACGGGACTTTACAAACTATTTACAGAAAATTTGAGGATTTTATTTGTCACCACGTCGTTCCTATTTTAATCAAAACCATTAGAGGCGTTTTTGAGAATATTTTTTTTTTTTTTTTTTTTTTTTTTCCATATAGTTCGTTGTAGAGGGTGATGTTGAAATTAAATACTCTCTTGGGTTTCTGGGTTACACTACTCTCTCTCCCTCTCTGTCTGTCTGTCTGTCTGTCTCTCTCTGGCACACGCAGACCATTTGTGTTTAAATGTTTTTCTTCGACTCAGTGGACCTCAAAGCGTGAAATTTCCGGTGATGTTTCGATATTGAATTTTAGGGTGGAATACAATATTTTCCCAGATACAATATTTTGCCTTTGCGATAGAGTGATCAGCGCTCTGGCTTCTCATCCTAGAGGTTCCTGTTTCAATTCTCAGCTAGAGCACCATTGCCTATCCCCACCGTCTGGACATTTGAATATGGGAATGAATGCGTAAAACGTACGTATCTGCGTGCAAGAAATTATAAAAACTAATAAAACTAGCGCAGAGATACAATAACACCATCATGGCACTCCAATGTCATCTGCCCATCACGGACAGAGGCACAGTTGACCTGCGCTGATCCCTATGTGTACACGTGGCAAAGCAAGATGGTTGTTTGCAACGCATGGATACACGAGGCATGTCCTAACAGATCCGTCACGATATGATCAACACCATTAGTTGTTTCTCAAAAACTAGACCCCGAACCCGATATGACCAAAGAGCTAATACATAGAGGGGGGGGGGGGGGGGAGTAAAATAAAATCAACTTTCTATAAGTTAGTAGTAGAGAAAATAGGAGTAACACCGTTGATAAAGGCTTTCTTCCAGATATTCTTACACATGCAAGAACCCATTTCCGCCATGTATTTTTAGGTCATGAGCCTACAATCTTTGTCCATTGCTACACCTACACGTATTTCAGATTCAGCAGAATGCCTATCGCAACAAACATTTGAAAACAAAGCCAAGGTTTATATCATTGTGCAAGGCATCAGGGCGCATCTAAGGAAACAGAACCTTTCCAGTTACCTACATGGTGTAAAGAGGCATTCGTCGTACATAGTGGCTCATGACTCAAACACGACATACAGGTGTTATCGCCGTTCTAAGTTCAATGTGCTGTAAATTCGCCTCGCATAACATTTGGAAAATTGTCTAACTAAAACTGACAACATACTCTGAGCATACTGGTGAAGCATATACATGTCAGATAAATATTAGGTTTATCGCAAAACACTCGTCACAGTGATTGTAGCAAAGTCCTATTTTGACGGATACCGGTTTCTGTTTACTTTCACCTTAAGGTAAAACTTCAAAGCGCTTAATTCGCCAGAACTCACAGTCTGCTTGGTCTTTTCATAACCAAAGGAAGGGGCTGTAAGATTTCGCTATTTATCATAATAATACAAAATTATACAGAATGAAGAGAACTTCACAGGCTATTCGCAGAAAATTCAAAACACACTTTATCAGTGCTGCAAATATCGTAAATCTATGGTGTTGAATCAAAGTCGTTAGCCATTTTTGAGAAGATAAGAAGTGAAGAACATTTTCAATCAAAAGGGTAGTTTGAAAGAAGATTTTCTTGTAAAATCTCATATGGCATCATTCTATAAGTTAAGCCGATGTTTTCTCTACCACACACTCAGACACAAAACACAAGAGCAGTACACACACATGGATCTTTCATGTATTAAGTTAAGGGGACCACGGAGCATGTATTGCTAAATGAAGTGAAAAAATCTGATGTGTTGCACTCACATGACTTTCTCTACTCTTGTACTAACCATTCTTACAAACTCTTATTCCTATATCTTCATGTTAGTTAAAATAAACATTTGTACAAATTATCTTATTGCTTAATTCCTTGTAAGTACAAGGGGAATATGGGAATACAGTAGGCTTTGTGCGATAGTCAAATCTTTTAAAGCTTTGACATCCCGTTCTCTTTACACGCTTAACATATAACAAAATTAACAACGATGTTCCATTTCACGAAAGTTTTCCGAAACTCACATACATAACAAGGAATATCTCCGACATGGTTCACCCTACAAGAAAATTTATTTAGACATAAATTGTGTATTTGAGCAAGACCTACATTTTTTGTATCGTATCATTTGGTCTATCTCTAACGGTTTACTAGGTATGCAAAAGTCGTCCAGAGTAAATACGACTACAGGGGCTATAGCCAGAAAATTCAAGATACACATTTCATTTGTCATAAAAATATCTCAAACATATGACATTTTAACCAAAATCGTTAGAGCCATTTTCAAGAAAATCAAAATTTTCGAAAAATTTTCCATGTAAAGGATGGTTCAGGGTGGGGTTATTTTCTTCAACATCTTCTTGTCGCATCCTTGAAAGACATTAAACTTAAATACCAACTTTGGTTTTTAACCGACTTTTCGTTTTTGAGTTATGCTGTCCACAGACTGACACACAGACACACACACGGAGCTTTTTCTAAAAATACCTTTTTTTTGGGATTCAGGGGGCCTCAAAACATATATTTCCGGTGAAATCTCGACATCGAATTTTTGTGTGGAATACAATACTTCCCCTACTTACCAGTAGAGAAAGTAAAAATATTGGAAGTTACTCTGAAGTACCTCGTTTTGCGTTGTATATACTCGCTAAATATCTGTTGAAATTCTGAAATTACTCTGCTGAACACCTTATTTCTAAATCTTTGAATGCAATTATGCACTGCCCTTTTACCTCAGCAGGTATCCAAGGTATTATGCAACAAAATGAGAGCAAACAAAGGCGCCTGTTACATCACCAGCATTAGCCCGTCTATCTACACCAGCCAGTCACCCACCAGCTCAAATACAAACAATGCTGACAAACCGACAAAAAGCACCAATGTTTGATGGCAACGAAGAACCATTGGATTAAACACTACATCAAAACCCCATCAATGAAAACAGTAAACCCTGCATTCAGAAAAATTCAAGCTTTTACTGCGCGCTAGTTACGGCGTAGGATCAAGTAGGCTGTGTTAAATGTTAATGCAAACTAAACAGTTCATAAGAAGTTACTGCATGCTTAAAAAAATGAAACGAATATGCTAACTAATAAGTCGGTTAGAAAATTTCCCTTCCTACAATTAATGCTACATGTGACAAAGCAATTATAAACCGTAACAATCTGATGTGTCACGCTCACAAGACTTTCTCTACCCATTTACGTGTTCACGTACATTAACCTGTAAAACGTCACTCATAAATGTTTTCCCAGAAATGATTTCAACTGAGGCTTAGAGGTATATGCAAGGAGGAAACAACATTCAAATGCTTATATTGCATGTCGTAGAAACCACCTCGTGTGAAGCAGAGGGCAGAAGAATCGAAAACTTTCAAACATGTTTCCTGAAATAAAGCACTTTGTACTACGGAAACTGTGAAGCATAAAACAAGCAATATTTCTAAACGGCTGAGAGAGAGAGAGAGAGAGAGAGAGAGAGAGAGAGAGTGCGCTCACAAAGTAGTACCCACAAAATAGCACTCACAAAATAGTACTCACAAAAATTAAAAATCTGATGTGTTGCACTCACATGACTTTCTCTACTCTTGTACTAACCATTCTAACAAACTCTTATTCCTATATCTCCATGTTAGTTAAGATAAACATTCGTACAAATTATCTTACTGCTTATGTCCTTGTAGGTGCAAGGGGAATATTAGAATACAGAAGGCTTTGTGCGACAGTCAAATCTTTTTCACCTTTGAGATTCCGTTCTCTTTGCACGATTAACATATACAAAAAATGAACAACGTTGTTGCATTTCGGTGAAGTTCTAAGTTTTCCGAAACTCACACACACAACAAGGAATATCTCCGAAATGGTTCACCCTACAAGAAAATTTATTGAGACATAAATTGCGTATTTTAGTAAGATCTACATTTTTTCTATAGTATAATTTGGTCTATCTCTAACGGTTTACCAGTTATGCAAAAGTCGTCCAATGTAAATACGACTACAGGGGCTATAGCCAGAAAATTCAAGATATACATTTCATTTGTCATCAAAATATCTCAAACATATGACATTTTAATCAAAATCGTTAGAGCCATTTTCAAGAAAATCAAATTTTCGAAAAATCTTCCATGTAAAGGGTAGTGTAGGGTGGAGCTATTTTCTTCAAAATCTTCATGTCGCATCCCTGAAAGACATTAAACTTAAATACCAAGTTTGGCTTTTAACCGACTTTTCGTTTTTGAGTTATGCTGTCCACAGACTGACAGACACACAGACACACACACACACACACACACACACACACACACACACACACACACACACACACACACACGGACCTTTTTCTAAAAATGCTTTTCTTGGATTCAGGGGACCTCAAAACATATATTTCCGGTGAAATCTCGACATCGAATTTTTGGGTGGAATACAATACTTCCCCTACTTACCAGTAGAGAAAGTAAAAAGTTGTCTTATCTTATGTGGTCCCCTGATTAAACAAAATTACACAAAATCCAATCAAAATGAAGAGGACTTGACAAGCTTTTTTACGTTTAAATATCTACATTTTATTCTTTAATGTCAGTATACCAAAAGTATCAATACCCTTAAGAGTGATTTTGAGAAAATAATCAATAAAGAAACTTTTCTCGATGTGGAGAATAAAATGTGCTAGTGATAATTTCACAAAAATGTGAAATTAAGATTATTCGGAGAAAGTAGCTCGAAAACAGAATAGAATAATTGCAAACTTCGTATTTAATTCGTGCTGTAATATTAGCTAGGTACATAAATATCTTTGTTTGTACATTCCTTTCCGTATACATATTTTACATATTATTTTCTCCTTAATCTACATATATCTGCTATTTCTTTCCCTTTGACCTCTCTATTACCTGGCTCCCTAGCCTTCCGCCTTCTGGAGAGGTCTCCTAATCTTCTAGCTTTCCTCTTCTCTATTTTCTTCCTCATTTCTTTTTACTTTTCTATTCTATTTTTCTTTTGTCTTTCTTTTCTTTATTTGCTGTTAATTTTGTTCTATTTGTTATCCCATTTTCTTTCCTATATTTCTTTTCTCCATTTATATAACTCTTTACATTCTTGTCTATGCTTTCTTCTTTCCCGCATAGTTTAATATCCCTTTTGCTGCTCCTCTTACACCGTTTAGAGGTATGACACCTGTTCTCGTCCATGCAGTTCCCTCCCTGTCTCCTTTACTGTATTGGTCTACATATGCCTCCGTACCTCATTCCTAATTCATTTCTCTATACAATGTGAGTAGTTGTTTGTTCTCCAAAGACAATTTTCCATTTCAGCCTGTAGCTCTAGATCTAGTCCTAGAGATTCAAATCATACATAACCATATCTAAAATACATTATAATATTTATAACTTATTTAATACCACGCGTACCCCTTAATAAACCTTCGCGAACCCCAGGTTGAATATCACTGGTCTATAGGAGCATTTATAGGCTGTCTTCTGATATCGGCCTCCACCAGTTTGAATGAGGGCACTCACCTCCCCTCCCTTCCAGTTGAGGTAGGTGGCTATACCTATTCATAAGTAGCCAATAAGTTGACAACACCAGCTCTATTGTTTCGATACAGAACAGAAGGCATGATCCGCACCTGCAAGGCGGCAGTATCATACAAGAAAATGAAAGCATGACGTAATAAGTACCCTACAAACGGTAAGGAATGAAGTGTCCGCAAGAAGGTAGTGCTGGTTTCTTTCCGTGCCGTCTGTATGGTGACTGTCAGCCAGTACAGTAACCGTCAAGTGTGCTTTCGTTGTTTGTGTTTACAATTTTTTACATCCTGATGAACATTTATTTACGTTTTGAAATACTGAACCTTTTACTACGTACTTTTGCGCGCTTTTATACTTTAATCAGAACAATATTGTTCTATACATGTGTACGCGTGTCTGTGTGTGTGCGTGTGTGTGTGCGTGTGCGTGTGTGCGTGCGTGTGTGTGCCTGTGTGTGTGCGCGTGCGTGTGCGTGTGCGTGTGTGTGTGTGTGTGTGTGTGTGTGTGTGTGTGTGTGTGTGTGTGTGTGTGTGTGCTGAAAGAGTGAAAGATGTCATCGTGGTGTCTAATGCAATCATCATTAAGAGAACACAGCATATTAGGCCGCAGTAGATGTGACCCGACGGGACAGTATTTTCAGTGCCTATGAGCATAATAATTGTATAGCCTCTCAATCCATAGGATGAGTTGAATCGCCCGGTATGCTAACAACTCTCCTTAGCGCAGTAACTCACGCTTATAGGAACAGACTTTCTGGCCAGTAGGTAGCAGCTTTGTTAACTACAGTGTCATGAATTTGAACTCCCAATCCGAGCTATCCCTCCACGTTGTCATTACATTATCATCTACTTTGGCTACTGTATTATTATTTACGGCAGATTTCCTTCATCATCACAAACGCCAGCTATCACTGAATGTTTAATGCAATTTGTTTCAGCCCTGTGTTGTCACATGCGGGTTGGCGCAGCGCTAAACAGACTGATGTATCTGCTAGGTAAAGTAAATACGACAACGTTGATATACTGCACCAGAGTCTGTTGCGGAACAGGAAGGTGTGATGAAATCTACACAAGTTCATTTTATTTCTTTTGTTTGACCTTCGCTGCTGTGAAACGTCATGACATTGTTTGAGGTTAGTTCACAACCTGCTTAGATATAATCTTTTTACAAAAATACAGCTTCATAAATATTCACTTTCTCTATGGTAGGAAAGGGAGGTTTTGTACTCCAACCAAATATTTGGCATCCAGATTTCACCGGAACTATTTGCTTTTAGGTTCCAGAACCTCCCTCCCCACCCAAAGCATTTTTACAAAGATGTCCAAATGCATGTGAAGAGCATAATTCAATAGCATAATGTTAGATTAATTTCAAAAGTGATGTATAAGCTTTGCATCTTCCAAAGGTGTGACACAAAGGTTTTCTGGAAAATTCCCCGCTCTACCTATTCTCCACGTGTTAAGAATGTGTTATTTTTCATTTGCTGAAAAACGCCTCTAACGATTTCATTTGAATACCTAACGTATGTGTAAGATATTTCAATGAGTAATAAAAAACGTATCTTCAATTTCATTTGAAAAGCCATGAAAGCCTGATAATACTGATTGACTTGTTTTTTATATAATTTTGTGTACCTGGTAAGCCATAAGAGGTAGACAAAGTCATATGCAAAAATACTGTGATGGCGACCGCACATCAAAGAAGGTTCAAGTTCAGCTAACTCATACCACTACATTGCTAGGCAACGCAACAATGGCGGGTAAGAACAAAGGGCGTTTCCACACAGCTCTAGAAGCTTCTAGTGCAAGGCTTGTTTACGAGAAGCTTCGAGAACCGTCAGTTTCCAGAAAAAATTATCGGTACCTAATTCTCGACTATATAACCGAGCCGTCACGAGCAGTTAGTTTTAAGTCAGGAGTTAACTGACAGAGTGAGTTGTGTATAGTTGAGCAGTGTTTGTGTCAAGGTTGCAATACAACAGAACAGCTGAGAGTTGAAAGGTCACGAACTGTGAACTGTGATTCTGTTTTAGAGGAAGTACAGACATTAAAAATAACATGTGTCACACTACAGAGTTAACTGAAATATACATACAAGTTATGTCCGATAACTTTTTCCGTAACAATGGAATTCGTTGTTACTTACGTCTCTTCGGGCCCTTAAACCCCACTTGCTCTCTCACTCACCCCCTACATCTCTTAAGTATTTCCACACTCAACTGTCATAGCAATTCATAAAGCGTTTTACATGATTTTGCTTTTTCCCGTATTGACTTATTGGTAACAAAAATGTACTTACGATATGCGAAGAATTGTGTTTTGTTTTCCGTAACATTAACATAAGGAAGGACGAGCTGGCAATGCTGAAACAAACGTTTGGCGTGTAAATTTTTTACTCTGATTATTGAAATATGTGCGCTGTTCCAAGTGGAAACTGCAACATAAACATTATCTCCAAGGAAGCGTTATTTAATCTTCACCACTTGTAAGGATGTTATTAATTTGAATATGAATTAAAAGTTTTCATTGAATAATAATACCCTTAACAGCTAACCTCAATTGTAAAGAAAACAATCATGGCCTCCTCTATTAATAGAGGTTTTCAGATAAAGCCAAAGATCGATAGTGGCAATGCCAACGGACGAAACGTAAACAAGTAGATGATCTCTCGCGGCTGTCGATGTATGAGACGTTGCTGTCCTGAAGATAAGATTGCATCTGAACAGAGTTTACATACCCGTCTCGCCTTGTTTGTGCGATAAGCTCACGTAAACAGCTGTGCAATTTCACATTCTTTCCAAAACGCCTCATGGCTTTGCCAAGTAGTAGTACATAACCTATCTAAACCAAGTGACAACAAGTGTTCTTTCTCCAAGTTTATTATGCAAGTACTCCGCAGATGCTGCCTCAAACCCTCTAAAGAACAAGTCTTAATTATTGAATCCTACGACGGCATAAGGATAAAAGACTACGTGCTCGAGCTTGCAAATCTGATCTCACCTAACGACATCCGATATGTTCTGCGCATTTCAAATGGGAGAATATGTTTTTTCCTCTCGAATAAGAAATGTGTCGACCATCTATCAAACACTCTAAGTTATATGTAACAACGTATCACTGAAGATGCGACCCCTTCTTACAAAAAACCAAAGGATAATATTATCCTGCGGTTGTCCAGTAATTCGTAACTACATCATCCAGCTAAAAAATCTAGGTATCAAACCCATGTCCCAGATATCTTCTATCAGAGAAGGAATATCCCTTCCCGGATTCTCACATACCTTAAGTGTCCGAAGACAAATCTATATTTCCCATGAAGATATTTAGAAAGTTTCCAACACACCTACTACATTTCCCACTTTTCTAACGCCAGCAGAATCGCTAGTTTCGTCAATGCTCACCTAGATCTTATTTTCACATACTGACCTAACGTATTTTAATATTTCATCATAGCATTTTGGGAGATAATTTTTCCGAAGAGTTGATTCATCAGGAGTGCTTATATCCGTATATGAAGGAATATGATTGATAATGTACGACCTTTTCCTCTACTGAGATCCTTAGTAACAAACATTTAGCCGTAGAATTGTTTTCGCAAGGTGCATATAATCGAGTCCATATTGCTGAATTGTAAGCCTTTTCTAGAGATTGTGGCAGGGATGATGAAAGAATAGACTTTTATATAAATAGTACGATATAAATACATGTAAATCGTTAATGAATAAAGAAATTCAGCGAGCGCACACATAGATCTCTCTGGAAACATTTCTGAAACGCAGGCTGAAGAGCCAAGGGCCGGCCTCTAGTACCGAATAGCAACTCGGAATGTTTATCGCTTTATAAACCACGTGGGGAATCATCGCTGGGGACTTTTTCTTCGTACTATAGCTACGCAGGAGGAATGGCCTGCAACTTCACACAGCTTCCCTGACCACTAAACCACGACCAGCTTCACGGAAAACCGGTTATTATGCCCTGGCGGTTTTATTGGATTTACAAAGCTGTTCGTGTGACATGTATATGGTTCTACAAGAGCAAAAACCGTTCTACCAGGCTTCATTTTAACATTTAAGCCTAATTTACTTTACTTCCAGTGCATATTTCATGTCAAACTCATTTGCAGAACCAGCTGGATCGTCTCTAGTTCAAAGGTAAGAGACCAGCAAAGTTTCGACTCTATCGTAGTGAAGGTAGAAGGTCAGTAAACATGCGGAGAAGCGAAAGTATACAACGAAGAACGAATAAATATTAGCTTCATTTAATTCTATGTGCTCTGCGTGCTGAAGTTGATAGTATAAAAATCTGATGTATGCATTCGCACGATTTTCTTTACCAATGACAAATCTCATACATATTCATTACATATTGCAGAATTTACATAAAAGTGGTCATTTTATTCAATAAGCGATTATCGACATATATTTCTACATAGAAATTGTTTCAATTAAGCAAAAAGCTTCAATGTGTGGAAGCAATGTTCAAATGATTGTTCGTGGTTACAAGCTTTGCAATGAAAAGAAAAGAAAGGGGATTAAGGGTAGACAAAATGGCAAATTTTGCCAAAAACAGACGTTTTCGGTTATTCGTACAGTCTTATAAACTGAAATTCCCTTTTTATATTTTGTAATTGTAGGCACATTATTGGTATTTAAGTATATTTTTTAAAAAATAGCACATTGCGTCTGTCATTTGTTACTGTGAATTCTGACAACCCAAGGCGGCTCTGGATTCGGGCCCAGGGAATCGTATGTGGACTTTGTGATGGACAAAGCGGCGTCTGTGTGGATTTTCCTTTCGCCCATTTCACCCTCATTTGATAGCATCTCCTTTATATAATATATAAGGCTTTTGGGCTGATGACCCAAGTCGCAATGCCCGCCTCTGTAGTGTGGTGGCAGCATCTGCCTCAAGTTCAAGAGGTAGCGAGTTCGAATCTCGCTTAGGGTAAGTTATTCATATAAGGGCCCCCTCCCCCACCAGGTTTCCCCTTATCCTGAGAAGACGAATGTCGGGTAACTTAAAACTCTGATGAACTTGGGCTGATGACCCAAGTCGCAATGCCCGCCTCTGTAGTGTGGTGGCAGCATCTGCCTCAAGTTCAAGAGGTAGCGAGTTCGAATCTCGCTTAGGGTAAGTTATTCATATAAGGGCCCCCTCCCCCACCAGGTTTCCCCTTATCCTGAGAAGACGAATGTCGGGTAACTTAAAACTCTATGAACCTCGGGCTCATTGGAGCATTTTACCCATTTCATTCACTTACCGTCCGATATGACACTACGATGGGGAACGTTAATAATAAAAATAAAACCCAAGTCGCAAACTTATGCGATCCAGAGTAGGTCTATTCCAGGCATGTCAAACATCACTCCCAGGGTGTGAAGAGAGGAGTCCACCCCTCCTTAACTGCAGTAGCACGCCCTAGTAGAACCGGTTTTCGCTTTGTTTTTCTCGTTCTCCGATTTGAAGGGAGGGAAAATAGGGGAATATTTTCACACTTGGCGAGTGCTGTTTGACATGCCTGGTCTATTCCTTCACAGGCGCTCACTTTTATATCCTAGGGGGTGTAAGTCTTCCTTAGAAGATAAATATAGAAGTAAGAATTCTGATAACCTTACAGAAAAATATATCTCCTACATACCTTGAAGTAGAGAGCTACATTTTAGGCCATCTTTTAGCGGAAGTTTTGCACTATATATGTAGTACTACTTTTAAAATATATGGCCACTTGGTTCCTTCTTCATTAATATGAGTAAATTGGTTTTCTCTTAGTTTTGAACAGCTCTTTCTGTGAACACTGGTATAAACGACTCATTTTCTCATAAACTATTCAAGATACCTCAATAAAAGTTTAGGATGACTATTTACTTCATGGTCCCGATAATCAACGGCTTCCAAATAATTAAGACTTCTTACTCATAATCTGAGACTTCCTGTCAGTGTTGCAAACACAAATTTGGCGGCCGGTTTCAATGTAAAATTCGCAATAGAACAGATTCCTGCACATGACTTCTTTGCTTAAACTATCGATAAGATATGAAACGAGCTGGTGAATCGTCGCACGAAGTAGTACTAAATAAAATGAAGTTTCTAGTGGTAAGATTCAGAAACAGTTTAATCAAAGTCAAACAACCACCAACGTGCTTCAAGTGACTCATTTATCAGCCTCCATTAAATGTATCACCCAACTTAACTCGTGATATCTATTCTCACACCCATGCTTGCATACCCTGAAAGAAATATTCCATATTCCACCACTGCAGCAGCCAGAAGCAGATGCATGAAACACGGAGATAATGATGACGGCATTAAAAATATCGCTGGGAAAGGCGTTATCAACATCTTCTAACCGGCTAGTTAGCTCTTATTCATTATACTTAACCTTTGTCGGTGGTCGCTTCGCAGGCCGCCATTTTAGCTCAGCTGTTTAACGCTCTCCTGCGTTCAAACCCGGTGGAGGACAATGGATGTTTTCAGGCGCAGATTTCCTTGGCAAGGTTTCCTTCGGAAGAGAAGTAAAGCCGGTGGTCTCGTATCATAAATTTTAGGCCCGTAAAAGAACCTCAAGTTAGATAAAGAGCCCTCTGAGAAAAATTAAGCGATCTTTTACTCCCAATATGGAATGGGACGCTGAGAACCATAGTAGTTAAAGAGTATCCATAAACAAAAACAATGGCTGTCGCAAAACCAGATGGCGGTTAGCTCGATACTAAATTCAATCATAGGCTTGCCACGCCTTGCGGTGTTGTATAGTTAAACACGGTGTGAAATCGCGCTGTAAAGCCATGATATTAATATCACTTGCACCCACAAAATTTATTTGCGCAACAGGAAAAAGAACAATAATAGTCATCTATCAGCCACCATTAAATTTTGCGACTACCATAGATTTCATGTTCTCCTGCTATTTAACTGTGCTTAAGTTGTGCCTTAGTTTTATGTCGTTATGTTAATGTTTAATTTTCATTGTGAATGACCCCTTATAGTAGCACAATTTACTAAAAACTTTTTGGGAGGTTCAGGGCATTTGCAGTATAGCCTTTGAGTGAAATACAACTTTTCTCTGCCTTAATTAGCACAGAAAATAAAACAAAAATATACTTGTTTGAAGATTTTATCAACAATTGTATTGAATGTTTTCCATATACCTGGCTGAGGAACTGGGACTGATGTCTTTAAATTATAATTTGCACAAAAATTACAGAGGCCTTTTTGACCACCCGGTATAATATTAATAGCAGCAAAGAACGAGGAGTCACCCGCGAGATATACTTTCACTATCAAACACTATACAAAGGTAGGCGATTTGAAAACGTTAAGGCATCATTGTAAGTCTGTATGACCGATGCCAGTTGTTAGTGTTCGTGTCGGTTGAAAATGTTGCACGGCCTTTGTTTCATTTCTAAAGCGGAGTAATTATATGCACAGAGGGTACGAAACAGCCAGCCTGCCTGCCATTGGCAGTTCTGATTTGTTTTGTTTGTTCGTTTGTTTTCAGCGACGTGCAGCTTTAAAACCGGGAGGAAACAAAGTTATCTCTACAAATTTCTGGGTCATGACGGACACAAAAGCTTTAAAAGTGCATTATGGTCCTCTGCACCACAGAACGCTGAAGTGATTCACTGCTCCGGTCTCGTATTTCCCAATCATATGAATCACTGCTTCTTTTGACTATCTACTGCCAAGAACTGTGCAAAAATAAGTCACGCGTGTTGTACAACGGGACAAAGATTCGTACTATTCCGATTGTTGGGCATGTGCAAATGTGACTGGTCTGGTATACCATAACTTGTCTTCAAGCCAAAGCACTCCTTCTGTTAGGGATGCTAAAATGCATTTCACATGCAATTCTCTGCTCGCTGTCTATACTTTTATATCTCCTCTACAAATTATACCTACGAAGGCAAATTTTTGTATTTATTGAATCTATTGAGCAGATAGAGAATATAAAATTTCTGGGAATAATTTTGACGACAATGACATTGAAATACCATGTTGAACACATGCAAAAAAGTCGAAATCTCCAGGTATTTATTGATAAATCTAAATAAAAAAAATATCCCGACATAAATAATCTAAAGCTAGTTAAGTGCAGTCTAATTCACTCATACCTGCAGTATAGAATTGAAACCTGAGGTAGTACATGTATGACCTATATGAATAGGGTGTTAAACTTACAGGGAAAGTGCATATAATAGGGAATCTTGTAGAGATCTCTATGTAAAAGCGAAAATATTGACTGTTGGCATATAAAATGCTAATGTTTGTGATGGATAAGGAAAACACAGTGCTGATAAAAGATAGCCAGAAGTATAACACCAGAACGCAAAATAACTACTATAGAGGATCTGTAAATAAAAAGCAACATAAAAGGATTCCCTTATACTGGCCAAAATCATCTATAATAAGCTGCTAAATGAAATAAAAATACTTTAGAGGTAATATGATCCTAAGACAACTAAGAATATTTTAATGCAAAAGTACCAATATCGATTGGATGAGTGAGAGTGAGTGAGTGAGTGAGTGAGTGAGTGAGTGAGTGAGTGAGTGAGTGAGTGAGTGAGTGAGTGAGTGAGTGAGTGAGTGAGTGAGTGAGTGAGTGAGTGAGTGAGTGAGTGAGTGAGTGAGTGAAGTTTAAGGGCCCGTCAACAGCTATAGATCATTTGGGGCCGATTAGTTGGATGAGTTGTAAACATGTTATAAATATGTATTCAGTTTGATGATACTTGACACTTGTACAACTCTATAAGCAGATAATAATAAAGATAAACTTAATGTTCATCGAGATAAACATTTATAGAAACGGTTTCATTACACATTTCGTTGTAGGCATAAGGAATGTGCAAAAGACCTAAGCCATAGTTTAATCTTTAAAAAGCAGATCGCTATGTGATCGCTTTAAAATTACAGTCTCTTTGCATGGCATTACGAGAAACAAAAGAAACATCATTCAGCGCCTCCAAAATGCTACAGTATTAGAAAATTCGAACCAATAACAAAGAATTATTTCCCGGCTGATTTCACACATTTGGTCTTCTTTAATGTGCAGCGGGAATACTGCTTCATTAAAGGCACACTAGCGTATCAATATAAAATCTTATATCAATGGCATTAATGTATTTACATATCAACATACAATGTAAAACTGTAGATATGTAAGGGAAACATATGTTAAACATAAATAAATATAAAAACAGCTAGCCGTACCAAAACGGTGTATGAGTGCAATTGGTTGCATAAGACTCGCCCGTGCAGGGTAGACTCATCACCGGCATATCCTGAACATAGGGAGTTGGTCAAAGGTTATCCAGAGTGACGCTGAGGCGAGAGAATGGGAAAGAAGTTGAAGAGAATCAGAGAGAAACAGAGATAGATCCGGAAAGCCCGAATATGTTAAGCAACAGATTCGGGGAAATATGTACAAAGCCAATCATAGTGTCGGTATAAGTCAAGGAGGGAAACAGTGTCCTTAGCTGGCAATATAAATAAGAGGTCATAGGCAAAAACGGTAGAATTTAAACAAGTCCATTCTGACAGCTAGGTGCACACTTGTGTTTGAAAGAGTTTGCATGGCAACGAACGCTTCCGTCAATTAGCAGTATGCTGTTACACTGCATCCTTCGCATTCCCTTAACGCTGTTTAAGCTTCCTGGTGATGTACCTAGAAAGCACGGGATATACTAGTTCGACGTCGCGCCGTGTAGGACCTTGTAGCCACATATCGGTAAGCAAGGGCGGCGATGCGCTAAATTCGGATAGTGTGGGACCTGGGAGCAGGGATCAGCATTGCATGGTCTATCCTGCTGGTGTGAGTGGCGAGGTTTCTCTCTATGAGGCAGTTTCCGGCTGACTGAATCAATTGCGTTTGTGTTTTCCTGGTTCTGGGTATATTTGCCTTTAAGAGGTCCAGCACCTGTTAGATTACTGAGCGACCGAGTCCACGGTAACCTTTGAGGCTCGCATTCGGGAGGTCTCGAATTCGATTCCCACAGATCGCCCACTCTGAGCTTGGGTTAGCGTGGGCTTTCCCTGGTCGATAGGCGAATGCTGTGGTGGTTTCTCGTTCCATCATTTTCAATTAATTTCGCTTCTTTCGTATGTTTAGGTGTGCCTTTAGATTTCGTGGCACATGGATGTGCCGGACAGGTGGCGCAGATGCTTGCTCAAAGGAAAAAGCATTCCCTGTGGTCACTTGAGGGTTGCTTCTTTGAAGAATCGCTCATCGCCCTCTCTGGGCTGCCTTAGTAGTGGGAAGGATCTTCGAGACAACTATTAGGGACTTCCAGGCTTCTCTTTGCACCCTGTTGTCTCCTATAACTCCTTCCCTTGATCTCTTCCTCCCCTGGGGGTGGTAGCCACAATAGATCTCCCATAGATCGAAGTGCTAGGACGTCGCCCTTCGTTGTATATCTATACCAGTTGGATTCATGGCTTCCTCTTGAGAATTTCCTAGTTGAGAAAGGAAGTACAAAACAGTAGCTTCACTTAAATTTAAATCTATTTTGGAAACATCCCCTTGAGGATATTACTTAGGGTATTCGTACTCGATTCCTGGTAGATACGCAGTCTATAGATATGATTCCTTGCAGAGTGGTTTCTAAACCCTGAGAGCAGCCTGTTAAATTAATTTTTTGCGACGTTCCTGAGGGCCTGGTTTTGTAATAGTGCGAACAAAAGAAAAGAGAAGTACGCAACTCATGAAACTGGGTGAACAGTTTATCGCAGAAGTAGGGCAGATTGCTCCGGTATACCCGGTACAAATTAGTAATTCAACTGGTAGTCCACATCAGTTGCCGGACAAACGGTGTAAGTGAAAGTCACCCAGGGAAGTGGTCAGTTCAGAACACCTGTCATTAGATACGACTGGTCTGCTGTGAGCACCGGAGTGCAAAGTATTCGCCAATTTCTGTTCCTTCGTTCATTACAGTATCTGCAGTAAACGCTGCCTCGTTAATTTATAAACAACTGTGCGTTGATCATACAGATTACTCTAAATACATACGCGTATAGCGTAATCTCAAAAACACTCAACCCAGTCTCAATTCTTTCCACTGAAAAGCTTCATTCTTTCAAACGGATATAGTATGTTATATAATAGTTCCAAAAGTGTGTAAATTGGGAGGTTTTAGCGGGAATTTTCATATTCATTTCACACAGTTTCAATCCCATTTCGCTGAATACGAATTTCATGAATGACTGACAATCCAAAGGACTAAAAGAGGAGGCTTAAAATATTTAAAATTGGTTTATAGAGAAGATGGATTGCATATCAGGTTCATATCAACAAATTTCCCTCTGAAGTTCTTTGTATGATCTTGATTGACCCGGTTTTAGAATCTGGTGCAAACAAGCCATTTTAAAAAGCTTCCGGTACTTCTTTTCACACAAATTAACCATTTTTGCTCTATCTAAACAAAGTACATATACAATTAGAATTTCCTTTTTAATTTGATATACACAATACCTCTCAGATTAGATAATCCTGTGGGCGCAATACTTTTATTTTGGAAATGTTTTTACTTTCTGATCTAAGTATAGTTACAGATAGTATTATACTGCACGCAAAATTTTGATGAGATTTTACCGGAAATGTCATGAGGCGCCCTGAAAAACCCCCTCAAAAAGATCCATGTGTACCTGTGTAAAGAATAATTCCAAAATGAACAGTCGTTTATTTATTTTGTAGTGGAGTTAATAATTTCCGAGATATTCCGTATATAAAAGCTGCATCATGTGACCAAGCTGGACAAAACTTCGGTTAATTGCGGCTTAGGTCTCAGCGAAAACTATAAGCTACTCATGACTTTGATAAATTAGCCCTGTCCTTTTTCCCGACCCGTTGCTTGCAGAATGCCAAGGAGGACAGCATAAAAGTGTAAAGTATTTGTATAAATGGACTTCCTACATAGTTCCCCACTAGCGATGATTTTTCCATTTGGGTAGACAGTTTTGCGTTCCTATTCTCCGTCACTTGTTCAAGAGTTTCCTTTCACGGCATTATCCTCAAAATGCTGACTTCCAAATCCTTATTTCATTGGCCCAACATACGTTAGTCAATACTGAAAGAGGAAAGAATGCTCAGGAGGTGCCTGTGAATTTCCCTCTGGTGGCGGCCATGCGTGGAACATATCGTAATGGAATGTGCTCGGCTTGTCTTACATGATCACTTAAGAGATTATCACAGATTACAGTGGAGGAAATTTAAGCTATTTAAGCTTCCATAAATGAATGACAGTCTATTCGTGATTGATCGCTTTCTTTTTCAATAGTTTCTCTCTCCTCAAAGTCATGCTATGATGTTCTTAAACTGTGGTTGTGGATTCTATTCGTAGTCTTTCCAAAATCACAGTTGTTTTTTTTTTCCCCCAGATATGAGAGTGCTGAACTAGGAAAGACAGAGTGAAAGAGGGAGAAGGTATAGTGTCTCCCTCCACCTTTTACACAATTTACAACGTAAATTAAATTGAGTTTTATTTAGAGCGCTTTAACTGTTATGGTTCTCAGCGTCCCATTATTAATGGGTGCGAAAAAACGCTTGATTTTGATAAGAAGCCTCCTTATCAGACTTGAAGTTCTTTTATGTGGCGTAAATCTAAGACACGAGACCACCAACTTTGCTTCCCTTTCGAAGCTAGACCCATGCTAAAGATTTTTTACGCCCGAAAAAAAAAAATCCATCGCACTCAGCCAGGTTTGAACCTGCGATCTGGAAACCAGAGGCAAGTGTGTTACGCCTAGACCGGAGAATGTATTTACCTATCTTAAATAACCAAGTAAATATTAATCTAAATAACATATTCCTCACCGAGGCGTTCAAAAAGTAATATAAGCTGGCTTCTGCCTGGCACACATTTGTATAAAGTTCCGCATGCTTGTCGGACCTGTTAAAACACACATATAACAATAAGGAGAATGCACTACAGAATGAGGTGATGCCGTGACGAGTGCTACTCACATTCGGAAAATCCCGGGTTCTATGCCCGGCCACCGGACACTCTGACTTGGGGTTTTCCGCGATTTCCCCTTTTCACTTAGGCGAATGTTAGGAAGCTTAATTTCATTCTACGGACTTCTTCCCTTCCCTTTTTTCATTTCCCTTGTCATCTTCCAAATCCGGTTGTCAGCCCTGTGGTTCGGGCACTTGCCGGCAGATGGTGAAGTCGGTTGCGCTCGGTAAACTCTTCTCTCCTGACCCTGCTTGTGGTAGCTGCCTGCCGATCGTGAGGACTTCGACACCTGGTGACTGTCAACTGTTAGGGACTTCCGCACGTCTCTGTGGCATTACCTTCGCCATCGTATGTCGAGGTTGAGTCTCCTTCACCTCATTTCTCTCTCCCTTGGGGTGGTAGCCTACAATAGATCTGTGTCGGATCGCAGTGAGCGAGGTGTCCCCCTGCGTTCCAATACCTCATACTTCACACCTCAGGAGCGTACACTTCTCACTCGTAGTGGTACCGATGAGGGGCTATTGTCACATTGATGTTGCAGATTGAGCTGCAATTTTTATAGTGAAAATACACCGGAAACAAAAAGAACCACACCGACGCTACCCATATAAGGTGTGTTCTCATAAGCTCTAGGTACCCTGCGCTAATTTGAGCACCATCTCACCCGCTTCATCATCTGACTTGACCTACCCATTTAAAGAATATTGAACTTCAAATTCCCCCACAGACAAAGTTGAAGAATCTCGAAGATTTACGAAACACCTTATCACACAGCGTAACATTTCACATGAGGTAGGCTTGTAAATTGCAAAATGCACACTCATATATGTACTCACACACTATAATGTTTATGTTGGTATTGCTTAAACCAGGCATGGGCAAAATCAGTACAACTGGACCACTCGCGTTCTGGCCTCACTCCACCAGTCATCCCTCCCCTTAACTGCTGTTCGAGTTCCGACACGCCTCATTCAGTGGCGAGTATGGCTGTTTCATGAAGTGACAGAGAAGATTTGTTGTAAGTTACAAGAACAGAAAAGTTTGCTGTTTAATATGTGGATTTCAATTTGTAAATATAAAGCGTTACAATATCAAACACCACTGGTCAGAAGCATAAATAAAACTTTGGTGATTTGATAGGTATTTATTTACTATTTCAAAAGGTACTTTCTGAATACTCGTATTCGTAAACATATAAAGGGGACGACATGATTCCACTTTTTACGGGTTTAGTTTCTTAATGGTTTATTTAATATAAACTATTGTATTTCGTGTTTCAAACTTTGAACACAATATTAAGTTTAGAACCAAACAATGTATGTTGATCAAATATTTTAAGGCTAAATAGCAATAGAACTTTACTGCCTTATGTATTGTGAAAGAGAAACAATTTAATATGTTAATCATAAGGCAGCGTAAGAATATTACGTGCATAAGATAAAGAGAGGTTACACATTTGAGGATTATGTAAGTTGCCTAACCACAGTAGCTGGCTGTAATAATTATTGTATGCAAAATATGTTTAACATAAACAAAATAGTCAATAATATTGCAGAAATTACTACCGCGCTGGAGGAACGAAGCCACTAGTACAAGTGTTGTATCAAAACAACCTTTGTCTCTCGATAAGAGAATGTGGGGTGAGTACGGCAAGTTCAATCGCTACCTCTCCCTCGTGCCCATGCCTGATTTAAATGAGAAATGAGATTAAGGTATTTAAAATGTCATCAATGCTAAGCTAATGTACATGGATGTAGTTTTGCTTAAGATCGATAGACATTTAAATTCAAATGGCAACTGCTAAATAACAATGGAAGACAAAATATTACGAAGGCATCTGAAGCGCGTGAATTCACTACCCTTCCCACCACCCCCGCCCCCTGTTGTGCTTCTGATAGTTTCATCTAAAACAATGCAAAATTCTCCCTTCTGCAGCATCTTGGAAGTGTACGCGATTACGCAGCAAGCAATCCCAACACTGGAAGCAATTACAGAATAGAAATTAAGGCCTGACCATATGCCTTGGAGAAACCGACTTAATTACTCCGGCATAGTGTACGAGACGTTTCTACACACAAAAAAGCGAGATGCAATTAACCAATATTCCGCATCGAAACACTTTCCGCTTAATTTCCATTGAAACTCGTGAAGTTTTCGCAAATCAGATTCTTTTTTGTTTTTTCCTGCTCCCTGTGCTTGCAAGAAGTCGTCGAACGTAAGCAATACCGCATCGACAACGGTTACGACATCCGACTCGACCCCAATTTCCCCTTCCTGGGACCACCACGTCGTCCTCGACCAAGTTCACAGACAACGGTAAAAATTCGCCAGTCCCTGCCACATCTTGTGAAGTTGGCTATGGTCTGTTAACGGCCGTTTTCGCTAGTGCTATGCAGTTAAACAAACGGAGCAGCGACACCCGTCACGGAAGGGTACTTATGTGTACTTACAATGTATCACATTACGCTTTTCTACACAGCAAAGTAGGCTTTCACTACTGTATACGAAAACTAGCCCCTTCTTTTAGAAAGAACAGGGTCAATGTGCAAGAGTATTTTAATAACAGGTTTTGGAGGGGCGTTTGAGAATGATGCAGTTTTAAATACGAATTTTAGCAATTTTATAACAAAAAAATCGTATGAGTGCATTTACTTGATTTTCTTTACACAATCCTCCAGAACTACTCTTACAAAATTTTATTCTTCAATTCGTTTCATGTTAATCGAGA
Source organism: Tenodera sinensis (assembly GCA_030765045.1). Lineage (NCBI taxonomy): Eukaryota > Metazoa > Arthropoda > Insecta > Mantodea > Mantidae > Tenodera > Tenodera sinensis. The sequence goes on from CM060961.1 coordinate 204,776,956, forward strand.
TAGACCTTTGCACAAATGGTTTTATAACACACTAACTGAAATGCCTGGTGTTGCCAGTGGTTAAGCGATTTATCCCTATTTAAAAAATTGCTTAATACGCTTAAACAAAGACTTAAGCTCTTAGGATACTATAAAGAAGAAAAATATACAAAATAAATAAATAAATAACTTGGGGAAGGCAACATGCAAACCCACTGTTAAACAATCACGAATAGGTACCAGAAAGAAAAGCGAGTAGAGAAAGCCGTGTGAATGCAATACCTTGCATTTCTATTTCAATCATATAGAAAACTGTATGGCTTGTTTGTAGAAGAGGGAATAGAAAAGGAAGTGTGATTGTGCTTCATAAAAGAAAAGTGAGTACAGAAAACAGTGTGAAAGTAATACGTTGCCTTTCTATCTCAAACATTTAGCCAATTGCATGAATTGTTTGCAAAAGAAGTACAGAATGTCATGTGAATGTATTATGTAAAAGAAAAGCAGGTAGAGAAAACCATGTGAACGCAATACGTTGCATTTATATTTCAAACATATAGAAAACTGTATTAATTGTATGCTGAAGGGCGAGTTACGTAAAAGCAAAGCGAGTAGAGAACACCATGTGAATGTAATACACTCCACAGTAACATGGATAGCATACAAACCTTCTCCATGAAAAAATACACATACCTACGTGCCGAATTTCGCGGTGATCGGTCAAGGGGTTTCAGAAATTAGCTGTTAAATACACATACATTTTTACTTTCTCTACTGGTAAGTAGGAGAAGTATTGTATTCCAGCCAAAAATTCGATGCCGAGATTTCACCGGAAATATATGTTTTGAGACCCCCTGAATCCAAAAAAAAAAGCATTTTTAGAAAAAGGTCCGTGTGTGTGTCTGTGTGTCAGTCTGTGGACAGCATAACTCAAAAACGAAAAGTCGGTTAAAAACCAAAGTTGGTATTTAAGTTTAATGTCTTTCAAGGATGCGACACGAAGATTTTGAAGAAAATAGCCCCACCCTAAACTACCCCTTACATGGAAAATTGTTTCAAAAATTTTGATTTTCTTGAAAATGGCTCTAACGATTTTGATTAAAATGTCATATGTTTGAGATATTTTTATGACAAATGAAATGTATATCTTGAATTTTCTGGCTATAGCCCATGTAGTCGTATTTACTCTGGACGAATTTTGCATAACTGGTAAACCGTTAGAGATAGACAAAATCTTGCTGTACAAAAAATGTAGATCTTTCTAAAATACACAATTTATGCCTCAATACATTTTCTTGTCGGGTGAACCATTTCGGAGATATTCCTTGTTATGTGTGTGAGTTTCGGAAATCTTAGAACTTTAGCGAAATTTAACAACGCTGTTCATTTTGTATATGTTAATGGTGCAAAGAGAACAGAATCTCAAAGGTCAAAAAGATTTGACTGTCGCACAAAGCCTGCTGTAAGGACATAAGCAATAAGATAAGTTGTACAAATGTTTATCTTAACTAACACGAAGAAGATACAGGAATAAGAGTTTGTAAGAATGGTTAGTACAAGAGTAGAGAAAGTCATGTGAGTGCAACACATCAGATTTTTATATACTACATATACCTATGGATTTTGTTGCAGATACAACCAGAATAAACTAGCTTAAGCAGTAGTCAAATTATGGCTATGTAATGGCTTTGAAATCCGTTTCTCTTGCATGGCCAACAGATAAAATGTCTGAACACTTAATAAAATATACGCATTTGAAAATACAAACCAGTAACAACTAATATCTAAGAAATGGTGAACCTCGAAGATATTTTGACGTAAAATGTGTGCTTTAACGAGATCTACATTTGTTTGTGTACTAGGACTTTCGTCTACCTCTTAGGGGTTATGCAAAATCACTATAAATAAAAAAAGACTTCAGAAACTATTACCAGAAAATTCAAGATATACATTTGATTTGTCATGAAAATATCTTAAACATAATATGGTATTTTACTCAATTAAGTCAATTTTTCCATGTATGAAATAACTATTCGTTCAACCAGCTAAATAAGCAATGGTTTATATAGGTTGTTGCATTGATCAATGTTACACAAATGATATCCGAAGACGCCAAATCGAACTAGATACCTCTAGCTAATATACGTAAGCAGTAGAGAAAGTAAAAAGCCAACGTCGGAGTAAATCCGGAATGGGAAGCAAAACGAGAATAACCGAAATGCTCGAGTGCTATGGTCTGATGAGAAAAATGGGAAACCTTGTCGATAAATAAAATCAATTTTGCATCTTCGGATATCATTTGTTTAAAACTGGTCAATACAACGACCTGTTTATTTAGCTCGTTGGAGGAAACAGTATTTTTCGTCCGTCCGATTCCCGGTTAGTGAACTCTGACATTCAAAGCGGTGAACATTTTTACAAAGCGACAGAGTTACCGTTTGTGATCCTTAAATTAAGTGCCGCAATTGAAAAGAGAAACGAAACGTGCAGCTGCCGGGAGTCACGTGCTATGGCAGCGTTCTAGCCGCTGTAACAGCTCACTGCTTACTTGAGTCTTCGTTTCGATTCGTGGCCATATTACGGTGAATTGCTTACCCTGCAGCGCTGTTACTATACGGTTCTATTCTACCTCCATTTTCCCTCCTTCAGCTGTCGTTAAGACAGTGCTGCACAGAGGTTGATACCTCGTGGGACGACGTGTTTCAGTGTTATAGTGTGTTAATATTGTTATAATATCAAAAGGTCAGCATACTTTAGCACACAGAATATTTAGTATGCTTTCTATGTGACAAGAAACTCCTGTAGAGAAGTGTAACGGCGCTTTATAGACAGATTCCCTGTTGTGCATGCGCCTCATGGAGAAACAGTTCGTAATCTGTGAATCAGTGGCGGTTATTCAGGTGAAGCAGGTGAAGAGGTTTTCACCTGACTTCACCTGAAAATAGCAGTATTCTATTTTTGTTAATGTTGGCATTATTACTGCCATTCTAACAGTTTAGTCACAAATTTCAGCTGCTAGGAGCCGTAGCAGGGTCAGTGACCAACCCTTCTTTTGTTTGGAACTTACAGCCTGGCAGCCAGCAGGGAAAATTGGTGGGAGGGCATCCTCAGATCGGTTCCAAGGACAAGTGCAGATGTCAGGATTAGGGAAGAAACTGCTGCACTAAACAGCTTGGTTGCCATGGCAACATGACGTCACGAAACAACGTACTACGGGGAAATAACACGGGCATGCACATGTTTGAGGCAAACAAGAAATATTTTCACTTGGGTAGAGGCACAGAACACGGTAGAGGAGATGGTTTCTGTTTTCGCGCGCTTAGAAGATAGTATTCGTTTACCTTGAGGAAGAGCTGGCGGTAAACTTAAAACGTGGTGTTTTAGATAACTGTGAACGGCATAATTTAGGTGTTTGCTAGACTCCAGTGCTTTAAATATTTAAATTACGGAATATAAGTGTTTTGTTATGAATCCAGTGAACCATATAGTTTGCAATTTGCTAGAAACCCCATTTTCCAGGTGGAAAGATGAAGACAAGAAGGATGTTTTAAACTTTGGGCGGCCCACTGATATCATTGATGTAGCCCTTAAAAGAGAGGATAAGAAAATAAGGAAGACTTATAACATTAAATTCAAAAGCTCTTGGCTCGATAACTATTTTTGGTTATGCAGTAGTCGTAGTTTGCAATCGCTATTCTGTTGGCCTTGTTTACTTTTTAGCAACAAAAGTAACGTGTGGGACAAAGAGAGATTCACAGATTTCATTAATATAACCCGTTCCCTTCACAAGCACAATGATTCGGCGGGACATTTAAAAAAAAAAATAGAAACACAATGGCTGACGCTCTTCAGGAAAACAGCAGACTTTTTCATGTGCATTTCAATGGAAATGTGACATTAAATAGGCTTTTCCTGTAGTTGATCATTAACCCAACATTGTATTTAGGTAAACAAGAGCTTGCATTCTGAGGTCATGATGAGAGTGCGCTTTCGCTAAATTGGGGAAATTTCAAGGAGCTTGTGTACTGAAACTCCGTTAGAAATCCAAAACCACTATAATAAAATTAAAAGTATATTCAGCGGTGATTCTAAATCTATACAAAATGAGGTGATTGGATGTATTTTGGAATACTTACAAACCTGAAATTAATGTCTCAGATTTTTTTTTTCTGTTGAAGTTGACGACACTACAGATATTTGTCAACAGTCTCAGTGCTCTATCATTGTAAGGTACGTGAATACAGAGAGCACATTGGTTGAACGATTTTTCGGATTTCATGATGTGAGTGTTGACAGGTCCGCGGAAACATTGTTCCTTTTGCTGCATGGTGTTCTTAAAGAATTTAATTATGAACGTAAATTAGTTGCACAATGTTACGATGGAGCGAGTGTTATGTCAGGACATTTGAATGGACTTCAAAAAAGAATCAAGAACAATGCTCCTCAGGTAGTTTTTGTACATTGTTTGGGTCACCGTTTAAATTTTATTTTAAAACAAAACTATATATTTGCATCCGCCATGTTTATTTCTCTCACTTACTACGCGAACTGTCATATGTATTGGACGAAAATGAATCATAGTGTGACAGTTTCTTTTGTGTATAGCTCCATTGCATACAAAAAGTTCGGTAAAAATGTTGGACCGTGGTACACCGACTTTGCATTGTATGTTCAGCATGCTTAAGTGAACTTCTTCACCTATTTTGTAAGGCACGAGCCGCCACTGCTGTGAATACCTTTAGGAACAGAAATATATTCTTGTTTTTAGTTGTTAAACGATCTGTTAATGTATCTTGAAACAAATTAATAAAAAAGCACATACGCGCTCTGACTTAGCTTCCAGGTACCAGATTGATAGAGTGCAGAGGTCATAATACCAAAAAGATCCTTGATAAGAAACCGAAAGTAAAACGCAGTGTCCTTGTACAGAGAATACTCGATGACATCGGAAGAAAAAAAAAAAAAAAAAAAAAGCTTAGAACGAACTCCGAAGAAATTTATGAGAACGCTTGAACAAGAATAAAGAATTTCGTAAATCTCGATTTGGAATGAAATTTAACTTTTAAAATTAAACCCCTATGAAGTACCTGTAGTTTAGGAATTGGAACCACGCGACCATGTTGGTAGAGTTAATTTGTGTACTGGGTCTTGGATAATATAAATGGTGCTCTATTGACCCGCGTTTAATTTTGTTTTATTTACATGACCGCAGAATTAATGCGTGTTGATGCAAATTTTCTCAAAAGATGCGAGATATGTGGCGGTACAAGGACATCATTTCCATTATCTACTCTGACGAAAGTATGTGATTATTGTAGTTACAAAATTCTATGCGCTTGAATTTAAGGAGTACGAGTACCCGACTCAGCTGGCAAAGAGCGTGCTTCTGGGTACCAAGAAAATTCTGTTAGGCCGGCCGGCCACCCACCCAAACGAATACGCACAAGAAGCATGCTGTGATCGGAAACGGAAACAGGCCTTCATGAGCCCTAGAGCCTTCCGCTGATTGTGCATGCTCACGTTTTAAAATAAAGTGTTAATTTTTTAACCCATTCTGTTTCTCATTTCCGTTCTCAATGGCAACGTTTGCCATTACTGGTTACATTCAGGAAAACCTTGGCTTCATACAGGAAACATGGTCTGGGTATGTTCCTAGATAACAGTAAAGGAAGTATTACTTCCATGATAAAAACATTCACCGAAATAACACGTGTTCGTCTTCATGTGGGTACTTATATGTCGCAGGCCTTTACTGAAATCCATAATTTCGCGAATCTAAGAGAGCTCATGAAAAAACTACGTGTGCTGATAATAATTGTGTTACATTCACATGACTTTCCTTACCCACATTCTTTTATTTGTATATACCTACTACAACATGCCTGTGTGACTCGCGGAATAGCTTGAGCGATCTTCTTTTTCACCTGCTGAACATACAGTTATCAACTGTGAACGGGCTGCGCTCAGAGAGCACCAGTTGCCCAGGCCTGTACCACAAACTATTCCTACGAACGCTTTTTTTCCCCCCTATTTACTTCATGTTAAGATGAATAAATATTTACAGAAATACTTTGATTGCCAACATACTTCCTTTTAGGTACAATATTGATAGAAAAAAATAGAATCGATAGCCAGATGTCACTATATTATGTTAGCCTTGAAATTCCAACACATTTTCAAGACAATGCGAGTAACAACTGAATAACCATGGAACTTCGAAATAATGACATGAAGTACCTATTGAAAAAGAACGAACAAATAAAAGTTATTTAGAAAATGGCTGTTGGCACAGAAAAAGTTATTCGAAATAAATTGTGTATCCGAAACAGATCTACTTTTTTTTTTTTTTTTTTTTTTTTTTTTTGTGGTACTTATGTTTTTGTTTATTTCTTATGGTTCACCTGTCATACGAAATGTCATTCGAATGAACAGGACTTGAAAGCTCGCCACAGGAAATTTTGTTTGTCATGTAAATAGTTATCTTAAATATTGGACATTTTAATCCAAGTCGTATGTGCCATTTTTCTGAAAATCTAAAGTTTCGAAATATGTTCTATGTAAAGGGTAGTTTGCGATAGGGGATTTCTTTGGAAGTTTTCGTGTCACGTCTTGGAAGATATTGAACTTAAATATCAAGAATGGTATTCATCCGGCACTTCTGTTCACAGATACACACAAACACACAAGAAATCTTTCTAAAACGCCCTTTTTATCCAGGGGCCTCAAAACACGTATTCGGTGAAACTACGAGATTGAAATTTTGTGTGGAATGTAATAGTTCCTCTACCTACTATAAGTACGTAGCAGAGAAAGTAAACATGTAGAATTACAATACTGTCGTAGTTCTTGTTGATTGGCGGAGATTGTTAGGAATCTACCATAAGTCTAACAAAGAGGTGCCAAAAAGTAACATAGCAGATTACTCTCCTCTTTTTGGCTTATTGGCGTGGCCGTCAAGGGCAAAAGTGCCCGTCATTGGCTCATTAGGTAATGCGGTACGTCTGCACCCCTTTGAGTTTCACAACATAAAACAGTCTGTGTCGGGCATTAATAAATTCCAACCGGAATACATCCTGCATTCTTCCTTGCCCTCATATCTATTACGTCACCAGCGAAGGGTAACTAGGAAGGGGAAAAAGTAACCGTCCTGTTTCTCCTCAATTTAACATTTCACTGTTGACGGATTTCTGGATGCCCTTTCAGATGGTGTATAGAGTTGGTCACATCATACTTTGGTTTTTCATGATTTGCGTTGGAGCTTCGCGAAATACCGGATTTGAGCAAAAGCCTGCGGCCCATATGCAACTTTTATATTTGACAACCTATGTTCCTTCATTCTCTTTCAGTCCATATCAGAATACGATTCACATGTTGACATGTAATACAAATGCGAGATACTGATAAAACTCAAAAATCAATCAAATGTTACATAAATAAAAGCCCACCCGTGTATGTGTGTTTTGAGAACAGAACGTTTTAACTAAAGAGCATTCCATAATGTCGATTAATAATTTAAAGGTTATCTGTCCCAACTACCGTATGCACAAAAGAAGGCTTAGTCAATACGGATCATTTAGTTAATCGTTATCGAAACACTGAGCTGGGACACATCAAATGACAAAGAACTGGGTTTGATTCTATGTTCACTTACAGATATACAGCGGATTTTGAAATGTTATTGACATGCATTCAAACGCTTGAGACTATTGTACCTTCGTAAAAGTCACGTCCCAGGCAAACTTACTCGTATAAGTAATGCCACGAGTGATTATCAATTTATCTAGAGAATTTGACTGCCACGAGTTGCATTTATTAACACTATTTCACGAGTTAAGCGTATGGAATTTTATTTAAATGCTGTATTGTAGTTACTAACTTCTTAAAAGAAATGTGTAGTAGGCATACTCGCCGTAGCCGAGTGATTAGACCATTCGCTTCTCATCAAAGCGGCCTAGGTTCGATTCCAGGCAACCGCATGTGGCATTCGTGGTGGACGAAGCGGCGCTGGAGCGGGTTTCCTCCGAGTTCTCCGGTTTCCCCCGGCATCTCATTCTACCGGTGCTCCATCTTCATTCCATGTGTCACCAGTGTCATCGCCTGCGGTGCCGTAGCGGGCGTTAAACACTACACACACTACACTAGACACACACACACACACACACACACACACACACACACACACACACACACACACACACACACACTCCATTGGCACAGCCTACAAGATTCTCATACTAATGCTACAATTTTTTGTGTTGGCAACTGTGCCGTAGCGTAGTGTGCGAACTTGGGTATGCACTTCGAACTCGTGTTACGGGTACGCATAAGTGAAATTTCTAAATTCTATGGTTATTAACGGATTTTGTTCACACTCATATCAGATATAATACATGTAAGAAATAATATACACTCAATTTTTCATTGCAATATTTTTAACACCTTTAAATTTATTAGCTTTTCTAGCTATTTTTCTGGCAGCATTCTTGAAATGCTCTACACGATGAAGATTTCAAAATCTTGATAATTTAAAATATTACTCTATTATAGGTGAGTACTCTAAAATAACGATCGGAACAGAAAATGTAGTAATGCTTTTGTTTATCAAATAAAAAACTAACTTTGAAAAAATAATTTTTTTCACAATTCTTGTAATTTTCATAGAACTTTATCATTCACCAACTGGTAAATATTAAAATTACAGAAAAATCAGTGGCACTATTTATTTCTGCATTCTCAGTTTCTTGATTACAAGAACTTTGATTCCATATTCGGAGCAGTAGGTTTACAGGAAGCGCAGCGTTCTCTGTACAGCACGTGTTTTCCTCGTGGCAAACCACACGGAAGCACCTGAGCAATGTGCATACCCTACCTTCGGTTTCCTGACGTATCTTTCTCTTACACGTTCACACACATCACTGTTTAAATGCTACTTGTACTCTGATACGTACAGAAGTTAAAAACTTGAAATTAACCTTTACTGTCAAACAAAATACTGAAAAACTTAGCTTTAAATCACATTAACAAGCAATATGCACTTTTCTGTATCGCATCCACTGCACACACGCATTACTTGACGTGACTGGCGTGAGGCAAACATAACCACCAGCCCCTCTGTTTCAATGCTTGGCGTGAATCGCTAACAATACTAATTCATACCACATAGTTATTCGAAACATACTCCTCAGCAAGTATCAGCCAATTGGATTGGTATTTAGATAAACGAAAAAGTTAAGGAAAACTGAAAGAGTATGCAACACATCACCCACATTCATTGATGCTACGCCCCTGGTTGGCAATATAAGTATCTCCTATTAATTTATAATTTCATTCAATACAAAACCTGTAAACATATTTCCTGTTGTATTCAGAGTTCTGAGTTTTCCTCTTCGAATTATGCCATGTACATCAGCATTAGCTACTTTGCCGAAGCGAGAGTTACCCATATTTTACATTTCAATAGCGGCTCTATTGCGTCAAATTACGCCAGCTGCTGTGCATCTGTAGCACAGTGCAGCTATATTCTCTAACCTGATCGTAACATAAGAAAAGGAGAGGTGGTAATTAAATTCAAAGCAGGTGATAATGAAATGTGATACATTTTTCGCGAATGAAGGCTGTCATTAGTTGAAATTTGAAATTGTTATGCACATTTATTTGAACCAAGTCACGCATAAGTGTAACAGTCAATAAATAACCCTCGAAGATTTCGTAATCTCATAGTCATTGTAAAATGTTCGTATATAAAAAAGTAATTCATGCAACAAGTGAATAATCTTGATGATTATGATATGAGTGTATGTGTTTGGAATGAAATATCGGCGCATCTGACTTATTTACATACATTTTTTGTGAAGTAACAAATATTCCTATTCTACAGCATTTTTAACGAAAAGAAAGGCTTTTCCCCAAATGTGCTCTTTTCAACTGAAATGTGTTCGTATTCTAGTATGCAGGCTTTGTAAGTTCTTTTTGGTCTTAGTAATTTAAGAATTGAAATTAGAAGTTGTTTTATAGTCCATGTTCGTCAGAAAGAATACCGCTTTTGACTGAAGAAAGAATTTCAAAATCAATCGAGTGGTTATTGAGACTGACCTGTATACACATACATTAGTATTCCTGCTGCCCATATCGCTGTTTGTCTTCTCTCCAAGGTCATATGATTTCCATGACAACTTTTCTAACTGTTGTGTGACTTTCAGACGAAACTAGTTATTATTGTGCATTCTGTGACAGTTCAAAATGACTTGTGTGACAAAAACTCACGGAGAGGTACTGAATTTTCGAATGCCCAGATATTGAAACCTGCAGAAATTTACATTCGACTAAAGTAAATGTATTGGTTCGAATTGTTCAACAGTTTGCCATTTTTTGAAGTCTAACGATTGCATGGAAAGAGTATGGCATTTTAAGATCAGCATACAGGGTTCAGCTCTTAAACACCTCACTATCGCCATTTCTTCTGTGTCTATAGAAGATAGACAAAGTAATGCGAATGTAATAAATTGGATTCTTTTAAAGTAAATGTATTTATCTCAACATATACGTGAAGACGAAAATTCAAGTTTATTTACTGACAACGTTGTTACACTCACCTAATAACTAAATCTAACCACCGTGTGTAGTTAAGCCAAACAGAAAGATTCAATAGCAGAATGACAACCAGGCAGGGATGAGTGAGTATTGGAACAGACTTGTTCTGTTTGGTCGATCGTCTACCTCCATCAGCACTGTAAAAGCGCTGTCCTGTGTTACCCCATGGTTTGAAAAAAAAGAAAAACCAAGGATTGTCCTTAATTAGAAATGGGTGGGTGACACCAGCGATTACAGCGCTGTGCTGTAGTCACGTAAATAAGCTTGGGATCCTTCAAACTTGTGAAGTACTGGCATAAACATGTCTTTGTAAATGCCGAGTTATTACTTCTGCATGTTGCACTGAATAAATTGCATTCAAATCATCAGGATTTTCTTTTTGGAACAGAGATTCCGTCGAAGTAATAAACTTAAGTGCTTGCGAAATCCTGTTTATTACTTGCATCTGTGCTGCAGAACCAATCGTTTTCAGCTCAGTGAGTGGAACGCTCAGAACCCAGGTGAAGTTAGGAATAACACCAAAGTGTGGAGGAAAAAGGATTTGCGACGCTGCAAAATGAGAAAGATTCATGCAGCAACTACATGCGCCTTCATTAACACTCTACCATTTATGTCGTCATAATCAACTATCTTCCCTCATCATGTTTGATTCACGATTAACTATAATTTTTATTGTACTTGATGCTCTCACTAGCAAATTAATTTTGAAAACGCCGTAGTGCCACGCAAGCGAGCGAGATGGCTCCACGGTAACTGTGAGACACGCTTCGGGAGATCGCGGGTTCGATTCCCACGTCCAACCATCCCAACCCATGAGTTTTTTTTTTTTTTCAAGAGTTTTCCCGGATCACCAGACAAATTCTGAGAAGGATAGTTACATCCCTCGAATTTCCTGTCCCTACATTTCATTTTACCTTCATTCCAATCCGATCTTCCACATGACTTTCTCCACTCTTGTACAAACTATTCTTACAAACACTTATTCCTCTATTTACTCGAGATAAACATTTATAGAAATCTTACTGTTAATTTTCTTATAGGTGCAAATAAGGGAATAAGGAAGGTTTTAAGCGATAATCAAATCTTTAAGAGCCGATCAGTGTGATGCCTATGAAATTTTGCATGGCCAAGAAATAAAAAACGAATAACGTATTCCCATTTGAGAAAAGTATACGCATTAGAAAAGCGAAACAAAAAACAAGGAATATATCGGAAACGGTTGAATCCACAAAAGAGTATTTGATATGAACCAACTGTTTTAACGAGATCTAGTACATTATTTGTATATTCAGATATCGTCTATCTCTTACGGTTTCCCAGTTTTGCTTAAGCCATTCAGAATGGAGAGGACTTCTGAGGACATTCCCAGAAAATTCAAGATAGGTATACATTTCATTAGCATTAAAATTTCATAAATATGAGGTATTTTAATTAAAATTATTAGAAACATGTCTAAGAAAATAATTTTCCAAAAATGTTACATGTAAACGGCAGTCTGGGATGGGGGATCTTCTTGGAAATCTTTATGTCGGTTTTTAACCGAAAAGTCAAGTCGGCTAAAAACCAACCTCGGTATTTACGTTCAGCTTCTTCCAAGGATGCGACAAGATTTTTAAAGAGAAGTCCCAACTCCAGACTACCTTTCACTTGGAACAATGTTAATGTTTTAAAAATGGCTCCAACGATTTTGATTTAAATACCGTATGTTTAAGGTATATTCATGATAAATTAAATGTATATCTTAAATTTTCAGTGAATATCCTCTAAAGTCCCCTTCATTTTAAATGACTTGCATGACTGGTAACCCATAAAACACAAAACCTTATTACACAAAAAATACAGATTTCGTTAAAGCATACAATTCTCACACTTTTTTCGGTGGGGTTAACCATTTCCAAGATATTCCTTGTTATTTGTTTGCATTTTAAAATAAGTAATTATATTTTTCAGTCATTCTCTGTGGTTGTCCGTCTATCTGTCCGTCTCCCTTTGGTCATGCAAAGATAACGGAATATCAAAGCCACCTAACGACCCCCTCTTAAAAGATTTGACAATTCCTTAAGGGACAAGGTATTCTGAATATAAAGAAATGATCATTAGTAAGTTAAATTAAGCTAAATTAATACTTCTCTTGAAGTTCTCTGTTACTTTCCCTGATTTTTTTAGGAATTATTCTATACATCATGACAATTATTTCAAGTGGTTATTTGCATTGATATCTTTTGTGGTTAAATTTATGAAAACTTATTTCATCCAGCACAAAAATAGTTCGTGTACCTATTTTTCAGTGCATTATACAACACATAGTTGAACTTTCTCAACCACACTAATTATTTTACAATAGTGTGTTTCAAAAAGGACTTTGCAACTTTGAAAACTCAATAGTTATTTATTCATTTCACTTACAGGCATGGTTTTGGTGCCCTCTTGACTTAATGCGCGAGGGATCTAAACAAGGGAAGGCAGTATCCAAGTACTCTCCTTACTTGGGTCTTTCCATTAGGGCCAATATTCCTAAAAAGCACCCCCCCCCCTTGCTGTTACACAGGGGACGGAAGTGGATATGCCACTTACGCACGTCAACCCATCCGGGAAGACTACCTATAACCAAGGTGAGGCCGCCGGATATCTAGTACTCTAGCTACTAGCTCTGCAGGCTAATACCCGAGAAGTTGAAGCTTCTCCCAACCCCGCCTTGACGAGTCAAGACGTTCTCAATCTCCAATGAGTACCGGGAACCACTGCCCGCCCGAGACCAACCCAATCCGAACAACTCACGAGAGGAGCTCAGATGTTCGGTCCTGCCTACTTCTAGTAACGTCAGAAGTACCACGGGTGTTGGGGGTACTCAGCGTTCACACCACAGCAGCTGAGGGAGTAGGAAGTCACCCTCTCCACCCGCTACGGGAGGTGTCATCTTCACTGACAATAGAACAAGTTGTGACTCGCGTGGTACAGTAGTACAGAATCGTGCTACAGGAAACTCTAGCGACAGTTGTAGCAAAGATGGCAGCCTTTACCGGTCCCCAGCGTGCTCGCTAGTGTTCTGGTTTGAAGAGTCGTGGTCGGTGATATCTGTGCAACGCAATTTTTGTACAAAGTGTGATAAACATCCTCCCACTAGACCTACTACTTATGCAAGATGGCGCACAGCCACACTACATCTCTGACATCCAAGATTTCCTGAATGTACGCTTTCCGGGTAAAGTGGATTGGCCGTGGTGCGCCAATTGCAAGGCCCCCCACGCTCACCGGACCTGACACCTCTCGACTTTTTCTTGCGGGGTTTCGTCAAGGATACACCCTTACCGGCTTCTCTATCACAACTCAAGAGGTAGAATCTGCAATACAATTGAACTAGCCGCGCCTGGCATACTACATCGAGTTGGGCAAGAAATCGACTTCCGGTAGGGTGTGTGCCCCATAAACGATGGTCACATTCAACCTGTTTAGGTAAAACTGATCTATTGTCAGTCAAGATGACGCCAAAACCATGTATGTAAGTAAAATGAATTAATACCTATGAGTTGTCAGAGTTGTAAAGTCGTTTTTGAAACACGCAGCATATACTTAGTGATGTTAAGAAAGCGACAACATTGCAATTTTTTTTTTTTTTTTTTTCACGTTTATTACTTTTTTGACTTTGCAAATAATTTGCTTAAATTTCTGATAAAATTATATACATAATTAGATAATTGAATAAAGAAGACAGCTGATTTAGTAAGAACAGCCTGCAAATGTGTGATTCTGTATTGTGGGTAGTTTTAGAGAAAAAGGCACATATATTCACATGTTTTAAGAATATTTTTTTTTTCTGCCGGATGAAATAATTTTTATAAACTCAACCACATAAGCTATCATTGCAAATAACCAGTTGAAATAATTGTCAAGATTTATGGAATGATTCATAAACATTTCAGGAAAAACCATTGAGAAATTTAAGAGCTGTGGTAATTCAATTCACTAAGATGTAATGTCTGTATGTTCAGGCTACCTTGTCACCTTAATGTTTATATCGAACAACATGCAGAAGATAGAAGAATAAGGTTTGTAACAATAGTTTATACAAGACTGAGTAGAGAAGTCTTGTGAAAAGTTCCAGTGTTTCCACCTCTTTTTTGTTGCACATGTGGGTTCATAAAACTCAAGTTTGTCACTAAATTTTGAGATGCGACTCAGTTTAAGTACATCAGGTGCCCCGGACCACCTCCTTCCAAATGACGTTTGCAATTTACCCGATCATGTCTGTTTTACGAACGTGTCGTAAAGCAGCAAAATCTCTCTCCTGCACTGTCCTTCATTCAATCCAGACACTACTCGTACCCGGCAGCTTGCTGCCAAGCACATAAAAAATGTAAAGTGACAACGCGGCCTTGGTTCCAGCAAGACCATTCGGAGTGTAACAGCGATACTGCACACCCTCGCTAATGGCAATGGTGGCAATATTAATTAATCACGAGGACAAAAAAATGTTATCTGTCGTTGTACAGTCAATTTTATTGCGTAACTTCTCTCTCGCAAATATTAGTTGGCTTTGAGGTTATCGGCACCTTTGTAATTTGACAAGACCCCATTAATTCAAAATGAATTGGGTTTATCAATATAATAGTCGGCAACGATAAGAGTGCGTTCGGTGGGAAGAGGGACTAAACAGTTACGGAAAAAGCGGGCTGGGCATCGGAAGTGCAGTCAGCTACAGAAAACGTTATACTGCTCGCAAAAGTTAAGGGCATGTGAACGCTGGCCAATGCTCAAGCGGAGCGCTGTTGCCAAGCGTAGTGCGTGTACTGGCAGAGATTCTGTACATAAGAGCGCCTAAGATGCGTGTACCACATTTGGCAGCGCTGGTAGGAGGGACAAGCTTAGGATTCGCTGGAGTCTGCAGTACGACCCGCCTCCATATGCCTTTAACTTTTGCGAAGATTATAGTATATACCAAGTTGCATGTACTTCTGAGGCTGAAGCGTGCAAATGCACTGCTCCTTTTATAGCACAATTGTTTTTCCCGAACGTGATTATTTTCCCCCGTTATTACTTTCTCTATCACGTGACTGGTAGGTAGAGAAGGTATTGCATTCCACCCAAAACTTCCATGTCACAGATTCACGGAAATACAGGTTTTGAGGTAGCTTATACATACAAAAATTGTATGTATTAGTGTGTGAACGGGATAACTTAAAGCAAAATGTTCGCTATATATCAAACTTATGTAGTATTAAGCTCAGTACCTTCCAAAATTGTAAGACGAAGTTCTTCAAGAAAATGCTCCCATTTACAAATTGACTTTTACCATGACATTTTTTGCACAACAAATCTTCAGGTTTCTGGGAATAGCTTTGAAGTTATTTTCGTACTAAATAAATTGCGTATACTTTTAATAACAGGTAAACCATACTACACCAAATTTTTAGTCATCATTATTTTGTTTACAGTGATATCAAAGCCATCAAATAGCGGCCCACTTGACTATTGTTTCAGTTCCCTATATTTCTCTTGTACCCACAAACGAAATGTATAATGGAACCATTTCTGAAAACGTTTATCCAAATTAACACGCAGTAAACAGAAAAATAAGCTTATGTAAGATTAGTGTGTATAAGAGCAACAAAAATAAGGGATGCAGGGTAGAAAAAGTCATGGAATGTAAGGATGAGAGGATCAATAGATTGTCGGCAAAGAGGAAAGGAATTAACGAGTCAAGTGCCCATCGAACATTTTTCCTGCATGTGTATTTGTTGATAATTACATGCGAACGATTTTTCCCTAATGTATGTTCTCATTAATGCCTTATTCACCAGAATCGAAGTGCTCAAAAACTAATGGTACAGTTTATTTTCCCATAATTCCTGGTTCCATTCGACTAGGTATTTTGAAAGTCTATACTCATGCATTGTCATGTTCACTAATGGATGTTGATACAAACTGTAAAAACTGTGAGATTTGGTGATCTACGAATTCTAAGTATTATGACGCCGGCCCACGGCAGCGGCAACACAATAAATGACGGTCGGGGCCGAGCTGCGAACCCCACTGGCGTAACATAGGCGCTCAAAGTCAAGCTTCCCCACATTACTCACGCGAGCAAACACGTGACTAGCAACAATCAAGCGGCAACACAAAGGGTTTTCCAGAGCATTCGAGAAATGTCCAGCAGCCGGCGTGTTTGTAGAAGCTCAAAAAAGGTCATGTTACGTCATCATCACCATATAAAGAGCCGAGGCAACGAGTTGAGTTACGGCTACAGGCATGAATCGGTCAATGTGTCAGTGAGTGCGAGACAGTTGTGTATTTATGGTACCTACTGTCGTTGTGAAAGATACATCGCTTCGAAGTGAAGAAGTTTTAAAGAGTGTTAACTGGTTGTATCAGTTAGTGTATGATAGACAGAGAAAGTGAAAGGACTGAGTAAAAGCTTTGAGAAGGTAACAGGAGTTGTAAAATCACGATAATGTAGATTGTGTTAACATCAGTAAAAGAGATTGTGTGTTGGTGCAAACACTTTAGAAGAAAATAAAGCGAGAAAAAAGTAATCAGAATGAACTTTCGTTGTTTTGTCACAATCTAAAAGAAGTTGTGTAACTTCTAACGCCGTATAATATAAAAAAGATAAGCCACTTCAACGTTTATTAAAATTACAAGGAAAAATGTAACCTCGCACTGTTATCAGTTCAGATAACAAAATTTAAAAAAAAAAAAAATAATTAAAGGCATCGTTCTCGAATTGTAATTACTTACTTCAGCAATTATAACAAAAGCACAAAAATGACATCTTTTCTTATTTTAGTTACTCAAGTAATAGTAAAAATACGAAAATAATGACATCGTTCTCGCATTTTAGTCAAGTTAGTAATCATGCAAAAAGTACAAAAAAATAGGATCGCGGTCGTATTGCAATCACTTGCGTGATTATACCTAAAAGTAAAAACAAAATGGCATCGTTCCCGCATTGTAATTATCTTACCGAATCCAACTGTTGCTTATGCTTTCTGTTTGGTCATATAATCGATCTTTCAGACTCTTGCTTGTTATTCAATAATTATTTCTGCACCTTCTCCGTTTCGAAATAATTATCATAGCATCCATTCGTGAACCTCAATTAAGTCACTAGTTGGTCACGGTAAGAATGTGTTCCATGGAAAAAGTAAGTAAACAGTTGGGGAACAAGTGGACGAGGCATTGGAAGTGCAGTCAAGTACAGAAAACATCTGCAGTTCAGAGTTGCAATTACTGCTGAGGCTGAGGCAAGCAAATGTAATTTTTCATTGTGTAACTACATTCCTACGATCGCCTTGCACCCCACTCCCCTCTGATTACTCGTACTGATGACGTTACGCGTTGTCAACAAAACAGTGGCGCCTTCCTCCAAGCGCACCCATAACGTAGTCGATCAGTAGATAAAAAAAAACTATCAGCACTCGTGATATTACTGAAGATGATTGAATGACCCTATAAGTAACACAAGAAACATTTCAAACTGAACCAATAATTTACAATGTACTAAACAAAAGTCTGGCATCCTACCTAAAGGTCCAATTTTAGTTCCGGATGTAATAAACCCAGTTGAATGGTGCCATTTCCAAGAACTACTCATTAAATAATGCTAAGTACGAATGCAAATACTCCACATTTAGGCAGCAAAGATTTACGGCATTCGATGTTAACGATGAAAGGTTTACTGCCCCATGGACACAAAACAAAACACGCCACAACATGCCAATCTAACCAACAAGCAAACATTACTTCACCTCTCAACCACCATCAATCGATGTTAAATGAGAAACGGAAACAGCTGATTCTTCCAAATGTATACAAATACAGCCGGATGACCACAATCAGCCAGTCAACATTATTAGCGTAAATATCACTGGTAAAGGTACAATGGGAATAGCTTTCAAAAAAATAGTAATAGCCACACGAATTTCTACATCAATTACAATCAATAGTATCCGTCATGTGCTAATGTCTATATTAATAACACAAAGAGAGAACACTGTTTTTCTGTATATAGGGTAATCTCAAAAAGTACACAAGCGACTTTGATAATTCTTTCACCATTGAAAAATCCACTGAGACATGGGAGTATAAACCCTTAATTTCATTTCATAAATTATTATAAGGTTAAAAAGGATTTACAAAGTCCTGTAATTGAATACGAACACGCTGGAAATATAAAAGAATATTCCGGATAAAGAAAAATTCCCCGCATCGATCGGGAACCCGGGACTTCTGGATTGAGAAGCCAGAACATTGACACTCGACCACAGAGGAAATCTATTCTTTGGTGACTGCCAATTATTTTTCACTTAGTATAAGAACTACCAAATTCCGTTGCCTTAAATAGCAATTTCTCTGTCCATTTTAAACCATTTATCTCTGTATGTACTCCTCCATTCATTGATATTATAATTAAAACAATCTGTGTTACAGATCCTCTTCCTCCATACATACAGGGGTAGCCGAGGTCCTGAAGGCAAGGACTAATCTGCGGTTCAAATGCCCCACCAGTGTCCTCCCTCACAGCTTCTTTTTGGGATTTCCACAGCTATACCATAAAGAGTATAGGGTCTACACCTCGCGTTCTGTGACCTGGAGGACATCTATTAAGGGTATCAAACCCAGGAGGAAGGAATGAAGTGAAGGAAGCACAGCAGGATACAGGACGCAGGCAGACAGGCCACAGAAACGCGTGGAAGTCCCTAACACTTCCTTGCTTCAAGACCCGTCCCACTATTGAAGCTTCCCACAGAGGGTGATGGATTATCCGTCCAACCAGGCGTCCTCTAATGTCCACTGGGAATACATTTTTCTGGGGCAAACATCCACGGCATATCCTTGGCACCGCCCCACCTCACGCCATGAAAACTAGAAGAACATGTGAAAATTGATAAAGAAACGGAATGAAAGGAAATATAGAGAAAGGAAATCATGGAGGGTGAAAAAATACTCCAAAATTGGCCTACAAACCACGAAAATCTCGGGCAGAGACACCGCTTAAAAAGGTAAAATGAAAAGATATATCCATGTATATTCCTTTTTCTATTTGTTCATTTTGATAGGAAATATGAGTGATTGCTTCTATTTTCACTATATAGACCAGTTTATCCATCTTTTAAAAACGTTCTCATTTTTATAGAAACCTTTCACGTTATTTTCTCTGATTCTCCGCACATCTCCTAAGACATTGATATCACTCCATGGTGATTCTTCTGTCCACGTAAGGGTTATAAATATTTGCCTGAAAATGGTTTTAAACTAGGCAACATGCAAACTGCAAGAGCCAACAATTCTGGTTCCTTTTAATGGCTAACAGGTTTATGAGGAAAACACGCGTATCTCTTTTAAAAAACCAGTCCCATTAGATGATGCACCAATCTAAATCAACTTTGGAAAATGTAAACACAAAACAAGGAATATATGTTGCAAAACAAGTTATTGGACACAAACAGGAGCATAGCGAGCGGAAGGGATGGGGGATAAATCCGCTGCAAAAATCAAACTTTTTTATCTTTAATTTAGTCCTTGCTGTTGATAACCGATTTAAATTAAGTTAGGAATATAACTTTTTTCCTAATATGAGTTATTGAATTGTACCTAATACACCACACAATGTATTTGATCGTACCCATTAAGCACAGACGTAACGACAAATCGAGTTGCAGGGCACATCTGTGTGATTGTGAGAGCTTAGCCAGTGATATAACTTTTCCTGATGTTGGCAACATTATAGCAGGTTAGTGTGCAGTATAGTGCTAGTTTTGAGTATGGGGTCGACAGGCAGGCGGCCAAACTCGGAACTACAGCACGATATTGCCAACGTGTGCAACATTGTCACTTGAAATGTACATACGAGAATATATTTCAATAGAAACGAAATGGGTAAATAAGGACACGTGGCAGAGTACATACAATAACTTATAGTTGAGGCCAAGAGCAGAAGATGGATGCAATCAACGAATGATCACCAGGTAATGCACGAAGCCTTCGTTTGGAGACGTGACCTGCATCAGAAGATCTTTGTTGGCACTGGGAAGCACACGATTCGTGGGCGGAGTCGGATATGCTAGATAAGAATAATAATCCTCTGCCGCTACAGCCCTGACGGGTCTATGGCTGCCAACTCGGCTGCCGACCTCACGCCCACGTACTGTGGCAGTGCGATACGGGAGATGATCGGGCCGGCATCACGCGTCCCCCAGCCGGAATATTGGCTTTCTTGACCAGTATTAATGCCTATAGCAACTCCTCAACTCCCTTAGGATGCTGAGTGGACATCGGTCCTACATCCGGGACTCAAAATGCCAATGGATGGGATATATGCCAGGTGCATACCGTGTCGGAGAACCGAGTTCCAACTCCAGCTGCACTGCGTTTAAAACCCTACTTATAGCCTGCTCTGTTTCAACACATGTGTGGCACAATAAGAAGAAATTTGAAAAATAAAGCAAGAAAAGAAACACAAATTAAGTGCTGTACAGTAATGGCTGTACCAACATTATTGTTTGGGTCAGAAACATGGACTGTGACTGCAGCTGACGGTAAAAACTTACGGGCTACTGAGATGCGGTTTCTAAGGTCAATCAAGAGTTGTATTACATATATTAGATAAAAATTACGAATTATAGGAACCAATGGGCAGAGCATGTTACTATAACGGCACTAAAAAGGATCCCTAGAACAATGATGTCCTACAGGCCTCAATGGAGAAGACATCCCGAAAGACCTAGGCAGATAAAACCGGAATAGGCATATGCCTACCTCTTGAATTGAAGAACAGTACATATGTCTGACTGGAAGAATATTGGTTTTCAATGACAAAAGAGCTATAAAAGTAGGTTTAATTTGCATGACCTCCCCCTCTCAAACACACAAATGTTCTCTCTTTATAATATTAGTAGAGATTTATGAACATACTTGTGAGGCATTTGTTCGTGTTTCTCTGGTCTGACAGACAGGCAGACAGGCAGACAGGTGTAGTACAAATATGGGAAAGCGACAGAACTTCGTGCTTAAGGTGGTGTTTACATTCTGCTAATATGGCTTCTCGACCTTGACATAAGTATGTCCCTCTTAACCGGGCAACACCCTAGCTATCGTAACGGTAACACTGTTCTCGCCTGCATAACACACTATGGTGCAACGCGTGTTCCAATTGCAACGGACAAAACCCAGAGATAGCCATACAAGTTTCTAGTGTCAATGTAACTAGGTTTTAAGCGCACCAGAGTTATATTCGCACTTCCAGAACTGAATGCTCAGTTAAAACCAAACTTGGTATTTAAACTCAACATCTTCCAAAGATGCGACACAGATTTTCAAGGACCTTACCCCGAACAACCATTTAAGTGGAACTTTTTAAAAAAAATTTCCATTTGTCAAAAATGGCTCTAACGATTTTCATTAAAATACAAGTAAGATATCGTAACACATGAAATATATAGCTTGAACTTTCTTGGAACAGCCTCTGAAGTGCTCCTCATGCTGGATGACTTTCGCATAAATGGTAAACCGCAAGAGATAAACAAAATCTTATTATACAAAAAACGCAGATTTCGTTAAAGCACACAATTTGTGGCAATAAAATCCTTTTGTGGAGCAAATCATTTCGGAGATATTTCTTGTTACTGGTTTGAGTTTTCAAACACCTACTTAAACTTTCCTCGAGTAAAAATACATTATTCACTTTTTTATTTCTTTATTTATCCATGCGACGAGAGCTAATTTCAAACCCATTACATAGGGACCAGCTCTTAAAAAATTTGGTTATCGTCTATATGCTACTATATTCCAATATTCCCCCTGCACCTAAAAGAAAATTGGCAACAAGATAATTCCTGCAAATGTTTATCCTGATTAGAATAGGTTGTTCAGGATCACAGAAAATGTGAATACAACACATTGTGCGCGCGCGTGTATGTGCGCGTGCGTGCGCGTGCGTGCGTGTGTGTGTGTGTGTGTGTGTGCGCGCATGCATGTATACATGCATTTGATAGCACATTTTTACTTTCTCTACTGGTAAGTAGAAGGAAGCATTATATTCCACCCAAAAATTCGATGTCGAGATTTCATCGGAAATACGTGTTTTGAAGCCCCCTGAATCCAAAAAAGCATTTTAGAAAAAGGTCAGCGCGTGGGTATCAGTCGGTGTGTCTATCAGACTGTGGACAGCATAACTCAAAAACGAAAAGCAGGTAAAAACCAAAGTTGGTATGTAAAGTTGAATGTCTTTCAAGGATGCGACACGAAGATTTTGAAGAAGATGGCCCCACCCTAAACTACCCTTTACATGGAAAATTTTTCGAAAATTTTGATTTTCTTGAAAATAGCTCTAACGATTTTGATTAAAATGTCATGTTTGAGATATTTTTATGACAAATGAAATGTATATCTTGAATTTTCTGGCTATAGCCCCTGTAGTCGTATTTACTCTGGACGACTGGTAAACCGTAAGAGATAGACAAAACCTTGCTCTACAAAAAATGTAGATCTTGCTAAAATACACAATTTATGTCTAAATAAATTTTCTTGTAGGGTGAACCATTTCGGAGATATTCCTTGTTATGTGTGCAAGTTTCGGAAAACTTAAAACTTTAGTGAAATGGAACATCGTTGTTCATTTTTTGTATGTTAAGTGTGCAAACAGAATGGAACCTCAAAGCTTTAAAAGATTTGACTATCTCACAAAGCCTACTGCATTCTAATATTCCCCTTGCACCTACACGGAAATAAGCAATAAGATAATTTGTACAAATGTTAATCTTAACTAACACGAAGAAGATATAGGAATAAGAGTTTGTAAGAATGGTTAGTACAAGAGAGAGAAAATCATGTGACTGCAACACATAAGATGTTTTCTCTTTTGTTCGGTACTGTGTAATTCTAAAATTGCGGTGAACATGGATTTTGGTCTGCGCAGGAGGAAAAACAAATGCATATCAGGAGTCAACAGTGGTTTTACTGAACTTGCTCGTTAACGTCCCATTTATACCATTTTATTAATTTATTTCTTCGTCAGTTTAGATTTTATCTCTGTGATACTGTTACCTGACCGCCTCCGTAGCGCAGTTGGTAGCGCGCTTGGCTCTGGAGGACCCCGGATTCGATCTCCGGTACCAGCATGGGGATTTTTTTCCCAGCTGGGAGGTTTGGCACAGGGTGCGCTCAGCCTCGTTAGGTCCCGGGGAGACCAACTGAGGACCTACTTGATGGAAAAGTAGCGGCGCCAGGTTGCGAAGGTCGCATAACTGGCTGGGAGGGCTCGGGGCGCTGACCACGTCCCACCCTCCAATACTGCACCCCACCAATGACGCCTGTAGTGGGCAGAGGTGGGGGACGCAGCGGCTGGGCGGTAAGCCAAGGGCCCTCCTGAGCTGTAGCGCTAGGAGTTTAGTTTTTAGATACTGTTACCTATTATATAAACACGTCAATTACTACATTTTCAAAGGGTTTCCGTTAGATGTCAAACTAAAACAAAGAGGGAAAGAAAAAGAGGAACAAGAAAGAGAAAGACAACGTTTCAGAGGACAAATATATATCATGTTAAAAGGTACAATTTATATCAAAAATCTCTGCATCATTAACCTCCTTGTTCTCATGACCCCAAAAAATCGGATGCGTTGCTTTCATATGACCTTCACCACTCACTTTCATACAAACTTTTCTAACAAAAACTTACTCTTCTATTTACTCCTTGTGATCGGAATGACCATTTATTATACATTTCGAAATTCATAACATATTAAGTACAAGAACACAGTGGAAAATAGCGACAGTCTGTTTTCACAAAGCCGGTGTATATGTGATGGTTTTGTAATTCCATGCTCTTTGCATGACCATGAAGGCAAAAAAAAGTGACTTACCATTTGAAAAATAAGTAAAATGTCTGAAAATTCAAGCAAATAGTTTATAGGCGAAAAAAGCAGTTGCGCATAATTTGTGTTTTGCCAGTTGTACAAAAGTAGCACACACCTTAGATAAACCTAAAAAGTAATTAAGGCTAGAGATTTCTTCCGGGCTTAAAAGCCGTGGTCTGCTGGAGTTTTGAGGTCCAGACGTTTCGTCCACACCTGCGGTGGACATCATCGGTGGCGCAGTCTGAGTCTTCTCGGTGAAGGTTCAGTTACAACAGAATCGTTTATGACTGGAGACTCCAACAGACCACGGTTTTTAAGCCTGGAAGAAATCTCTAGCCTTAATTCTAACTCCGGCCGTGAAAGCTTCCGACTACTTAAAAAGTAATGTTTGTCAAGAAATTGCTGCCGTTTCTTAGAAAGAACTGTAGATTGTAATGTACAATTTCCTAAGCAGGTACTACACATGTCTGAATAAGGAAGGGAGGCAGTTGTAGCACCCCATTCTCGCTATATAAGGAGGCGAGGCAACGAGAGTGGGGAGTGAGTCAGCTTTTACTTTTAGTGTGTGTGCCTCAGCTGCCTGTGCACGTAAGAGAACCGGCTCGTGGAAATGAAGATCGCGAAGCAGCTAATGAGTGTCGAGCTATTGTATCCAAAGTCAGCTGTGTGAGAGACAGAAAAAGTGAAGGAAGACAGAAAGGAGTGAGTCAAGATTGCGAGAATAACACAGCCGAGAGTTGTAATATCATGAAAGACTGTAGACTGCGTTAACGTTAGTAAAAGAGAACTGTATTTGTACAAACACGTTGGAAGAAAATAAAGCGAGAAGAAAATAACTGGATTGGGACTCTTGTCATTTTCTTACATTGGTGTCAGGAGTGGGATTTTTCAAATTGTCATTTTTTACAAAAATAGTGTTCAATAACTGCAAAATAACGTTGTTTAAAAAGTCGGACTCGGGCCGGGCGGTACACTATAACAAAGCCAACATTTGCGAAAGAGGGGAGTTTGCGTATACCTCCTTCCATTGTATCTGGACTCTGGCTCTCTTTAACCTCCCGCCGTGCATTGTGCAACAGTGGCGGTTTGGTTACATGTACATTGCGTTTGATATACGAAAGCACTTTCAAACCTTATGCGATAAATATCTGTTCATTAGAGAGTTGTTTGGTACAGCTTACGTCTGAGAAGTCTATCAATATTTGGTGACAAAGCCGAAGTGCATAGCTTTAGAAGATACATCAAGTGATCGTCGCGTAACATACCTATTGCGATACAAACGTTTAGTATAGTTCTATTCGCAAATATATGTGCAGGAATGGGGAAGAGGGGTGACAGCAATGCAATCAAGTATTTTCCCTCTCCGCTTACTGACACAATTTGAAGGACTGGCCGGTTCTCTGAGGTAGACAGACAATAGCGGGAGACGTGGCCTGGTAGCTAATCGCTGTAAGGCAGTGGACGGGGTTAAAACTACGATGTATGGGAAGTGGCACATTAAGTCAGTTCTCCCCATCTATAATGTAGAGATATACTCAGTCTTATACACACTATTCTTGCGAATACTTATTTCTCTATCTGCTTCATTTTAATCGACATATGCATTTTCAGAAAGTTTCTTACTGCTTATTTCCTTGTAGGTGCAAGGGAAATATGGGAATACAGTACGCTTTAAGCTCTGAAATTCCGTCCTCTTTGCAAGACCAAGAGATAAAAAAGTATTGGTACACTCAAACAAATAAGAAAAAATGTCAGAAATAGTTCACTCAAAAGAAAAATGATGTATTTGACATAAATTGTGTGTTTTAACCAGATCCATATTTCTTATTTAGTAAACTTTTGCCTGTCTCTTACTGTTTACCATTTATGCAAAAATCATCCAGAATGATGATGCCTTCTGAGGACATTCCCAGAAAATTCAAGGTATGACTTGGAAACGGCCGTGGAATTGCCATGCATGACTTACTGTAAAGAAATCGCCCGATTTCATTTGACCAAGGGAGAAGGTATTAAAAATAAATCAGTCATATGTATATTTTGTTTCATGGTATAATGTTTTAGTCAAACAAATAATGGATTATTGCAGATGCCTTAAGCCTGGGGAAATTAGTATTAGGGCCACAGGATTATGGCAGTTAATGAATATCTTTGATGCAATTACCATATTTCTTTGTAGCAATTCATATAAATGAAATTGACCTAACAGCACTTCTATGGCACTTCAATTTGCCAACTTTCTGGATACCATTATTCCGCTGATCAGGAACTAACATTTTCGATAACTTACCATTGATTACCGAAACACTGGCCTCAATTCCGAGATGGGGTGCATTTTGGCTGAGTTTCTGCAAGAGTATATTATCGGTAAGTTTCCGACGGGACAGAGTGTCGTCACATTATTGGTATGCATAAGAGAGGAAAGGGTTTGGGTACGACTGGGGCTGAATGTGCGTCAGCAAAACGTGTTGAGGAGACGATAAACCGTTCTGCAGAGACTGGCGACATCAAAAGTATGATTCATAACCCACTCTCAGGCTGAATATAACTATTCGTTATTTTGTGGGATCATCCTACATCTGGAACTAAGATACTTGATAATTTGCGGTATGCTCTCCTTAATTCGGTCACAGTCACTTCAAACGTACACAGTTCTATTTCAGGTGCATGTTCCAGTTATGTCCTTACGATGGCTATACGCCAATGTTAAAGGACCTATAGTCAATGAACTGTTTCTCAAGTCAGAGCTCCCTAAATACCATAGAGGTTAAAGGGGACTGAAACCCTTTCCTAAAATCATATTACGTTTTACTGGGTCGTAAGTCCACAGAGAGATTTCGTGGTAAAGATGCAATGATGGAATCTTCATGCCAACATCATAATAACCCAATCCCTGTAATCTATGCAATGCCAATAATTCGGAGATGATGATGATGATGCTGAAGAAGAAGAAGAAGAAGAAGAAGAAGAAGAAGAAGAAGAAGAAGAAGAAGAATTAATTGCTCTTTCACACTAGCCGTGTGCACGACAAAGATTGCAAAGATAGAATCACAATGAAAAGTTCAAGGCCATGACTGGGATTTGAACCACGGATCTTCCGGTCTCAATTTCAGTGACAGACTATTTTACGAAGCTTAACCTTTAGAATTAATTGTCAGCTTGTTATAACTCAGTTCATCGAGAATTTACTGCATTCATGTATAAGCAATGCTGTTGCTGTTGTTGTTATATCAGTATGGTCGTGACGGACCTTTCAAATTTGATGAAACCTTTACACCTTTGCCCTGTACAAAGCTAAAATCTTTATAACTTTACCCCTATCCCTTAACTATTCAACTATTTCTTTATTTATTTTTCCTTCTCAGTGGATGGGTCCACTTCTTTACATCCAAGCGTTTATGCCTGCTACGGTGGCGTATTACGCTTCCCAGGTACTGCTTGACAAAGCGACCATGCGTTATTGACGACTTGTCGAGCGCTGTGGTCGCTTCTTATCTTGTTTATTAGAATAACTTGCCGTACAGCCAGTAATGCAATGCAAATGAATGAATCTCTCGTGCCTGCCAATATGACACATTGCTGTCCTGAAGATATGATTGCATCTGAACAGAGTGTACACTCACTGTCTCGCCGTGTATGTGCGATAAGCTCATGTAAACAACTCCGCAGTTTCACATTCTTTCCAATACGCTTGTAGCTTTGTAGGTAGTAGATTCCTACATTTCATCAGTGTCCATCAGTGGTACTTGATCTCCTTGTCAGGCCCGACAAGGATTTGATGGGATCTAAGTATATTGTCTCCATTTCTGTTTCCGGTAGCTCGAATATGGAGTCTCACTTGGCATCACGAGGCTGAGTGCACCCCGGACCAGACCTTCCAGCGGTGAAAAATACCCACGCCGGTACCGGGAATTGAACCCGGGACCCGCTACCACTGCGCTACGGAGACTGTCTACATACACATTTACACTCCCACTCATGCCTCTAGACTAGCAAGGATGGAGAACAATCCTGGCTCAGATTCCAATCCTCCAGGTGGGAACCCAACCCAGGACCTCCAGATTTGCAAGTTAACATACCAACCACCAGACCACAGAGGCAGCCTAGTTTTTTTATACAATATGATTTTTCTTAATATACTTCAAGAGGGTTGTCAAATTTACATTTTTTATCCCTATGAGACAAATATATTGCGTGTATTTGGAATGCAAATTCTTATTAACCAATAGTCTGTTTAAACCTGTTTCTCAGGATGACAAAAGTACGTGCACCTATTATGACAGTTTTTATGTCGCCTTTGTCACCTGGCCTTGCTTTCCTTGTTTCTTATACGCTTCTTCTTGTTTCTTGCTCGTACTTCGGTAGTGCGGTAGTGCGGAAGAATATCAGCGGGGCAAGTTATCACAAACAGAGCTTAGACTGAAATAGTTCGATATAGGAACTCCGTTATAATTACTGACTTGGGTCTGTTGTCGGGAACAACTTGCAGCACAACAGCCGCCACTGCTGCCTTGTTATATCAATTTCTCGAGGTTCGTTTGCCCACTGAACCAAATGCACTTCTCTCGATTGATTAACCACAAGTACTCTAATGCTATCAAACAAAGGCACGTTAGAAAAGTGAAAAACTGCGTAATAATGTTCTTGAGAGCTGCAGCATGGCAAATTCAGCACACGCCATCAGCTAGTTAACGAAAAAACAAGCTGCCCCGTTTTCTGATTCTGATTCCGGAGTTAATAGCACTTCTTGCATTTCTTGGAGCTGACGTGACTTCGTATTTGATGAGATCAGGGCCTGACCTAACGCCCCACAAAGACGTTATGTTTTTTAGACAAACTGGGCAACTGTAGCCACTCTGTTAGTAAGCATTTATCTGATTGGTTTGCGAATAGAGTTATGGAGGTTTGACCCTTCATGTATCAAAAGCTATTTGTTTGCTTATCTACTACTTACTTGCTCAATAACATACTCATTTTATGTTCCCTTGTACCTTTGACACACACACGTATACACATGTTTCTCCTTTTTTTAACTTTCTTATATGCTCAAGCAGCTAAGTATCGTACTCCATCCAAAAATTAAATAACGAAATTTCACCGAAAATGCATGTTTTGAGACTCCCTGAATCAAAAAACAATGAATATTTTTAGAAAAAGTCCTGTGTGTGTGTGTGTGTGTGTGTGTGTGTGTGTGTGTGTGTGTGTGTGTGTGTGTGTGTGTGCGTGCCTGTGAACAGCATAACTCAAAAACATCGTTAATGATATGCATGAACTAAAATTTGAAACTCTGGACTAATACTTCTAGCCTTTTAAAAAGTGTACCATGTGTGATGTAATGCAAACATTTACACCCTAAATGTCATTCACTTTGCTCTAACAGTTTAGAAATTATGATCAAATTGGTTTATTTTTTGTTGCGTCACTAAAGGCCCTTCGCAACAAAACATTTTAAATTTTGGTCTAATATTTTAACCCCAAAATACACATACTTTTTAAAACTGCCTTTGGTTTCTCTGTGTCTCCCACAGTTTAGGCTCCAAAAATGTTTAACTTGCAACCATTTTTGCCTAAAATTGTAATTTTTGCGTTTGAAAATTTGAAAGTGTATGTTTAAACATATCTGAAGATAAAATCCAGGGTACTTTTTATTTCTTAGATCTCTATGAACAAGTAGCAAATTTCATTAGTGCAATACAAAAATTGCTCCACAAGGAACATTTTACAAAAAGAAAAATGCTAAAAATATCCATAGCGAGAAAACCGTGACGAAAGACTTCAATGCGTATGTAGGCTACATTAAAGTCCACGTGAAATTCAAATGTGCAGCAGGGAATTTAAAAGTGGCGTTCGGAGGTGAATTATGCATTTTTCGCATTCACGAATCTCATTTATTTTATGTCTGAAATTTTAGTCACACATATCCTTACCGAATCTGAAATTTAATTTCAACGTCTTCTAAGAATGCGACACGGAGATTTAAAAAAATAAGAAAAAAATTCACCATCCCAAACTATCTTTTACGTGTAACATCTTCAACGATTTTGATTTTCTCAAAAATCGCTAACGAATTTGATTACATTACCATATGTTTAAGATGTTTTCACGACAAATGAAATGTAAATCTTGAATTTTCTGGGGAGGGCTTCTGAATTCATTCTGAATGATTTTGCATGACCGATAAATCATAAGAGACAGACCAAATCTTACTACAAAAGAATGTACATCTCTTTGAAACACACAATTTACATCACTTTTTTGTGGCGTTAACCATTTGTGAGGTATTCTTTTTTTTCCCTGGGCATACATGGGGAACGGAACTGCATAGCGAACAGCTCTGTCAAAGATTTGACTATCGCTAAGTCTACTGTATTCTCCTATTCTCATTTTACCTACAAGGAAATATGTAATAGACCATTTGTACAAAAGTCTATCCCAACTAACATGAAGTATATAGAAGAATAAGCATTTGCGCGGATAGTATGTACAAGAGTGAATGGAGAACGCCATGTGAGAGCAGCACAAGATGTTTGGATATATGGAGAAATCTTGACAAATAATAGATTAAGTTCTTCTACCTACCAGATACATGCTACGAAAGTAAAACTTTTCTGTTAAATGCATGTATAACAGTTTTCCCGCCACCATATTTTGAAGTAGAGACAAGTCGTTCCTGAAGTCAGTGTATATGGATATAAATCTGGAACGAGTACAGCAAGAAACTGCTGGATTGGACTGTTTTCATGCCAGCTGATCTCCTTTCAAATTAAACCTAATGCCATATCCCGTCACCCTACATTCCGTGGTGAAGTAGAACGATTCCGTTATTCCTGCCATAAAACAAACGCACATAAAATTTAACGTCAGCATGCTTTATCTACCTCTCACATTAAAACACAGCTCACGATAAAGGTTCAAGGTTAGACGACTGGTTCAGCAGTCCATTCGTACATATACCTACCCACAAGTGTTACCACTAAGGCCAGGAATCTTATGCAATTAAATAATATTGTATTCCTTTATATATGAACACAAGGAAACAAAAAATATCTACAAAATGAAGCATGGACATTGTTTCATTTTATATGTTTTTATATATTTCTATATACCTATGCTTAGCATGTTGTATACGATGGCAAACTGATCGGTTTTCAAACGGGAACCCTGTCCGAAAATGCACAGTTTGAGCGCTGTAGCGCATCGCAGTGTGGGATGGGTATGTGTTCACATTTCGTCAAGAAACCCAACATGAGTAGCATGGGTGCCTGCATTTTAAACGGCTTCCTACGTCATTGTAGAGCCTACATCGGCGGTGCTGAGCCTCGTGCACATGACCCAATACGTGCGGTTGTCTTTGAACATGTTCAATCGCTCAGTGCACTCGAGCAATAAAGTCCTCTGCTGACGTTACAGGAATTCTCTACACCATACTCTTCATACAACTCCATAGAAAACAGTCGAGAAGTGCGAGATCTGGCGACCGTGCAGGCCATGGAAGTGGTCCACCTCTACCAATCCATCGATTTGAATGTGCGACGATATGATTCTCCACATTTATATCAGAGTGTGCTGGAGCTCATGTCGGTCATTTCAGCCGCTGTGTACTGGTACATGTCGCACTGCTGTTAAAAAGCTGCTGTACTGGAAACTGCATAACGCACCGAAGACTGAACGAATTTAGCGCGTGCGTAGGAATGTTATGCTCAGGTCGTTCATCCCAGTACACAGGTGGCTAGAGGGTTGCATATCTAGCGTGTGGTTTAAGATCAATATCAAAATCAAAGATCAAACTCAAACCAATAACAACGAATGCCTTGGAAATGGTTGATGCTACAAAAATGACCAAACATAGACTGTATGTTATAAGGAGATTAGACATATTTTATCTGCAATTAAGTTTCTGTCACTCTCTTACGGTTTTGCGAGTTAGGTATACATTTCCCTGATATGCGGATGATATACATGGCACCTTTCACGTGCCCCTAAAGAAAAACGCCAATCGGCATTAAGCCTAGCGATCACGCTGGCCATGCAACAGGTGCTTCTCTGCCTATCCACTTCTCCCTGTAGGTCTACATACAGTATCACTGAAGTACGGTGGAGGCCAATAATGCTGGAACCACATACCCTTAGCGCAGTATGGAGTATATTCTTCATGAGCAGTACTGATTGAAGGGTCCCAAGGTACACAGCTCCGTTTAAACGTGGTGGCAGACGGGAGCAACTGGTGTAAGCAATTGTGGTCAAACGATGCTCAACACGTGGAACGTGTCTTTGGACAAGGATTAACTAATCAATGGTTCATAAGCAACGCAACAGTCAACATCAGTTGCTTGACAAAAACGATCCTTCTTGCCAGGCCTATAATTTGTTGCAGAGGTGCCGAATAGAGTAAGCCCGTGGTCCTACAATCCCCTAGGGGCCTGCGCCTGCCAAACCGACTGTCAGTCCCACGCCCCTTACACATGTCACCCATCATCCACCAGATACGGGGAGGTGATGTGGCCAGCGGAAAGTTGGCCCAGTAGGCCAGGACCGCTACCTATCGCAGCTCCTCACTTTCTTCACGACGCTGAGTAGTCGCCGGTCCTGTACTTGGACTTAAAATCCAACCCCCATGGATGGAATTATGCCCGGGCACTTTCCAAGACCAGGAACTAGACCTCTAGCTCTAACCCACAGCGCCACGACGCAGGACATGAGAGCCTTGATCACCCTGTATAGTATGGCGTATGGTTCCCTTAAACCTTATTTCTATCCAATATTGTTGCTCAACACAGCTATGAAGGGGTTGCTTAAAACGGCATTATGAAAATATGGCGGTTATACCTACACTGTTTAAAAGAGATTTATGAATTTCTGCATATTTTGCTTCTACGAGAAAGCACGTGTTTAACTTCCAAAATATTTTTCGCTTGATAATATGATTTAATTCAATCAAAATACAGAGCCTCTGCTTTAATGCAGCGTATAATTAGAGAGATTATAATATGAATGGAACCTAACTTTAAGGGTAAATATAAATAACTGATTACGCGCGATTCGTTTTTCCGATAAAGCCGCTACAGGCACCATTTAGTTTTCCCCATTCAGCACAGGCCTCTGCGGTTTGGGCAACGTTTCTGGTTTAATGTAGCTTATTTAGCATTCTTTATTGTCATACAAGCAAATAAATGTCCAACCGTCAATTTCAATGCATTATTATTTTTCTTTATATTCCGCGCATCAAAATGACGCGGAAATACATTTTGCATTAGGCCACAAATGCGTTATTCAAAGGGCCGTTCACAATATAATAGGCTTCATTGTGTCAATTTAAGAAGAATGGATGCACAAAGGCAAAGCTTTAGCTATCCGGGCATATTTTTACTTTCTCGACCACGTACATAAATAGTCAGGCCAGGTATTGCATTCCACCAAAAATTCGATATCGAGATTTTACCGGAGATACATGTTTTGAGGTCCCTAAAAAGACATTTTTAGAAAAGGGTTCGCGCATGTGTGCGTGAACAACGTAACTCAAAAATCTGACGTGTTGCACTCACATGACTTTCTCTACTCTTTTACTATTATCACGAAGTCTTATTCCTCTATCTTCTTCATGTTAGTTGAGATAAACATTTGCAAAAATTATCTTATTGCCTATTTCCCTGTAGGCGCAAGGGGAATATGAGAGTACAGTAAGGCCTTGAGCGATAGTCAAATCTTTTAAAGTTCCGTTCTCTTTGCACGGCCAAGGCAAAAACGTGAATAACGACCTTCCATTTGAGAAAAGTATAAGAATTGCAAAACTCACAAATAACAGGGAATGTCTCCGAAATGGTTCACTCAACAAAAAATTATTTGAAGATAAACTGTGTTTTAACAAGAGCTACATTTTTAGTATAAGCTTCGGTCTATCTCTTACGGTTTATCAGTAATGCGCAAGTCATAAAACAGGACTATATGGGCTATAGCCAGAAAATTCAGAATATACCTACATTTCATTTGCCATAAAAATGTCTTAATCAAAATCGTTAGAGCCATTTTTGAGAAAATCAAAATTTTCAAAAACATTTCCATGTAAAGGGTAGTTTGGGGTGGAGGAAAAAAATCTTCGTGTCGCATTCTTTAAAGATACTAAACTTAAATATAAAATTTGGTTTTGAACCGACTTTTCGTTTTTGAGTTATACTGTGCACACACACACGACTCCTTCTTTTAAAAATGCTTTTTTGGATCAGAGGGCCTCAAAACATATATTTCCGGTGAAATCTCGACATTTAATTTTTGGTGGAATGCGTCCTCCTGATATGCAGCTGTTTCTCGCTCTTATGTACGTAATTTTCGGATGAGAACTTCGACACATGTTCACATATGTATCTGTGCTTCTACAGGCGCGGGGTAGATGGCATTAGGGTGCTGCCCAGCCTACCTGCTTCATTATCTGTAGATACATGGTAGCGCATTCGCTATTTTACTGTTGTTTTAGACCTAAGGTGGAACTTGGAGTTGTGGTATTCACAATTCAATCCGGTATTTACCTTGGCGACTGTGAGAAAACAAAAATATTGCGGTAGACTGATCGGCCCACTGGATTTGAACCCGTGACCTCCGATATGCGGGTCACAGCTTCAGCTGAGGTTTTTCAAAGTAGTTTCAATGTATCTATGTGTCTATTGTCCTATGTTTCGTCTATACTGGTCAAATGGTGGAAATAATAAACTAACTCGACGACGCCAGAGCACTTTTCGGGCCAAGGCCTACCGCTGGCCCCTGCGTCCCCCACTTCTGCGTACGACAAGTTTCATAAGCGGGATGCAGCATTAGAGGGTGGGACGTGGTCAGCGTCCCGATCGCTCCGGGCGATGTATGCGGACTTTCCAACCAGGAGCCGTTCCTTCACAATCAAGCAACTCCTCAACTGTGTGGAATGTACAAAGTGTCTGCAATAATTTCTCTTCAAAAACATTTAGTAATTCAAAGCATTGGAACAGATAAATAGCAAACTTAGTAACCATTCCGCGAGCAACATAAGAGCGACCAATCACTTCCCAATTGAATTAATAAATAAACTCCTGCAGTAACCAAAGTTGAAGAATGAACTAAAGCCAAAACTAGGGCCCCTCAGAGACCTAAAGAGGCTGAGTGCACCCCGAACCAGGTTTCCCAAGGGGAGAAAATTCCCATTGGAAAACGTCTCCCGCTTGCAAAGTCATACATAAGAGGTAGTTTTCTGAAGTTATAAGGTAAAATGGTCACAAGTGTTTGGGTCAATGCAGGCGAACGATAGGGAAAGTAAAAATAACGTTGGGTGTAGTAGATTAACGGGGTAGTAAATAACGAAACGTGGAGGTTTGCATACGGTTGGTTAATGGAAAGCTACCTAGTGGAGGTAGAGGCAAGAGAAAACCCCCTTCCTGTATAACATGCTGGGCTAATTAAGGGGAGGCTTTTACTTCAAGTTGGAACACGTTAAAGTCATCAAGGTCATTAGTGTTCCCAACACTAACGGATACAAACTTTTCAAAGTGCAGTCAGTCATCTTCTCAACAACTTGTTTTCTTGTTCGATACTCGCGTGCCTGCCTTCACTTGTTCGTTCTTACTGTGGCGCACCATACAATTTTTCCTAATGGATCTATTTAAGATGCGAGCTTATGTACGTGACCTGCATTTTTGTTTACTGGTGAAGTAACTGCTGACGTTCCTACTGTGGGTAGTATTCAAATATGACCAAGTACGAATGCCTGCCTAATCCTTTACTCTGTATAGGCCACACAGATCACAAGGCTGCAGGTATGGTTCATCTTAAAATTAGACTAACATCACAACTAAGATTCAGCACCTGGCGCGTGAGTTACTCCACGTGGTATCAGATGTCATATGAATCGAATTCCACTGGATGGAAACGGGGTAGCACCGTACTACTCCAGCCAATGCCAAGTCATACCTTGAATTTTCTGGGAATGAAGAGCTCTTCATTTTGGATGATTTTTACATAAATGGTAAACAGAAAGAGACAAAGTCTTACTGAATAAAAATGTGGATTTCTTAAGGGACACTGGGAGTGAAATTTGAAAGTTCCACAGTTCTTGATGGATTTTTCTGAAATTTTTACTGTGTTTGTATTTATACGAGAATAGGAAGTACACCAAATTTCATTAAAATTGGATAATTCGTTTATGATATATAAATTATTTTATGAATTTAATAGGCACATTTTCAAAATAGAGCTCGGGTCTATTGACTTCAAAATTCATTTATATTGGCAGAACTGATACTCTGAAACATGGGTAACAATTGTATGAAGAGATATTTCAAATACGTTTGCTGATTATGCTGTACATATTTTTTTTTTTCAATAAATTTTTAATCTTAAAAATTATTGATTTTTTTCATACAAAAAAAATGTTTTTGGAATTCATGTTAATGATAACATCAATATTGAATCATAGTTTTGTTGAGCTGCTATTTATGAATACTTTTGGAAATTTTCATTGAATTTGAAGCAAAACTCAGGCGCGACCTTCTTTTGGAATGTGCAGAAATGTAGTTTTGAGAAAAACTGGCTTTTATATCTTCTTAGCTAATGCTGGACTTCTGACAATGAAGTCATTAATCCTCTTGCTCTCCAATATTTATTGAAGAGAGCAATAGCAGTAATAGTAACCGTTTTTTAGAGAGCACCATATTTTTAGGTTTTGGCGGTCACATCGCTCTCTCACAACCCCCAGAATGTCTGGAGGACCACACCTGTCGTTGGTTTACGGGTCTCACCGACCTGACCAGGAGAATTATCAAAATAAATTCACCGACCATATCCTCTGATCACCAATCAGAGGACGTATTACATGCCATGACAGGTCAGCATGTCACATAGGGTTTAAGATTTTATAGTTATATAGGAGTATCCTGTGTACGTTAAGGGAAGAGCACTATTTGAAAGGGCCGTAAAGGCCACATGGAGTGGGGGATATGAATAATGTTAGCTGATCCAAATGCACAGGTGTTCCAGGAACATTTTAAGGTAAAAAAACAATTTTCGACTTTTTGACAATTTTGACCAAAATTTCACTCCCAGTGTCCCTTAAAACACAATTTATGTCAAACACCTCTGTTTTCTTTTGAGTGCACCATTTCCGAGATATTCTTTATTATTTGTTTCAATTTGCCAATACTTATACTTTTTTCAAACAGGAATATGTTATTCGCTTTTTTATCTCTTGGCCTTGGAAAGAGAACGGAACTTCAAAGGTTTCGCATAGCAACCAGCTCTTAAAACATTTCACTATCACTTAATGCGTACTGTATTCCCATATTCTCCTTGCACCTACAATAAAATTAGCAATAAGATGATTCTGAAAATGCTTATGTCAATTAAAATGTGGGAGATAGAGAAATAAGCATTTGCAAGAAGTGTGCATAAGAGTGAGTACAGCTCCACATGTTTGCCAACAGAGTTCCTCCAAATTGAACTATATTAAAAGAGTATCGCAATAGGTTATGCGACGATCACTTGATGTATCTTCTAAAGCTACGGACTTCGAGGTTGTCTTCAAATATTGATAGACTACTTAAACCTAAGAAGTACCAGAGTCACTAATGAACAGATGTTTATCCCATGAGAATTGAAAGAGCTTTCATAAATCAAACGCAACGTACAGCCGGCTCCAAATGTTTTCCGATGGACGAGAGGGTGCAGGGGCAAGAGTCGAAGAATTGTCTTATCTAGTCTAGTCTAGTCCGACTGGCTCTGGGTGGCTTTCGTGTGGTGAGCGGGGAGCAAAAAAAGCTAAATACTCAATTTTATTCTATCCTAAGGAAAGAAAACAGCACATTCAAAATCACGTATTTAAACAATATTGCTTTTTGTGGTAGCGTTAACGGCATTTAAGAAACATATTTAAACAATTATTTAAAACAAAGATAATACATATAATGTATTTCTCGTTGTTAATAATAATAATAATAATAATAATAATAATAATAATAATAATAATAATAATAATAATAATAATAATAATAATAATAATAATAATAATAATAATAATAATAATAATAATAATAATAAATTGGTTAGGCGTCGGCCTACTGATCCCAAAGTCACAGGTTCAAAACCGGCCCACATTGGTGATTTTTAAGTATACTTAAAAGCAACGACAAGGAAAAAAGCTCCCGCGGGACGAATTTTGGCACAACGCCGGCGCTTTAATGATCCTGGCAATTGACAGCGTAGTTAGCAAAAAATATTTAAATTTTTTTTTTCTGCCCTTCTATCATTCATTGTTATATCTCATCTACGAACTAATCTTACTTTTCTCTGTATTTCATGTTAAACGAGAAAACGTTTCCAGAAACCGTTTCATTTTAGGCGCAGGAGAGGCATTTTTAACATCTCAAGAAATAAAAGATTGGTCATTAGGCGCTTTAAAAAATCTATGATAAAGTACTGAAAAGTTCAACCACAGACGTGAATATCCCGGAAAAGTTTAATGCCGCAGAAATTGCCGCCATCTTTATGTTACATACAAAAGCCTCGGTTTATCTCTTATGATTTACTAGTCATACACAATTAATTAATCCCTACCCTCCATGGAATCAGAGTAACTGGTGTTTCATAGAAAAAGTGTACAGTCAAAGAGTTTGTAGGTAAATGTGGCCGAGGTAGTTAAGGCACTGACTCATTAACGGGTGATTCGTGATTCCAATACCGCCAAGACTGTCTTGCTTTTTAACACAGGTTACTTTATACACAGGTTTTCCTTAGTTCTCGTAACTGGCAAATGCAGGGATGGTGTCTTAAACTTACTCCTCTAATGATTCCTCCACAAATGTTATTTAGTTTCGCGCATAATCTATGTCCACTGCTGAGGGTGCCATCTGTAGTATGAACGGGGGTTAAACATCACTATACTGCTCGCAAAAGTTAGTCATGTGAACGCTGGCCAATGCTCAAGCGGAGCGCTGTTGCCAAGCGTAGTGCGTGTACCGGTAGAGGGTCTGTACAAAAGGTTGTGTGAGATGCATGCACCACATTCGGCAGCGCTGGTAGGAGGGGCAAGCGTAGGATTCGCTGGAGTCCGCAGTACGCCCCGCCTCCATATGCCATTAAGTTTTGCGAAGTTTATAAAAGGGTGATTAATACAATCAGAAGGTCAGTCAAATGAATGGGCTATTAAAGTGAGTTAACTGGCTATTCAGAGTACATTAATTTTGTTAGCCATGTAAATATCTCAAAAATATGCTATTTTAATCACAATGTGAGCAATTGTTGAGTAAATATAAAATAAGAAAACATTTTAGATTTGGAGGCAGACTGGGTTGGAGTATCTTCATGTTGCACCTTACATATGAAATGTGATATTTATTCCTTCTTAGTTATACTGTTTACACAAAACGCGCACATGTACCTACTATAGACACACGGTAACTAAAGTAAGCTTTACAGCAAAAGTATATTATCTGAAATATATATATATTTTCTTCTTCAGAAGGAAAATAGAGGAATTGCTTCTTGCTTAGCTATCGGACCATTAGTGTGCATTAGATTTTACTACTTCAACTATGAGCACTCGGCTTGTTTACTGTAAGGCTCGTTCTAGCTAATGTCTTATTGATGTATCTGAGTATACATGCAGTAACGTGTTTGTATGCTGGTTACACATAGTTAACAGTAATTTTCAATTTGCTCAGATCATCGATGGGGTTGCTAAAGCCGTTAGGGTTGTTTGCTAGCCTCGAGCCTCATTGGCCATTTGCATCCCCACCCTTACGTTAGTTTCTTCTTGGCGGCGTAGTCTGAAATGCCATGCTACGTGTGGGTGTTTTTTTTTTTTTTTTTCCTTTCTTTTTCTTTCTTTTTAGTTTAAATCTGGGCATTTCCAATTTTGTACGGCTAGATGGAACCTCTTCTATGATACTAAATCCCCTATCAGGTTGCCGAGTTCACGAGTTCAAACCAGGCGGAGGGTCATGGATCTTTTCCGGGCGTAAAAATCCTTGACATGGCTTCCCCCCTTTTTTATTTTCGTTTTTTGTTATTTTTATGAATGTTTACTCCTTTAATTTTGTCATATGTACGCATTTACATGCAAACACCTATGCCACAGGAGGGAATCGAACCTGCGATCCTCTATGAGGACCTGCTCCTTCGGAAGAGAAGTAAAGTGGGTAATCCAGTGTCATAGATTTAAGACACGTAAAGGAACCTTAAGTTTGATAAAGAGGCCCGTGAGCAAAATTAAGCGGTCTTTCAAGCCCAATATAAAATGGGACGCTTAGTACCACAGCAGCTAAAGAGCGTCTGTAAATAAAAATTCTATTTCAAACTTCTTACAACCAATTCACAGATTATATACCAATACATGTGTTTGTTTTTAACGTTTAACGCCCGTTTTCACTACATATAGCACCACTGCGGTGCTACAAGAAATGAAGTGATATCTGGGAAAGGAAATTTAAGATGGCAAAACCATACGCCTAGAGTGTCTTTCGGACAATTGCTAGTTATAAGAACTGAGAACAACCTGAATGTCTGCCTCAGAGAAGCGGTCAATTCTTCAGTGTCAGTAAGTGAAGAGGGTAAATGCTCGATGGCATCCCGTCACCCCTCTTCCCCATTCCTGATGTAGTCATACACAATTCAAGATAGACATTGAAGTTGGCAACTGAGCATGCTAAAACCAGTGGTTCACACCGAAGTGTTGCAATGCAATAGTGTCACCGAACACCATGGAATGTGTATCGCGAAATTTTGGAATTAACAAATAAAATTTATGCCATCTAGGAGGTCTCTCTACGATGCACTTTTAAAGCTTTTTATTTACAAAGTGACTTTCTTAGCTTGTCCGTTACAGAGTTAGAAGGGATAACTTCTTCTTCTTCTGGTACTTCCAGTGAGATCAGCATTCAAAATAACAATCAGTTTGCCAACAAAAAAATGGTTTGCTAGATTTGTCATGAGAGTTTATTGTGGTAACATGCTTAGAGAATTCAGTGCAGTCGTTTTGGATTTACATGCGATGTGAGTACACCACCATTGCAAAAGACGATCATTAACATTTTTCTGCCATTCTCAACGTTGTACTTCTACGAATTAGTATTTTCTATCAAGAAAAAGTGAAATCTAAACAAAGGAAAAGACTGCTGCACTTGAAGATGACTTCCATGTTGGCCTGTCAACCATAGAACTCATATAGAGAAGCACTGTGCAACCCACCAAGCGCAGACGTCATATTAATGTAGATAAGTGAGTTAAAAAACGGTAGTAAAAATCTTTTAGTACCCGCTCACTAGTTGTCGGACTGTTAACACAGCTGAACTCGTATGCAGCGTAATAAACATAATCCAGACGGCAGTGACCATTCATACTAACTTTGACGGGGTTTTAAACAAAGTGACGGATCGTAAAACAAGAAAAATAAACCAACATTATCGTTTATGTTAATAAATAACTTTACTACACCTTTCACGAAACAATTCCTTGCTTGAAAACAAACAGGAAAAAGTTAACTTGGCTTTGTTGTTAATCAGAAACTCTTCAACGAAAGATTTATTTCGCAACATGGAAGTAAAAATGACAATTGCCAGCAAATTTGTCTCAAGTTTTTCCTGAAACGAGCGCTCAGAATAAGTACTGCCGTCTACATCCGCATCTTATGTTGCTACGGTCAATCCTTCAAAAGAGGCGTTCGTACGGTTCATTGCGTAGGATTCAGGCAGCTGTGAGAGTATGTCAACAAATAACTGACTGTACCTTTATATTTATGCATTACCTAGTTACATTATACATGGGGCGGCGCTGTGGCCCATGGTTAGAAAGCTCGACTCTCACCAAGACGGCTTCGATCCCAGGGGCCTTTATGTGAAATGTAGTGGACAAAGGTACCTGATTTTCTCGGGTTCTCGGTTTCCCCTACCATTTATTCCACCAACTTCTTCACTTTTCCTTTCTTCCATTTCACCCACTTTCATATCTGCTTCCTTCGTCACTCTCATAATTATCAGACTTTGGGCTGATCACCCAATTCACTGTTCCAGTCTGCTCCTCTTCCAGGCGCTGGCCTGCACGTCGTGGGAGGTTTAAGTTCTCTATACCAAGTTCTCTCTTTATTACTTGAGTTGGAATAATATAAAGTTTTTACTACCTATAGAAAGTATTGTATGCACAACGTATGCAAAAACTTGATACATAAACCGGTGTCATCGGACTTCCAGCATAGGTGGTTGAATTTTTGACACATGCCTTTCTTTTACTGTAACGGCACTGCAGTTTCTGTACTTTCTTTTTTTCTTTTTTAATATTCTATTGCGTCTTAACATTGACCTACCTGCAACCCTAGACGTACGATGCTAGAAGTTTATTATTAGTATTACTATTATTATTAGTATTATTACTACTATTATTATTATTGTTGTTGTTGTTGCCATTTATTTATTTATTTATTTATTTTATAATCGTTTCAAGTCATCTACGGACCACGTTAAGTAACCCACTGCATTTATATTCACTTCTTTTCTTTTTCCTTTCTATCTTTCCAATATTTCATCTTGACACTGTGAATTTTTGTTCTTTCTTCTGTCCAAATTGTAGTTGTTTTCTTCTTTTCTTTCAAATTGAAAACCGAAATTGTGTTTATTATTATTATTATTATTATTATTATTATTATTATTATTATTATTATTATTATTATTATTATTATTATTATTATTATTATTATTATTATTATTATTATTAAAATAAATGTGTCGCAATATGAAGGACGTTTAGTAAAATGTGCCGTCGGTCAATAAAAGTTGGAAACCACTGTCTTAAACAATAGAAAATGGGAAAAATGTTTCCCCTGTAAAGTAAATTTGGGCATACGTTTATAGTCCAACCTGATCTGTAGCTTTATTATAATGATACGTGTATACACCACAACATTCATTTAATACTAGATATATGTTAGCATGCAATATTTAAAATATAAATATTAAACCATATGAGTATATGTAGGCATAATCCGCTTAAAAGCAATTTGTTTGTCATTTTTGTTTCATATTTTAATTTTAATAACCATCTTTATCAGACATTTGTATGGTTAAGTTTTTAGAATTAGTGTATACCGCCTAATACAGTGGAGATGGCCTTATTGTCTAAATCCAAACAAATCGTGAGGGAAAACTTCTCGTAAGTTATCCAAATTTTCAACTTTGAATTAGCTCTCTTCCACATTTTGGGTGGGTTTCATATCGAATTTCTTGTTAAATAAATACTTCATCTACCTGCCATTAGTAACTGGCAGGAAAATTAAACTTTTGTAAGCTATAGTCTTAACAATCTTCCTTTATGGTCAACGCAGTAATTTTTCTTCCACCCTGTACACAATAGCGAAAGTTAAACCAATGAAACGAAGTAACTAATATGCAATTGTGATGCCGGGGAAATTGCCGGAAGCAGTAACTTCGTTTCTTGCCACCGATTTTGGAACCATGTGAAGTTCTGCGTGAGTGAACAAATATTTGAGAATCGTCTACATTGTTATTTCTCCACATCTGTGTGTTCAATGTCCATGAAAAGCGAAAGTAGGACTTATGAAAGGCCACAATAAGAGAACTAAGTTCTCTAGGTCGGATCATAAAGCGGTAAACACGTTCTAATAAAAGGGAGAGGTAAAAATGTTTACTTCTGAAGCAAAACATTATTCTACGCTACTTCAAGGTTTATTGGGACTAATGAAGCCTGTGATTCTTAATTAGCACTGCCATGGGGCATTCCTTTCTTGAGAATGTGAAAGTTCTTCTCTTTCTTTGTTTAATTAACGTCCCCAACGTAATGTCATATCGGACGGTGAATAAATGAAACGGATGAAATGATGCTCAAATGAGCCCGAGGTTCATGGAGCTTCAAGTTACCCGACATTCGTCTTCTCAGGATAAGGGAAAACTTCGGGAAAAAACCTTACACGGATAACATACCCT
The DNA here is from genome assembly GCA_030765045.1 of Tenodera sinensis. Taxonomy (NCBI): domain Eukaryota; kingdom Metazoa; phylum Arthropoda; class Insecta; order Mantodea; family Mantidae; genus Tenodera; species Tenodera sinensis. The sequence continues at coordinate 204,821,309 of CM060961.1, forward strand.
AAGCGAGATTCGAGCTCGCGACCCTTGAACGTGAGGCAGACACGGTAACCATCACGCTACCGAGGCGGACTTCCTTCTCAATATATCATGCTACATGTCCAATATTCCGGGCGTTCAAGTATATCTTTATTCTTTCAACTGTTATTGCTAGTCTGCGAGTCTTTCCTTGGTCGCAGGTAGCGTCCATGACTTCACCAGAAGACTTTTATTGTTACTGAGTTTCGTTTAAATTATTAGTTTCTCTACCACTTACCTGCAGTAAGTAAAGGTTAGATATATTGCATTCCAACCAAAAATTCGATACTGATATTTCACCGGCAATAAGCTTTTTGAGACCCTCTAAATAATATAATGGCATTTTTACTAAAAGCCCAAGTGTGTGTGTGTGTGTGTGCGCGCGCATTGGGTTGTGTATGAACAGCATAACTTATACATGAAAAGTTAGTTAAATATCAAGGTCTTCCACGAACACAAGAAATTAACCCCACTCAAACAACCCTTTACGTAAGGAATATTTTTTTCATATTCTCAAAAATAGCTCTAATATTAAATTTAAGATATATTTATAACAAAAATAAGTTGGTATCCCATACATTTTCAAGATATCGTTATTGGATGTAATTTTTAAGTACTTCGTATGGGAAAGTTATTTAAGACATGGTCAATCACATGTGTTGTTAAATTATAGCACACACAAAATTTAATGGTGGTTGGCAGGGGAGCTGTTCAACCTAACATCCAATCAGAGGCTTGTCACGCCTTGTGGTTCTGTATAGTTAAACACGCAGTGAAGCCCACAAAATTTATTTGCATAGCAGGAAAGAGAATAATTTGATTGTGAAGTGCTCAGGTATCAGCCGCCATTAAATGTTGTGTCTGCCTGAGCTATTTTAGCGTTCGGAATAGGGAATTGCATACGATAACATCAGTTGCTCAAATTACCAGCAACATTCGGTTAATTTTATCTAGTTCCTCACGCATATGCACAGAAATAGGACGAGGAAAGAGGGTTGCTCTGTGAAGAGAAAATAGGATATTTTCCCTGACCAAGACTTACCTTGTAATCACGCCACTCGACTATGTGAAGGTTTTACGATGACATTAAGCGGTACGGGATGTCGCAGCTATCCTCTAAAGAAATTGCTTTTTGAGTACAGAGCAGGAGCTGATACCATATTTAACACGGCAGCAGCAAAATATTACCTAACACGCGATACCTACATGTTAATAGGCAATAACGCAACGTTTCCGGACTTACACAACAGTTTAACGGCGCGTGTCATTTCTAGAGTCATCAAAATTTGCTTCGGTGCTACAAGACATCCTTCTCAGTCCGGGGACCGCAACTTTTACGACAATCGTAACATCTTGCATATATTCTCAAGATATAACATGGAATTAAATATTATGAAGTAAGGACCCCATTTTTAAAGGAATTATGGGGCTAGAGTACGGCCAAATGTTGTTGTTGTTGTTAGCTAATGCTGGATTTCTGACAATGAAGTCATTAATCCTCTTGCTCTCCAATATTTTTCACTGATGGATGGGGCACTAGAAGTGGCCAGGCATATTTGAAGGAGGTCTCGATCCATTTCCTCTTGCAGATCACATAGAGGACAGAGTGGTGAAGAATATATCCCAATTCTGTTTAAATGTTTTACCAGACAATCATGTCCTGTAATCAACCTGAAGGTTGCAACTGCTCTTTTTCGAGGATACTCAGGAATTACTGTTTGAATGTTTGGTAGTTCCCATCTTTTATTCTTTGATTTTTCATAGTAATATTTTGCAATAATTTTTTTTTTAATTCAGAGTTGACTAATATTTTAGCTGCATAAAATGGTAGATTAACTATACATTTTTGTACACCGCTGGTACCCTTTTTTGCAAGAAAATCAGCTTTCTCATTACCACTCAGTCCACAGTGAGCTGGTATCCATTGGAAGACTAGGTGTTTTTGAAGTGCTGTTAGATGGGTAAGGATTTTCCAACATTCTATAATTGTTTGGTTTTTTGGTGACAACTTGGAAGTAATTGCTATAGTTGCCAAATGTGGAATGGCCGCAATTGTTAGACCATTCGTTCTCACCAAAGCGACCCGGATTCGATCCCAGGCAACCGCATGTGGGATTTGTGCGCTGGGATGGGTTTTGTGCGGGTTCTCCGGTTTCCTCCACCATCTCATTCCACCGGTGCTCCATCTGCATTCCATGAATCATCAGTGTCACCGCCTGCGGTACCGCATGTAGTAAAAGCGAGCGTTAAACACTACAAAAAATGTGGAATGAAGGAACATGTGACGCATAGTGAGAATTGAGTGCAAAACCAGAACAATTAAATATTAGATGAGAATCGTTCGAGGAGGGCGGTCTAATACTGTGAACAGCTGAGAATGGAAGAACGTTCGACAATGTAACTATTAATCAAAGGTTTGGAAACCATAGGGATGTGCTACATTTGGATGGCGGGTCAGGGAATCAGAGGGAGCGCGTGAACAAAGATTAAGAAGCACCTTGCAATATTGAAAAGCAACAAACAATTGTGCAATGCACCGAGAAGGTGTGGAGCAGTGCATCAAAACAGGCAACAAACTTATTAGACGGGGAGCATGGCGGCTGATAAAAATTACTGACGAAAATGGTAGGAGAATCTGCCCATTTAGAAGAGAAAGAGCCATGGGTGCATATCTTTGCAAGATACAGAAGTATGAAGCCTTGGAGGGAAAAATACAGGATATCCATAAAAGAACCCCGGGATATTGAAATTAAATATTTTAATGAAACCACAAAAAAAAAATGCCTTTCAGACCATGTATACAACATCCTTACTTTCTTATTTCATTAAATATTAAGATATTTAACTTCAATACCCCGGAGTTCTCTATGGACACCCTGTATTTATCACTTCGGCCGGGGGATTAAGGATGTGCTGGACGTCCTGGCAGGTAGGGAAGACTTGCAGGGGATAGGTAAAGCTCCACTTAAGGCGAGGCAATTAAGATCTGACAAGGGTGAGGCTAGATAAAGGGGGGGGGGGGGGGATGAGAAGAACTAAACATTGGTGTTTGTGCTCCGTATTTTTGTATATTTCTCACTTATTGCTCATATGTTGCGTTATTTATTTTCCAGAACTGTTCGTACTTGTTCTGTAGGTTGTTCATACCTGAATATCTGAGATTCTTTGAATACGTTTGTCTTTCCCTCTTTTTATTTTCAGCTGTGTCTTCTAGTGGCTATTGTTTTCTATATTGTTGCCATTTTTAAATCTTACTCATTACTTAGGAATTTCTAAGTATTAAAGCCATGACGAAAGGAAATAAAGATGAACTGAGCAGGCAACAAAATCTACCCCATCCTTTGTATTGTATGTTTGTATTACCAGACAGCAGTAACCAGACCGTGTTTACCTGCCGTCAGTAGCCCCTGGCTAGCTGTATAAGAATCCCTGTGCCTACTATTTACACATGGAATTATTTTACAAATGTAGATAATAATTACCAAAATGTGATATGTGCTGACATTGCTACGTCACAAACAATTACAAAAAACATGGCTTGAGTAACGCTTCTAATGTAAATGTCACTTGTTCTAATTGCATTATTCGTCGTGTTGTTGATGACAATCGTATTTCCAGTAGCTCAACAAGCTTTCGGTCTGCCACATAACGGAAAAATTTCGCAAGCATTGATTCTTCTGCTATTGCATACACATTAAGCAAGGTCACGGTAACGTCTGATCGTAAAATTTACGAGGCAAGAAAGCAGTGTATTTTATTACGCAATAAAATAGTGTGCGGAGGGTGGGTTTATTATGAAATAAATATGGATGAAATCGGCCAAACGCAGATATCAACACTGTCAAATTACATAGCAGTAATAAACAACACGTGTAGAAGTTTGTGTATGTACAGATTAATCTCGGAAACCAGTCAACAGTAGAGCCGGGGCTATCCAACCGGACAGTCGCAAGGGCATAAAAATTGTAATAAACCTATTGTATCGCTATCTAAGGGTTTTAAAGCTTCCATCTTCATTTCAAGACCCAGAGTCCGTTTTCACTCCACGCTTGTTGTGTTGGCCGCGCCGTGACCGAGTGGTTAGACCGTTCGTCTCTCACCAAAGCGGTCCGGGTTCGATCCCAGGCGACTGCATTTAAAATAATGACGGACAAGGGGCGCAGGGGTGGGTTTCCTCCGGGTTCTCCGGTTTCCCCCGCCATCTCATTCCACCGGTAGTCCATCTTCACTCCCTATATCAGCAGTGTCACCGCCTGCGGTGCCACATGTAGTAAAAGCAGGCGTTAAACACTAGCAAAAAATGCTCGTAGCAAAATTCAAAGCTGCGTGTATGTAAACTTCGCTTCAGATACAATGAGCCGACTGTTGGACATAGTATGCGCCAGGCAGGAAGATGCCGTTGTTGCAAGATGTACGATGCGCGCCGTCCTCTACATTTATAGTGCATTCGCTGTTAATACACCAGAAGTGAGTGGCTTAGGGTAAGGTCCTTGATTGCGGATTTGCCGTAACCTTCTACGCCATTTCTGTTCCTTCTATTGCACTACCTTGATTGTTGTTAGAAACAACCCTACGCACAGCAGTACAGCACATTATAAAATCTAAAAACGGTGTAAAATATTTAAACTTAACTTTCATCACTGGTACCCTGTAATGTAAACCAAGGCTAGCATGCGACGAGCATGCGCAAAAGCCGTATCGAAGCTTAGAATCTCACGGCGGCTCCCTCTATAAACAACAGCGATGTGCTCTGTCGACGATTTGAGTTGATTCTCGAAAAATATACATAGCTGATAATCATCCATTTTCACACGTGGAGAGTTGTGATAATTATGTACATACCAATCCCCCACCATTATCTTCCAAATTCTCAGTATGTATGTACGCACAATCATACGCTCAAATTTAGCCTAGTTTAAGGACAAGAATATTAATTTGTTCTGTGTCTCAGAATCAAGTGCGGAAGTATCCGGTTTGCAACCCTAAAATATACATTCATGTGGCAAAGTATTTACGGCAAAACCCTGTTGTAATAAAAAGCAATCCGGCGTTTCACAGACAGAGTTCAGTAATCACGGTTTTCTACTGTATTTATTTCACCACTGGAAAGCTCTGTAGGGCGTACAGGAACAGGCTGTATAGCAGTTTCTAATTTCAGTTCCAATATGACAAAGGATTTACAACCTCTAGATGCTAGAATAAGAAAATGCTGAATTCGTAAAATAATATATCTGCGAAGGTGACTTTGGGCTTTCATTGAGAATGGCATGGAGTAAGTTAGTGCTTCCCCAAATATTTTTGGTCATGAACAAGTTTTCGCTTAAGGCAATATTTTATGGAACACCATACTGACAGTAAGTCATACGTTTATTTGCGACAGAAATAATAATAATAATAATAATAATAATAATAATAATAATAATAATAATAATAATAATAATAATAATAATAACAATATAATAATAATAATAATAATAATAATAATAATAATAATAATAATAATAATAATAATAATAATAATAATAATAATAATAATAATAATAATAATAATAATAATAATAATAATAATAATAATAATAATAATAATAATACTGTGCCACTACAGCTCTGACGGACTTAGAACTGCCAATCTGACTGCCGACCTCACGCCCACGAGCTACGTTCCTGTTACAACAATGTGGCTGTAAGGAATGTGTTTGAAATCAACAACTCCAGCGTTTTCTTAGAAAGATTACGGCCAGATTTCCAACATATGAACAAAGCTTAGGCCTCTTAGAAGACAGACACACTTGTGGTAACAATGAGGATAGTAATGTTGCTAAGTGCCCGACGCAGGCCAGAAAATAGGGAGCTACATGTTAAACATTTAACTGTATAAATATAATTTCAATGTGTCGAACTCCAATGGCATTTTTAGTCACTTTCATTGTTACTTATGTTCATCTATAGCTTCTTTTCCAGAACTTCTTTTACCTCTAGTCTTGGATCGATTCCTGTCCTTTCTTCTATCCCTCTAATCTCCACGTTATATTTCCTACTTCTCTCCTCCCATTTTTCCATTCTTCCTTTGATATTTTGTAATTCTTCCTTCATCATCTCTATATGTTTGAGTATTTCTTCTTCTTTGTTGACCCCCTTTCTTCTTTTATTTATCTCTGTCCTCTCTTCCATTGCTAGTAATGTATTTTACTTCCATCAGCTCTGTTCAAAAATGTATACAGTTGTACACACATCTGTCACAGAAATTGGAAGATTATCGGGATGAAGTTAAAGAAACGCCAATAATCCACACACATTTCTGTGAATATCAGCAGATTTGTCATGTCATGTAATAAATATCACAGGAATTCTTAAATTATACAATAATTTCATAAGTTATCCTAGAGTTAAAAAGTCACCAGTGTAACAATGGTTATGCCGACCAGTAATTTATAACGGTAATAGTGGAAAAATATTTCGTAACGCGGAACAAAGCTCTAGCGGGCATTTAATGATACGTCATTATTAGCATAAACCCCAATGGCTTCTCATAGGTACAGCGTTTTTGTTAATGGCCGCTGGATGTATTTCGACAACATATCAGCGTAATGATTACATGCAATAACAGAACTGAAAATATCCCTAAGCTTTTCCAATAAACAATGCTACAAAAACTCCACAATTCACGTTATAAGTTTGACGATCTCGAGTAAGTTTTTTATAAAACCAAATTTTATTTTCTGGGGTTTTTTACATTGTATCGTAATATTCATATTTTTTGACGTTTTTAATACATAAAATGCATAAATAAGTGATAATTTAGAACATCCTCTGTTCTTGCTGTTAACTCCAGGTGAACCTTTGAGAGTTTGCTAAACCAAAACACTGACGCGTTATATTCACATGACTTTCTCTGCCCAATTTTAGCAAACTATACTTACGAACGCTTATTCATTATGTACTCCATGTTAATTGTGTTAATTTGTAGAAATATGTTTACTGTATATTTCCTTGTAGGTAAAATACGAATAAGGGCATACAGCAGGCTTTAGGCCAGGCATGTCAAACATCACTCCCAGGGTGTGAAGAGAGGGGTCTACCCCTCCTTAACTGCAGTAGCACGCGCTAGTAGAACCGGTTTTCGCTTTGTTTTTCCCGTTTTCCGATTTGATCATCACGGAGGGAGGGAAAATAGGGGAAAATTTTTCACGCCTGGTGAGTGCTGTTTGACACCCCTGCTTTAGGCGATAGTCAAATCTTTAAGTGTCTGTCGCTATGCAATGGATTTAAAAACCCGCTGTTTGCATGATCAGGGGAAAAACAAGCAAACTAACGAATAACGAATTTCCATTTCAAAAAAGCTTACATATTTCTTGTACAGTAATATTTTAGCTATCTTTTAGAGTTTGCCGGTTACTCATCTAGAATGAAGATTGACCTCAAAGGCTATTCCCAGAAAATTCAAGATATACATTTCATTTGTCAATAAAATGTCTCAAACATTTTAATCAAAGTCGATAGTCACTTCCGAGAAAAGTCAAAATTTTCTAAAAATGTTCCAGTTAAAGGGTAGGTAGTTTGGGGAAAGCAATTTTCTTGAAAATTTTTGTGTCGCATCATTGGAAGAGGCAAAACTTAAATAAAAAATTGGTATTTAACAGACTTTTCGTTTTTACTTTCTCTACTACGTATATTAGGTAAGTAGGGAAAGCATTGTAATGGACCCAAAAATTTGATGTCGAGATTTCACCGGAAATATATGTTTTGAGGTCTCCTTTGTAAAAAAAAAAGCACATTTAGCGCGCGCGAGTCTATCTGTGAACAGCATAACTCAAAAGTCTTGATGATTTTTCCACAACTGTAAACCGTAAGAGATATACCAAATCTGTCGGTCTGGGTGGCTCACTTGGTTAGAAGCTGGCCTACTGATCCCAAGGTCGCGGATTCAAATCCGGCCCAGACCGATTGTATTTAAGTGTGCTGAAAAACGACAGTTCCATGTCAACAGATTTACTGGCATGTAAAAGAACTCCTGCGGAACGAAATGCCGGTACACCAGCGACGCTGATGTGATCCTGAAAATTGACTGAGTTATTAAACAACATAGTTTAATTTAATATACCAAATTTTATTACATAAAAAATGTAGATATTGTTAAAACACACAAGTTATGTCCAAATGCATTTTTATAGAGTGAACCATTTCGGAGATATTGTGATTTGTGTAAGTTTTGCAATACTTGTACTTCTCTCAAATTCACTTTTTTATCCCTTGGCAGTGCAAAGAGAACGGAATTTCAAAGCCTTCATATAGCGACCATCTTTAAAAGATTTACTATCGCTCACAGCCTACTGTATTCCCAAACTCCCCTTGCACCCACAAGAAAATTACACCAATGTAATTTCTACAAATGTTTATCTCGACTAACACGAAGAAGATAGAGGAATAATAATATTTAGTACAAGAGTAGTTATAGAAAGTCATGTGAGTGCAACACATCAGATTTTTAATTACACTATTCACAAAGACACACACACATGTGGATCTTTTTTTTTTTTTTTTTTTCCATCCCGGGACCTCAAATCATGTATTTCCAATTAAATCTCGGTATCGAATTTTTGGGTGGAGTGCTATGTCTTCCCTGTTTATTATGCTTGGAGAAAGTAAGCACAAATATAAATACAGAAATAGACTGAGATTTGGTTTATTTTTATGAAATAGTTCGGATTATTTATTATTCATTTATCTGGCACAACTAGGCCATTTGGCCATTTCTTCCGCTGAACCACGTGGAAAAAATTATAATCCTGAACACAATAATGATATATGCAAATTATCTTCAATGAAAACAAAATAGAAATGACGCAGAGGAATAATAAACTTAAGTTAGTTGAAAGAACATAGAAAATAAGTTATACCTTACATATACTAAGATGAGGATAGTTTTTCTAAATTAAATATTATTTTTAACTGAAACGTGCGTCATTTAAGTTCGGTAGCCCCTGACATCCTAGCAAGCTTCACTGTGAAAGATGGCGGGTATAGAGATGTTCATAAAGTGGTACTGAAGGTATGTAACGGTTTTCCAAGCAGCTGTGAACGTTGTGAGATGAAGATAAGCTTTTAAAACGAGAAAGTGGCTGATTAAGAGAAGAAGTGTGAACAAGTTTAAAGATAATAAATGTTTCTGTGGTCAATTAGACAGAAGCACAACCACCCGTTAAGTGGTGGTATTATATGTCGAAGAACCAGCTGTCTGATCTCAAATCAGTGAGGAGGAAATCACAGTAATCGAGTTGGGCATCATCATTGTTTGTACCAATAGCTTTCTTAAGTTTCTATTTAAATGCTTGAAATAAGTGTGAATTAATAGAACTTACTCTCCAACAAATCTCAGTAACATGATTGTCGCAACTAAATTTGTTGTCAACAATAAATAACACCTACATTTTGTCGATTCTGACAGACAGATAACAGAATGATTGATTTCAGATAAATAGATAAGGTAGACCAGGCCCAACGAACGTTACTCAGCAGGTGTGAAGACATACCTCTACTTCCTCTCCCTTCGTGACCACGAAAGCGGAAAAGCAGGGCAAACAAAGCGAAACCCGGTTCTAGCAAATGCGTGCTACTGTAGTTATGGACGGGGAGAGGGAATCCTCTCTTCACACCTGCTGAGTAACGTTCGTCAACCCTGAGGTAGATATACGTCAGTTCCGGATTCACGATGTCGGAAGTAACTGCCCAGCTAAGTTGAGGGGTGCAGGACCAATGAAAATAGGGTAGTGAATGAAGAAGGGGTAACCTTTGCGTTAGAACCGATCCATTCATGCCTTTGCCCTCCATCTACTTCCGAATTCGTCAATTTGCTCTCAAGAAGATGGGTAATGTCTATAGATTAGATTGGCTAATTTTAGATTTTAAAAAAACAAATCTTAAATACATGATTTGATCCCAATACGTGTACCCCGTTTATTAATGCATTAAATAATGCTATCCCGTCTTTATTTTGTGATTCATTGCTTCGCATACGTTGTTTGCTCTCTCTCTCTCTCTCTCTCTCTCTCTCTCTCTCTCTCTCTCTCTCTCTCTCTCTCTCTCTCTCTCTCTCTCTCTCTCTCTCTCTTCCAAATTCAACACCCTTCATATTTTTTCTCAAACTTTGCTTACTCTCTCTTTTCCTCCACTTTAGCCTTCATAAGGCTACTTGCCACCTACTTAAGGTTCAACATACGGGTAACATGGATTACAGGAAAACGAGCCTTATGGATTCTATACTGCCAGCTAATCGAAGTTCAAGGTTCAACATATCATGAATCACACTCAGAAGTCTTACGGGCATACGGATAAGCTTAGGTTTTAACCTTTAAAAGATTAAGTCAAAATCTTTCTTATGAATGTTTCTTTCCATGTTATTACTACACCTCTGTGGCCAACTCTTTGTTGATTGAAACTCCGTATTTGTTTTTCTACACATTGGATATGTTTCTAAGTTTTTGTCATTCCTTCAAGTTTTTAAATTTGTAATTCTAGTCCTGGCATTCTTCTAGAAAAGTTGTATGTGGTATTTCTCCCTACACTGCATTAGTTTTATGTCCTGATAAAGCCTCAAAGAACAAACATTTCTTGCCTGTAACTACACTCCAGACTTAAGTTCACTTTTTTACAAAAACCTCTATTTTGATGTACTCTACTGATCCATAAATCTCTCACACTTATCTGTTGAATTTCCTACACACATTCTTTCCACTTTGACGATTACTAACCGCTGAAAATAGGAAACCTCTCGTCGGTGTTTCTTTTACATCTGTTAAAGTAACATAAGTCTAAGAGGTAGAACTGGAACTTAAAAATTCAATGCCACAACTGGGATTTGAACCACAGACCTTCCGCTTCCCGGCAAGCGGAAGGTCTGTGGTTCAAATCCCAGTTGTGGCATTGAATTTTTAAGTTCCAGTTCTACCTCTTAAACGTTGCCCACACACGGCTTGTGTGTTTAAAAACACCAACAGTAAGTTTGTTGGCATAAATAAATAACATAAGTCTACCTGTCTTTAAAAGCTATTATAATCGTTATACCTATTATGCAAAGATTTATCTTTCTCTAGTGCTTAACTGTAGAACTAGAGTTGCCTAGAGCAAGTATCGTATTCCATCCGAAAAATCGAAAAAGATTCCAATTAAAATACATTCTCATACTCCCCGAATCCAAAAGTATGCTCTCTTGAAGAAAAAAGTCCATTTACGAGAGCAATTCGGAAAGTAAGGACCCACGTTTTATATGCAACCATCATAGGTAGTTGCAAAACGGTTGTTTTATTTAGTTCCTTGCACCTGTCTCTGTTTTTCTACATAGTAGTCATATTTGTTCAAACAGTTGTCATAACTATCAGTAAGTTTTTTATGCCGACGTTATAGAAGTCTGCTGCCTGTGAAAACAACGAGTCGTTGGATAACCACTAGATAGATAAGACTGACATCTCTGTTCTGACATCTAAACTCTGTTCATCAAGAGATTAGAGGAGATATAAACAAAGCACCGGTTTGTATCACTCCGCGGCCACGTGCTTTCACAATGACGCAACACGCTTACCTACCGCTACGCGTAGGTATAATATGCATTTTACACTACTAAAGGATATATTTACGTGATCCAAATAACATCTAGCACATGGAAATTAACTGCTACTTACGTCATCTCTGTACACAATAACACTTTTTCATTTCCTGCTCACAATCTCAAAACCAATCTCTAGAAGCAGCTTGTGGAGGGAAGTTCGCTTTAAATCTGGAAGATCGGGATCAGAGTTAACTGCCAACAGCACTTTGTTTAAGGTAGTGGTTCATTGTTAACAAAGAACTGGTTAACTTTTCGACGGATTGCAGATCTCACAAATTCGTCGCAAACTACATCCACCATTTATCTAGCACGTGGTCATTTTTACCGGTATCTTCACCAACAGACGATTTTTCTTTGGGTGTACTGTAAATACTTGCAACTGACACACCAGTAAACTCGGATGTCAATTTCATCACGTCTTCGATAGAAAGCTCGGGATATTTCTCGTAGAACTTGTTAAATATGTTCGATATTGTTGTCTTTTCAGCACTTCGCAACGGTTTGCCGCGTTTATGTTTTACAGCACTCACTTGTTCCGCCATGTTACTGTCATACTGAATAATGCGTGCGCAGAATGAATTAGGCTGGTTACAAATTCACTTAACTGCGTATTCTTACAGTTTAACTATGCTTAGTACACTTAGTTCATGCTTTAGCAAACATTAAATGACATTTCAGACCTCAGTAACATTATTTCTTCAAGGGACTATTTACACGGCGAAAGCGTCAAGAGGGCGCGCTGTGGTCAAAACGCACGTGGCTTTGTTTACGTCTCCTCTAATCTCTAGATGAACAGAGTATAGTTGTCTATGTCAGGACATAGTTGCCAACTTAATTTACTCCAACATTAACTTTCCAAATACAATATCAATAAAACATCAGAAAGCTAAAAACTTACAAATTAACCATTATAGTTCGTTAAACAATTCACAATTACATTTTTCAGAGAATACAAATAAAATATTACAATCAATGAGATTCTCTAATATCCTCTACTTTTGTCTCGTGTAAACGTAAATGTTCTTCACGTACATCTTTTACATTACCCTCATAGGTTGTTGTCTATTCCTTGCTCTGGTAATTCTTAGTGGTCCTTCACTCTTTTTGATTTGTCTTATCAATACATTTCCCTTTCTTCTGTCCTCTTAACAAATTCTGAAGTGCTATATGCGATATCTTATAGGCCATTTTATTCATAACCAAAAAATCTTTTGCCCTTACAACATTCCAAATATGTTTACCTTGTAGTTTCTCTCTCATCTCTCCCAAAATTACATATTTGTTGCAATAAAACAAACACATCCTCCGGAAAAATCCACACATATCGCAACTCCCAGATCGTGTCCTTCCAATCCTGTGCAGATAATTTTGAAATAGTACGTGCCCAGTTAAGTAATGAATTATGCCCTTATTTGGTTGAAAATAGCACATTTTCAATCTTTCCTTAATTTGCGGAAATATTTCAAACTACCTTCTTCAATAACTTACCATTCCTTTTGTCATTCTTCTAGTAACTTCATTTTCATTTCCTTGGCACTTCTATAATTTGATCCTGTAATGTTTCTAACATGTACTTTATTTCCTTTCCTCGGCAAATATGCCGCTCCTCTTCATCTTATAATTAAGTCTACTGGCCATATACCTAAAATTACCAAAAGGGTCATTGTGAGTGATGTACTGGTTGCTCCCGTCAATCTAATAAGTATTTTCCTCTGTGTTCTTCTAAGGTTTCTTTTTATCTGTACTTGCCTCGCCTTCTCTGCCCGTAAGATCCCTCCAAATCCTATAATGCCTATAAAGATTCCTATATGGTACTCTTTACATATTTAGTGGGTATTTTAAAATTCATTGTTTGTAAGGAAACCAATTTCATCATTACACCTGTTTTCCTTCTAGTCTCCTCTACGTGATGAAAAAAAAATTTAAATTTTTATATATATTCTGATTATCAAGCTTAATTATTGGATTTCTTTTTAAGCCTCCTTTAAGTATCATGTACGCAAATTGTAAGGGTGCAATTTTCAATTTAACTTGAGTACACCAATTAAACACGCGGGTGTTAATAACTTGGGCTTGGATAAACGGTGGAAATTGTCAATCATCGATCTTCACGCATCCTTTCACCCACTGCATTGACCAAATCTTCTGTGATCCTTGATGGCCGGATTGATCGCTGTTCATTATGGACATTGTCCCATTCGGCCTCGAAAGCTCTCACCCACTTACACACTTCGCTGTCACTCATCGCATTGGGGCCGTTCACTTCACTGATCTGTCGATGAATGTCCGCTGCTGAAACGTTCCTTGCTATCAGAAACTGAGTCACAGACTGTATTCCACAGTAGATTGCTTTAAACACTTTGAACCGACAGTGTGAGCAGCACACTGCAACGCCACCAATACAAATGGCATCGTTTTACGCGCAAGGGAGTCGATTGACATGCGCGTTTCAATTTTTGCGTGAAATTCTATGAGTTACAGGACTCGGACTTTACATTACGAAATGCTCTCGTATGTGTGTCTGTCTGTGAACAGCAGAAGTAAAAAACGTTAAGTTCGTTATACGCTATCTGGCAACGCTATGAGGCATATCGGAAGATTGTGAAACTGCCCAGTTGTTTACGTGAGCTTATCACACATTCATAGCGAGACGGTGTGTGTACACTCTGTTTAGATACAATCATATATGCAAGACAACGTCTCATATATCGGCAGGCGTGAGATATTTATTTGAACTGCATCACTGACTATACGCCAAGTTACTGATATTTTACTGTTGTAGTAAGCAAGATAAGAAGCGATCACAGCGCTCGACTACCACGGTTTTTTTTTTTTTTTTTTTTTTTTTTTTTTCCTTCCTCGAACAGAAGCGAAATTTCAAAGCAGTTTCCATAGCGGCCAATGCTAAGTCTACGGAATCTCGCTATTCCCCTCGTACATGGGCGTCGCGAAACGGGGCCAAGGGGGGGCCGCGGCCCCCCCTTGGAAGTTGGTGAACTTAATGTGCAGCCAGTTACTGGCTATTAAACTATTATTTCAATTTTGATGTAAAGAAAAATTTTTATTTAGCACAAATTAATACGGTTGTCTGCAACAAATATTATAAATTTTGACAGTAAAATAATGATTTAATATTATATGATTGCAAATTTCCAACATGTGGCCCTCCCCTGGAAAAAAGTCTGCCGACACTCATGCCCTCGTATCTGCAAGGAATTATATAATACGACCATTTCTGCAAACGTTTATATCGATTAACATATGCAGATAGAAGCATAAGATTTTGTAAGAACGGTTTGTTGAAGAATAAGTAGAGAAAGGCATGCGAATATAACATCACACCTTTTAAACTCGTAAACTGAAGATATTTTCTTTGTTGCAATTACAAGCTCACATTACTTGTATTCGTGTTTTCCTTTTTAACTGCATAAGGCGTTAAACATGACGTGCTGAGCATATTTTATGCAGGGTAAAAGTTGGTTGTTCCAGGAAAAGCAGTGGAAAATACTCCGACAATTCGATAAGTGCTCCCAACGATCAGTAGACACGCTTATCATCGTCTGTCCATTTCAGTTATTCGTGCCCAACACTTGGCCGAGTCCTTTCAGTCTAATCGAAACCATGAACACATCTACAGCCTTAACTCCAGTTTCAAAATCATTGTTTCTTTTCTTTTCTAAGCGTAATGCTAAATTATCTTCAGTTTTAACTACGTTCCTTTTCATTTCCTCTTTTATTAATTACGACTTTCACTTCTGTGATGTAACAGTTGTATGTGAATTGTTTTTGTGGTATTTCTACTCTTCGATTTTTAGTAAGATAAGTAATTTGATTAAATTTGGTTCGACAAGTCACGCGACAATTTATTTTAAAACCTGAGCTTTCTTTTGCAAGTATTCCAACCTAAGGGGAATAGTGTAAATGAAGAAAGCTTATGTGTAACATTCACACGATGTCCTGTAATCATTATCGCTTCGTAATTATGGTGTTTGATAGCTCTTATTTCACACTACTCTTGCACTAAGGTGGGAAAGTTTAGTCAATTTGAAAAACCGTTCAGCTACAGAATTCGTAATGCGGATCTTCACTAGCCATGCCGACGCTCTCATCACTTGAGCTACCGCGGCGAGACCCACTTAGGCGCATTTTCTACACTGATTACGATTGATACAACCACTTTTAAACCATTTAAATAAAAAGCAGCTTTTGCTACTTTCTCTACTATGTATTTATCGATGCCGAAATTTTAAAGGAAATGCACGTTTTGAGACTCCATGAATAAAAAAATGTATTTTAAGAAAAAAAAAAAAAAAAGAACTTGTATGTGTGTGCGCGTACGCTTCTGTCTTGAAAAAAATAAAAAACGAAAATTCGGTTATATACCAAAATTGGCATTTAAATTGAATGTGTTCCAAGACATTCAAGAAAATGCCATCGCATCCCAGACTACCCTTTACATGGAAACTATTTTCAAAAATTTTATTTTCTCAGGAATGGCTATAACGATTTTGATTACAGCAGCATATATTTAAGATATTTTCGTGACATATGAAATATATATTACATTACCCGAGAATATCCTCAGAAGTCATCTTAATCCTGGATGACTTCTGCATAACTGGTAAACCGTAAGAGATACGACAAAATCTTACACAAAAAACGTAGATTTCGTTAAAAGTTTTTTCTTCTTTTTTTGTGTGTGCAAACGACCATTTCCGAGATATTCCTTGATATTGCTTTGATTTTCCAAATGTTTGTACTTTTCTCAAATAGGAAGTCGTTATTCATTTTTTTTTTATCTCTGGCTGCATAAAGAGATAGGAAATTTAAAGCCATCACACAGCGACCAAGTTTAAAAGATTTCACTATCCCTTAAAGCCTACTGTATTCCCATATTCCCCTTGTGCCTACAAGAAAAGTATTTCATACATAGAGGCGTTAAATTATCATACAGGAATTATCACGTGTTCATTCTTTTGTTCTGTACAAGTTCTCACTGCGTCATTCGTTTGTTTAGTCAGTGTCGCCAACAGTATCGCATAAATCATTGAAAAACAATTTATTGCACATTATAATCGATTAACAATCAAAATAGCGCTCCATTTCAATTTAACAACTGTGTTTTTAACAATTGTTCCTTTAATAATTAATGTATCTTTCTAGAATAAAGGTTACTTGTTAATGTTAAAAATAAAGCGAGATTACAAACTGGTCTGTTATAACAACAAGAGAAGATCGAACTACATGTAATTCTACGGTTTTTTTTTGCTCAGTTGGCAATGCTGAATAAGTCCAACTACCCCAATTCGAAATGAACATGTTTTAAGTTATTTTTAAAGGAATTTAACACTTTCTGGTCAAATCTTTACGATATAGTAATTAAGTTTATTTTTATTTATGAAACAGTCCAGATAAATATCGTTCTACGGTGTGATCTTCCCAGGTAACTTCTGTAGCGGAGTGAAAGAATTTACGGTTAGATAGGACGCCTTATGATATTGTGATAATTTATGCAAATGTTTATCTCTATTAACATGCAAAAAAAATTGTTGTTTAACGACGCTGTCAATTGCCAGGATCACACCAGCGTCGCCGGTGTGCCGGAATTTCGTCCCGCAGGAGTTCTTTTACACGCCAGTAAATCTACTGACATGGAGCTGTCGTTTTTAAGCACACTTAAAAACCATCGGCCTGGGCCGGGTTTGAACCCGCGACCTTGGGATCAGTAGGCCAGCGTTTAACCAACTGAGCCACCCAGACCGACAATATTAACATGCAGTAGATAAAAGAATAAGCGTTTGTAAGAGTAGTTTGGAGAAGAGTGAGTAGAGAAAATTATGTGAATGCACACATAAGATTTTTTAATATCTTGGACAATATGGTAGGTAACTATTCTTTTTATGTGTAAGTGCTTAAAACCTTTACTTCCCACTAATTTGATGTCTCGATGAGAAAGACAAACAGATAACTTTAGGTAATCCTGCAAATATGAGCAATACCTAATTAACCTTATAATAATAAGGTTAATTCCATTTTAAAGACCCAGCGGCTGTTAAATGTTTGCAAAAAAACCGTGTTTTCACTGCAAACTAAACAGATCCGTTTCCGCTTGCGTCACATCATTACGTCACGGTACATAAAGACTGGAACACCGGAAAAGCATCTTTAAGAAAACATACAGTTCCAAGTATTCAAAGCCGAGATTGAAAGCGAACTTTTTATGAAAATATTTGTATTAAACTCTAATTTGTTACTACAGCGAATTTCATTGTTTTTAACGCACGTAATGTTAAAGTTAGTAAACGTTCTATGCTCATTGCGGGGCTATAGCTGCAGTAAAAATTGACAGACGAAGCGTTCCTTACTGAATCTTGCAGCGCTGTACCCAAATGAGACCGTAGGAATTAAAATTAACAACGGCAAAACAGCAAAAGTCGAAGTGACGCGGCTTCTAGTTCGAGCAACGTAACGGATAAGGTAGAACAAGTCTGTAAGGAATGCAAGAGAAAGTTTCAACAGCACAGCGCTTTCTTTAACACACAGACCTGATATACGACTAACCACTTTATGCATACTTCGCAACTGAGTTTATTTTTGCAACACCTCCAAATTAACTAATTTCATTCACAGTTGCAAGAGTAAAACCTATCTTCGGGAGAAATGATTGAGTTAATTTCCTTACTTTCCCCTACTACGTGTAGAATGTAGAGGAAGTATTGTATCCCACCCAAAAATTCGATGTCAATATTTCACCAAAAATACACCCTGATTAAAAAAAAAAATAAATAAAGAGGTCTACGAGTCTGAATTTAAATTCAGCATTTTTCAAGAACACGACACGAAGATGTTCAACAAAATTCCTCCACCCCAGATCACCCTTTTCGAAAATCTTGATTTGTTTTCAAAAACGTCTCCTAATTATTGTAATGAAAATATCACATGTTTCAGATATTTTCATGACAAATGAAGGTCTTATCTTCAATTTTATGGGAATTCCCTCAGAAGACCTCTTCATTTTGAATGACTTTTGCATAACTGATAATTCGTAGGAGAGAAAATCGTACTAGATAAAAATGTAATTCTCGTTAAAACAGCACAAATTATATCACATTTGTGGATGGAAGCGTTTCCGAAATCTCTTATACTTTTCTCAAATTGGAAGTCGTTACTCTTTTTTTTTTAAATAAATAATATTAATTAAAATGTCCTGGAGATTCAAAGAAAATGAAATATTACAACCATCATATAGCGATCAGTTATTTTAAGATTTGACTGTCGCTTCAAGTTTGCTGGTTCCCATGGCCGCTAAGACACCTATAGTTCTGATGCTTCGAGGTGCAGGAGATCGTGGATTCGAGTACCGCCTTGGGCATCGGTGTTTGTATATTCGAAAATCGATGTGTATGTTTGTATCTATCAGTGGAAAACAACGGAAAGACTACCGGGAAAGCAACAGAAACATCGGGAAAAATGAAAATAAGCTGGTAGAAAATGCGTACTGTATTCTTGCACAAGAAAATATGAAATAAAATAATTTCTGCCAATGTTTATCTAGATTAACAAGAAGAAAATAGAGGAATACGCGTTTGTACTCGTAAGACTAGTTTGTACAAGATTAGAGAAAATCACGTGAGTGCAACACAAATTTTTCTTATTACGATGTTGTTGTTTTTTTTTTTCAGTTGTAATGCCTCTGCAATTCGCCTACGGTTGTATGGCGATCTATCAACGAAAATTCTAAAATTCGAAATTCTCGTCTACCTCTAATTGTGGCCAGGAAAATGCAATAAAAATGTCACTTGCGAAATGTGGCTGTTCTACGAAGAACCGTTATTGAGAAACTTGTTTTATTGATTTTACAGGCGTAAATTTGAATTATGTGGAAATGTTCCTTGGCACTAAATATTCCTGATTCAACATATTTTAGCCTTCTCAGGAACAATATAAAATTGATTTCGGTTTTTAGTGGATAAAAACATAAGAGATATAACTGCGTATTCATTTTTAATTTACACAAAAATCTCTACACCATTTTGATCTACCATTAATAAACTTATGATGAAAATTTCAAATAAATTTACGAATGGATAAAATATATATTAGAGTAAAAATTATTTAAGAATTCAATCTTTAAACGATTGCTTTACAGAGTGTTTTTTTTTTTTTTTTTTTTTTTTTTTTTTTAAATTAACGTCCTCCAACATTGCGTCATATCGGACGGTGAGTGAATGAAACGGGTGAAATGATGCTCAAATGAGGCCGAGGTCCATGGAGTTACAGAGTGGTGTCACGTGTAAACATACAACAAGGTAAAAAAAAAAAAAAGCAACTCTTCTTTGGGTATTCTTACTTCCTCTACTACCTTGTTATGGTAGGCAGAGGAAGTATTGTATTCCATTAAAAAATTGAATAACAATAGCTCTTCCGAGAATGCCATACGAAGTCTTTCGCGAAAATGCCCCAACGTAAATTACAATTTACATGGAGTATTTTTCGATTTATTTTATTCTCTCTATAATGATTACACCGATTTGGATTAAGATGTAATTTTTAAGATATACTGAGCAATTTTGTAACTGCGAAATTATAATAAATAAATGAAGAACTGTTAAAATACACTTTTTCTCTCTAATATTATTTTTCATCGCTCAAGTCGTCTTCGACATGTTGAATGTGCATAAATAGTATCTCAAGTACGTCATTTGACGGACATGGTTGGAAGTTCCCGATTCTCTTTTTTTCTTTCCGCTCCACAATCACGGACAAACATCTGACTGCTGTTTCCGTGTGGTATAGCTATGCACGCTTAGAGAAAGTCTTGTGGGGATTCGCGTAAGATCTTTAACAAAATGAATATATGCATAACCCCATAAGATAAAGTATTAGAGTTTAAAACTAATGCTGTTACTAGAGTTACTGTAGCCGAATGTGACAACTAGATCATTAAGACGCTAAATAACTTTTAAGAGGCAACAAAAAATGGAGTATATCCAGGTATTTCTACGTCTCTCGAAGTTGGACCAGTATAACCACTTCCTTCGATTGTTAGGTATAAGGTTTTCCAGAATCAGATACAATATACTGAAATGCAGGAGTATCGCAGCATTTATAGCGGAGAATGACAAAGATGAATAACATGCACAAATGTGCGAATTTCTTTCACTATATGCCTTGTTCAAGATAAACCGAAATGCTATGGCAAGATCTACATTTCACTTAAACAAAACACCCTACTCATTTCCAAACAAACGCCGGGGTTGAAAACAAACGAATGCAGAGCGATTTACTCTTCTGCCTATTAAAGTCGTTTAATTTTAAAGACGTGAGTATTTGCAAGGAAATAGTCAAACAGAGCATATTTTTTCGCCTGTTTATTTGACTCCGAAAATTATTCCAATTTTGTTTCACATGAAAACAAGATTATACATTTACGCATAGGGTTTAGTTGCAGATACGTTCTTTTTGAATCAAAATATAAGTATGTATAACTATAATTGTTCCGCAAAACAATTTCAAACTAGTGTACTTTTAAGATGCCTTCCGTGGAATCTCCTTCTCGTAGCGATTTCCAAATTAGAAACCTAGTTATTTGTCCCCCGCTTCTTTTAATTCACACGTAAAATTAAACTACACAGCCGGAGAAGTATTTTAAAATCTTTTCCTCATTACCTACGATATAAATAATTTATCTGAAATTATTCAGTTTTCTCCCAGATATATACGAAAGTTCAACTCAAGTGTGTTTATAAATTTAATGTGTCACTTCCATTTATTTATTTTGAAATATCCGAAAAAAAGTATTCTTGGTTATTAAAAACTTTGGGATTTGCGGCTTTGTTGTTTTTTATTTATGTATACCCTCATTTGTTTCTCACGTTAGTTTTATGTTTAATAGATTTTCCTTGGAACTTGCTATTTATAAACTTGCACCCAAACTGTGATAAAGATTATTGACCAAATACAGAATAAAGATAGCCACATGCCAAAGGTTATGTTTTGATGAACACTGCACATTTACAAATGTCAGTCGGAAATGCTAACAAAGCAATGATAAACATTAAATGCGCTCGCCTAACGTAACCTTGCATTTTCACATTTCATCGAAAGTTATTGCACTCGTGATATTTGCAAAAAGTATCGCAGTTAATGTCCACGAGCAGCAGGCGGCTTTAATTCCCCAACCACAAAATAAGGCTCTCATAATTTCTAGAGACA
This sequence comes from Tenodera sinensis, assembly GCA_030765045.1. Lineage (NCBI taxonomy): Eukaryota > Metazoa > Arthropoda > Insecta > Mantodea > Mantidae > Tenodera > Tenodera sinensis. The sequence goes on from CM060961.1 coordinate 204,843,141, forward strand.
GGGCATAAATAAATCGCCTTACCTTTCCGAGATTCCTGAAGCCGTATTTTGAAGCGATGATGTCCGCAGTTTCTTTTCCAGCAGGGATGTGAACAGCAAACTGATTTGAATACACAGCTGGTTGACGACATTGTACAACAGATAGAAAAGCTATCACCACACACAGCCACGAAATACAACACCACTCCCACTTTAGCTTCATTTTCAATTGATTTTTAATCCTCAGTTCGGAAATGTAACCACAGCACCAGAAGTTTAATCTGTAAAAAAAACATATAGCCAAGCCTTAGTATGAATTTATAGGTTAGGAATCAAGTTTTATTAAATAACACATTAAAATTGTGTTACGTTATGTGTACTGCTGCAAAATAGCACATTGCTGCCCAATGATTGTGTTTTGAGTGATATCAGTGATATTACATAAAAGAAAACCATTTATTATTTATAAACATAACTTTATACTGCCTACTAACAACAAACTACACTGACAGCTTGAATTTACTGTGTCAGCTGCAAAACAAACATTTACAGCATGCCTCAAACTTAATTAAAGTCTTGCATACGCCTCTACACATAAAGCATTTTCTAAAGCAATTTTTATGACTAATTTGCAAACCTGTTTACGTTGAAGCTTGTTGATAAGTTCGTTTGATCTACTTTCAACTAGTGGAAACTGAATGACACTTCATAACTTAATCCACGAACGTTTGCTATGTTAGCGCTGTTAAATATATCAGTGTTATCTTTTTGTTCTCAACAACATGTTTATCTAAATGTTTGGAAACATTCGTAGCACACGCACACGTACTAAATTGTAAATTATTCGAGAGCACCGAACTCCCCAACCACCACAACCCGAGTGTCGCACCTCACTGCTCTCCAAGGTGATGAACAAATGCCTGTAGCCGTTCCACGCAGAGCTGCCAACACTACGACATCACGCTAGTAGTTCACTTTTAGCGGATCCGGCCAACAGGAAGAGAGACAGTGCGCATGTCCCACCATAACCTTCGTTTGGCTGAATAAAAATCATTGCGCGTTCTTTACGGTCCCAAAGGAGTCTCGCGCGTTTACGTCAGCAGTTAGCTATTCTGCAGCGAATAAACCACCAGTGCCTGCGAGCTCTATAGTTTCATTCCATTAATGAATCGGAATTATTACAGCTTTATAAACATCTCTCCTAAAATTTAATAACATTAAATGCGGCTAGAGCGCTATTTATTGCAATCAATATAAGCTTTGGAAACAAACTTACTTTTTTAGAGTAAAACTAAAAAAGTGAAGCTTTACACAGGAGAAACTACTTGACTGAAAGCATTTTATTTTAATAAAATTACTTTGCTTCTTTTCTTTTGTTTTTACGTTCTCTGACACCTTACATATAGTAAGTGTATGCTGCGTATGCGTAAAGCACGGCGTTGAACTTTTAAAATTCTTTTTTCTTTATACCTTATCCCCCCCCCCCCAATATTTTCCCCTGTTCAAAACGTTCCTTGGACCACAGTTTATGACTTATTGGCTTGAAATTTTCAAGAGAGCTTCAGGAATTGCTGATTTAAAAATTGTTGTGCACTAGTTAAAATACATTAAATATTTCCTTTGAAATTCATTATTTTCCATAATGTTGTTGACAAACTAGAAAAATTCAAAGAACATGTACGCAAGAAGGGTTTTATCTTAAACTAATTAAGACATTCCTACAAAACAGTTTACAACATTTAACAATGGCTTAACTTCGCATGTTAAAATGCACGCACTAATATATTTT